>CM076454.1:21166323-22366323 GCA_038419695.1 Scomberomorus guttatus | reverse complement strand
CAACATATTTATGGAACTGCATCTAATCCCAGCCTGCCAGGAAACATTTCTCCCCACACTCTGCCTCTCTCTCTCTCTCCATTCAGTTCACAGAAATGCAATTCCTTCCAAGACATATTTTTATCACTTGAATTGAAATGACAGAACTTGTGAAAGTTTTGAATAATCTTGTTTTAGTATCTGTGATGTTTTATCTTTGATACTGTATTTATCATCAAAGGGAGATTCCACACACTCACCCGTCCACATGGAGGTCAGAGGTCAGTGGTCACAGCTGGTAGTGGTTCAGTGTTTTTCTGCTTGAGGCCTCTTCAGCTGGGCAGATGCCTGCTGTGCCAGGGACAGATAACAGTGAAGGAAGTCAGTCACCCAGTGGTTTTTGACTGGTCATTTTGAAACCAAAAGGAGAAAGTGTTTACTGCTGGAGTTATGTTGTAATTTTTGGAGGCAGGAATGCCAAAGTGAGGTGATAAAAAAAAAAGAGCAGTGCCAAGGTGACCTAACAGAAATTTTATCAGCTACCACATGCTACTACAAATTAAGGTGCTGGAAGTAGGGGTGCAAGTAATGATCATTTGTATTATAATTCATCTGATATTTTTCATTTTCTCAATTAATTGTTTTTCACAGAATACAAGGTAATGTCTTTAAATTGCTGAAAACGTCTCATGTTTTTCAGTCGTCGGTGTTACGTGCGTCTGACGGAACAGTACACTTCTATGTTAACTAATAACGGACGACTGAAAAATGTGGCTGAGACGCTTTCAGTATAGACACGGTGTTAGACTTCAAGTCTATTTTCCTCCATTTTACGCGCATAACTACAGTAATTGTGTATTGGGCTCTGAGCACTTGCAAAACGCGGGTGACCTACGCTCAACACTGTACCTGAACGCGTGGTTCAAGGTGGACCAAAATTCACTGTTAGTACAGGCCTGATGTTGCAGCTGATATTCGTGCATATACACATAAAAAAGTAATTTACAGTGTTTATGTGCTGCTTACCTGAGTTAAGCACCATTTGTCACCTGACAGAGTGTTGCCAACACAAACCTTAGGGGAAAAGACAAGCTGTTATACTTGTTACTTTTTTCCAACAGCAGGTTGTATCATCAAAGGTATTTTTGTGATAATATTTTAATTTTCCCCCTCAGGTTTGCATAAGGAACACCATGTCACCAAGTCACAGACTAACACACAGAGTTCAGAGGTCACAAGCGGGAACAAGTTATGCTGGTTCTGCACCTACCTGTGCTGCTGGACTGGTCAAGTGCTGGTCTGCAATAGGTCTGCAAACCAAGGGAATCGACATTGAAGATACCACTTTTTAAATGAGACTGTCATGAGAGACCTCGTCCTCCTCTCTTTTCCTCTCTGTCCATGTATTTCTGACGACAGTTATGTTTGCTGGTCAGTATTCCAACAACTACATTTCCAAGTTCACACTAATACATATGAAGCACGTTAAGGCTTTACTATAGACGAATCCAAGTTGCAGGCAGAAGTAGCCTAGTGGGCATTACTGCGGTGGCAATCAATCTTCAATTAAGTGCATTTAACATTGGAATTCAAGTAAAAGAATCTCACTGTTTGGACATTTTTGCCAAGGAATGTTCAGGCAATCCAGTAAAACCAGTTATATGTTGAAATCATATGGCATTAAAATCAGTGGTGGAAAGTAACACAATGGATAATATAACAAGCTTTTGTTACATTTTCCACATTGTTAAAGATGAGACCAGTGGTTTCCAACCTTTTTGGCTTTTGACGTCTTACAAAAAGCAGTGTGTATTCGGAGTCAGGTGTCTATTAGCTATCAGCTCCATCAAATAGTGATTTTTCCCTCCAAAGTTCTCACATGATTTCATTTCAATAAAGAATGTTCAAATGATTCAATATTTCACCAAGAATCAAACATAAGAGTAAAAAAGTCCAAAAACTGAAAACACATTTGAGTTTTTTCTTCTTTCCTCTCCCATTAATCATTTTATGACCCCTCTGGAGGGACATATTTCAGATATGAGAAATTATTTGCCCATGGTGATCTCCACTTGCTATTCCAACAATGGATTTCAAGAATAATGTCAAACCTAAGAGTTCTGGAGTATAGATGTTGTTTTGTGTTTGGACTTTAATTTGAATGACCAAGGGGGACATCTTCAGTGCCAAGGACAGTGCTCAAACTAGTTTTGCTTTAACCGCTGTTTATAACAGGCTGGTTATGGTTATGCTTTTACATCCAAATGTGAACCATGAAAACCTCTTGTCATTTAAGTGTGTAAGGTTTAGTGGCATCTAGCGGTGAGGTTGCAGATTGCAACCAACTGTATACACCTCCCCTCACCCTCCCTTTCCAAGTGTGTAGGAGAACCTATGGTGGTCGCGAAACTCACAAAAAATGCGAAACACCATCTCTAGAGTCAGTGTTTGATTTGTCCGTTCTGGGCTACTGTAGAAACATGCCATTACAACATGGCGGGCTTTGTGGAAGAGGGCCCGCTCCCTATGTAGAAATAAACGGCTCATTCTAAGCTAACAAAAACACAGTGATTATTTTCATGGGATTATACCCTAATTAAAACATACTTATGAATATTATATTCCATTTCTGCCAAGTCCGTTCCGCTAGATGCCACTAAATTCTACACACTTGACCTTTAGAGCATCTTCCCACCTGGTGACCTGGCACCTCTTTGATCTCTTGCTAGCTTGGTACTACAGTACATTTAATGTATCATGTGTTTCCAACTTTTTTATTAGCTTAAATTATGCTTTATTCTGCATAAAATGCCGATGTTAAATTAGCTTCTCCACACAGCACTTTCTCATCCAGACTGTGGAGGTCGGACACAAGCGCTACATTCATGTTATTTTTTCACAAAGCCTGTGTCCTAATTAATTTCAGACTAGTATTTAGAGACTGAATAACTTCCACATTCACACAAACTACCTTCATCCGTCGGAGGGGGCGACTGTTGCTGACATCTCTGCTTTCACTGTCAGTGTATGTTAAGTTACACTCATTCTAGGGTCTGGCTAATAACTGTAATATTAATGTAACCCAGTCGGTGGCTAGTATTTAGGCAGCTAACTAACAACAGTTAACAGTGCTGAGTAAAATCAATAAATACCTGCAAGTGAGTATAGCTTCTAGTTTCAAGGAGGCAAAGTGACAGTAACCGCCGATAACTGGCGGTTTGAATGTTGTCCCGTTTGCGCTTGCGCCGTTGGGCTGGGTGTGCACCACCTCTGACACACCTGGCAAGTTTAAGTCTGGGAGGCACTGGACAAGACAGACTGAAAGTCCCTGTAATATCATCGGCCTACTGATGTCATAAAAATACCATTAATGCACTATTGACCTACAACAGAACACGTTATGAAATTATAACTTAAATAAATAAATTCCATAGACTGTTAAAAAAATAATGGACGTAGCCACCGTGACGTCACCCATTGGTTTGTGGACTCCCGGTTTGAAGCCTCGAGTTTGCTATTTTGATCCGTCGCCAGCTTGAATTTTTGGAGCCAGAAGTGATGAAGAAGTGAAGAAGTGACCATATTTGGACGAGAAGGTGGAGCTGACCCTAACGCTAGCTGATTGCTTGGTTAACACGGTACACTTCTAGTCCATGGTTAAGTGTGATAATGCTAATGCTAACGCTAATTTTTGCTAGCCAAAAACAGGCTTAAAACCACCGGAAAAACTGAACATCCGACTCCTTAGGGGGTCTTTTAGTGCAACTGAACGCCGAACAAGACTTTTGGGGCCCCGAAATGTTACAATTAACTTTCATGAACTGAAAACACACTAGCGGCGGCTATAAGGTTACGCATGTACTCTGTGAATCTGGGGTTACGCCATGTTTACGTTACCTAACCAACGGTGTTGCCGTAGTAGCGACTTGTCAATCACAACGTAGCCACGCCCTAAATCATACCCTGCTTTATCGTCAAATTTAAATTAAATGGGATCATAATTTACAAAATGAACATCATGCTGTACTGAAGAAGACTTGAAACTAGTGATTGAGACCATAAACTCATTAGAAAACTGTTTACTGAGGTAATAAATCAAGTGAGAAGTTGGGTCATTTTCTCATAGACTTCCATACAATCGGACTTCTTCTTGGAGCCAGTGGAATCGCCCCCTGAAGGCCATTAGAGAGAATGCAGGTTTAAGTCACCTTCGCATTGGCTTCACTTTTCACTACCCGCTTGGTAAGTTCACTATTTATCAATACAACACTTAAGTCACCGTGAAAAAATGTTTTAAGAAGAAATTTGGAGATTTAAGAATATAAAACATGTCAAACTTATTGTAAAGTCACTAAACACTACCAGTTGCCCGTAAGTCCCTGTATGAATATTATAGGAATATAATACAGGGCTTGAAATTATACACTTGGTGGACTAGCGCTCTAGATTTTTTATTTATTTTTAATATCATTCATTACTTGTTGATTATGGTTCCCACTGTACATTTTAATGCAGTTTTGTTCAATAATGAGAATAATAGAACTTAAACAATTATTACATTAATTGATTGGTTGGTCAAAACAATATATAATCAGTCAACATTTCCTGGTTCCAGCTTCTTAAATGTGAGGATTTGCATTTGCTGCGTTTCTCTCTTATGTAATCATGGACTAGTGGACTTTTGGTAGGACAAAAGAAGCAGTTTAAAGACATCACCTTGGGCTTTACTGTTAGTGCTTCATGATATAGGCTGCAGTCTCCAAACCTAAACAGCAATGTTTCCATACTCTTGTTTTCATTTCCGTTTCTATGTTTCCATACAACTTTCTAAGAAGAAAAAAATTCTCAAAACCGTAATAAACAACACACAAACACACACAAAGTAAATGCTTTGCACATAAGGGGAAAATGGTAGGTCTAGTCAATCAAATATTCACACAAGTCTAATAAAATGAGTCCAAATAAAATCAGAGTAAATGAATATCAGTCCCTCACATTGTCACAAAGTGCCAGGTAAATGGAAGAAGAGCATGAAAATGCATGCTTGTAGTACATCCATGTAGTCAAGGTCAAAAGCAGAGACAAGCCTCTTTTCAGAGGATATTTCAGCTTTAGTTTGTGTGTTTTTTTCCACAAAATGAGGCTTAAATGAGAGTTATCAATGACAATTGCAAGACATTTATGAACAAACATATAATAACTCATAAAGATGCCATAAAACACAATATATTTGCCTATTGCTAGAGGGTTTAGTAGCTTCTTCTAAGAATTTGTAATTTTTCATGTGTAATGGTAGTCAGCATTCAGGACAAGCTACAAGTCATAAAGAATTATTAGACAATGATAAAGGCAAGTTGAAGCCAGGAAACTTCCTGAATTTAGAATACGTGATCAGAATCACGTATGGCATTTTTAAATACTCAAATCACCTGACTTGAATGTCTTTGGACTGTGGGAGGACACCTGGGTACCTAGGGAAAACCCACACAGACATGGGAAGAACAGAATAAGTCCTGCACAGAAAGGATAAGGACCCAGAGCCTGCTTGCTTTGAGCTGGCAGTATCAACCACTGAGAGCCACCGTACCATCGAACAGCTGCAGAGTTTCTGTACGGATGTGGAAGATCAACCTGCTGCACTCCCACATTCAAATGCAAAGGTTTCAATCATCTTTTAACACATTCAAGACACATAAATGGTTGAAGCTGTGGCCAGTAAAACATGTCCTTTCCTAAAATTAAGTTTGTCTTTGTGGTAACATTTACCACACAACCAAACACTCAGCCTCAAGGGTGAAATTAATATTCTATTTAGAGAGTAAGAAAACATTTCCACAAATTTACATTTTTCATATCCGAGCTGGAAAATGGATGGAAACCTCGATTTGAAGGTTGTGCTTTTTTAATGACAAGATGTTACCCCTGCCAAAAAAGAAATATTATTAATCCCATGGGACTATATATTTGTTGTAGCACCAAAATATTAAGAGGGAAGCAGGCTTGTAGTTTGCAAAGTACCATACTACATCGTTAGTAACAGACTTAAGTCAGGAAAAAAGACACAATCTTAAATAGGCAAGGAAACGGATTAAAACTAATACATAACTAAAGGATAAAATACAGAGTAATAAACAAAAATGATTTGTTCAATTGAAATATGTTGGTGTGAATTTGACACACGTCACACATCATTAAGTAAATATGGGGTAACATTAAGGCGTGATGTTTCCCCATACCAGAAACACATGCACAACTGTAACAAACCTGCTCTGGAAAATAATATTAACTGAATATCGAATGCTTTTGTCTGTTTTCATCCAACAGCTAATGTATAACGATGAAAAGGTGTAGGCCTGGTGAGGTTTTGTGGTTGCATGTGTGAAATTGTCAGTGTGGGCACGTGTTTCTTTTTTTTACAAAGCAACAGTAGACGCACACACTCTCTCTCACTTTTTGTGCTCTCATTTTGTCCTACATCCTCCATTAGTACTGTATGGAACCTCACCTACACTTTGAAACTACGTCACCAGGCCCAGTGGAGCAGGTCAGTGGGACTCACACACATCTGCCAATACTTGTGAGGATTTCTATTCTCTTTTATTTACATCTGAGTGATACTACTCCCAAAACCCCAATCTTAAACTGAAACTAAGCCCTATGTTGACTTTTTAAATTCTAGAAATTATTTTAACCCAGTCACTAATGAAATGAAGAGTGGCACAAATGTTCTCACTGTGGAGGTGTTTCTTTGGAGATCTTTCCTTTTTTTACATATTTATGGTGACAACTGGTGTCCAAAGGTAACAAAATACATCTTTACATCCCTGTGAGGATATTTTAAAGAAAACACACACAAATATACCCCTCCCACCATTGTACCCATTGAAGCACTTGATCGTTTTATAATACATTTATGATTTGGGGTATTCAATTTTCTTTTATTTATTTTAATAAAAAGATTCCTCTTCACATATTTATGGTGAATGAAGGTGTCCAAAGGTAACAAAATCCATTTACCAACACTTCTATAGCTCACTAATTAACACGTTATATCTCATTTGCACAAACCTAAGTGTAAAAACAAGCTGTGGTTTTATGGAGTTTATGTACAGGACTATTTCTTGGCTAGGAGAAGTGGTTTTCTTCTTTTATAGTTTCCTTGGTTTTCTTGTTGTCACCATGAGGTTACCAGGTAACCAGCAGACTCCAGGAAATCACTGCTCCCATTTAAGAAATTGTGTCACACATAACCCCCTGTACCTTCAGACAGAGCCAGGCTAGCTGTTTCCCCCTGTTTCCAGTCTTTATGCTAAGCTAGGCTAACTGGCTGCTTCCTATTGAACACACCGACATAAGAGTTGTATCTATCTATGATGTATTTTCCAAAATGTCAAGCTATTCCTTTAAGGCTTGATGTTCTAAAATCATGGGTTAAAGTTCTCAGGCACCATCCCTGATTTCAGGCATAGAGCAGTTTTAAATTTATGAAATACTTACTTCAATACATTGTACACATTTCCTCCTGGACAACTTTTCAGGCTCACAAATCTTTTCTTACTTTAATCCCTGTAAAATATGTATACAGTGATTTATAATGACTGTAACAGTAGCACAATCTTCAACATTGCAGCGTCCTAGCTACAGATGGAATTTTCCTGTAAACCCAGGGTGATAATAGATAAGTTCTGCATAATAAGAATAAGATCTATGATAAGGTTTTCATCTGGTCTATTTTTAAGCATACATGCCCACACAAAGTCACATACCTGACATTCAGGCCTGACATTCAACTAGTCAACTACTTTGAAAGAGTGCTTTGTAAGGTTATACAATATTTAATTACACTCATGTTCGCTTGCCAAACTAGTTGCCAATGAAACAGCATATAAAAACTTATTTGTGTGTTGGGCTTCATTGGCTCTCGAAGCTCGCAGTGGAATCTCATTCATAGAAATGAAAGAAGTAGAATACATAAAAGTGAAAGTAAGTCAACTTTAAAAGTTTTTGTCTGATGCTTATTTCTACGAATCCCTTGAAAGGGCTCTCATCTTAGTCATCTCCATGAATCACAAAGAATGTTTCAAGTACAAACCACACACCAATCGCATATTGCTCAATACAAACAGAATGGGGTCATTAACAACAAGCATTCCTGACAGCTCATCGCTCTTTGCCATGACTTGTAGCATTAACCCACAGTCACAGATGAAAATATTGAAATATTTAGTTGTTGACTCGTGTTTGAAGAATTTAGAACATTTAGCGGTTGCGTGACTCAAATATAAAAGGCTATTTGGTGTCTGCTTTTATCTGAAACACTTTATAATGTGATACAAAAATGTTTATAGCTTGATTTCCTCCCTGCCAAACAGTAACTGATTTCACTTACATTACCTGGGTAAATCAACTAGATGTGAAAGTTATTTGAAGTAGGTAATCCCTCATCTTCAACATTTTGCCACATTGTCTTAGCTACGCTCAAGGCGTGGCTTCAGGTTTGCCAATGTCAGTTGGTCCAACACTTTGGTCCACCCTGAAATATTTCAACAACTAAATTGCCATGACATTTCACAGAAATATTCAAGATCCCCTGAGGATAAATCCTAATTATTTTGTTGATCACCTGACTTTTTATCTAGTGCCTTTTTTTTTACTTATCCAGTAAAATATCTCACGATCTAAATCAGCAAGGTCAATCATTTGTTTGTTTTGGGCTTTGTTCGAACACTGGGTTCTCTCAATTTAAAAGTCTAGTTTGCAATTTTATTTTCAAGTTTACATTACATGTTGTCTACCAATTTGAAAACAGACAGTACCAGTCAAAAGCTTGGACACGTTTTCTCATTCAAGTGAATATGAAAGTGTGTCCAAACTTTTGACTGGTACTGTAAATAAAGTCAATTTGACATTCAATTTCATTTTCATTTTGGCAATATTTTGTTGAGTAACTGTGCTCATGTTCAAACATGAAATCAAATTGGATTTTTACATTTAAAAATTTCATTTTCCAATTTGACTAAATTCTAAAATCGTAATTTTGTCAGTCCTGGACTTCCATATACAAGCGGAGAAAGGTGAAAAATTTCTCCCTTGGTGCACTCAAAGTGTTGTCTAATGCACACCTGGGCCCCATTCATCGTATGCGGATAACCGAGTTATCTGGATTAAAACGATGATGGTTTAACACGAGTCTGGATTTTTTGGTTCTTCGAAGCCATCTTAAAATTAATCTTAAATCCTTAAACCCAAACCTGCTATAGTGCATCTTATTGACAGTTAGCTGGATCATGACCAAGACGTATTAGGGTGAACCCCATACATGAACTAATTTTCAGATACAAATGTCTCGTGTTTGCTCATATTTATAATGAAAGAATGTTGATATAATTATATTAATAATGACAAATCATTATGATTTATTGGTGTAATTATCAATTTTATTTTTATAATGAAGAGTCACCTATACTCATACGTGATAAAATATACAACTAAATTTGCAGATTGTACAGCTAAATTTAAAAGTTTGTGGACTAAAAAGGAATTTAAATTTAGTTTGGGAGCAAAAACACATAAATTCACCTAAAAAATTCTGACTGTTAAAGGGCCAATGGAGCCACAACATATTGCATTTAATTTGACATTTGAACACTAACACCTATTAAATAATTGACTGCAGAACTCACTTTTCTGAAAGTTGTTTATGCTGTGTTTAAAAGGTTTCATTGTGTGTGAGGAGAGTGTGGAAAGAGTAGAAATGTTGTGGAGCACAATGTAGAACAAAATAACAGTGGTAACAATGCAGGAACACACATAAAATTCAGATTTATGACCATGAATCTTCCCAACACACCTACGTCATTTAACAGTAATCACATGATCAGCACACAGCCAATCACGAATGCTGATCATGGTTTCAACTCTTGTCAGTCTGCCTTCGTTATTCAAGATAACTTCATCCAGGATTAACAAATCAATCCTCAAACCGCGTTCAAAGAACCAAATTAGCTGGATGAGAATTGACAGGATTATTTTAGCCTGATAACAGCATGTTAACCTGAATTAGTGAAGCCACATCTGGCAGACAGGTGCAAGGGAGAATTAAATAAAGAAAAAGTTAATTTGGGTATGAAGATGTTCTTGGTTCACAGTGTGAATTTGATGCCTAACCAAGGTCTGTGACAGCAACATTAAACTCAGAACTGACAGTATGCAGGAAGTTTCTCTTTGTGCACTGACAACAGCATTACCAACAATAATCTAACCTACGATAATATACCTCTAAAATGATACTCAAACCCAAATCATTTTTTGATTTTTTTTGTAGGTTTGAAAAGTGGCTTTAAAAGTGTAGTTTTATCCTTCATGAATAACAACAGCCGTGTTATGTTGATAAAAAATTCAAATACTGATTGATGAACCATGATTTTTTTTCAAAAAATCCATATCAAAATGACACTGATACTTATCAACCAACAGTGATTGTTTCACTGAAGTAAGGCTAAATACACTGCATTTGTGTCTTGATTTTAAACATCAATTACAAGACAGTGTATAACATTTTAATTATGTCCACAATAGTGACATTTACAACATGTTAAGAGCAAATACTTTTGAAATTCATTATTATATATGGGCAAATATTGTGAGGGAGCCACACTTCAGTGTCCAAAAACTAAGAATCTGTCATCTTTAATTTTTTGTCGATGTATTTTGCTCACATTTTGTACTGTTATAAATTCAAGGGAAAGGGAAATGAAAGAATGTGTGTGCGTGTTACTGTACATCCTTTTCCCGCTACTGTCTGCCTTTTTTTCTCTACTGCACCCCCACTCTCTCTACACTGATGCTCAGCTTTTAGACAAAAATATCTTTCCTCTGTTGGTTAACCCCCCCTCCCCCCCTCCCCACCTCCATTTCCGGCACAGCTAGAAGAGATTTGACATCACAGCGTCCATCATGTGATCCACCCGCACAATGCTTTTCTGTGATGGATGAGGCCTACCTGTGACGCACATATCTATCTATGTAACCCTTTATAAGCCAGAGGACTCTTAATTAAGGAAACAAAGGCCATAGTCTCAAACACTTTTGGCTAATGACTTATTATTAATATTTTGATTGTTAAATTGAATTAAAAGAACAAATCACCTGCAATACCGAGTACAGTATAAATAAGCTTTAAAAACAAATATGGGAAAGTTAAAAAATATGAATGAATGTGGCTGGAGGCGTAGTCTGGAAAATCCTGACAACATTTACCAACCATAAACCAGAAGTTCCTTCCAAACTTGCGCGGCAAATTTCCAACTCATAAATTACTTAGAAAGAAAAATATAATATATATATATGATATATATAAAATATAATATCAGATGAGACAATGGTAATAATTTAATTTACTCTTCTACAGGCCAATAAATGTTAAAAAAAAAGAAACTTGAGAAATGAAAATATGATACCAAAAAATTAAAATAGATGCCAATTTGACGGCAATTTGAAAATGGAAAGTGAAATTGGAAAACCTAAAATGTCAATGGAAACGATTATAGTGGAAATGCAGATATTCCAACTGTCACATCCATTGGTAATTGGATGGGTGTGTTGAGTGTAAGTCCAGATCCAACTCAAAAACATCTTGAGACTGTTAACTGACCAGAGGAAGTGTTGAAATCAATCAGTTTCAACTTCTCCAAATTCAGATGTGCAGGAATACAGCGAGTGTCTTAGGGCATAAAACAGAAGTGAGCAGCGTTTTCTAAGAAGACATCAGCTTTTTTTTCTGGATCGCGCACACCACAAAGATGTATAATGGAAATCACAACTGTTGAAGCCCAGAATTATGCAAGCTGACATTTCCATCATATCACAGTTTGATCATTAATATTCTTACATTTACTAACTAATACAGTGTGCAGTTACTGTAGTTTTTGGAAAATTATATTTTTGAAGTGAGTTTATCTAAAATGATGAAAACAGACTTAATGCTGTACCACAATGTACCATTGTGTGTTGTTTATACTGGTTCTCCAGTGCAATAGAGCTGGTACCAAAGATCATCTATTGAGATAATGAATTACTCCATACTCAAAGGACATTTTTAAGTTTGTAAATTTTTAAGTATGATTGCAGTTCATATCCTGTATTCCACATTACAGGGTGTCATGTTTAAGTGACCTTCACACATTGAAGGGCGTTATAACATTTATATTAGTTGTTTTACAAGGTAAATATATGGAAAGTTACCTTTTTTTGGTGTGTTACTGTATTTAACTTAAGTAGTGAGAAAAAATATATATATTTGTTATTTCTATGCCATATACAGTGTACAATTTTGGAAAAACTTCCAAAAATAATCTGTTAGCCAGTGGTATAAAAACAATCATGCTCTCTTTTTTTATGGAAAAATTTGCATTTGAAATAAAGGAAAATGATGTGACATTGATTCATAGACTTCCTGAAAAATAAGCCCCTGGGTTCCTGGACAAAAGAAGTCAACAAAAGCCCCAACACACCCGTGGTACATCCCCATTTGCCTTACTGGATGTGTGCAAACTGTAATTGACTGACATCTTTCTCACTTCCCTGTTAGACCCTTTGTTGGACCTCTCAGAGCAGGACAACAAACACCTTCATCATTCTTATTAGTTCACAAATGTTTGGTGACCAGTATACATCTGATGGGAGCAGAGCTCTAATTAGCTTAAATAAGTGAAAACACCTGTGCAGGTGTGCAGGGCCTTTAAAAGCAGACTCATGTTATATGCATGTGTAATACACGTTGTTGCTTTTGCTTGCTTTTGCCGGTTGTGGTATCAGGTATCAGGTTCTGGAGATTAAGATTCAACCTTTGGAGACCATGAATGTCTGTTCAATACAAAGTTTAAAATCCATTCAAGAGTTGTCCAGATACTTCAACTATTAATACTACTATCTTTACTTTAAGACAGGCTGATGGTCATCACAAACATCAACATTGTAGGCTCCCCCCTCCAAAGAAAAATTGATCAATGAAACTCTCTCACTGTCCACAACACTGACGTATTTAGGATAAACCAATTTATTAAAATACATTTAATACAATACACAGAACCACCTGTTTATTAGGGCTGTATCACGGAAAGTGGCACAGAGTGAGACTTCTCTCCACCTTTCAGGTCGGTTCGTCCCTGTATTCAAATAAAAATCTGGGAAACGTAATTTCTGCCCAGTGCGCGCGCTCTGGTGTGACGTAAAAAGCTCGAGGCAGCGAGCGCGGGCACGCTTTCACACTCAGATCCTGCGCGAGAGCAGAAGACTGGCTGCCAACGGTTTCATTGAAGAGCGAAAATATTAATTAAACACAAAAATATTTTCACACGACGGTTTGTTTCTGTGAGGTTATGGGCAGGACGCTGTAGAGCAGTTCGACGTGTCGTTTTATCCGCGAAAATAATGATGAAGAAGGATATTAACTTCGACTCAGACCTCAAACCTCATCTCCGCGACGCCGAGAGCATCCTCAGCTCCCCGGACCTGGGGCTGCTCAAACTGGCTTCCCCGGAGCTGGAGAGGCTGATCATCCAGTCCAACGGCATGGTCACCACGACACCGACCAGCGCCCAGTTTCTGTACCCGAAGACGGTGACGGACGAGCAGGAGTTCGCGGAGGGTTTCGTGAAGGCGCTGGAGGATTTACACAAGCAGAACCAGCTGGCCGGAGCCGAGCAGACCAGCAGCAGCCTGGATCTGAGCGCCAACATCGCCCCGATGACCATGCAGCCGGATCCACCGGTATATACAAACCTGAACAGTTACGGCACTGGGCCATTGGGAACCACTGTCAACTACGCCACGGACACAGTCCCTTTCCCGCCACCTCCGTCGCTTCATTTCGGGGGAGCCCCTCCGCAGCCGGAGCTCTCCCGGGTCCAGCCGCCGAAGGAGGAGCCTCAGACTGTCCCCGACGTGCAGAGCTTCGGGGACAGCCCGCCGCTGTCTCCCATCGACATGGAGTCACAGGAGCGCATCAAAGCCGAGAGGAAGAGGCTCAGGAACCGGATAGCGGCTTCCAAGTGTCGGATGCGCAAACTGGAGCGGATCTCCAGACTGGAGGACAAGGTCAAAACGCTGAAAAACCAAAACACCGATCTGGCCTCGACGGCGAACCTGCTGAGGGAACAAGTGGCCCAGCTGAAACAGAAAGTCCTCACTCATGTCAGCAGCGGCTGCCAGCTGCTGCCACACGAAGTTCAAGTGCACTAGTCGGACAGACAGAGGGGCTACTGATCAGCATATAAGCTTGACGGACTCTAATGTCGGTTTCTCTGTATGAATGAAGACCAGATGTGTGCCGTTATAGTGGAATGAACGCCAGGCCACGTAGGCCAAATTGTACATTAATAATCGACTGTTTAAATGGCTGTTAACATAACGTGTACAACATGATTTAAGGCTTTTTTTTGGCGATGACACTCGCTCTAAGCTATAAATTCGCTATAAGTTGAATTTATTTTCGTAGAAAATGCCCAGAATAGATCCAACCTGCTCGCCAGGCGCCTCCATCCAGTGGAGACAACCAGGTGTCAAATCAGTAATAATCTCTGGATTTTTAAATAAACAAAAGCCTATTGGTTTATTATAGTTATGCCGAAGTGAAGAGCGTTTCCCTTTAATTAGTTATATGTATCAAATCATGTTTTACCACGTTTATATGTTTACTGGTGAACAAGGCAGCATTAAACTGCCAGATTTCGCAATGGACTTTGGCAATGGGCTTTCCTCACGAGAGAAAGAGGCACTCACTGGGACTATATGCTCAACAGGCAGCACATATCTAATATTTTATTTTCCTGTAAAAATGTTTACAAACTGACTGTGTCTCAAACCTGGACCAAACAGATTTTTAATATTTCTACAGTAATATGCACATATGACACAGATATCCATAATATATGAGGGATTGGCTATAAGGGAAATGCATATATAAACCCACATTTGTAATGTAAGAGATAATCTACATATGGGCCATGAAGCCTATTTAACATATATTTCTGTTGGGAACAATTTGCATGTTGTTCACAAACTCGAATGTTGCCCACAGCTGGGTGTCAGGGTGCAGTTAATCAGTGTTCATTATGTTTACCCTTTACAAACACATACGTTCATTGATTTTTTTTTTTTTTTTTTACTCTACTGTGTCCCTATTTCAATGTATTCTTGTTTTTAATGTGAAGAGTTGTTTTTGTTGCACTGACTGTTGCTGTCACCTCCAGCCTACAGTTATTTGGCTAAAAGATATGCCGCTGTGTTCTGAATTATATGCTGCTCGGCAATAAACACTGTTTCCTCTATTTTGGTGTAACTCTCATATTTATATGCATGTTGATAGAAACAGGTCAGTGAGTACAGCAGTAAACCCGGTGGAGGCCCGCTACAGGTGTTGTTCAATAGCATAGGTCAAGATCAACTGTTTACAAGACATTTGTGTCTTTCATCACACATTAGTCTCAAGAATCACATGGAAGATCATGTAAGGAGGCTTTTTTTTATCAAGTTATATAAAATAATATAAACAAAAATAAATCAGAAATCAACTCTTACAATAAACAATAGAAATTTTGCGGAAAACCTACACCTACTCTTTTAACAGATACTGTAACTCACTACCACTAAAGATTAACATACTGTAGTATCATTATAGATATACGAGTAGCATTTTTCTTTGATCAGTTAATTTAAATAATTATTTTAAGATTAAGTTTGTGGCAGCTCCTCTGATGGAGCCTGCATCAGTGAAATGGGTGATGTGTAAGTATGTGTTGGACACTGGTGTCTTCCTCCCTCTGCTGGCTGGATGGGAAATGTGCAAAAATGTTGTTGCATTAATGGTTGAAAAGACATTTTGGTGAATATGTTTGGACAGTTTCTAATTGCCAAAATGGATTGCAGGGACCCCCTCAGGGTCCTTAAAGAGATTTAGAGGCATCCAGAGCAAAATGAGGAATTGTTTGGTTTTTCTCTTGTCGTTATCCAGAACTTATAGTTTGAGGATAGATGCCTGATTTGTGTGAGTTTTATTGTTTTTCTGGCCCGGGCAGAATAAAATCTGATTAGATGGGGTTCCCTGGAACATAAATAATGTCATTAAATGACAGTTTACTATCCTGTGCTTATCTATGTAGGGATTGTTAAGATCACAGTTAGTATTGGTTATATTCTAAATAAAAATATTGGTTATTAGCCTTCTATTGAATACTGTATAGCCTACTAATATTAGCCAGGCAGTGTCGTCCACCTATGATGAGCAGGAGGTTCTTGTCTGACCAGCTCAGGAAAATTAGGGCTGCAAAATGCAATTTTGCAAATGCCATTTTAAATTAATTTAACTGATCTGGTATGGTTTTTGTGAGACAGATGATAATTTAATACAGTTTATCCCAGAGATTTCCCAACCACTGTGATAGAAGAATATTTATTACTGTATTATGTATTTAGTACATATAATTGTTTGTTTTAAGATAAGACTTTATTGTCCCAGAGGGAAATTTGCCTCAGATACACAATGCTGCTGCTGTACAGTACCAAATAATTCAACAGTCATACATCATACACCTCATAAATACCTGGATAAAAAGTAGTTGTACAATAAATTACTTTGGATAAATACTAAAAATCAATAAATACTCCACATTTAGTGTCCAATGATGGTCTAACTGTATCCTAAACTTTTTATTCCTAATAAGAAAAAAAATCACTGGGAAGCACTGAATGCCCGACAGTTTTAAAGAAGCATAGTGAGGGAATTTCACAGAAAATAACTGAATATAACTTCAAAAGTGAAAATTTTGCAACTTTTTTATCTCCCAGTCACCCTCCATTAAAATTTAAGCAAAGTACGGACGAAAAACATTTACTGTTTCCGCCATGTTCGCATGTAGAAACAGAAATGCTGCTTTGGGCATGTTGACCTCTGAGTGAAAATCCAACATGGAGGAGATTCTGGTTTTTGCAGCAGAGAACCAGAATAAGACATGTTGAAGGTAGCGTGCCTTCAGTCAATACCAGAAGCTAATAGTCCACTACCTCTTGATATCATGTCCGTTGCTGCTATTATGAGCATTTGTTGATCAAAATTAAATATAACAAACAAGCTACTTTAGATCTTAGCTTTCACATGCATTCACCTGGTTAGTCTATTTAATGTTCTTAGTAGTGCGCTCTAATATTTTGTACACTTACTGTGTGCTGTCGATTCAATTAGTGTAGTATCGCTAACTTTATTTTTGCTGTGTTACTTTCTTTCACGACATGTACAGCAGATTCTTGTAACAGTAAGACACCATGTTCCCTTGTTTTAGGTTAAATATTTAGTTGGTGCAAACTTTAAATACAAAGAGTTTTCTCAACATTTTCTTTGTGAGGCGATGGGATGAAAAATCCGTCACACTTTTTAGTCTGAGGGAAGAGGTTTGTTTTCACTCACACCTCAGTAGTGCCAAACAAACACCAGATGTTCTGTTGTTGCTTATTGGAGTTTGCATACATTTCATTTTAAACTTTTGACAACACCCTGAACTCAAATGTTCCAAATTGTGTTGATAAGCGTTTGTTTTTGAGGCTGTTACAAGTAAATGTGTGGAAACAAGAATTTCATCAAAGACAAAGTTATATACTGAATATTAAAATGGACAGAAAGGTGAGCAGGTCTGTCACTGGCCTTCTGAGACCTAATGACCTTATTTTGGGGAAAAAATTGAATACTTTAATAATAATAAAATACTTTCTTGTAGTTTTTTTACATTCTCAAAAAGGGTTGCCTCACAAAGATTAAAGTTTTGATCAGTTGCTTCTTGCTGCAGTTTGTTATAATGTGTTTCTGACAACAAAGACTTAAAACATTGACATCTTGAGGCTGTCGGGACCAACGGCATCCAAACCTGATCCAAACATTTGCCACCAACATGACAATTTTACTGCTAAATCTAGATGACTCTGAGCTTTCATAACATCAGAACATCTGATTATTTTGAATGAATCTGGATCTCAATTTATGTTAAAACCTTCATGATGGACATTAACTTCATTACAAGTAGCAGGTAACAGTACCCATCTCACTCCAAAATGACAAAACCTTAAATGAAAACAGTCAACTGATTGTTAGCAACATTTTTATTGTTTTACCACAAAGTACAGATAAAAACATCCACAGCATATTCTCTCACCTTAATGGCCCAAACTGAGGAGGATTTGAAGAGGCAGTGATACAAGACCAAATAATAAAGTACATGTTGATACGTGCTAGTAGAAGATCTAAAGTCGGCAACCTCTACCAAGCTTGATGGCATTTCTTTTCGTGTAGATACTGTAGTGTGTATTGCTTTGTAACTGAGTGACACATTCATTCACAAGCAGGCCTAGAGATGAATGCAGATACAGTACAACATGGCTCTTTTGGGGTTTTTCAGATTACCAGCTTTTTTTTTCTCCTCTTTTTCTTGTTTTTTTTTATTTTTATTTTTCTTGTTTCTTTTTGTTGCAAGCCTGAGTCGATACAACACAATCCACACATATGACTCAAAGGTACAGTATTTACAGATCTGGTTTATATAGAGAGGAAGACATATTAGAAAGGAGAACAGTTTAAAAGTTTGGAAAAGAAACAGTCACAACCAGTAAGAAGTAAAATATACGCAGGATCAAAATCTTCTCCCAGGTTTTGTCATGATAATTACTGTCCACATCTTCACTCCCTTTCTGATAAGAACATCACTACTTTGGTGGGACACTTGAAATCTAGAGAGCTTGTTTTCTCAAACTTTAGTAGCGAATGGCTCTGGATATTTGTGACTTCAGGCTTATTTGCACCTGACAGTTAACTACTGCAACAGTTACTCCCAAAATAAACATTTTGTCGATTTGGATTGGCTAAAATCATGAAGCAAAAGTCAATTACTTCAACATCTGTATTAATTTTATGGGATACAACAGTATCAGATTGCACTGCTCACAAGCAAACCTTGAATGACATAAAAATCATTCTTTGAATAAGCAGGGGTTCACTCCAGCACTTGTTTTATTACAATTTCAAACGTTTACAACTGGTCACACAATGGCTCATTCTGGCATCCTTTAGCAAAAACAGTTAGCTGCTTTTACAGCAATCTTTGGTGAAGTGAAAAGAAGGAATACCTGGCAAACCAGTTTAAACTGTGGAAACGGTGTTAAAAAAACAAACACAAGTGGGTGTAGAGGGGTAATGCATGTCCTGAATGAGTGATGCTATATTGACTTTAAAAACAAATGGTAACAGCAATGTGCAACCTCGTGATGTTGGAACCAAGAGAACAGAATATTTAATTCCTGCATTGACTCAAAATTAGTGTTAAAAAAAAAAAAACTCAGCTACCTGGTCTGTGAACAATCAGCCTCCAGCCATTTAATGCTTGTTTGACTTTAAACAGTGCTGCCTATAAGTCACCTGAAGACTGAGCATCGGAGATAACATTACACAGAAACAAACATGTAAACCGACGTCCACACAAGAGCTCACCAGCATCAAATAAAGCTGCTCTGTAATACTGATTCTGGAGAGGTCTTACTATGAGCAGTGTTTGTCATTAAGCAAGGGAACATGTAGTTTGACACATTTTCTCCTATGTTCACAGATAAGGAGCAGCACATAAATGACATGCACACTGCAATCCAGCCTCTCAAAGTAATGCAATTATTGTAGCTGCACACATGAAAACTGCAAACATACAGTACAGTACCACAATCTTTAATCCAATCAGCACAAACTAGATTTAAATCGTAACAGCTGTTGTCTGTGTGATCAAAAGCGATGGTTGTCTGACTCTCACTTCAGATTACTTTGTCACATTAGACTGAAATGTGCAGCGCACACTACAGTATGTCAAATGCTTTACACTGTCTTTAATCCTGCTGTCCTGTACTTTATGCCAGGATGAGCTTTAAGTCTTCAAGTCTCAACAGCAGCAAGACAATTTCATGAACAATTACTGTAGTTGTCAATCAGTGATTCTGCTTTAGATTTTTTTCAGCAAGAAACTGCCATTGTTGCAGTAGTTTCACAACTAAACCAGCAGATCCAAGTGGCCCAGTGGTCTAGGATTCGTACCATGTAACAGTAATGTAGCCTGTTCTGGCCCAGCTGAGGATCTTTGTCACAGGTCATCCCATCACTCTCTATTGTCAAACTATCTGACAAAGGCAAAATACCATTAGAATTATCTAACAAAACAAATGTTTTTGTATCCTCCAAACCCACTCCATCATGTTCTGGAGAATACTCACATGATTACTGTGATAATGATTATTATTACGGGACATTTTGATATTTGGAAACTAACAGCAATCAGGATGAAAACAAAAAGATGTGCTGCATTCAAGTCTCCAGTCAGAAATTGCCAGCTGTTATAATTATATAATTTCAACCTCAATGCTTTTCAGTGGTGAAGCTTAGGAAAAAATGTGATGTAAAACACTGTACTGTCAATATGTGGCATTGTTAGCAAGCTCATCTGCAGCCTCAAGCCTCAAATTTCTGACCAACACAAAATGCTTTTCAGATATTCTTTGATTTTTTTTTTTTTATATAGTTTTCTTTTCTATAGTGACAACTAGAATAAAGATATCTTGAGGCTGTTGCATCCAAACATTTGCCACCAAAATTCACAACACACTGTTTGGCTTTAAACAGCTGATGCAGCACAAAGTTTTTTTTCCAGCAAGTGCCTTCTTCTAATTATTTATAATGTTACACTTTATTAGCTGCGTGGATTTGGAGGATGATAAACATACAATTCAGACTCAAAGGGCCATTCTGCTGGATTTTTCTTTGCAGGAAATCTGAATTTCTGACTTTGCAACCTCTCTGTAAAGCAGCGTGAGACCAAACCAACGGGGAAATGAGGTGAGGAGTTGCCACAGGCGCAAACAATTCCACACATCAGCCAAACAAACCCTACAACACAGACCTCATATATTTGATACTATCCTCATAGAATTTCATACCTTTTAAAGTTCATTTCCAGAAATGCATACCTGTAGATATTATATATATATTGCACAACATTTATATATACATCTGAAATAAATATAATTAAATAAAACATGTCTCTTCATTTTTTGCTATTTTTTTTACCTAGCTATATATTGTTCATATTGTCCCCGCCCAGTGTTTAATGTATGAAAAGAATAATAGGGGGGATCAGAATATTTAAAAAAAAGTTTGCTGAAGAAATGTAAAAAAAAAAAAGGCCAAACAAAAAGGCTCAGATGAATAACAAGAAACAAAACACTTGCTAATGCCTGCAATATATTTAGATACCAGGTGAGACAACAAATGAAACACAGATTCATGGATTAATGGAATCTATGTATCCAGGATGACATAAGAAACTGGAACAGATTTCAGCTGGATCATCTCCCCTGCCAAACTGTTTGCAGGACAACACATAATGTAACTCCACTGTTGACTTCTTGGTCACCAAATCCAAGGCTGACATCTTTTCAAGACTGACATGAAACAAAGTACTGTAAACATCGGAAGGATTTAAATGGCACTCTGAGGACGGACGCCGTCAAATCCTTCTTGTAAAACCACACTGAGGAACGGGGGAAACAACGGAAAACATGGGGAACTTTCAAGAACCTGCCCTGCAAAGAGTCTGAAACACTCTGGTTTGACTGAACTTGCTTTGGCATCAGACCAACACCAGCACTGATCAAAAAGCCGACACCTTATATAGCTCCTTTATGGGAAGTAACCAGAAACAAGCACACCTCAAGCATTGGTCCACTAACATCTCAGAGCATTTCAACCTGACACTTTTCAACCTGGTTCTTGTGACCTTCAACCAATGATCCTTACTAGGTTACAGAAAGAAGCAGGAAAGTGAGTGAAAAGGGTGATGGAGTACGGACCCGAGGCCCTGGGGTCCCACTGGAGGAGGAGGAGGTAGGAGGGAGGGGAAAGAAGGAGAGGGGGTTTGGGGGGAGTAGTCAGCTTTAACATGCACAGTCCTGGTGAGGTGGAGCGGGCTGCTCTGTCAGCTGGGGCCCCTGTTTGGCCCCCGTGACGGCAGGATCTCCAGCATCCAGGCTCTCTGACATCTTTTCGCAGATGATGTCGACCAGGCGCTCAAAGGTCTGCTTCACATTGATGTTGTCTTTGGCGCTGGCCTCGAAGAACTCAAAACCTGGAGGGGAATGGAGTGTGGGACAGGGTCAGACAGGTTTAATGAGGAGGTTATCATCTGTGCAACTTCATAGTTTAGTTTTGGAGATGTAGTAGAGTAGTAGTAAATCTAGTGAAACACAATTTTAACTGCACAGTAGCAGCTTTGCTCTGTCTCAACAACTATTGGATAGATTGCCACAAAATTTTGTATAATCATGGTTCCCAAAAGATAGATCCTAATGACTCTGTGATCCCCTCTGACACACACACAATACCTCTAAAACATATGACCTAATTCCTGTTAGCCTCATCTGAACTTGGAGATGATTGCACAGACTGTAGACTCACAGGTCAGTCTCTAAGCGCTTCGGTAGGCGGAGATCTCCGATTGTCTGGTATCATGAGACTACACAGACTGTAAAATGAGTGGGAAAAACTGTACTGGAGTGACTACGAGGCTAACAGTGGGGGCAGCAGCTGATGCGTAAATGCTACCAAGTCAGAATTAGGAGGTTTTCCTATTATTCCTGTCTCGCCAAAATGATATGAGTGTAGCATAAAGCCAACACAGCATTTTAAAGAAGTCATGAGGCCTGTATGGGACCAGTCATCAGTTTAGTACTGCAAACTCCTTTCTGGAGCAGGACATTTTGGGGGGTGGGATCTATGGCCTAGGAGAAGACACCTGAAACAGGTACCTGCCATGTGTGTAAGGCTGCGTTCACATTACAGGCCTTTTTAGTCAAATCTGATCTTTTTGTGTTGATGGTTCACATTCATGTTTGTAAGTGTATCCGGCTCCTGTGTGAACACTGATGATCTGCCATGCATGTGCAAATTTAACTGAAATGTGAGCCGCATGCGTCCAAGAATAATAACATTAACTTAATTTGTGCGACATTAGAATCATAACCATGGTTTTTCTAGCATTCGGTTACAATAACTTCCTGCCAATTTGGCTTGAATAGAAGCTTCTCCATAAATGTACTACAAATTTGAAACCTCCTCATCTTTCTGTTGACCTCTGTCGCTGTTCTCCTCCATGTTTATTTTACAGGCAATATGTGCAGAGATGTGAGATGTTTAAAAAAAAAACACATGAATTCTGATCTGACCATTCTGACAGTGGTCCCATAGCCAGAGATCAGATATGAATCAGATCTAGGACCACATAAGAGACCTACATGTGATATGAAAAAATCAGATTTGGTTTGTTCACATTTCTGAAAAAAAAAAATCAGATCTGAGTCACTTGGAGGCAAAAAAAACGTATTTCTTACTTCTTCTCTCTTCAGCATGTAATGTGAATGTAACTGATTCCTGTGGTTAAAGGGGAATTCCGCTGATTTTACACATCAAAGTGTGTGTACAGGTCTTGATGCAACAGCATACGTGAAAAAAAGTTATATAAAGCATGTTGTGACTTGCTTTAAGAGAGCAAATCAATATAATGCTAATTGAAATGACCAACTATTTAAACTTGAGCTGCCAATGTTAAATTTTGTTGCACCACTAACATTCAGAATTATAAGAATAATATTTGAGATAAGTCCTCTGGCCAACTCTGATCAGTGTACACAAGAATGAGTCATAGATATGAAGTGTGTGTATGTGTGTGCACGTGTGTGTGCGTGTGTGTGTGTGTGTGCGTGTGTGTGTGTGTGTGTGTTAACCATGAACTCACCGAGGTGTTCAGACAGCTGCCGGCCTCTCTCTCCACTCACCACTCGCTCGTCCTCCATGTCGCACTTGTTTCCTACCAGCAGCACCTGGGCATTGTCCCACGAGTACGTCTTAATCTGGGTCGACCTGGGAACCAACACACCCAGCAGTCAGAGAGAAGAAGCTAATACGCTGCACTCACCCTGCAGCTCAATGTATCCCAGATCTGATTCTTGCCCACACATTTTCCAATCAGTGTGTGCAGCAAAAAAAATCTGCAGAGTGATGACTTTTAAAACCAGATCTCGATCACATTGATTAGAACTACAAAACCTGACACAGAGGCATAAAACCTTCCTGGAACCTTAAATTTGAAAGCTAAAAAGTGAATTTGAAAGTGTCACCATGACAGCAAGTAAATGTCACATCAATGATAAAAGTCAGAGTCAGAGTAACAGACAACTAGAAGCTTCAATTCACACCCATATTGAATCATCAAGGTGACACAATAGGTATGGACAGACAAAGCTCAGATATAACACAAACTAAGCCTTAATGTTTTATGCAATGCAAAAGTTTTTGTTTTCCAAACCAAAAAAATTAAGCATCCACAAAAAAGGGGAATGACTCCGGCAAAAAGTCGAAACACACCGCTTCGTCAAGGTACAAAAGTCAAAAAACTTTTGTCTGTACTCTCCAGAACAAAGTGAGGAAAAAAGGGCAGCACTCCATAGTTAAAAAAAGAACAGCAAGGAATCACCTTATGTGTTGGTCTTTTAGATGAATTTATTCACAATCAACAAGATGACAAATTGGCTTGTTGTTGTTAGATCCAAGAAGCACTTTCTCACTGTTTGAGATCTTAACAACATACAATAACAGATCTCATTAGTGATTAATTATCTTTCTTTACTGAGTCATTTTCAAATTTGCTCTCTTGATCAATAAAATACCTAAAAAATAAAACATAAAGTACTGCATAAGAGTAGAAGGTTAGATAAAACTAGAATCAGGATAAACTAAAAAAAAAATTCTGAACTGTTCCTTTAAGGTCAATCATAGTAACTTTGATCGATAAAATGACAAACATCATTCTCTCAGGTTTCGTCCAATGTGATCAGTGGCATCTAACATACATTGCACAAGAAACGGAAGGTCAGGAGGCCAAAAGACTAAAAAGACATGATAAATGATCCCTGCAGCATCCGGCGCCTCTGCACAGAGGAAACATGATACATAGAGAAACTTGAACCAGATCGTCTGCTCCATCTACAACATCTATCAGTTAAATCCCAGAGTGGTGCTAATTATCTCAATACCACTATTTCCACACAGAGGTCTCTTATCACGTACCAGTCCTGGACAGCGTTGAAGGACTCCTCGTTGGTAATGTCATACATGAGGATGAAGCCCATGGCTCCTCGGTAGTAAGCCGTGGTGATGGTGCGGTAACGCTCCTGACCCGCCGTGTCCTGGAAAAGACATCAGAGCAACTCTTTACTTCAGGTTGTTATAACTTCTCTTACTTCAGACAAAAAGAGGTTGAGAATACACAGTACACTTTATACAGCAGGTGGTTTTAGCCCAGAAATGTGACTAATTGCACCAGATAGTGCTTCACACTGCCTAACATTTTAATAAAAAAAGTGTGTGTTGGCTAATAAAAACACTTTCTATATGACAGTGAGGGTGGAAAGTGAACAGCTAGCGGCTAAATTCAGTTATTGGGAGTTCATCTGTGCTATGAAAAAAAAAATCAGCACACACTGCTGTTGGAGAGCTGCTGACCTCTGCAGAGTAAAAAATACATTATGAGAAAACTTTTTGGTGCACTCAAAGCTTTGATGCATCAGCACATTTTATAGCAATGAGCATTTTTAAATTGAAGTTTATCGTGAATGAGTTTGGAATTAGTTTTTTCTGTCCTGAAAAACTATCATCAATTGTACCAACCACTTTGGCAGGTAACACACCATCGCAGAGTTTTAAACACCCCCTCACACAAGACAGATAAAAATTGCTAAAATGCTATGAAAAATTATTTATGTCTGATATTGTTTTTCCATAAAAAAGGTCAATTACCATTATATGTTTTACTAATAAGTCCATTCTCAGTGTATGTGTACTGGAAGTTTCCACATCACACTGGTATAAGTTGCATACTGGAGCAGACTAGGTCCAAACTAGTTGTGATGTCACAAATCCTGCTCATAGATACACACATTAAACTCAGATTTAAGGTGAGCACAGAGAAACTTTCCCCCTTTGTGTAAACAGCCTTCTAGTGTCAAACTCTGCACATACATCAGTCTGCACAGTGACGCTTAAACACTGAAGTAACAATAAGCAGGGGGACTTTACCTTGATGCATTTGGCTGGTAAAATGATAAAAACAGTAACTGAAGGGTTCAGAAAATCAAAATTCAAGACTTTTCCAATCCTGTTTAACACCAGCAGGTATTTGAAGACATGATTCTTAATTGGTTTACAGCATACTTTCCTCCTTAGTGGTCAGAGTTGTGTACACCAATCTTGTATTCTGCATTAAAGATGACTAATCTGACAAAATTTTAAGTGGACAAAAAAAAAAAAAAGCTCCAAAACATGACTGTGACGTTTTGGGAATCAGCAGTTATTGTGACAACTATTTTTCCTGCACTGATTACAGAATACAGCCTGAAGATGCGACACACACACACACACACACACACCAAGGGTCAGATATTACATTCAACAGACTGGCACATTGCTCCTATGTGTTACAGTAAAGCCAGTGTATTAAAACGCCTCTGGTGATTTTTAAATCTGCAGGTGACATTTCATCACAGCGGGCTTGGCCAAAGAAGTGAACCTTCCTCCTCCTCCCTCATGCTTTCTCTCCCTGGCCACAGATCTAGGTGAGGTTGGATTTCAGTGCGAAGCCCTAATGAATGCTCAGGGAATGAAGCACCTCTGTTTCTGATACCCAACACCCTGTGACTCTGTGAGCCACGCAGCTTCTGGTCCAACAGCATCACTCGGCTGTCAGCAGAGCAAAAAACTGAGACTGACATCTACTGCTCAGTCTGGATGGGAGTAACCAATTATAACGACTGTATCCACGGCAACGGAGGAGCTTTTTTGGGAATACCTTCTCCCTCTCCCTCACCCTCTCCATTACTACCACTAATATTAATAATAATAGTTTGTTTTTAAACTCTGTAAACTACTTTGGATCAAGTTTGTTGTGTTTTAAGCGCAATATAAAGTTGAGAATCCAAATAATAGCAAGAACTACATACAGATATGTGCAGATATGTATAAATATATATATTTTTTTTACTATTATTACTATTATAGATCCCACATACAACAAATACACCCAATACCTACTGTACTGTACCTGTCATTGAACTTTCCGGGTATTTACATCTACATCAAACCATCAAAACAACACACACATAACATGAACTGTGACGGTTAATGTCGGACAAAAAGAGCACAAAGACAACATACTCTCCACACACACACTTCTCGGTCTTTTTCTTTTCTTCGACTCATCAGTGTATCTACACACATGATCATTCTCAGGTCACAACAACATTGGATGATGTGTATTTTTAGATTGCTGTAGCTCTGACCTTTCTTCTCCATAGTGCTGCTGGTTATAATGTTGTGCAACAGCAGTTTATATCCTGTTGTGCTCATCCACTCAATGTGCTGCAGGCCGCTCAGGATGAGAGCATCATTGCTATACCTAAAATGTCAGTGTAGGTAGCACTAGTGGCGTTACATAACAAATACTTCTCATCTTTTTTTGATCACAGAGAGCTCTGAAAATAGGTGAACTTGCGCTGCTTGTATGCGGAATTACATTAAAGCGTTAATTCCCCGACATGCAAGCGTGAGCAGAGGAACAGAAGCTGAAAAAAATGGGTCATTGAAGTTACTATATCGTCTTTTTTATGCTTTAAAGTCCAGCGTGAAACATCATAGACAGGCGGGACATAACGTTGGGAGGAATTTGATTTGACTGTCGAAAAGTGGGCGTGTCATAATGAGTCTTATCGCTGCTAAAAGTTGAAGATTGATTGACGGGTGGATGTCATGATATTATTGGTTGAAATGGGTTGGTTCAAGCCTACGTAGGCACACGTCATATTTTGTTTTACAGGAAGAAAACGTGATTGGATTTTGATATAAGAATACAAATAAAATGATTTTGGGGTTTTTTTATGGCATATATTGTTAAATAGGTCGGGGGGGGTGAACTAAAGGGTTAAAAAGGCATTTTTCATTTCATCTTGACTTTAATTTTAGAAGGTGGAGACAAAATAAACAGCTTTTGGGCAGAAGAGGGAACACAAAAGAAAGCCAAAAGAAATCAGATGATTTTTTAAAAATAACTGACTGATGATATTGATGTAATTAATTTAATTTAATTTGTTTATTTGTAAATTTGGACCTCTTCTATTTCAAGGTTAATCTCCCAAGAGTCCATCTTAAAATCATACTATAAGTATAAATATAAGAATGTTTTCAGAATACTAATACTACTATAATATATATTATAGTATATAATGACAAAAGAAAAGGTTTCTAATCTGTAATAGCTACAGTGGCATTTACTGTTTAACATATTACACACTGAGTTAATAAAAAAACCCACAAATGCTGCTGTTTCAAGTGAGCTAATATACTGTATGTGATGCACTCTGAACACATCACACATCTGTATAAATCTACAAAATGGGATTAACTGCACACTGTGAAACAAATACTGCGCATTGACTTTTGAGCTCATGACTCAAACCATTTTCATTTTTACTCGGCTTGATTCTCAGCTGAGAGAATTATTGAGAGAAGGGGGGATGGGGATTTTATGCGTGTGTGTGCAGGGAGGGGAGGGGATCTCTACTCGGGAAGATGTGTAGTAATGGGGGAGGGGAGAGCAGCACCCAGTCATCTGTTTCTTGTGCTCTGATTGGCCGATTGTGTCTTCCTTACCAGAGGCAAGACCTGGTAAAGGCTGACAACAGAGGCAGAGGCACACACACACACACACACACACACACACCCACGCACACACACAAACACACACACACACGCACAGACTCTGCTCTGTGATCATAATATGCTACAGAAAAGGTGGAAATGATGTTATGATCTACAGCGTGATACTGAAACACCAGTTTCCTGCAGCTCTGCTCACCTCAAGGAGTCTTATCTCAACATGCTCGTCTTTACTTTACTTTTACTCTTTGCTGCTACGATTGTGTTTACTGTTGAGCCCTCAGGAACCAACATGTTTGATGCAACAAAACATAAAAATGCACGATGCTGTTCCTGAGGGCACAGCACTGTAAGTAGCTGTGTTTTTGTCTCTTGGCATTACTCCTATTCTATTTTTATTAAAACAAAAAATTGGAACAGTAATAACAACAAAATAGAAAAAGGAAAGTGAAAAGGAAATAGGGGGGAACAGCAACAAAGACTGTTATGTTATGGATGTAAAATACAGTTTGTCTTCTAATAGCCACAAGGTACTTAATGAGGGATTGCCAAATACTATCTAATTGAGAGAGTTTGTTTTTTAAAGCAAACTGAATCTTTTCTAAATGCGTATTAATTAAGTCATCAAGCCACATCTTAACGGTTGGGACATTAGTTTTATTCCGATATCTAAGGATTCTTTTTTCTGCTGTAATGAAGGTTTCAGGGGAAAAAAAAGTTTCTAGGCTGAAGTCAGATTGTTGAGCCAAGGATGATAAGTCAAGTATCTGCTTCTAGATTAGTGGCTAAATCTTCTATTCTATTCTATTCTATTCTATTCTATTCTATTCTATTCTAGGTTGCAGAGAAGGTGGTGTCGCGTGCGAATGTATGTGTGAGGTTGGTTCACCTCATGCAACTGCACCACAGGGCTGTGTTTCACAGAGCGGAAGATATTTCTGTTAAACCTGTTATGAAATATCTTATGGAATTTTTTTTTTGCTGTATTATTAGCACTCATTAAAATACATGATCTAACTATACTCCTTAAGCTATAATTCAGGTTTTGTTTCTTAGAGTCAAGAGTATCGTGAGGATATAGCATCATCTTTTTCACAGGTGCCCGACAATCACTCTAATCCTGCTTTTAGTAACGTCACTCAGATGGAGAGCTGGTTGACTGAAGTGACGCAAGGAGCCACTGTGTGTCTGTGCACAACTTCTCTTCTGATCCATCTTAGGAATGAGGATTTTAGTTGAGGGTCACGTGAATCAGACAGCATAACAAATGACTGTCACTGACAACCTTGTACTCTCTCAATGTGTCCTCAAGGCCGGCATTTTTATGATATTTTTATTACATCTGTTAAACTGTCAAATAAACTCACTAATTTATTGAGTCATTTACCTCCATCTTTAGCAACACATGTAATTATACATCTTCATTTCTTTCACTTCCTTTGAGGAAAAGTCAACTCGTCTTCAGATGTCTTACCCAGATCTGTAGTTTGATCCTCTTGTCGTTCCTGTAGATGGTCTTCACCTTGAAATCGATGCCCACCGTACTGACAAAAGCAGGTGTGAAGGAGTCGTCGGCGTAACGGAACAAGAAGGAGGTTTTGCCCACGCTGCTGTTGCCGATGATGAGGATCTTAAACATATAGTCAAAGTTCTGGTCCGAAGACTCCTTCTGTCCATAGGTTGCTGTTGCCGAGGCCATCTGCAGACGGAGACGACGGAGAAAAACAAAACTTTAATCAAATGACTGCTGTGATCTCTACATGTGGGCAGTACTTCATAACAAATGATAATGACCTTTTCTGAAAGTACAAATTTACATTTCCTGTTTGATCTACACATTAAAACCCTCTTTAGAGTTTAAGGATAAGAGATTCAATGAGATCCCTGACTGAAAAATCATTTGTATTATTGTAGCGCAACTTACAGAACTGATATTATAACACAGAAAAAATACAACCATCTTATTAGATTCATTTCAATCTCAAGATATACTGCAGATATAACTATATCAGGAAGGCAAAACATCAGCAACAAGAAGCCACTCAGGCACATGTTATTGGGTTATTCTGTAGGTAATTAGAAAGGCTAAAATACACAGATGTCCTGATAAAGACGAACAGAAGAGACAGTTAAGGGAAGGAAGAGAGAGTTATATTAAAAATGTATTTAGTCGGGCATATTGGTTGAAACGCAGACAGGATTAAACCTCACAGGGTCATCATCAGGGTGGAAATAGGAAAAAGTAAACAAAAAAGTAAAAACTATGACAATGTACGAAATCACTCTCTATTTATTTTATGGTGCATTCACCCTGACATTTTATTTGAGTGTACAAATTCAGAGTATGAAATATATGCACTTTATAGCGCGCTAAATAATTTCCACAATGGAACGAAAAGTAGTGTCCAAGGCATGTACACTACTTTCTGCTAGCAATCCCACAATGCAATACATCACATTTTAAAGTTGCGATGATTGCCATTGTGTGACTCTATTGCTGTCTGTGTCAGTGATGATTCAAGATGCAGTGGTTGATAAGTATCCAAAACCATATTTTACTGCTAAATATAGAATATAAACTACTGAGTGTCTATTGTACCGGGAATAGTGAATGACTGTAGTGAGAAAATGCAGAGCAGCAGTGCAGATAGGTGAATGAGTCACGTGATTCTCAGAAGCAGTCATGATTCAGCGAAAGCTGATGCTGTGTCCCAATTATATACTACATGTACATATATATATATACATAAACACTACATACTATCCTTATCTTACTGTACTGTACTGCATACAGTTTTTTCAGTGTGTATATATCAACATACTAGATTGTTTTATACTAACAAGAAATTATCCAATATGTCTTGTGCAAAGGTAACCACAACGTGACTCCACTGCCAGTTTAACTTAACAAAAAGACATACTTAAAGTCCCCCTCCACTCAAAAATATGTTTTTCTTATTGCTCCTACAGTTGGATGTTTGACTGTGTAGTTTGACGCTAGAAGGCTGTTTTCAAATGAATCTGCCAAAGGAGGAAAGTTTCTCTGAGCTCTCTGAAAGTCTGAGTTTAATGCTTGTACCTACAAGCAGGATTTGTGACATCACAACTTATTTGGAGCCAATCGTAGTCTAGTATGCAAATTGCACAAGTGTGACGTGGAAAATTGAAGTGTACAGTGCACAAACACTGAGAATGGACTTTACAGTGAAGTAGGAGACATCTTGTGTCCAGCAGTTAAACTTTTGAAACAGAATATTTGCATATTCATACATTCAGGATTTTTTAATGAGGAAGAAAAAGTAGAGTATAATTAGTGTGTAATATGGATTTAGGACACAGCTAGAGTTTGGAAGCAGGAGACCGAGGACTTGACAGTTTGACGTGTCGTGCAAATTGGAGCAGATGCAGATACAGCGCAGATGACATAAATTGAACCCTTCTACAATGGTGAAGAGATCCACAAACTGAGTTGCAAGCTTGCAGAACTTGACCTTGAGAGACAGGTTGGGGGACGTAATGAGACATGTAGTCTTGAGATATGGAAGCAGAGCGCCACAGGTTGTCATCCAAGCACATCTGCATCTTCTGATGTAAGCCTGGACAGATTTTCTGCTGTTTATAGCAATGACAGCCCTCCCTCCCCCTCTGAGGTAATGACCGCTTCCACTAAAGTCATGAGCAAATCACACAATCAAGTCTTCATTCTAGACGAGCTCTTTCACACAGAAAGGGTCATCCATTTTTATGAGTGTTTAGACAAACGATGAGATGGTGTCAAGATCTATTAGCCTTAGCATAACAGATGACAGTGATTAACTGGTTGAAACATTGCACAATTGCTTCACAGTAATTAATCAAAGCAGCCTTTTGGGGGAAAACCCGAAAAACCCATCTGAATTGTCTCCATTGTTGAAATGTTGGAGGCAAATGGCTCAATCAGTCACAATCAGCTGAGGATGTGTGAGGAATAATTTATCATGCATGCAGTGAAGCAGAAGCAGCTGCAGGTCAAACACCAAGAGCAAGTTTGATATTCACCAGCTGGACTCATATTTTAGCATCAATAGCTCTGTGTCAATACCATAAATTACTCTAAAATGTTTTTTAATCAGCCATGTTCCAGCCTTGTTAAGTTTTCCCAAATAACTGTTAACTGTTTCTTTGGCAGTGGTTAATTTTCGTAAATGACCACAGTCACAATGGTGGTGCTACAATCTAATGGGTGCAGACCACTCTTGAAGTGGAGAAAACTGCCTGACAGGAGTCTCATGCTAACATCTAAAGTTACAGTCTACCACGTCTCTCTAAAACAACTGTCAGTGAATGGGTCCTACAGTAAGTAGAAAAACAAATCCTGAAATCTACACCAACAATGAGACCACTTTGAAGTAAGTATGGCCATGGTAACTTTAGATTTGTAGCCTGTGCTCACAAACAGCTACGGCAGGTCGGTAGATAAGACGTTCTGTTTAGGTTGGACTCAAAGATAAGTATTTGAGATTTCTGTCACACTGAAACTTTGTGGAAACCTGTTTTCCTAATCTCTACAGCAGCTTAAAATGTTAGCATGGTTGCTACACACACAGCGAGGTGCAGAACAGTGTGAGCTTCAGTACAAGTCCATCAAAAATTAAACACTTTGCACTTTTAGCACAACCCTTCTCCAATACTATCCTTCTTCAGGGGGGGTGAACATCATGAAGGTGAGAACAGCCTAAAACATTTGCGGAAATAACAAGGGCTGAAAAGTGAAGCCAATGCGGAAGTGACTTAAACCTGCATTCTTTCTAATGGCCGGCAGGGGACAACTGCTGGCTCCAAAAAGAAGTCCAATTGTATGAAAGTCTATAAGAAAATGACCCTACATCTCACTTGATTTATTACCTCAGTAAACAGTTTTCTAATGAGTTTATGGTCTCAATCACTAGTTTCAAGTATTCTTCAGTACAGCATGATGTTCATTTTGTAAATTATGGTCCCATTTAATTTAAATTTGACGATAAAGCAGGGTATGCTTTAGGGCGTGGCTATGTTGTGATTGACAAGTCACTACTACGGCGACAACGTTGGTTAGGTAATGTAACCATGGCGTAACCCCTCATAGCCTTATAGCCTAACCTTATAGCTGTCGCTATTTCAGTGTGTTTTCACTTCATGAAAGTTAATTGTAACTTTTTGTTGGTCTAAAAAAGTCTTGTTCAGCGTTTGGTTGTACTAAAAGAAGTCAGATGTTCAGTTTTTCAAATAAGTACATTTTGTTTTGTTTTAATCCTGTTTTTGCTAGCAGTTAACTGTAGACTGTAAATGCACCATGCTAACCAAGCTAGCAGCCAGCAGCTAGCGCTAGGGTCAGTTCCACCCTCTTGTCCAAATATGGTCACTTCTCATCACTTCTGGCTCCAAAAATCCAAGATGGCGTCAAAATGGCAAACTCAAGGCTTCAAAATGGGAGTCCACAAACCAATGGGTTACGTCACAGTCGCTACATCCATTATTTTTTTACTGTCTATTGGAAATAAGGAGAAGATTGTAAAAGACTTGGGTGTCCATTTGTCATAATCGACAAAAATATGAGAATAAGACAAATCATCCTGCCGAAATTGCATTTTTTTGAACAGATAAATAACTTTCCAAACCCTGCAGTGCCTCAGCAGACAAACCATCAGCTTCCTAACTGAAACACACAACAGTAGCCAGTACTGGGCTACAAGGATTCAAGCATTCAAGCACTAAAAGGATTCAGGAAACCTTGTCGACTCTTGAAAGCACAGTGACTTCAGCCAACAGGACTCAGTCCCTGCACTCAGCTCTATTTAGACTGTTATCTTAACTCGGCTGCAGTGGAACACTAGAACTCTCGGAGAAAAAAGCACAAACAAAACAACTGCACCCTCCTCAGAGCTCCAGCCTATCGGTTTACACAAAGGAACAGAGAGATGCTTGCTAAATAATGGAGAAGCACCGACCCTTCCTCAACACACTGATGGTTTGTTATGCACGGAGGCTGAGCAGGCGGTAAGAGATGTGAGTTAAGGATATCAGCAGCAGCGTGGCTGTTAATTTCTGTTTCGTTGATGACAACTTCAGCTCTGCCTATGACGCAAATACTTCCTGTCAAATCTGCAGCCTGCAGCTCCTGTGTTTACTTCAGAGGACTACATGATTTACATTAAATATTTCACATTATTAGACAGTTTTATCCAAAAGAAGAAATCTAAAAAACTAATATAACAAAATGATCAGGGACATAAAATTAACTAACTTTTGAGTGTTAGAGATTTCAGCATTTTCTCACCATAAAAGTAAGTCAACATTTGATCTTTATATATTGAACATTTTCTCGTTAATTTCTTCTCAGTCTTGGATGGGTTTGAACTAAAGGGATGTTGCCAGCAGAGCTGTTTGTGCTTGAGTTTAATCAATCACTTTACTGATGAAAATACACAAAGCACACCGAGCCTTTAGATCTGATGTCTGAACACAAATCAATAGACGCTGGCTTTGGCAGTGCTTGATCTTTATAACAACACATCGATTGCCAAGTTACCTAGAGGAGTGTGACTGTAGATAGAGTTTTATGTCTTTGACTCATGTCTTTGTACCTCACTTTCACTTTAAAAAAGCCCAACCCTCCTGCTGTGATGTATAACTGTATGAAATTATGTACAAAAAAAAAAATAAAAACCTGTGATCAATATCGACATTGCTTGAAATAATGTCCAGTGTGGCTTTGCATAACATACAGTGATGTTTTTCATTGCTTTGGCTCCAGCTCAGCACATTTCACTTGATTTATGACTAGACTGTGAAGATTTTACAGGGGACATATTGTAGAAAGGGAGATTTCCATTTCCTTTTTGGTTATAAAGTAGATCTAGGTGCTATATTAATACTGTGAAAGTATCAAAACGCTCAGTCCACAGAGAAATGCACACAGCCCGTATTCAGAAACAGGTGCCTTTAAATCAAGCCGTTTGGACTTCTGTAAGGTTGTGATGTCACGACTATACACTCAGTGTTTACCCTACCATTGCCTTGGAGGGGCAATGCCCCCCCCCCCCCCCCCCCCCCGCACAGTTGTTTGATGTCAGGAAGCAAATTTGTCATTGCACAGCCTTCCAAAGGTTGGATAACATTACCTTTAGCGGTGGCCATCGCAATTTACTGGTGGGTTTACCCAGAGCCCTGGTTTTTCCTAGCTAAAGTAGGCTACAATCCATCACCTGTGTTTGGTCTGGGTGTGCGTCACTCAGAAAATAGCCAATCAGAAGAGAAGGGCATTGAACAGAACAGCCCATTTCAGGCTGAGTGAGGCAGAGGGGCTGCATCCTTGTACAACTGTAACTAGGTGCTTTTTGACCATAAAAACATGCAAATGTTTGTAAATAGATCACGAAAATTAAAACGTTAAACTGGAAAAGGGGCATAATGTGACCTCTTTAATGTGCTAACTTCCAGCTTTATAGGTGTTTGAGGGTGTTCACTTTTAGGATAATTCTGCAGAACAATGATCTTAATCTTACAGACAAGTAAAACAAGAAGTTCAGTCATTTGACTACAATCAGCTAAAGACCAGACTAATAGCAAAAAGCAGTAACTCTTTATTTTAAGTCCCCATATTTAGCATTGTGCAAACATTTAATAAATGGTTTATAAGACACTATAATGTAGTTATAAGCAGATATAAACATTGGAGTGTTTACTAATGTACAGTATTTGTCAACAATTCTAACTTCTCATATGAAGACATGTATATTGTTATATACTGTATATTATTACAACTGTCTTACTATATTGTCATTCGTTATCTGTTTATATACCAGCCTCCACTTATGAGTTATAGTTGTTGACAAATACATTAATAAACGCTTATATCTGATTACAATTACATTATAGTGTGTTATAAACCATTCATTAACTGTTTATATACAGCTTATAAATGCTAAATAAGGGGACTTAAAGTTGAGCGTTACCCAAAAATCTCCCAAAACAAGCACAAAATAAAAATGGTAGCGCATCATCAAATATCTGCTGATGTTTAATGCAGAGGAATTGGAATCAGAAATGTAATATAATGACTCTGGATTTACTTTGTTTTAAAAGTGTCTGTATTACTTGTTTCTATGTTGTTTGTCTGAAACTTTATGTTGCTGCTTCTCTTGGCCAGGATGCTCTTGAGAAAGAGATTTTTTTAATCTCAATGAGGTTTTCCTGGTAAAATAAAGATTCAAATAAAATAAATTAATTTTAAAAATGCGTTAATCTAATAAGGCAGCAGTTTAACCTTACAGTCATTTTTTTCATTTCAATTTAAATGTGCTGGAGTACAGAACCAACACAACAAAAAATGTCCTGCTACTTTCTGACTGCACTGTGGTAGTAAAGGATTTATTAATACTGAGAGCTTTTTATTTGAACTCTGCATCGTTCTCTTCAGTTAAATTATGGCTGAAAATGTGAGTGCCAATCCTCTAACAAGAGAGCTGCAGTGTGACTCACTGGGCGAGAGCGTAATCCACACCAGCTAACACAGGGGCTGAAGGAGATAGTCGGTGTGTTGAAAACTGCTGTGTGGTCGAAAACGAAAGTTCTAACTGAATTAACTGCAAAATAATTATCAAACAACCTGAAAAATGCTTCCTAGCACCTTTAGGAAACACATCGCTTCATTTACAAGTTTCTGTCTCCAGACGCACACACCCACCCACCGATGTCACATGATTACACAGTTTTGTCTCAGTTCAGAAATATACATATTCTTTTTGATTTTGTCAGTCATGTGATGTAATGCTTATATTAAACTGTTTATTCATGTATGTTTAACTGGTCTGAACACCAGTTTACATGCCTTAGTTGTCTTTGGTGCAATTTGCAGCCCTAAAATCTGTAAGTATTTGAGCCAAAATGTGTGAAAATCACAAACCTTCATTCCCTACAAAGCTTATTTTCAGCTGGTTTTCAGCAGGTGAGCAGCTGGGTTGGACTCTGGTGACAGTGAAAGTCATCATTGACTGTATGGAAGCATCTGCATTTATTATGTTTCCTCACTTTTATATTCAGGTTTTTCGTTATCTTTGTTACGTGTCTGTATGTATAAGTACTGGATTTCTCTTTTTGTCACTGTGAACCTAAAAAGTCTCTGACACACGCAGACCTTGCTGGAAGTGAGATCACACTTGATCAAAGCCAGGGTTTCGGTGTTCGATTCCCTGTAAAGGCCAGCCTTATTAAAAATGTATCTACTCATGTTACTGTTGCACCAAAGTGTCTATTCAGCTCGGCAGATATTTCAGCCCACGTGCCTGTTTATCGAACAAGTTTCTTTGAGCCGAGTCAGCGATGTTACGGTGATAGCACATCAGGCTAAAGACCAAGAAACAGACGTTCAAGGCTCTAACTGTCAGTTGTGGTTGTTCTCTTCCTCCAAACCTTTCCATTATATTTGCCTCTATTTAAGATTCACGAGCTTATATCTAAATACTTCACTTCTTTCCCTGCATTCCTGTGTTTTCCTCTTTCTACTTTCTGTGGCCCCCAAACTTTACACTTCTGCCCTTTTAAATATTATTTCTATTTTCTTTACTCGCACTTCTCTCCAAAACACATTTCTCTCTAAAAGCTATTCACCTCTGACCTCTTTCCTAGTGTTTTCTTCAATTGATTGATGTATCCAGAAAGGTTTATTGAGCTAGTTGTAAATTGCTGTGGACCGAGGTGTTGGTTTAATACCTAAAAAAAGAAGTCTAAGCATGCAACAGTTATTAATAGCAGTGATTAGAGGAGGTTAAAAACAAACAGCGACTGTTTAAGGTCTGGCTCTCGTCAAACACTATCACAGGCTTTTGTTGGCTTTCAGAAGAGGCTGTTCAGTGTCTGCTGTATGTGACGGCGAGGTGAGATTACTGCAGCCTTTCCTCTGCGTCTCAGAGATTAGCTGAGGAGAAGAGAGTTGGTTTAACCTTCACTAAACACTAATTTGATACAGGAGCTTACAGGCGGAGGCCTCTGTGCTTAATCTCAAAGTAATTAACAAATTCTCATTATGCAAATGTCTTTCAGCCCGCAGGATGCTGCTGCTGCTGCTGCTGCTGCTGCTGCTGCTGCTTTCATTTGGCCCGCTGGATGGTAAACTGCCTTTAAACAAAGCCACAAGTCAGGTGTGCCGAACCGTGACAGCTAGCATAACACGTGGGTTTGTTATAATTTATGATCTGAGAGAAATCATAACGAGTATAAAAGACTACATTTTAGTCAAAGCGACTTACATTTTTTTTCATGTTTTGTGTGTTTTTCATGATGTACACAAACACTAGGAGAAATGTTTTCTGGTGTCTTGCTCAAGGACACAACATGTGAAAACATCGTTAAGCCCCAGTGAGATCTGAACACACAACCCCTGGTTTAAAAAGGCAATTATCAATGTTATAAATCTGTATTTGTTTACTGAAATTCCAACACATCAGTCTTTTCTTACTCTAGAGTTTCATTATCCTCTTTGTTTGTTTGTTTTTTCATGATAAGTTGAGTTTGAATTGTCTGTTTGACCTTTTTCCGCTGCTGAATCTGCTGAGTCATGACCCAGTCTCCCCCACAGGGATCAATAAAGTCTCATCATCATCATCATCATCATCATCATCATCATCATCATCATCTAATTTTAACTAACAAAGTGATTCTATATACAATACATTTTGCCTCAAGTGTGACATCATGTGTAAGTTTTAAATAAACAGACAAAAATAGTGATAGCAGTGCAGATATATCAATTAATATTGACTATTTTTAGGGCTGCAACGAACAATTATTTTCATTATTGATTCATCTGCTGTTTACTTTCTCGATAGAGTGATTATAAAATTATAAAAGTATATGTATTAAAATGTATTTTTTCTGTTCAACAGTCCAAAACCCAAATATATTCACTTTACTGTCAAATATGACAAAGTAAAGCAACAGATCTTCTCATTTAAGAAGCTGGAACCAGTGAATTTTTTGGCATATTGGCTTCAAAAATTATTAAAACAATTAATTGCTCCCCAAAATAGTTTCCAATTTAATTTCTTTTAATTTAATTTTTTTTAAATCGATTTATCAACTAATCAGTGCAGTACTACTTTTCCTTGTCATATGTATTTCTTCTGTGTCAAACTGATTCTGATGGTTCAAAGACGCAAGCAGGAAATGAAACATCTCTAAACTGAATATTTACACATTTGACTGACTACAGTATATCACCCACATTACAGGTCCCATCAAATAGCTTTGAGATTAAAATTTTCTCCCGTAGTTTGACAATCAAAAAGAGAACGCAGAGAAAAGACTGAATGTCAGGAGGGACGTCGTTTTAGAGGTTAAATTAGGAGGGACAAAGACTGCAAAATGGACACTCAGCTCCTCCATCATAGAGGAGGTTTGAGAGATGGAAGAGGGGGGACATGTTTTTATCAGGGCATGAACATTTAAAGGGGGGAGAGGTCATATAATGATGAATAACAATGCCTGAATGACACTGGAGTCCACATCTCTGATCCATGTTGCTGCTGCTGTTACTTGTAGTGTTTTGTTCCTGTGCTCAGGCTGCATCATTGCGTTTGGGTTTTTACAGTATTTAACACATGCAGAAATGCATTTTTAAAACGATTTTACATATGATGATGAAAAGCCCTGAAATTATAAAAACACTACAGAGAAAAAAACAAAAGGAGTTCTGCTAATTAGCGATGCTCTTTATCAGCAGCTGCAGCTACACATCCATCATTTTCTGCTTTGCTCGCGAGCACACTGACAGTCACACCTTCACTTTAATGCCTGGATTTTCTCTCTAACCAGAGGAGGTGGGTTTTTTTTTTCCATCCTAATTCAATCATGACTAAGAGTTGCCAGTTTCTGCACTGGACAATGACATCATCAAACTCTCCTCTAAACCTGTCGCCTTAAGAAGATTGACGGCCGACAGGAGCAGGATTGATCCAGGGCTAAGTGCTGCTGCGGCCAGCTAGTCAGGCTCATTTAATCAGTATTGGCCGGCTCCCTGCAGACTGACAGCTAATCCTCAGCTGATCCCAGATCACCCAAACACCTTCCAGCTTAAAGACAGTTACTGAGAAACCTGCTGAGAAGACTGACAGAGACGTTTTCAGCTCCACCTGACCACAGAGGCATCAAGTGCTTATGATCTGACATCACAAAGTAGCTGATACATTTAACAAATTGAAAATTATAAATCACCTTTTTTAAACATTTCACCCTCCGTCTAAAGCCGTGACGCATATCTCTTACAATTTGTATTAGTTCAGCACAAACAGGTGCTATGAAAGTGTAACATCAATACTTCCTAAGCGATGGGTCATTGCCACCCTCTGTCTCAAAATGGATGGACATTAGTGAGTCTCGCTATTTCACAGGTCAAAGGTTAACCAGGCGAATGAGGCTTTATTTGCACGTCGCTCTTAAAGGCCCGATGTAACAGAAGTTAGAGCGTCTTTAGCTTCTGTACTGTGACGTATTTCCCAGTGAAACAGAATATTTGAGCGGTGTACAGTTACAAGAAGGATTTCAATCTAATCCTTCGCATTTGATTGGGCCGCTAAGAAGTGGGCGGGGCTTACATAGCTAAGTGCGACACGGAGCTGCAGAGAGAAACGGAGCTACAGAGGACTGTTGGCTCCACACACATCTCCCTCACCTGTTGTTAGATCAGCAGGAGGACGAGGGAGAGATGAACGAATTAGATTTTAGCACATTGTTTTGGAAATGAAAAACAGTTTTGGCCCACTGATATCCAAACACACATCTCTTCCTGTCTCTTTCCGTATTGCTCTGTTAGCTACAATGACTCACCAATGGCAAAGTGCGGTTTTATGTGTGTGGCTAGCTACTCGCCCAAAGTCACATTTGATTGGATGAACTTTTATAAACAAGTGCAGGATGAGTCATCAAAACATTTGAAACTGTTTTACAGGAAGAGAAAAGACAGGGATTTTAATGTAAAAATACTCTGATACTGATTTTTGACATATAACAAGAGATAAATGATGAATTAACACAGGGACACTGCATTAAAACTGGGAAAATGTATTTTTCATTTCATGGGGCCTTTAATGAAAATGAACAGGCTGCAAATTCTGGTGTAAATTCACCATTAGGAAGAAAAACTTATTTTTTTTATCTTCTGCAACTATTTAGATTATTTCTGCCTCCAACAAATGTTTGTTAATCTAAAACTCAAATCTATGAATGGACTGAGATGCTATTAAAAGTCTTCACAAGTGTTAAATGTTCTACCAAATCTGGCAGTTATTTATTTTCACGCCCAGAACCACAGTCAGGGCCTGAACTAGAGAGACCAGCAGGACACCGAGGAATAAAATATTTATCCACAAGCAGACTAAATTAAGAATAACTCAAACTCTGACTAAATCTGTGAGGAAGCTGTTTTAAAGCTCTATCCATCATCTTGTGCCTGCAGCATGATTCAAATCAATTTAATTTGGGGGGTTATTGCTGTTGTTTTCTTGTGAGGTCAGCAGTCATTTGACCTCTGACCCTTCTGGCAAAATGCTGGTGCCTGCATCTTTTCTCATCGTCTGCTGTTTCTCCACCTAATAAAATGGCTCAATATTGAGTGTTACAGACTTTTCTTCTCACCGGGGCGGAAAAAACAGGATACTAAAGCTGAAACCACTGAAACACAAACCACTAAAACTAAATGTCCTGTTTAAAGCTCCCATCATGTCACAGATGAGCAATATTTAATAAAACCCAGCATCACACACATAAAAATCAAACCTAACTTATTATTTACTGTGTGTGAAACTAAACAGAGAACATGTCTCCTCACTAACGCAGCAGTGGTGCAGCTGCTGTCCTGCGCCCAGGTTGCCTGAGATGGCATTTTTTCCCTTTTCCTCCAATCACGTGCCTCCTTTTCTAGGAAGCGGGGGGATGCAGATGAGAGGAGGGGAAGCTAAAAATAGCATCTCTTCATCTTTTTTTATTTTTTTTGTCTCCACAGCAAACAGAAAAGCAGAGAGGAGAGCAGTCAGGATGTGGGAGGTTTTTTTTTTTATTTTGGGGTGCTTAAGTCTGCAGGTGAATCCAGGACACTTTGGATTAAAAGTCTGAATATAAACCTGATTATACTCCTCTTAAATTTTATTTTTTCACTGTTTTTACATGCATGAGTCTATTTTTCATGGTGGTACTTTTGTTCAAAAACTTTTCTCTCTATAGTTCATCTATGCAGTTAAACCGTGTTTTGTTATTATGCAACAGTATTTAAACTCATTTACACTTTATGTCCTACAAGGATTTGATATCATTGTTAAAGTAACAATAATTCATATTTTTCCTTGAAACTGCTGAGAGCTAATGCTGATACTCATATACTGACTTTTAATATTGATATTTGAGCATTTCTGTGCCTCAAAATGTACAAGGACCTTTCTTGTGAGTGAGTTAAAGCCTCTGAAGCAGTTTTAGACTATCATGGGACGATAAAAGTCTCCACTGAATCCAGGCAGATTAGAATATTTTAGTGACAGCAGGTCTTAATCTAGAAAAAGAAATCTGAACTTTCAGTCTGTTTTTTTTCTCTCAATCTGAGCTCACAGAAGAATCTCTCAGAGCCTCCAGATGAGCTGACTAATATCTGAAACATAATAAAAGATACCGACTGAAGAGTTTCAGTCTGATCCTGGTTGATAGTGGCGTTTGTCACGGCAACGTGGACGAGAAACAGCAAATGCGTCACTCGTGCCTTCGGGTCTGACTGCCAGTAACTTTACTGTCAGTGGAGGAAGTGCAGATGCAGCCTGCAGACTGCCGGCTCATTTTCAGACCTTTTTTTTTAAAACACAATGAAGCATCTTTACAGGTGAAAGAGAAATACTGAATCTCCAGAATCACTACAGGAACAGGTAAAATGTTACAGTTTACATTGCTCTTAGGCCAAATTGTTCATTAACCAAACTGCTGACTGGCTCGGCTGAATCAACAGTTTTATTACCATTACACACACACACACACACACACACACACACACACACACACGCATTAGTACATAGTAGAGCTGCAACGATTAGTTAATTAATTGATTAGTTGCCAACTATTTAATTAATCAGCAACTTTTTTGATTATCGATTAATCGTTTTAAGAAAAGAGTGTCCAAATATTTTCTGCGTTCTTTAGTTTTCTGTGACAGTAAACTGAATATCTTTGGGTTGTGGACAAAACAAGACATTTGAGGACGTCAGCTTGGCTTTTAGGAAACAGTGATCAACATTTTTCACCATTTTCTGCCATTTTATAGACCAAACAACTAATCAATGAATCGAGAAAATAATTGACAGATTGATTGATGATGAAAATCATTATTAGGTGCAGCCCTAGTACGTAGCAAGTACTTTCACCTTTAGGCTCATTTGTGGAATATTTTTCAAAAACCACAAACATTTTTTCTCTACATGCAGTCAAAATCCATTCATATATCCTACATTTATGGAACTGCAGCATTTCTTTATTGTTTCTTCTCCTCCTGTGTTCTGTTAACAACATAAACTATATATGCACTATGAGGGGCACTCCCAATATACATATATTTTTTTAATTAGGGTAAATTTATAGCCTAATTCTTAGTTTTTTTCTTACATATTTCCAAAGATTTCTTTCCTGGTGTGAGATCGCAGTGTAGGAAACACACACATAGACACACCAATACATTTGAAAGCACTATCCGAGATTTGATTGGTTTATGGCCAAATGTTTTAGCCTTCCACAGGAAAACAATAGTGCTCCATATGGCTTCTGCCCAAACCGCATTTAATGTTTTTAATTTCCATAATATTCCAATAATCATCCTAATACTCTGATTTACAGTGTGTGTCTGTGGGATTCAATAGTGACCTTATCTTATATTATCATAATAACCATTAAAATATCCTGATAATTGTACGCTATACATATATATATATCAGTATAATAAGGTTACACTCGTCCTGTTTGCTCTATAAAGGGAATTCAGATGTTATATTTTATTCTATTGTTCGTGCCTCAGATCCATTTGGACCCATTTTCTCGTTTTAAACCATCGGACGGCGTGAAACGCCTTTTCCTGCAGGACGGGCCCTCAGTCAGCCAAAGCAGAGATCCTCTAAACCAGCAGCATCCATCCAAAGCTGAACCGAATAAATACACAATTCATAGCTTACAGTAATGACGGTTCTGTGGTTTTCACAATGAAAACAGCTGCTCTAAAGCAAGCATCTTTTTAAAATCTGAAATCTTTAACTGGACATTTTACATAAAAGCGTCATTAAACAATGAATACAGTCTACAGCACATATACTTAAAGGAAAAGGGATTTTTAAGGCAATGCAATAGATTAATAAAGACTGAAATCCCACCTTTATAGATTTCTATCCACCGCGTCCAGCACCGCAGAAACACACCACTGTCAAGTCACACAGATTGTAACCATACAACATCCGGCCAGGAATTACAAAACACAAATAAATAAAAAATAAATGTGACGTCACGTTTATGATGAACAATTTGGTAAAACTCTTTTTTAAAAGGAGTAAAATCACAAAGCATGTTTTAAATGTGTATTTTTATTGGGTTTGTTGCTTTATAAAGTTACTTTCTGTATATTATGTGTTCTGAATGCTGTGATTGTTTTGAATAAAACCTTCAACCTTTTGTAAATTTAACCTTAATCCTACCAGCTGGGGTACCTGCAGACCCCAGAGGTACTACACTATTTATCATGTCTCACAGGTGCTTTATTCAATCATTCCAATGTTTCATGACTTTGTCAATCAATTTGTTCTTAATGTCTTCATATCTTTGTTTTCTGTTTCTGTTTCAATTGGTATTTTTAATACCAATACATTGGTATTAAAAATAGCTGGGGACCCCAGTCCAGTATTGGAAAGTAACATTTACTGAAGTACTGTAGTGCAAATTTAAGGTACTTGTACTTTACTCGAGTATTTCCATTTGATGCTACTTTATACTTCCACTTCACTACATTACAGAGGAAAATATTGTTATTTCTACTCCACTACATTTACATTTACAGCTTTAGTTACTTTTCAGGTAAAGATTTGACACAATGGATAATATAACAAGCTTTTAAAATACAACACATTGTTAAAGATGAAACCAGTGGTTTCCAACCTTTTTGGCTTTAAGTTGGGAACCACCGGGCTAAACTAGCTAACTGTATATAAAGTAGTTGAAACTAGCTCCACCTCCAGCAGCTACAACAGTAACATGCTGCTTACACACTGATGCTTCAGTATTAATAATCTAATGATGTCATTAGGGGGGGTGACTGACAGTCATTTTGAAAGCTTTGTGGAAAAATTGTACTTGGGATAAAAACTGCAGTTTGTTTTAGAGAAAATCATATATTTTCATTTTCCACAATATGCAAATTAAATGTAACTTTCCTAAAATAATAATAATGTTAATTTTTTCAGATGACATTAATTACACAACTAATAATGTTTTGAGAAGAAATATATTCTTGGGGGTCCCAGAGGCCCCAGTCGGTGGTCCTTATATGTTAAATATGTTGGCAGGATGGATGAAGGATAAACAAACCTGTTTTTAGCATCGATCTTATGTTCACTTCCAGACCTGAACCCGAGCATTAAATGACTGTATTATGAAGGAAAGACCGAGTTCCGGTCTTCCTTTAACTCCGCCATCTTTACGCAGCCAGCAGGTGGGCGGGGTCTCAACGGCCGTATGGAAGATTGACAGCCCGTCTGACGAATCGGAAGCCGCGTTGCAAACTGTCCTGAAAGATTCCTCCTCAAATACTCAACCTGTCATTTATTATTGATGAGCGCTGCCGGGGTGACTGAATAATTGATTAGGAGGTCAGCAGTAACCACTGCTGCCATTTCCACCCAAATAACAGACGCTGGTCTTATGGTGGTTATTGTAAAATATCACCACAAAAGAATGTCAGTATAATTTAGTAGAAATCAAAGATAATCACAAAGTCACATTATACTTCATATTGAGTAACATACCATGCAGTGAGCTCAGAAATATTGGGGTGATATAAGATATCAGATATGGATATTAAAAACAATTAATTTAGCATTAAAAGACGTTAGAAGACCGGCAGCATAAAGGCTATAACAGTGCTGGAAGAAGTATTCAGATCCTTTACTTAAGTAAAAGTACCAATACAGCAATGTAAAAATACTCCTTTGCAAGTAAAAGTCCTACTTAATTAAAAGTAAACAAGTATTATCAGCTTAATGTAGTTAAATTATCACAGTAAAAGCAGTGATTTGGTCCCTCCGACTGATATATTATTATTTATGACATAATTAGTTTATTAATACTGAAGCATCAGTGTGTAAGCAGCATGTTACTGTTGTAGCTGCTGGAGGTGGAGCTAGTTTGAACTACTTTATATACAGTTAGCTAGTTTAGTCCAGTGGTTCCCAACCTAGGGGTCGGGCCCCTCCAAAGGGTCACCAGATAAATCTGAGGGGTCGTGAGATGATTAATGGGTTAAAGTTCTGATACACAAATCTGTTTCCAGTTTTTGATTTTTGGTGAAATATTAGATCATTTGAACATTTATTGAAATGAAACCATGTGAGAAGTTTGAGAAGGAAAAATCACTATTTAGTGGAGCTGTTAACAACTCATAGACATCTGAAATGTGACCACGACTACACACTGCTTTTTGTAAGAAAGCCAAAAAGGTTGGAAACCACTGGTTTCATCTTTAACAATGTGTTGTATTTTATATTATCCATTGTGTCAAATCTTCACCTGAAAAGTAACTAAAGCTGTCAAATAAATGTAGTGGAGTAGAAATATAAAGTAGCATCAAATGGAAATACTCAAGTAAAGTACAAGTACCTTAAAAATGTACTTAAGTACAGTACTTGATCAGTGTACTTTGTTACTTTCCACCACTGGGCTATAGGATAGTTAAAGGTTTTTATTTGTTAATCATTTGTAGTGACTGAGAATAAACACAGAGAGGAGCCTCACCTACACAAACACACACTGGTGGACAGGATACAGCCACATGCAGGAAAATATCATCAGCACAAACAAGTGACAACAGAAGTTTTATATATTGTTCTGAAGAGGTTTTATAAAATTCTGTTGAAAAATAAAAATGTTTTTGCCATGATTTATTATGAATTATTATTAGTTGCAGGGAGAACAAGTGTGTATTTTCAAAAGCTCCTGGTAAAATGAGTGCCTGTGGCCGAGGGGCACTCATTTGGCCCCCTCGGCCACAGGCAAAATGAGTCGGGCACATTCTTTTTCTTATTTACACAGTTGCTTATTTACACAGTAAATACAGTACAGAGCAACATTACCATTCATTGGGAGATGTGTTTCTGGCCAGCTGGTGGTCCAATATTCACCCTCTTTTTGCTCTGTTTTTGGTCTTTATCCACCAACTCCTGAGGGAAATATCGGGCTCTTTAGCTGCTACAACACTCCGCTGTGTTCACCAGCTGTGTCTGTCTGCTGTTTGCTGCTGATCAGGTAGTGTACAGTGGGTTTTTACATTGAATATTGTCATTTTATACATTGTTATAAACCTGGACTTTTCTGGCAGTTGAGAGTAAAGGGGGGCGCTCGGCTGTGATTGCCTGACACGAATGACAAGTACACAGAGAGGGCCAGTAAAAATGGATATTTTTTGACTGTCCATCAACCCAAAAATGTATTTTTTGATGGTCCGCCGGGATTTGTTCCAGTATGCCTGATTGCCAGTACACCACTGGCCATAACCGACTGTTGTGGCTTTAAAACGGTGGATAAATTGTTTTGAGCGTCACACAACCCCCCCGAAAAGACTCGTTTCACTGTCAGAATTTGATCCATTTGGTCCTATAACATTTGGAAAATCTAGAAGAGGCCAAACAACCAGCATAGGAATGTCGCCCCGACATGAGATTTAAAAACTCTGTATACTATGAAATACAGAGAGATTTATCTGGCGGTGATAGGCTTAATCAGCATTGTGTGAACTCGTTTGGCAAGGGCTTGAATGTAATGGACATTCATTTATATGTAAAAGTTTTGTGCTGCAGGTTTAAATAAACTATCAGTACTTCTGTGTGGATTGTATGGAAACTCTGTAAAGCGCTTGTTCCTCCAGGCCGGCAGGCGGCGCTCAAACATTTGTTTCCTCCGTAAATCCGGCTCAGATTGTCCTTCCTGCTCTCATCAGTTTGTTGCATGTGTTGTCTAACAGAGAGCAAGGAGATTATTATGACATTAAGTGTTTTTTGTGTGCGGTTACCTGTATCAGCGCCTGTGTTGTGTTACAGAGAAACGGCACTTTACGCTGTTGTTACCGGCGACAAAGTCCGGGCAGCCGGGCGGTTACATCTGGTTTAATTCAGCTCCGGTGACACTTTAGTGACACCAGGTCAAGCAGCTACTGAATGAATCGAAACTTTGAACCTTAAAACACGTTTTTTTGTCTGTTAAATCCCCCTCCTCCAGAGAAAGCCCCAGAGTTTGTGTCTCCCGCAGATGACAGTGCTCTCTCCACGGTCCAAACGTCATGCTTCACCGGGCGGGTAAAGAGTTTCTGGTCCGCATACGGTTCTGCTGGCGGCCGCTGTTCCAGGGCCGGTACCTGCTGCTCACCAACACCCTGAGCGGGGGAGGCATGCTGGGGCTGGGAGACATCCTGCAGCAGACCCGGGAGACCTACAAGGACCCGGTCCGAGTCCGGGACTGGACCAGGACAGGTGAGCCAGAGAGAGAGAGAGAGAGAGAGAGAGAGAGAGAGAGACAGCACACACACACAAATACATGCATTGGATACACTGTGTATATATACATAGATATAGTTTATATAATTAATATATATCAGTTTTATTATTATGTTAATTTTATTTTGTTTCATTGAGTCTTGATGCTTTGGCAATATTGTTGTCGTGACATTCATGCCAATAAAGCAAATTTGAATTTGGAGCCAGTAAGACGTCATTATTACAGTGTGGGAATGGTACCTGCAACCCTGGAGGTGTTGGTGCCTTGTTCCACTAATGACCGGAGAGGCATCAGTATCTGATGCTGTTATGGTTTGTTGTTTTATTTCTGTGTCATGCCAAACCCAACCCACATGGGACACCACTATTTTACAAAGCATTCGTCTTGTGGTAAAACATATACAGAAATATACAGAAGCATGTGGATAAAGAAAAGAAACACAAAGAAAAGAAATCTAACATGTCTACAGATTATCTCGATGAAGGGCTTTCTCCAAGTCACTGGCAGATTTATGTTTCATATGTGAACAGCCAACTCAGTCTTTGTGCATCATCCATATTTACAAAATCTGTTTCTATCTTACTAAACAAAGCATTGTGCAGTTCCCAATAAAAAAATAAAACAAAAGGCAATTTGGTAGAAACAATGAAATCATTGTTATTGTAACACATACAGTACTGTGCAAAGGTTTTAGGCACTAAAAGTAAAGTGAGGATGGTCCAGGTCTCCTCAGTACCCCTGCACACAGGCCTCCCTGATGACTTTTGCACACTACTGTATATTTTCTGATATGACTACGACCTTAAATCACAATTAAGCATAAAGTAGAATTATCACCTTTCTGACAATGTCAACAAAAACTGAAAATGTATAAACTTCATAAAAGGAGAATTTATGGCAGAACTGTTGTATTGGGTTGCATTAGTTTGCACAGGTGTTCCTATTAAAGTGCTGCTACAATAAACTGTTTATATGTGTCAATGAAAAACTTTAATAGCTAATTATATTACTTTTAATTACAGCTTGCTCAAAATTAGGGCTGCAAATGGGAGGAAAGACGTTTTGGGAACACTTGATGACATTAAGTTAAAACATCATTTTGACAAAAGATGAACAATTTTTGCAATTTCGTTTTTTTTTTAATAACACAACCTTACATTTTTGGCAACAGTGATGATTCTCAGATCATTCACACAACTCAAGGTGCCGTCAGTGACAGCGGACTTAAACCTTCATATGAACAAAATCATATCCCTAATAGTGAAGAAGAATATCTGAAATAGCTGCGTCAGGATCTGGGTGTTTTACCGCCTCTGTAAAACGATTTCCTCTGGGAAATTTCCTGGATTCATGCTCAGCAGAATTTGAACAAAGGGTGCGAATAGATTCAGAATTATATCTTCTTTTTTATTGAACAATACTTCACAGTATCGTCTAGTGTTTTGTCACACCTTTATATTTTGGGAAGAAGCTGTGCAGTAAACAGGATCTGCTTGTCCTGATTCATCCTGGCACCGTTTGTTCTGTGATAATGATCAACTCCCTCTCTAACTGTGACCACACACACACACACACAGAGGTGCAGACCAGTGTGAGGCCGTCTTCTCTTCGTCAGGTTGATGTTTGAGGTTTCTTTCAGTATATATGCCGTCCATCAATTAGTCATGTGACTTATAAGTCACAATAAATACAAAGTATCCAAAAAAACACTACAATAACATTTTCAAAATAGTTTTATGAAGTACAGCATCTGCTCTTAATTGTCTCCTCCGTCTCTCCTCTTTCGCATATTGAAGACGAATTGTGCAAAGTGTTTAATTTTGTATGACCAACTCACAAACAAGAAAAACATAATTTGTCTCATTTTCATTTCCCTTCTGAAGGCCACATGTTTGTGGTGGGCTGCTCCCTGGGTCCATTGATGCACGTCTGGTACAACTGGCTGGACAGAGTGTTTGTGGGAAAAGCGATGAGCACGGTGATCAAGAAGGTTCTGACGGACCAGGCGATCGCCTCGCCGGTACTCGGAGTGTGGTATTTTTTAGGTAAGAAGGATTTCAGAGTTCATTGGCGCTAAGCAGCCAATCCACGTCCTCCCTGAGTGCACACAAACACACCTCAACATTTGTCAGGGTGTTAGCACATAAGCAGTGTCTCTATGACACATTCACATAAGTCAGAGTGTACAGAGACAAAGGTTGGACTTGAAGACGTGGGTGGGGTAAAACAAAAGACGGTCTATGTCAATATCAGACGTGGATACTGTTCAAAGGTCGTGTGTGATAAAGTTTGCATTTGACTGACGTTTTGTTTGTGACGGTCATTCATGTTTTATAAGAGTTGGGCACTCTTCCAGCCTCTGACCTTATCTGAAGTTGGTTTTGATGAAGCGTGGCGCTGACGCACATCTGACAGACAACTCTTCTTTATTGCAGGTATGGGTGTCATGGAGGGACACACTTTATCCGAAGGATGGGAGGACTTTAAAAGCAAGTTCTGGGAATTTATGGTGGTAAGTGCACATGTCAGGGTCTGACCTGCACATCTGAAGCAGCAGATAAAATTATCTGATGTGATAAAATGATCACATCACAAGTTCTTCAGAGGCGTTTTTATATTTGTTACTGTAAACCAAACCTCTTGTTTATGCTCGTGTCCTGAATAAAGAAATACTTTATTTAGTTTCCCTCTAAGTAGGTTTCACTGCTTATTCGTCTTGGTAACATGAATTTAACTCAGATTTTTGCCCGTCCAATTTTAATGTGTCCTCCAAGGCATGAAACTAAAGAAAATACATTAATGCTAAGTCAGAAATCAGCAGGTCATAGTAACAACTATCTAAAAATGAATCCAGGACAGCTGTCAACAGTGACCTCTTTATATACGTCACTCCACTTATAATACTTACTATCTTTGCTGTGACACAGACGCGCATGTCTTTTGTACAGACATGCGCGGTCCTCAGAGGATGAATCCTAATGTCTCCTGACTCTAGCGCCACCATGATGCTGACATTTTTGTTTTTTAAGTGAAATGTCTCAACAGCCATTCAGTGAATTGCCTTGAAATGTCGTACAGATATTCATGTCCCCCTCGGGATAAGTTGTAATAACTTTGGTGATCTCTTAATGTTTCTTCTAGCACCATCATCAGGTTGAAATTTTGTTTTGTTCAGTACTTTGGTTTATGACGAAATACCTGCAAAATGAACTCACTAAAAGTGAGTGACAGAGCAAATACAACCTCTCACAACCCGTCACAGCCAGTGTTGACCAATGTTTGGCTTGTGGCCTGTGATGATTTCCCAGTCTGCTGAGCAGACACTGCAGTCTTCCCTCCTCTTTTCTACAGTTTTAACGATGTTTGTGCTGGGTAATCTGTCCAGGTTAGTTTATGCTAATATATGTTGTTTCTTGCCGGCAGGCGGACTGGTGTGTTTGGCCTGCAGCTCAGATGATCAACTTCTACTTTCTTGCGCCCCAATACCGTGTCGTGTACGTCAACACGATCACCTTAGGGTGGGATACCTACCTCTCCTACCTCAAACACAGAGTAAGTTGGCTACACAGGAGATTATAGGGACATTCTGCTCAATGTTTCTCAGACAGTTTTACTTTCTTTTACTTGTAGAAGAGAATGACGAGTGATTTTTTATTATTATATGACCATTCAACATCTTGTAGGCTTTACATGCTGAAAAATATCACTTTTTTTATACCATTCTCTGCTCATGTTGTTCACTATGTCAAATTTGTCTGCTTCTTCTGTAGGACAAAAAGTGAAGTGATATTGATTGTATTGATGTGTGTGTTGGTGTCTGTTGTGTTGACAGGATGACAGCCAGCCCTCTGAGGTGGTGTCAGACAGCAGAACTGTGGATGTGCAGCAGGAAACGCTGCCACAATCCAAACCTCTGGAGGAGAAAACTTAGAAACAGAGTTCAGGCTGGATCGTGAAGTCGTTTATATGTCCGCTGTCTTGGTCTTTTTCCTTTTTTATGACAAACTGCTCCTCTCTCAAGTTTAAACCCACTGCATGTTTCTGTTCAAACTCAGAGGAGTTGTGGATGTTTAAGTTGAAGTGCTGGAACACTATTTCCTTCATGTCTGTAAAGTTTTAACGTGTCCCTGTCTAGTTTGTCTGTTTATTTATGCCTGAGGGATGTCCATTCCTGTAGGAGGCGCATTCAGGGATGAAAAGCTGTTTCACTGCCTGTCATGCTGATAACTGTGAACGTAGTTGTTTGTTTGAATCCCAACCGATGCATGAGTGTAACTCTCGCTGCGACCGGACATTCAGCAAAGCACTTCAATCCACATTCCAGTAGTTGGCAGTGGTTGTAAAGGGATGCTCATAATGCCTCCATCCATGTGGTCGCGGTGGCATTAGACAGGAAGGAAACCTAGATATCCTTCTACCTGGCAACACCCTCCAGCTCCTCCTGGGGGACCCCAGGGTGTTCCAGGCCCAGGCTGTAATCCCTCCAGCGTGTTCTGGGTCTGCCTCGGGGGCTCCTACCAGTTGGACGTGCCTGGAACACCACCAGAGGGATCCAGGAAGCATCCTAAGCAGGTGCCCAGACCACCTCAGCGGCTGTACTCCGAGCTCCCCCCCATAATGGCAACAGACAAATTTATCTTCCAAAAGTTTCTTTAAATTCATCATTGTGGGATTTCTCATTCATTTTATTTCAGTGCCGTTGCCGAAAACAGCTTCACTAATCAGCTGCCGTGTTTTATGTGTCAACCTGTGAAAACTTTGCCTTAATGTGGAGCCCAGTGCTTCGCTCTGTTTTCATGCCAAATAGTTTCTACCTGTTCTTTGGCTTATTATCCCTTTTTAAAGTACCTATAAAAATTATCACACGATTGTGATTATCTGCTTAATGAAAATCTGTAACGTGATTATTGTTAAATATAAGATTTTTAAAATATTTTTATCATATCACACAGTCCTCAACTGAAGGTGTGAGTTTGATTCCTGACTGCAGTTTATTTTGCGCAGCAGTTTTACACTAGTGACTGTAAATGTAACCTAATATACTGCACTGTATATTTCCAGCAGATTATTTATAAATGTGAAAGTATATTTAGTTATGACGGGTTCGAGGATCAATTAGTTTATGTGATGATTGGAAAAAACTACATTAAATGGTGTCAACCTGAAAGCAGTAATCTGTGACACACTAGATATATTTCTAATGTTATTGACATCTTTGGTGCTGCTACTGTGTTCATATCATAATAGATCTACAATAAATATGATCGGCCAGTTGTCTCCAACATAAAATATATCATTAATATACTAATGTGTGTAAAATACTGAAAAATAAGCATACATCTAGAGATCTTCAAATAATTGCTGATGAACTGTATTTGTTTTATTGTTTTATCGACTTGGCAATGAGAAAATGAAATGACTTGAAATTTGCCAAATAATATAATCAAATTTAACAGGAATTCTGTTTTCAAAGTACGTGATGACGTTCTTTCAGTACCTTGTATCCTAATTACATATTTTGTTCACAAGTCTTCAATTTTTCCCCAGAAGTTTGGACAAGCGGAGAATAAATACATAATTATGACTCTTCATCTTCATGAAAGTCACATTTGTTATGTCCATTGTACAATACATTTAAATACAGATGCTGTTACAAATTACGAAACACCTCATGTCTGCAATAAAGAATGTATCAGGACAGAGAGAAACCTTCCAGGAAGTCTTTTTCATTTACTCTAAAATCAGTTTCTGATATGATTATTTGTACAATTATTTTACTCTCGATTCTATTTACACAGGGGGGACGTTCAGTTCTTTGCACTTTATTGTTTTACGGTGTGACATGGAAATAACAGGAAAAGTTTGAGACCTAAGAAATTCATCTTAGCTTAGAATTTGTGCTGTCATTGCAAGTATTTCTGCCAGTCCAATGTTGCAAGAAAAAAGTTATTCCATATTCCATATACACAAATTATAACGATACACAAACTACAATCTTAATTTTTAAAAGCAAGTTTATTTGTGCAGCACCGCTCAACAACAAGGGAGTCCAAAGTGGTTTACAGAAGACAAAAAAGGCATTAAGACAAAAGAAAGACAAGGAGATATAAAAAGTAGCATTATAAACGTAAAGTAAAACAGGAAATAAAAATACAGACTGAACGAGGATAAAAACGACAAAAAAAAAAATAAAGCAGTGCTCGCAATTTGGGATTATTACAGACAGTGCTCTAATCTGCTCTAAACCAGGAACATTAATATCACTTTAATGTGTTGTAGTCGGTTTAGAAATGAAACCATTTCTGCCTGATGCTGCTTATTAACAGCTGCAGGGATGGAGCTATGGGCAAATACACAGTCTTGTTCAAACATTGACCAAACAGCTTGAAGGATTTGATATACAGCGACCAAACGCTTAGAGCACTCCTCCTCAGCCATTCTACACATCCTGCTATTAAGGATGTAGTCTGTGTGTGTGTGTGTGTGTGTGTATGTGAAGTTTGTCGATATGACTGCCAGCCCTTTTCCTTTCTCAACATGCCTGCAGCGATGCACCTCACTGTGCTGATGTCCCTGTTTGCAGTGACAGTCTGTCAGAGTAAGTCATCTTTTCACGTTTTTACCTGTTAAACTGTTAAACATTTGTTTGAGAATTTGTCTAAACGGTCCTTTAAAGATGCAAAGTTATGCAAAGTGGAAACTTCCTGCTCTGAGAGGGAGTTTCAGCAGGTTTGTCTGAGGTAGTTCGGTGCAGCTTTTTTTTCTCACTACAATGTTTTTACACACAGTAAAACATTGTATTTACTACAATTACATCTAAAACAGCAATATTGGCATCTGAGGCATTAAAAGTTGGAAAACATGCAGCTTTGTAGTAACACAGAAGCTTTTATATCCAAGCAATAAATGTATGTATAAATGTAAAATAAGTCAAAGTTTGTCAGTCTGCTTTTAGCTCGATACAGATTATTAAAGTGAAATATGCTTTTAGTAAACTGGAGATGACGTTAAAGTAAATGGGAAGGTCACGCCTGGGTGGAAACTGAAACAAATATTTGATCTGTGAAACTGATCCTGAGCTGAACCTACAGTGGTGTCTGCGACTTTTACAAACATTTTTATGCTCACTGCACAAACATAATGCCAGCTGACCGCCTGCTGTCTGTCTGCAGACTGTTAATTTTATTCAGAACACTTTAAATGGGACATATTATGCACATTTACAGGTCTATAGTTTTAATCTGTGGCTCTATTGGTACATCTTTGCATGATTTACAGTTCAACAAGAGGTCAAAACCTAGTATATGGCTGGACTGTGTATGGTCAATGTCTGTAATTGTGGCCAATTTGTTGCAGGGATAGTCAGTGGTAGTGTCTATAGTATAATGTGAATTCCTTGATATTAAATGTTCATCTGCAATTTTCTGTAGTGGTCCCAGTAATATTTGCTGGTGAAGTGTACTGAAGTAGCATCACATGACATGGTTAAGCTACATTTGAGTAAAAAAAGAAAAGTTATGCAGTTGCAAGAACAATAGTTTCCACTCATATCTTGGGATGTTTGATTTGAAAGAGAACTTATTTTAATTCTCATTATAACTAAGTATCTGTTAACTCCCCCCTGCTTTTTCATCTGTTTCACTCTGCGGATGTCTCTCGTTTTTCACTCTGTATTGAGCGTTGTGTCAGAGTGATGGTTATTTAGGGTGCTTTAACTGTGCGCTCTCCCTCATGCCTCAATGCGCCGTTTTCCCGCCTCTTTCCTGGTCAATGATCACGGAGGCTGCGGAGGAAATTGTAAATGAAAGTTTTGACAGCATTTTGGGTGCAAATTCAGGTGGCTTATCTTCGCCTGGTTACCGCAGTTACAGTCAAATCAAGCACACCTGCAGAGCAGCCGCCTCACGCTAAACTGATATAACAGCTACATGAGTCGCATGTTCTACCTGCAAGAATGCTGTCGTTCGTCATTTGTGATGTGAAAACGTCAGAGAAATAAAAAGCTTGCGTCCTGGTATTAGTTCAGTTATAAAATCCAAACGCACCACAGAGCATCTCTCCTGCCGGCTGCTGACAGCGCTGTTAGCCGGACTGTTAGCCAGCGTCGATCACGCTGGACAGTAGAGAGGAGACGCAGAGATGCTGGTACGCGTCTGTTTAAACAGGAGTTTAGCCGACTACACCGCATTTAACACCGCAGCTGAGAGCGTCAGAGCTCGGAGCAGGAAACACAGTCACTCCACGTCGTGCTGCTCTCCTCTGCTTCCATCATCTCGCGCTGATTCATTTTGAGCAACAGCCAATGGGGAACCTCCAACACTCAGGTGGCCGACCAATGGTGTAACTTCATCAGTCAGTCACTCAGTCACGGACAGTCGCGGTTATAGGGCTGGTCTGTGACTGGTCCAGCCAAAAAACTCCTTTTTTATCTTTACTGACCCTTTATGCAGCCCCTCAGTTCAGCCTCCATCTGAAATAGGCCGTCTTAGCTCCTGTCTCTTTAAGGCCCCCTGCCGATGAGCCCACTTTTTTTTGATTGGCCAGCTCTCAGAAGCTGCCCCTCGGGAGACATCCACCGGCTCTGGAGGCTATGTCAACAAAGTTGTAGGATTTCACTACTTCTTATTCTTTACTCGAAATGTCAACTTCTCAAATACATCCGTACATGTTCGAGCCGAAAATCCGAACCGAAATATGAGAGTGGCCAATGCAAAAAAACACTGGAACAACCTTAGCAGCCAAGGTGGTCTCACTTCAGGGTCCACAGCTGCTCTGGAGCTTTTGACCATATCTCAATCTAATAAGAAACCTCCAGAAGAACCTCCAGAAGAACTACCAAGGTTAAAACTAAACTTTGAATCTCAGCTTCATTGGAGTCTCACAATGCTTTAAACGTTTTAGAGGTTTTCCTCCATATAAAGTTTAAATGACCAGGTCTGTTTGTTTTGGAGAGGAGGAGACCTCTACGGATAATTCAGCTCCTGGTAAAAACTGCCTGAACGATGAATGCGAGGCTGGTTGTTTAACAATGGAGACAACAACTCCCATGATCCCACGCTACTTCACAATGTCATCGAGCTCCGTCTTTTGTTATTGTTGTGATTGAGAGACCCCTAGCGGCAGAAATTACATATTGTGCATTTAAAAAGCCAACAAACTCTCTCCAGCAGCCTTATCATGATCAGCTGTGGGTGCTGTGCATAGATTTTCATGATGTTTGTTCTTTTGCAGACAATACCACTTCCTCTGCAACTACACCGATAACAGCGATACCCACAAGTGCTGCACACCTCACCAGTGGGGCTCTGACAAATGATGTCAGTTCATTAACTGTGAAAACCTCCAAAATCACACACCTGCAACCACCAACAACACACCGAATTTCCACTGAAGTTACTTCAGATAAAGTGTCACCATCACCACCGACCTCCACTTCCCTTCAAACACCAAACAGGACAGAGGTCACACATCCCAGCCCTCCTCCTCTGACGACAACCACCAAGCAGACGTCCAACGAGACAGTTTCCTACAGTTCAACAGTCCCAGCAGCCTCAAAATCACCCAACGTCACTGCAACCACCACCGTAAACGCAACCAGCCAAGGTCAGACTACTACTAAAATCTAGCAGTAAAATCTCTAAAACATGACAATTGATAACTTGCAACATTTTCACTTAGATATGGTGAGATAGGTCAGCAAGAGCTGTCTTTGAGCTGAGTGTCATTTCCGTGTGTCTCATAGGCTGCAGTACTACCTTAAAGCTGCATTCATTGATTTTTGGCAACTAGGGGGCAGAAGATCTTCAAATTGGCCACCAGACTCCTAAACCAGCTGTCTGTTCTATCTACAATCTCATGCGAACAGAGTGTTTCATCTTCCACCCTCACTATTTGTGAAGGTGTAGCATGCAGCAAGTTATGCACACTTCCAATAAAAATGGAAGTTTCACCGAAACTTTACCAAAAGCAAATGTGAAACTGAAAACAGTATTGGACAACACATTTTATGATAGTGATCTCAAATCATAAAACGATAAAACATCATAAATGAATGAGAAGAATAAAAAGGAAACTGGATTCACAAAAGTACCTATAGACTAGTGTTAGCCTATGTTGTCTTTCATGCCTGTATTATTAGAAAAGGTACAAAACAGTCATTAATCTAGTTAACATATACATATATATACAGTCCCCAAGAGTAGCTAAAGGTCAAAATAGTAAATAACAGTTAGCCCAACAGTCATTTAACAGCTAGTGTTAGTGTAATGGTTAGTTTGGTTAGTAGTAAACTGATTACAGAAAAACTAAAGTCTACTAGGCTAAATCACAAATGAACAATCACTTAACAGCTATAATAAAAAGATAATAAACAGACAATGCTCCAACATGGGCATTTGAGTAGATGCCTGTTTTGTCACAGTTCTGACAAAATGTAAGCTAACAGTTTCAGTTAAACTGCAACTGCATGAAATTATGCCAGAGTAGGTTGCTCTAGCAATAAAATGTTCAACTGAAACCAACTGCATTGTCAATTTGTGTAAATTTCCTGTTGGTTGTTATATACTTTTTTGCCTCTCTACTAATCTTTTCTGAGAGGCAAAACGTAGTTTATTCCATTTGTTGATTATGTAGGAAGGTAAGGTTTTTGTTTGTCTCACCCTCAGCTCTTCCAAATGAGGCTGACTTGGTGGCAAACCCTGGCCTCGTGGCTGTCGTGTGCATCTTCTGCATCATTCTTGTCCTCGTGCTGGTCGTGGCCGTAGTGAAATGTGCCCAATCACAGAGGTCCAACTTTGAGAGGCTTGAAGATGTGCCAATGGTGAGTTAGAAAACATGAAGCTGATGTTTTTACCCAAAGTGCCTTGCACACCATGCCCATTTCTAGATTTTAAAGGGGACATATTAAGCTTTTTCTGGTTTTCTGTTATTTATATACTGTTATGATTTTAGATATCCATATTAAACATGGTCAAAGTTCCAAGACTTTAGGTTAACATATGCAGAAATGCTCCCTGCAAGTCAAAAGCCAGGGCTTCAACCTGCCCTGAATGCTTTGTTTGCATCGTTTTATTCTACCTTGCTGATAAGCTGATGTCAGCTCGTCATGTATGCCCATAAACGGCCACGTCTTGTTTGCGTTGTCCACTCTCATATTTCGGATCGGATTCCACCTCGAACATGTATTTGAGAAGTTGACGTTTTGAGTAAAGAACGAGAAAAAGTGATCAAATCCTATTACCATAGTTAGTTTCATGGTTTGTTGACGTAGCCTCTGCAGCTGCCGGAAGCTGACAAGCTGGCCAATCAGAACATCAGGAGAGGGGCCTTAAAGAGACAGGAGCTAAAACAGCCTGTTTCAGACGGAGGCTGAACTGAGGGGCTGCATAAAGGGTCAGGATGAGTTAAATAAGGAGTTTTTTGAACTGGAAATCATGCAAAGATATTCTAGTAGAGCCCCAGATTAAAAATATAGACCTGGAAATGTGCATAATATGTCCCCTTTAAACAGATTTTCAAAACTACTTTTTAACCACTCAAATTTCATCCTATCCATGTGCCAAATTGAGTACATAACTGAAAAAAGACAGAGAAAAGATACTTATTTGTTTATTTTGGTTGCCAATTTTTTGTAGACGTGACCAATTTTACATAAACCGTAACTCTTGAAGATTTCCGCAATTGCAACCACATTTAGCTTGACGTTCACATATCAGCTCCTACAGTGATCAACAAAGATGGACACCAATGATACAATGAGACTAAGGACCAGGAAGCGCAGTTTCTAGATACAAAAATATAGAAATTCACAATAAACAATGATATGACAAGAGTCTAGTGATCTTTAGCCCCGTCTTTGTGTGTGATTTATCTATGATATTCCCACCAGCAGAGGCTGACACTGGGCTGGGGATTGTGATGTATCTACAGTAGAAATCTGAAAAAATTGTGACTCTTGCTCTACCTGACAAACTCCACAAGGAATTTAACTTTCAAGCATGGCAGTGGATGAAAGCTGGCATTTAAAACACACACGCACACACACAACTGTCATGTGTCACTTCTTTCTTTTCCCATCAGCAGTGAACGCAGTGGTTTCTTATACGTAAACAGGAAGCCTGACTGAATTGAGTGTGAGAAAAAGTATCAGAAGTAGGACAGTGCGTGGTGTGGTGAGCGTAACATGACTAAGCACTTTCTTAAGAAATGAATGCTCATCCTTAGCGGTCCATCGGTGCATCAGCAGCTATTCAGACACAGGACAGATGTCCTATTAGGTGAAGACCATCAGGGCGCCAACGTGTAAAAAACAGTGATGATATAGAATATTACTACTGTCACCAGATATCTACAAATCTTTATTGCCACATGACTGTAGCTGCTGTAAAAATCTTTCAGTAGATATTAGAACAGAGCGTACTACATATGGGCATGCAGTACAGTGCAGCATGTGCAGTACATGCCAACAACATATGGGTACAAACAGCTGATTTTGCAAACTGAGCAGGCAATGATGAGCAGATAACTTGCAGGTTTAATAAATGACAGAACAATTGCCTTTGAAACAGGGGTGAGGGATTGGGATATTGGAGCAGGTCTGATAATAAGGTTTTGTTGGTGGTGGGTTACGAAACTGAAAAACTGTGTGTTTCAGCTGATGTTTGTGTTTGTTTGTGTACCATTTTTGTGAGTGATTGTGGTATTGTTAAAAATGTTATGTTAGTTTTCTCTCTAAGTAAGTATGGAAAGAAGGGAGGAAAATATATTTTTTTTAAAAATGAAGCTTTGTGTCATCCAAAACAAACAAAAAGCTACGGTATTTTTGTTATTTTGTGACATATTTCGTTTTTCCTGCTTGTGTCGCTACAACAAGAATCAAATTGTCTTCTGTTCACCATTTTAACATTCAACAAGTTGACATTTGAAAGCCATAAACACATTTTTTGTGTCTTCCAGCAGTTTCTCTCAGTTTGTTTGTTGTCGGTTCTTAATGTTAACTTTAATCAAATTTTCCCAATGTATGATGGCAAAGACTTACGCTTCCTGTTCCCCTTAATAGAGAACGGATGAAATCAAATAAAAACATTAAATACATTCTTGCTGTAAATATGCCACTGCAGCATGACTCTCTGCAAAGATAGGCCTTGTATAATGAATTACTTTTTTGTGTCTTTTATCACTTTTGTTGTTCCTTTTTATCTCTCCAGAGCAAAATGAGTGAAGAGTCTCCGTTTGCTCAGTACTCAAAATGACAGAAGAGACTTCATAAGTCCAGGAGGAGTCCAGTTTGCTGTACAACTCTGATGTTTCTGGATAAAAAAACCAGCAGTGACTCCGACTTTAAACACAAAAAACACAAGTTCTTGTTTCTCCTTTCAGGCTCTTACTTACCGGGACAGTAGAATATTTTCTGCCTCTGCTTTGACCTTTGACCTGCTTAGTTGGCTGCTTGTAATTTTGCTGATTTAGCTTAATCAACTGTTGCACTAACTTGTCCTCTATAGTTTCTTTTGAAAAGAGAAAATCAGCCTGATACTTAAAAGGTAAAAATATAAATGTCATGTTTCTCAAATCAACTGAATGTCCTTGTAAGCACTTTAAAATTCATGATTGCACTCAAACAAGTGATTTTACTAAGAAGAATATAGTATGTATGTATATAATGGATGTATAGTAACCATATTTGCAGATCTGTATGTAAAATTGATGTTATCTGTTGTACAAAGAAACAACTTTAATTGGAAGTATACGTGAAGTATGATGTATTAATAACACCTTCCTTAATAACGCTAAATTAAAAAACTAAAGAAACACACCAAGAAGCAAATAGAAGAAAATGTACTGTACAAAACTGGAAGTCTATAGACTGAACGCTTGAAAATGAAAAAACTGTCTTTATTTTAAAATTCATAATCAATATGTTTGAAGTTTTGATGAGCAGATTGTTGGAAAGGCTGGCTTTTCTTCCACTGCTTCCACAGGCTTGAGACTTCAATAGTTTTAGTTCTACAAACTGTTTTCAGAAGCAGAAACAGTCTCATTGTTTGAGTTTAATTTCAGTGGAAAGAGACAAAAAAAAAACACGTTCGTAGAGTTGTTCTCGCCAAGAAATATTAAACAGCCATGTCACAAAAGAAAGAGATAAAAAGTGGATAAGGGTTATTTATAAGGATTGAGACATACTGTAACAATTATTAATACCAACGAGTGAGGTACAGTTGTAAATGGTCTTATTTGTTTTGCAGGTTAAAACTCGTCAGACTCTGCCTTTTAAAAAAAAAAATCATATTTTACCAGTTTTCCTTTTCTGCTTTTTTGGCTCCTCTGAGGTATTTAATCCCAGCCAATGAGATCTGCCTTTGATAAATGTTTGTAGACCTGAAACTATCGTCTGCGGAAACAGACATCTTTGTATTTCACCACATTTTAATCACAGTGGTGAAGCTTCTCTAGTTCATTTATTTCAACATGAATTCCATCAAACCCTGGTTGTCCAACATCTAACTATCTCCAATTGATCCAATGACTGAAAGACACACAGCTGAGGATATTCTGACCAGACAACACTGATATTATATTGGCAAAGTAATTTTTCTACAGTCCAATGTGTTTACACTCAATAGACAATGTAAAGTCAGTTTTGCTGCCCCTTTGGATTTAGTTCATTCATAGTTCATTCATGGTTCATGATTCATGGCCTCTTCTTTGTGCATTCAACAACTTCAAACAGATGTAAAGTGCATAACTATTTAAATGTTTTAAATACAATAAAATTGAGATTCTCCCAAAATATTGTGCTTAATCTGTTGTTATTTTTTCCATATCTTCAGTGTTGTGATCTTACTCATCTTAATCAGGAAACCACCCAGAACACACCCAAAACTGCCATCTGTTGTCCTGTCACATACTTTACGCATGTCAAGTTTCCCCAGATAGATCAGTCAGACTCCAGAGACACAGCAGCTGTCTGCACGATTTGATGGTGAGGATTACCCTAAAAGGTCAGACCCAGTAAGACATGGACTGGATGAGTGTGCGGTCTGGCCGCACTGACTTTGGCCAGAATGTAGCCTCAGTACCAAAACACTTAAAATAATCTGATGGTCCAGTGAAGACATTAGAGGGTCTGACCTACTATAGCCCTAACATCTGTAACTGACATCTGAATAACATCTGTAAAAGCAAGGAATCCTTAATTGTGTTCAAGTGAGGTAAATACTTAAATTAGTCTTGGAGTAGTTTCTCTGGTTCCACAGTTTTTTTCTACCTTTTGTCTTGTGGTGTGCTTGTGTTTCTAATGTGCAAAAAAAGTATTACTTGGCTTCTTTGTGCCAAAATCAAAAATGGTTTGACTGTGTTTTAGCCTATTGTCAATTAAATGAAAATCAAGCAATCTAGCAGGATAGTGTGGAGTGGAAGATTAAAATAAATAATTAATGCTGCAATCACTTGTCAGAGGGAACACAAAAATACTGATAGATAGGTACTCCACTACATTTCAGAAGGAAATAACTTTTTACTCCACTACATTTATCAGCCAGCTTAAGGTACTAGTTACATTTCCATGTTTTAAATATTCAAGCTGTCTCCTTTATGTCTCTCAGGTCTATTATATTGTGAAATATGTAAATTTTTTTATGATTCTGATATCATGTATCTCAAGAGCCTTCCTGATTAAAGCTGCAGTGCGGAACTTTTGAATGAACTTTTACACTCAAGCCGTTGCCAAAGGAGTTCACACAATGCTGATTAAGCCTATCAACATCAGATAAATCTCTCTATACTTCACAGTATACAGAGTTTTTAAATCTCATGTTGGGGGCGACATTCCTGCGCTGGCCATTTGGCCGTTAATCGGCTCTTCTAGACTTTCCAAATGTTATCGGACCAAATGGATCAAATTTTGATAGTGAACAGAGTCATTCTGCAGGGGTTGTGTGACGCTCAAAACAATTTATCCACCCTTTTACAGCTGCAACAGTAGTTTTCGGCCAGTACGTACTGGCCATCGGGCATACTGGGACAAATCCATCAAAAAAATACGTTTTGGACCGTCAAAACATATCTGTTTTTACAAGCCCTCTCTGTGTGCCTGTCATTTGGGGTGCGCCTGAGAGAGTGAAGCATGCCTGTGTCAGATGTATTCAGACCAAATCAGGCGATGCAGCACCGCCGCAGGGTTGAGCGGAGGTGTGGGCGTATTTGTTTGTGCTCTAGATCGTAACCGCTGGGAAACAATCAGAAAATAACAATTTTTGATCTGAATCACCAGCTTTCTCGCTACCACCGCTCCCTCTTTTCATTCACTCTCTAGCTTACTCGACCACAGCTGCTCTCTCTCTTGCTCGCTGGTGTTCTCATCTCTCTCTCTCTCTCTCTTTTCTCTATCGTCTTTTTTAAAATGAGTCAGGAAGCCAAAATAAAAGTCTAACTTTACTTTTGACTATCAAACGGAAGAAAAATGTCCTCCCCTCATTCTAGTAATGTCTTTGTAATCACATCTGAGCACCCCCCCTTACTCTCACTGCTAGAAAGGGGAGAGAAAAGTCTTTAAATAAAGGTTAAATGCTACTTACTAGAAATACAACAGTTAGTCGATCGACAGAAATTCATTCATTAACTATTTTGTTAATCAATTAGTCATGTTGAGTCATATTATAAGAAAAAATGTCCAAATTCAGTGATTCCATCTTCTCTTATGTGAATATTTTCTGGTTTCTTTAGTCTTCTGTGGTAAAACTGAATATCTTTGGGTTGTGGACTGTTGGTTGGGACAAAAGAAGACATTTGAGGGCGTCACCTTGGGCTCTGGGAAGCACTGATCAACATTTTCACTATTTCCTAAAATTTTACAGACCAAACAACTAATCGATTAATCCAGAAAATAATCGACAGATTAGTTGATAATGAAAATAATCGTTAGTTGCAGCCTTAACCATATGTTAATTTTTTGTATGACTGTGGGTTTGCTACACTACACTCCCATCTTGGTCAGGTCTCTCGTCAAGGAGATTACGTATCTCAAGAGGCTTCTTGATTAAATGCTGCTTACACATTAACACATATAATTAATAATAATCCAGTATTATAATATTTTACAATAATACAACATTCCAGAAAGGGCCTCCATATAATAAGTACTTTCACTTTTGATACTTTAAGTACATTTTGCTGATACAATACTTTTGTAAAAACTTTTACTTAAAATGCTAAATGCAGGACTTTATGATGCATTTAGCATCTATCACTTTATGATGGATGCTAAATGCAGGACTTTATATTTTGTATTGGCACTTTTACTTAATTAAATAGATAGATAGATAGATAGATAGATAGATAGATAGATAGATATTAAAAGGAGTCACTGAGCAAGTCCATAAATAGCAGAGAAAAGTCAACATACAACAGAATAAACAGCAGATAAACAAACAGACACACCTATTTGACCTCAATTAAATCAATGAAACATAAACAAACAAACAAACAAACAGCATGACTGAGAACCTGAGTGGTGTCATGTCCTTTCTGTGGAAGCAGCCAGGTCATTGTTTGGCGGTAAAGAGGGGGCTGGAGCAGCAAACCTCGTGGCCCGTGGTAGTACAGTTGTTTACGTCCCAGAGCTACACTTCCTGTCATGTGACCCGTTCGCTACGTCACAGTGACGGCGGTGGCATGTAGCGCTGTTGCAGAGTTTGAAGTCTAACTAAACTAACTTACCTGCAGCAATAAAAATGGAAAACAGCGATAACCGCCGCAGTGTTACCTGACTAACCGGTTCAGCGGCATTTTCCTGCAAGAAAACCTCCGAGAAAGGATCGACGGGCCCTCCGGTGAGTGAAGTCTTTAAGACTTTATCAACAAACTTAAATACTGTGATACACCGGCAGATGCGTTTAGTGAGGCAGCGGATGTCTTTACTTGTGTACAGCTTAAGAAAGTTACTGTGTGTGGCTTAAAGTTTTTTTGCTGGAAATCTTGGTGAAAAAAAAAAGAAAAATCACAGATTTCACTATGGAAGTTTTGTATTATCCCTACAGTATTAATTTAAGAATATAAAACATGTATTTGACCCTCACAGGGATCTTTATGTCACAATTAATGTAATATCTCATCCCTATAATATCCTCATTAGGTTTAATAGTCTGCTAGCATTGCTTTACAGCATTTTTTTCTCTAATATGAAATCATTTTTCCTGTAGTACTCCTGTAAGAACTTGCTCGGAAGTTGTTCATAGCACTTATGACGCACTGTAATATTCCCACAGTGACTCACTTATCTGTATTATACCCTCCATAATGTTTATCATAAGATTAATGCTGCATGTAGGGTCAGCATGAGTAGTTTCCAGTCTGTATTGTTTTGTAATGTAAGCAGCAGTGTGTGTGTGGAGCTGTTGATAATTCAGTTTCATGAGCAAACCAACATGGAATGTATTTCCCCAAAATATTTATCCGATCCCTCCTCCTGTCTTTATCTCCTTCCTTCCTCCATATCTGCTTCCTTTATTCTGTCTCCTACACCCCCCTAACTGCCACCCCCACACAGATAGAGACGGCTTCTGCACAGTTTGACATGTTCTAATCCCGTTTTTTCCTCCTTTTCCCTTTTTTTTTTCTTTTCTTTCTTTCTTTCGTGTATTTTCAGGGGAAGAGTTGAGGATTCGTCTTAACAGTTATCAACAAAGTTCATCATTTCTTTTGTTTGCTTTTATCTCTGTTTCTTCCTGACCCTCTTTCTCTCGCACACGCACAACATTTTCAGAATGAGATTATAAAAAATACCGTGTCACATCTGTCAGTAAATTCATATTCCAGTGTGCAGACTACACTCTGTTTTTTCCTGTTCAACTCCTGACTGGGATTGTTTGCAGTTTGCTTTAAGTTTTATGTTTAATTTTCTGTGAGGTTAAGTGCCCTCTCTGCTTTGCTCAGAAGTATTTGTTAAATGAAGGAGAAAGCGTAACTTCAGTTTTCCAGTCTGCAGATTCAAAGCAGCAGCTGTCGCTTTATAGACTGCAAAAACTGAATGTCTCCAAAACAGGTCTGGGTGATAATTCAGTATGATTGTTGATCATTTCTCCATAATTTTAAGTTACTTACACTGATCTACTGCAGTCTCCAGTTATTATCTAAATGAGTAACAATTGAGAACCTTTTTTTTTTTTGGTAGAAGGTTTGGATTTATAAAATAGGAATGACTTTTTATAATGAGATTTTTCTGATTCTTTGGTAAATATCATAACATATTTCAATCAAGATCAATACTGTGATAATTATTGCAGTATTCATTTGTCCATATCTCTTGATCCTTTTTCAAAATCCTTGCCAGTTTATTTTTAGCGTTATCTATCAGAGTTTTTGTATTTTAGATTTTGAGACCAGCTTTTGTCAGACCAGCTGTGATTGTGTCATTGTGTCATTCTTTACCTGGAGATACAACATGAAAATCACCAAAACTGGAGTTGTAATCTAATTTGTTGAGATACATAAAACTGGCTGACTGTTAACTTGTACCTGCTGTGCTGACCTCCACACACAGCTACAGTACAGTTACATAATCCTGCTGAGAGCCTCTAGCTAAAAAGCTGTGTTGTCAAACCTGTTTCTCTGACATGGGAACTTGGGGAATCCTTCACTGTCATCAGTTCATCAACAAGAAACACAGAAAAGTATGAAAGTACTGTATGTGTCCATTAGATGGCGTGCTGCTCCAACACTGAGTCGCCTCCTCCTGCTCTTATCATTCTTCATCATCTGAAGCTGTTTAATCTGCAAACATTTGCAGCGCCAAGGCTTAAATCTGCTTTTGTCTGTCTGCATTATTCACAGGTAATTTGTCAGAAATTTTGCAATTGTCTTGTCGAATCCTAAGAAATCACTGGTGAGAGAAGGAGACTTTGAAAAGGAAACTAGGCTTTTATTGAAAAGTGACTGAAATGCAGACTCTGTCAGTTTTGAAATGTGTCACAGCAGCTGCATTATTTCTGCGGAAGTGTAATTGCTAGTTTTGAAGGTTGGTTGAGTTTTTATGTTGTTCACTTGCAAAATATATTGTCATACCTATTGCATTTACAAAATTCTTTGTAGTACTCAGGTTGCAAGTACAGTAAGTATGTGTGTGTCTCAGTAATTGTCATCCACCTAAACTAGAGCAAGGCACTTTATCCTCTGTTTGCCTGAGATTGGCTGCTTACTGTTGTGAGTATCACTAAGTCACTCAATATGAGCTGGAATGTGTGGGTTTAGTAAAGCTCCTTCTTGTAAAACGAAGTCGTAAAATACAAAGATATCTGGTCACAGTGAAGGTCAGACATTCTCTGTATAGTCTTAAAATTATTTAAGCTTAAACTTGTAAGCATGAATTTTTATTTTTCATGGAGCTTTTCATGTGCACAACCTCACCATTCAGATAAAGCTGCACTTGTAGTATGAGGTTTAAGTTCAATTAAAAATTCTGTTTATGCAGTTAAGAAATTTAAATGAGTGCAGTAGCTAAATGTTACAGAAAAAACTGCTTGAATGGTTCAAGCAACAGTTTGACATTTTGGGAAAGAGTCTTATTTGCTTTCTGGCAGAGAGTTAGATGAGAGGATTGATGCCACTCTCATATCTGTACGGTAAATATAATATTATAGCCAGGAGACAGTTAGCTTAGCTTAGCAGAAAGACCGGAAGCAGTGGGAAACAGCTAGCCTGACTCTGTCCAAAGGTAACAAATCCATCCGCCAACACCTTTGAAGCTCACTAATGAATAAGTTATATCTCGTTTTTTAAATCCGTACAAGAACTGAAGTGTAAAAATGAGAGTTATGGTTTTTACAGGTTATGTACTAGTCAATTGGTAAACTTTGTTAAGACTCAGCCTCACACCTCACAGTAATGACAAGACTTCTTTGTCATCTAACTCTTGGCAAGAAAGTGAATAAACATATTTTACAAAATGTCAAATTTTTCCTTTAATATCCTACCTTACCTGTGGAGGTAAGACATGTAAATTAATGTAATAATTCACAGAGTTGTGTGTGTGTGTGTGTGTGTGTGTAATTTCCCCTCACATTTCCCCTCAGTGTATTTCTCGTTTCACAGTGAAGCTCTTGAACGTTGCTCCGATTCTTTGCGTGCCTTATCAGCGTAGGTTTTAACAAGCCTATCTGCTGTGCGTCACCACGTCGAAAGCATCACAAGACACCTTGGGTGTTCACTTTATGATGGTTGATTGAACTGTGGTTGGTTGAACAAGGACACCGCCGCTGTGATAGTTAATCATTACAGACTGGGGGGGTTCAACTTACACTACACACAGTGTGAACTTTTGAATAATTGTAGCATGAGATGGTATGCACTATATAATACTGTAGTGATAATGTGGAGCTCAGTCATAGGCAGAGCAGACGGTCACACTGAGCCTGATAGCATCCTGCTACACAACGCAAGAGCCAGACTCTGAAAAAAAAAACCCACATTAGTTTCCTTCTTATTTAACTTACAAACATGATCGCACATCTTAGCTTGTTGAACGAGCCACCAAAAAAACAAACATTCATCGGGGGAAAAATGCACCGCTAACATCGGTTTGCAGGCTAGATAGTTAATTAGGTGCTCAGCTGCAGCACATTAAACAGCATGTAAACATAGCTGCAAATACTCTGGTCCTTACTTTCCAATGTTACTGCTAATAACACGCTGTCTGCCCATGACATGTAGCCACCTGTCTCAAACAAGACAGGGATACGCCCCTCCAGCTGCTGAGAGGAAAAAGAGCATTTCTGATATTTTCAGACCTTTTCATAATCCTTTTTAAAAATCAAAAACTATTGACAATAGCTTTATGACATACATTTTCACTGCAAAAAGGGATGACCAAATGTCTAACTTTAAGAAACTCTGCATCACAGCAGTTAAATGTCAGCTCATGACAGAGAAAAGGCAGGCTGTCCTTCAAAGAAACTGACCAGAATTTCAAAGTACTGATATGTTGCGGAGGCTGACACTTGAGCTCTGATCAAAAGAGGTCTGGCAAACTGTAGTGGAGTGTATCAGGGGGCAGAAGGTTTCAGGGCTCGCTAGAAAGCTAGAAAGCCAAGTTTTTTTTTCCTTCTTGGCAAAAGAAATACAGAATACAGCAATGCAGTGAGTTTCAAAAGATACAAACAAGAGGAATGATTCATATACTGTAGGGAGAACACTGTCAGAGAGTGCAAAAGCATGTCTTACTTATAACATTAACAATGGCTCAGTTCTATTCAAGTGTCCCAGTAAGTCATGACAGTGTGACAGGTGAGCTAGCATGCACAACACATAAACTGTATATAAAGATGGACGTAGCGAGGTGTGATGTCACACATTGGTTTGCAGTGGAGCCAGTTTGAAGCTCAGAGTTGCGGCTTATAGTTGGTGCCAATTTTTTTTGTTTGGAGCCAGGACCTTCCAAATATGGAGTGCAGAGTTTTGCCTTTCACGCTCTGGAAACACGTCGCACTACCTCGGACCGAAGCGAATGCTAGCTTAATTGGGCTAATGTTAAATACTTTAGCTAAATTGTGCTAACACGGCAGGTATTGTAATCAAGTAACATTAAAGCAGCAGGTGATTGAACTGTCAAGCCTACTTTCTCTTCAAAAATGTTACTAGCTGAGCAATAATTTCCAAAATAACCACCAGCACACTTATTAGAGAGCCAAAATTTAACGATTGAGACGATAATGACTAGCTGAAAAAAAATGATTGACTTATTTCTAGAGAGGAGTTGACGCTTTTTGAATGGGAGCCAATTGGAGCCAGCATCTTACAGCCATCGGTGGCATTGCACTTTAAGGTACTTCTGCATGAGCTTCAGCCCCAAGCCGTGGTAGTTGCCACTTGGCAGAATACCTGTACTCTAAAACCAAATTAGCTAAATGGAGTTCATCCATCAATCTTGTTTTTTTTTGTTTTTTTTTGTACCTACTGTGACCTATTTTACTGTATTTTGATTTGTGGGAGTCCTCCATGTGGTTAACGTCATAGCTCAAAAGCTTCAGGTTGGTGGTAGGTAAAAATGTGCTTGTTGGGCCCATAAAGCCTAGAAGCACAGTGTGTTTTTGCATGTTAAATACACATTAAATCTTAGAAATACCTTAAAGCGACTATAATGCTCTTATCTGTGCAAACACAAGACTGTGATACCAGACCTGATAAAATTGTTTCCTGCTTTGAGTTATGATTTATAAGCTGTTGTAGCCTGAATGCATTTTGTTTGCACTATACTTCAGAACTTTCCCAGTGCACATCCTATTTAGGTCAAATTCCACATTTCAAATATGAAAATCCAATGGATTTACAGCAGGTCCTGTTTACTGTTGTGCTGGATGAACAGCGCTGGCTGAATTTCAATGGAGATTCACATGTTTGGTTAGAGAAGCAGCAGACAAGTGATAAGCAGCATAGACACATACTTTGTTCCATAGGATTGTTCACGGTGGAGGAAAACAACAAAAATGTCACACGGTCTTGAATATAACTGATAAACCTGGCAATATACTTGAAGACTGAAGGGCTTAGCAGCAGCCGATAGAAGTCTCACTTGGTGCACAAAGGAAACATGATAACATTTTGATTATTTGGGTGATAAATCAAAACCCCAAGCATTTTTGAGCAGGCAAGATGTAGTATAACATAACGTTGGTAGGGACTAGAAAAAAAAAGTACTTATGCACTATTTGCATCAGATTCATATAAAGCTGCAGAGATGCATGGATCTGTTTCATATAAAAAAAAAAAATGAAATACATTTTGCACATGTGCATAAGCCTGATTTTCACACCTAGTTAACCATAAGTATACGTAGGATAAATCAACTGTTTGTAAATGAAGACCTCTTGTCTGCTCCACTGATCTTTGGACCTTCAGTGAAAGAAACAACAAAAACGAAACTCAGTTTAACAAAATGTCTGTGTCACATTGGCAAGTTTATTCTATTTAATCATTGATTTATTTAACAGGGACAGTGCCCATTGATAAACATTGCTGTAAATGTGCCAGCTGAAGATATTTATAGCACTCATACAAACACACACGTACCTGTAAACTGTCACCGATTATTAGAAAACACCTTTCAGCATAACACGATATAATTCAAATGCACCACAAAGCACAGCCTCCAAAATGACCGTAAAGTCTAAAACTGCTTCAACAAAAACATTATGAACATTATAATTTTCATGAGGGCAGGATTTATCGCAGGGCTGTTGGATTATACTGCATTAGTTTTAGCTTGATGTACCAGATTACATCCACATTCAATCCTGTCCCTCATCTTATTTTTTCCTTCCACATCACCGTATCAGACTCGGCTTGCTCTCAAAAAAACATGTGAGTGCATGGTCTGAAGTACATGTGAGCTGTACTCACTGCACAATCTTTTCTCCACATTTATGTCTCATGTTTCATGTTGAGTTTTATTGTTAAATTTGTACAAAAACACAACTGAATGGTAGCTTGAATGGACTATTTTGGCTGAAGGGGAAGTTTAATAATCCATGAACTCCACTGACTCCAGTTTACTTACACAGAAATTACAACAAACTGATGAAACGGACTCCTCTCGCACGAATCTCTGGCTCAGCTCTCCACGTCCCGTCCCCTTGAGCTACTACTGCGGGTTGTAACTGACAGAAATGAACTCAAATTTTGACAGCAGAGTGTGATAATCTCATAATAATGAGAGTAGAGACAACAGAAATATCCAGTGAAGTGGTAATACTGTTCATCACCGTGCAGGATCTGTTTGCTATGTGAGAAATAGAACATTCTCCAAATTCTAATCCTGTTATATGCTAAATATATGTTGAAATGTTTTTTATTTGAGTATTTTTATATCAAAATCCCTCTTTTTTTTTTTTTTCCTTCCTGTAAAATGTCATCTTGAACTTTGGCCGTCTACATACATTTATCCGATCAAGAGTGTTTTGCGGCAACTAGCTAACTACACCCATCATATAAAACCACTCCTGGGGATTAGTAGCTGGCAGAGCAGTATCACATGTGTTCATCACAATCTTTGTTTACATTTCATAAAGAGTGCGGTTAAAGGGTCTAATTTGTGCATTCCTCTCTCGTCCTTCTCCTCCTGATCTCAATATCGCAGGTGAGGAAGGTGTGGGTGGAGGCCAACAGTCTCCAACAGCTCCATATAACTCCGTATTTGCAAAGACACGCCTGCTTTTGATTGATCCAATCACATCTGAAGAATTAGATTTTTTTTCTTGTAGTTATACACATATTCCGTTGAAGATAAAGACGCTCTGACTAAAAATTTACACATGAAGTTCAGTTTGCTCGTCAAGAGGAGTTTTACTCAGTCTTTTAAAAAAAGTTGGATAATGTCTTTGGTGGCTCTCGATCTTGGTCAAGTCCGAGAAAGCAACCCTGATGACGTCATCAGGGTTATCTCAGTTTGGGCTTGAGATCCAACAGGACTTTAAACTGGAGTTTTTTAACAGAAAGGCTGTGGGTTGATAGATGTGGGTATTTAGGATGTGGGGGGCATCTAATGCTACTGAGTTGCATTATGGGAAACGTAGGACTCTGTGTTTTTGTAGCTTGACTCGTATAAGAGACTAAAAGACAGGAGGATGTCTTGAGCTCTGCTGCTTTGATTTTGATCTTTCTTGTGAGTCCTCCGACTTTATGGAAGTGCAAAAAACACCGGAGTAGCTTTTTAATCGCAGGGTTGGTAGTTCAATCCCCGGCTCCTTCTGTATGCATGTTGGAGTGTCCATGAGCAAGACACTAAACCCCCAAACCTTCCCAGATAGTAACTGCAGTCGACCAGTGTGAGAGTGTGTGTATATGTGGATGAATGGATCGTATTGTGAAGCAATTTGTATGTATCTCAGGTTAAAAGCAGTTTATAAGTGCAGTCCATTGCCAATTTTATGGTTTATTGTCCCTCATATGAAGTGCTAAAGTATGTCCACTAATTTAATTTGGCTTGAAACACATTTTGTCCCTGTTGTGTTGTCATTTCTGTTCATTGCATTCAATTTTGTATTACCGCTGCATTTGTATAGCTGCTGTCTTATCGGGCTGTGTGGGCTGAGCACTGCGGGCTGTGTGCATGACTTGAAAATAAACAAATCAGTTAATCAAAGTAACAAAAGTGCTTGTGTACTTTTGTCGCCTGATAAAAAGGCTTTTTAGCCTCTGGGATGCCTTCATCCACCATCACTGAGCACATGGAAATGCCAGCTGGTGCAGAATGTTTTGTTCATACCAGTCTCCTTTATTTCCCCTTAAAGGATAGGTTCACACTTTTTCAAGTCTGTCTTCAAACAACAGTCAGGTGCCCACATGAACAGTGAAAGAGGTTTTCCTCGCTGTAATCATTCCTCCTGTTCATACTGGCTATTAAAAGATCCCCTTCAAATGTGCTTTCAATGTAAGTGATGGGGGCCAAAATCCATTTTGTCATTTTGTGCAAAAACGCATTTAAAGGTTTATCTGAAGCTTATATGAGGCTTCAGCTGAAAGATATCTACTTGATTTGACTGATTTGGACGGCTGAAGCTTCATATTTGCCTCAGATAAACTTTTAAATACATTTTTGCACAGAAGGAGGACTGTGGATTTTGTCTCAATTTGATCAATTAATCAGTCTCATTACTGTAAGTTCTTATTAAAACACTGACCTCTGTCTGCTGCAGCCAAAAGAAACAACAAAGACTTCTTAGGATAAATGAAGACATTTATTAATAAATAAACATCTTGAGGATACATGATAAAGCACAAGATAATAAAGAAAAAGAACAATAAGGCCTTTAAATGATAATAAAAATAAAATAATAAAGACAATTGTTTAACCCAATCTACAGGTTTACTGCATAATGACTGACAAATGATTAACTTGTAATATTTTTGGACAAAACTGGATTACTAAATGATGAACATCATTTCAACACCACTTCTCTGTGTTCTCTGTTTTTTCTTTGTTTCAGCTGCTGTGTGGCTGCAACAACTAACCAGCATCAATGTCTTGGCTTGAGGTAAACAAGAGTTGTTGGCTTCCCTTCTTACACACACACACACACACACACACACACACACACACTTCCTACCCGCCTTATCAAATCTGTAGTTTACTTTAGTGATAAGTTCTGTGCAAGATCCAAACCTGACTCTGCACTCTGCAGCTGTGCATCACATCGTGTCGGCCTGTCAGATGATGACTCGGTTAGGAAAGCTTTATCTTTACTTCAGGGCTTTGTTCGCAGCTAATAAAGAGACAGGGGACACACACTCACACAGACACACATATTGTACATGCGCACACACAGAGAGTTATCAAGAACTAGACATCCATTGTTGCATGCAAAAAGCTTGAGGCATTTTAAAATGGCTTTTAATTATTTTTTTGCACAGTAGGGTGAAATTGCTTCAAAGACTGTTCTGGTGAATTTGTCACCTATTATGATGTAAATGCATTTTCAACGGCATATTTTGAATCTTATTCTACTTTTGCAAAATAACTCTTTCCAAAGAAAGGTCCAAAAGTTACAATAGTATGTTCAACTTCTTGGTCTTAAATTGTTTATTGTGAGACTTATACCTCTAAAAAATGAAAATGCATTGTACAATTTTTTTGTTACAAATGTTTTGTACACACGGTCATAGTAACTTTTAAGAAAAAAGGTTTAAATATATTCAAATAGCAGCATACAGCATGGATATTGTTGCAGAAGTACAATAAAGTTTCGAACTCTCAGTTTGGTGCTGAATGGACTTTGAGATAGAAAATTAAACCAGTGTTGGTTACATAATGTTTGCCTGAAGCTTCTGTTTCACATCAGTATCTAAAGAACACCCGAGTTTAGAGTAGATGTTATCACCCTAATCAGTCAGATACAGACACTGTCAATTTAATTTTAAAAAATTACCATCCTCACTGTTTCCAAAATCTATAAATGTGCATACCTTTGCTTTGACCTTGCATAACAAAGAACAAGACAAAGCTCTGAAGTCAGTGTTTTCACTACATTCAATTTTCACTGCCCCTACAAAAAAAGAAAGTGTTTCCAAAAAATTGTCCCCTGGTGTTACCCAGCATTTCGTGTTGAATTTCAAAAGAGAAAGCTGATTTTTTTTTTTTACACCTTCTCTCTTAGTGGACGTGGCCTCAGTGTTTATTTATTATTTATTTATTTATTTATTGGGACCATGTTCAGTTAGCTTACAGCTAATTACTGCCTTGTTGCCTCTGAGCTGCACAGGGAATTAGAGCTGCAATGATGAGTTGAGTAAACAATTAGTTGCCAACTAATAAATGCATCGCCAACTATTTTGATAATCGATTAATCATTTTGAGTCATTTTTAAGAAAAAAATGTGTTTTTAATCTTCTGTGATAATAAACTGAATATCTTTGGGTTGGACAGCACAAAACATTTGATAATGTCACCCGGCTTTGGGAAACATTTTTCGCCATTGTCTGACATTTAATGGACCAAACAACTAATCGATTATTTGAGAAAAAGAATTGACAAATGAATCGATTATGAAAATAATTGTTAGTTGCAGCCCTACAGGGAAGTGAACTACCCCTCCCTGCAGAACAGATCCTTTATAAAGCACCTTCTAAATCTGTTAAATAACGTGTTATTCAAAAGTAAGCATCAAAAAGTCCATAAAACCAGAAATTCCATTAACATTTACCACAAAATACTTTATCTAAATTATGATTATACAGTTGTACAATAAAAGCTGGAATAACATGAAAAAAGCGAAGAAGTGCATCTGTCTAAATGTGACAGAGGCCAGAAAATATGATGATTTTTGACGGGTGTTTTCCGCTTGGATGAACAGTACAGCAGTGTTACCCTGTCTCAGCTTTGTGTATATTACAGACATGATTAAGAAACTGACAAAATGTCACCGTAAACCCCCCACAGCTGCTATACAAGTTTAACTTTTTGAGTGCACTTTGGAAAAATTCCAGCTTTCATGAAAACATTCTGTCTCTGTGCCTGCAGAGTTAATCATGGTGCGCACACCTACAGAGACAGGTAGGGGGGAGGGGGGAGGGGGTGGCGGAGATGGTTGATTGAAGACTGGCTCTATTTATGGAGCGATGCTAATCATACTCTTTGCACCCCTGGGTGTCATTATACATACAGGTGAATGTTGTCAGCTTTGCATCGGAGGAACAAGCTTCTTCTGGCTGTCTGCTGCACTCACATCACATCACACATCACACTTCACACCATTATGATTAATTAATATTCATTTCCCCAATTAGGAAAATAGCGGCGGGTTTGCTCTAACGAGTTCATAGAAGATCAGTGTGTCCTGATGAAGTGCTCTTATCATCTCTGATTACATCATCACGCTATTAACAGTTGGAGCTTGTCAATGTGCGCAGAGGATATATATACTGTATATATTAAGTATATAGTATATGTGTAACTGTGTTTTATGCATGGTAATACAGTATATAGATGCATGTGTACATGCTGTGCCGAGCAGATGGAGCCCAGTGGATTGTGGGATGCCTGCAGTGTTAAACTTTGGATGCATGTTGGACGGTGGTCAGAACAGCGAGATGTCTGAGCTGCCGCTGATCTTGCCGTTAGCACACTTCACAAACACACGCACAGTCTGAATATCAGGTGCTGCCTCCTCTGATGGGTTAAAATCTCCACAGTGAGATTATCTGTCGCTTCATGTTTTTCAATGGCTTTTTTTTTTTCTTTCCTTTTTATTTTGACCAGGATGTGTGAATGTACTGTGGGGAGCAGCCAGGCTTTAGCCCTGTCTGTAACAGACAACAAACAGAGTGGAAATGTTAAGCAGTCTGCTCATCTGATGAGGTGAAACACCCAGTGACACCCTTCAGTTGTTCACTGTGAACACAAAAGGCTGAAATATAAAAGGCATTTTACGAGTCTGTCTGATGAGGATTGGTAGAAGGTGTCTAGAGCCAAATTAGAGCAATCTCTCTAATGACACAAGTGACTGTAGAGAATGACTGCAGTTGAGGGCAATTGCAACATTTACACAACAGGCTAATCAACTGATTTGCAAAATTGAGAGAGAGAGAGAGAATCTGCAGAGAAAAAGATTTATCAGATCGTAAATCTGAGAACGAGGCTTTCTGGAGAAGCTACAACTGAACTGAATTGGCTGCAACAGCACGTTATCCTGAGAGTGGAGACATTTTTTTATTTATACATTAACCAAAATACACAAGAATTTAGATTAATACAATTCTGTGTCTGTATTAGTATTTTTTATACTTAATAAGATTCTTTTTCACACATTCATTATTTTCTTTCTTTGGCTTTTTGGTTGTTTTAACTGTGTTGTTGACTAATGCAGGACAAGGTTATTTAGCTGACTTGCTACACCAGCTTAGAAGAGCGTGAAGGCTCTGTGAAGGCAGCTGGTGCTCACATCTACACTACTATTTATTTTTTTCTAAATCTTTTTAAAAATTGTTTAAAAACTCCCCAGGTTGGGAACCAGTGAGCTACAATATTTGTTCGTAGCTTGAGAGTAGAAAATGTTTTAGCTATTTAGAACATCAGGGGTTAACGTCCAGTGTTGCTGTTAATCCCTCAGTATTATACAGGAGGGATTTATTTCTAGGACTGTCATTTTACACTGCACTCAATAATCATGCAGCGAGAAATCAATTATAGAAGAAGCACGGACTCTATTTTTACTGGCAGAAAGGTACATGAGTATTTTTGAGTAATTGTGAATGACTGTTAACTGTCACACAACTCATTCATCTGTACTGAACTGAGCTGTGATCAGCCATTACTCAGTGACTGAAGCACTGATACAGATGAGGTTCGGGCCTTGATTCCCACTGTGTCCTGTCCACACTGGGCTGAAAATATGACGAGCACTTTAGGAGAGTGTGTGAGTCATAAGCATCAACACAACGCTGTACTCTTGATTAACGGAGACGTGTGGCGAAGACGAGTGCAGTCAGCCCATTGGATTTTTAGAGGCAGAGGCCTGCTAAGCATCCACCGTCCTATCTGATCACACACCAGACCTGCTGCTTCCATCTCATTCTCACTTTCTGTGTGTGGCATGGTGGGAGATCAGCCAGGTGATAACACAACCAGCTGCTTCCTCTCGGCTGCTGATTGGCTGGATGAGAATGTGTCATTCTGTTAAAAAACATGTTGAAGCAACCCAGATATGCAGTTGTATTGTGCTGTTGTCAGGGAGAAATGTCATTACTCCAAAATGTCAACTTTGGAAGGAAAATATCAGATCAGTGTGAGTACAGCTAACACACAGAATACTTATTTTAACCCTTATACATCCTTAAGGACATACGGCTCTGATGGAGCTCAGGATTCATCCATAAGAGCAGCTTTATTACAGACAGTTACACAGTATAAACCTGGAATCTGTGTGTAACAGCTGACCTGTGTAGATGTGCAGCAGAACACAGAACATTAATTACCGTCAGATCCTGACCTATCCGGTGTTAATGAAGTTACCGCTGCTGTGCCAGGCGTGTAAATGTGCACATCACTCTCTCAATTTAAAGACAATTATGGTTTCAGCTGCTGTGTGATGCTGCAGGTATTTAACAAAGTCGAAGGAAAGAATCTGACGCACAGCCAGCTGTGGACAACAAACAGAACATCAGCACTGATGTTTCTGCAACATCCTGGATTATATTTAGTGACACGTGAACGACGTTAATGTAAAATTTAGACGTTAATCTAACACATCAGACCTGCCTGAGTCACATTAATAGCTGTAGCCTATTCTGACGGACATTTCAGTAGATCATGTTATAGATGTGGAATACTAGAGAAGTATAAAAGGCAAAACACATGGAAGTTAGTTTGTGATTGTGGAGAGCTCTGTGTGTGTGCATCTCTGCTAATTAAAGACGTGCAATTTGAGGCTTTTGTGCTCTCTGCAGTTTTCATTATGGATCAATCTGTGTGCTGAAATGTGGAGGAAAGCATGAAACACTGAAAACCGCTCCGCTCAATGTAAACAGTAACTTTACTGCCTGTAATACATTCATAGCCTGTATGCAACTTGTTATGTGCAGCACCATATTTCTCCCCCTCCCCCTGTCGCTCCACGTTAAGTTCTACTCTGTTACATTAAAATAACAGTTCTGAGGAGCAGAAATATGCAGGGCTTGGCTCAAACTATTTGGGGCTGAAGCAGTGGCAGCCCACAAGACCAACAGATTAGACCCAAAGGCCAAAGCTTTGGCGTGGTGAATCACAGAAAACCTCCTGAGTCTTTTTACCATAAGTGTTGCAATATAGGGGCATTTGTGGGGATACAGTGATTTGTGTCTTGCTTGATGTTGAGCTTTACAGTTCATTCTTGACATCAACTCAAGGTCCACTTGTGAATGTTAAAGCTTTTCATTAGTCTCATTAGAGCACTTTTAGGACTTTTTGCTCATTTTGGCTTAAAATTTGAGTTTGACGGTTTGACCTAAACAACAGTTTTACATAACAATCTCAAGATTCACTGGCAAGTATATATCTCATAAACCAAACCTTTAAAAATCTTTAGATCCACAGGAAAAAAGCAGGATTGATACCCAATAGCACCAGAGACAAATAAAAGTCTGAGACGACAGGTGTGTATTATAGCCTGAGGTGGACAGCAGGTCGGTGTGTTTGGTTTTTGATGCTTGACAGCACCAAGCAGGGAAATGAGACTTGCTGTTGCAGCTTGGAGGATGGCAGATCAAATCCATCAGCTCTCACTGAACCACCAGGTGACGACTGCGTGAACTCTACTGAAGCACAAATTACGTAGAAAAAGAAGCTCTGAGCTGCTGTGGCTCGGGCCAAAGTGGGCATAGATTTTTTGGGGGGTGTTTGTGTTTTCTTGCATGTCTCAGTCTCATGTGACACTTTTTAAATGGGGGTCACCTTGGTGTAGTCTTGAGTACTGTTTACACACACACACACACACACACACACACACAAACAGGCAGACCTGAACAGGATTTGCCATTCCATCATTTATCAACCAGACTAAGCTGCTGTCTCTCCTCCTGTCGTCTTTCACCTCTGAAATCCATTACAATGCATCAACGGATATTAGTCTAAATTGATTTGCAGGGAGAACATGCAAAAAAAAAAAGGGCCAATTTAATGCACAGAAACAAACAAACTACTTACTTAGTGTCAGATGTGAAAAGTGTTTGTGCCACACCTGCAATGCCCACAGGGCAGATCGTGCAGATGCAATCAAGGGCCCTGAATACCAGATTATGCATTTAGATTCAGTATTGCTGTGTTGATTCTCTAAAATATTTGTCGAGCTATTTCTAATTTATACAGAAAAATAATTTCAGGCAAGACTGTCATGAATCTCATTTGGACTATTAAATGATATATATACATAATATATTCGCACATCAATGCTGATGTTTTGCATACATATGGTAATTGTAACTGATTATATGATATTGCATAATTCTATGGGACGTTCAAGTCTCATCGCTAATGTTTTATTAATGGACTTTTGACTAATTTGTATCTTTATTTGACAGAGTGCTCAATGCACTTGGTGGGTTCACTGTGCACCCAAATGAATATAAATGAACATTGTTCAAGTGGTGAAGGAGTAAAAAAAGCTGTTCAGTCACATCACTTTTGAATTGTATTGTGTTACAGCACTGTTTCTAATATTTAGTCTACCCTCACTGATATAAATTTGACGGACAAAATGTTAGAAACACCTCTAAGTATAATGTAGAGCTGCAACGATTAGTTGATTAATTGAATAGTTTCCAACTATTCAATTAATCACCAACTAATTGTTTTGAGTCATTTTTTAAGAAAAAAAGTCCAAATTCTCTGATTCCAGCTTCTTATATGTGAATATTTTCTGGTTTCTTAAGTCTTCTTTGATAGTAAACTGAATATCTTTGGGTTGTGGACTGCTGGTCGAGACAAAAGAAGACATTTGAGAACGTCACCTAGGGCTTTTGGAAACAGTGATCAAAGTTTTTCACCATTTTCTGACATTTTACAGACCGGACAACTTATCAATAAATTGAAAGAAAGCCCTAGTATAATGCAATACAGTTCAACAGCATCTTTTCTTTAAAATGTTTTCAACAAAAACTAAACTTTATAACCTTCATTGTGGCCACTGAATGTATATTCTGTATTTGTTCCAGCTTTTCACTGAAGCCATGTAACTACTGCAGCATTTCATGAAACAATCAATTCTGGATGTTTTTGCATTGATGACATTTTGATTCGGACACCCAGTCTGATTCATATCTTCCCTCTCTTTCTCTCTCCGGGTGCAGGGTCGTCGGGAGTCTCTCCCTGCGGTCCAGCAGGCGGTGCGGCGGCGTTTCTCTGGGCCGTTGCTGCTTCCTCCGCTGTGGAGGAGACACTCCTGCCAGGAGCGGCCGTGTGATGCCCGGCGGCCGTCCGCAGCTAACGGCCTGCCGCTGGACCGTCTGGAAGTACTGTACAGCCGAGCACTGGCCAGTCATGATGAGCAACGGTCAGTTAGTCACACATACACACTTTCCTTCTTTCTTTCTTTCTTTCTTTCTTTCTTATCAGCTATAATTGTTTTTCTGATGTGTGTGAAAGCTGCTGTTGTTGCTTCACATCACAGCAAATGTCAGTGTGGGCTGTGTTTGTGTTTTTGTTCATACACGGAGTGCTTTTGGTTCTTATGCTATTATTAAACTGCTGACTATTTGCACCCCTCCTACATTATTTGAGAGGACAACCCATTAGAGGAAGAATCTTGCTTTTCAAATGTGGCTTGTTGAGATTCATCCAGCACATATAAATGGATGGAGGTTGTTTTTCTTGTTGGAATTCATCTTGGTAGTTGTTGTGGTGTGTTTGGTTTTGATTTGGAGCATCTGCTGGTCTGTGTATCCGAGACAAGTGATTTGTATTCAGCTCAACATTAAAGCCTTTGCAAGGATATTCGGTTCACTGATCAATCAGTGTGATGGAAAATAAGACTCTTCTAAGAAGTCCAATAATAATACTTGATTCTGATTAGTCTTTCTTTCTTTCTTTCTTTCTTTCTTTCATGTTAGCTACATATTGTGATGGATGTGTTCACCCTGATGGTGATGATGCCTTTCCTGTTCTGAAAATTGTGCCTCATTTTAAAAAAACTGTACTGGGTGTCTGTTAGCTTTCAACAAGTCATTTGAAAAAAAAGGTTCAATATCTTGGCAGGAAAAACAATGTATATAATGATGGTCAAAGTGCTGAACAAGAGTAAACTGTGTGGTCGGACTGACACTCCGTGGGGAGCTCATTTGGCTCTGAGTGATGGGGTGAAGCCGGTGTGGAGAGCACTGTACAGACCACCCTCAACTAAGAGGGTTGGTGACTTTCAGTGGAGAGTTTTACACGGGATTGTGGCTGTCAATGCTTTTGTTTCCATTATAAATCCAAATATTAATGGTAATTGCCCTTTTTGCACTCAGAGAGAAACAGTTTTTCACTGTTTCCTGGACTGTTGCAGACTATGTTCTTTGTTTCATCTGTCAGAAAAGATCTTCAGGATGTTTGGAGAGGTATTTTCTCGGCATGTGTTTATTTTGGGTTATAAGTACAGTCAAAAATAGAGAGTTAAGTGCCAGCCATTTAATTTTATTTTGGGACAAGCAAAAATTGCTATTTATGTTAGCAGAAGGAATAAAATGGAGCTTTCTTTGGATTGTGATACAGAAAGTACTTTTATCAGGATGGTAAGAGCCAGATTAAGAGTTGATTACAGTTATTACAGTGCGCTGAATAATGTGGAAGAATTCAAAAATATCTGGTATTATAAGGACTTGTTATGCTCTGCTTTCTTCTTTCTTTCTTTCTTTATGTCTTTACCTCTCTCTAAGGTCAGGGGCCAGAGTCGCCTCAGCTCATTATATCTGAGTCTCTTTCTTGTATCTCAGTGTTTGGCTCAGTCCAGGTGGACGCCAAGGGAGCGTCAGGTTTCTTTCTGTCTGAACAACTGTATCTTTCTGAGTGACAGTGAAGGCAACAGCGCACACACATATGCGAAGAAAGGTCGCGTGGTTTGAGACGATAATGAAAACCCTCTTCTCTTTTCAAATGCCTGGTAATTGCAGCAGCAGGAAGAGGCCTGTCACTGAAAGGTCGTACAGTGGGTGTGTGTTTGTGTCTCATTGGCATCGACTTTATCTCCTCTCTCTCATAAAAGTTGGCCATTTTCATTCTGAAGACTTTGGTAACATCGTGTATGTGTGTGCAGTCCAGACATTAATGACAGAGGGATAAACAGCTCGTTAGGTAATCATCTCGCCCATGTTTTTTCCCCACAGCAGATAACACAAGTGCGTTTGGTGACATTCAATAATTTGAATGAGCCTGTGTAGCTTTCCTGTCACGCTGCAAGCAGTTAAAAAAGACCTTCATACAATTTACTGTAACCTAGTAAAGGGAGCAGCACTGGACATTAAACAAAACCTAACAATGACGAAACATTTACATAATCAATCATGGACTAAATAAATGAATACTAAACAAAACCAAATGATTGTGCTAATACTTAGCTACCAATTTGCCGTCAGTTTTTCTTGAAGCAACCCTGTGTTTTAGGAGGAGTTAGATCAGTTTGCATAGTATAAAAAATCTACTTTAAACAGTTAATGCGCACATGTTACAATTAGGGCTGCAATTAATGATTATTTTTATTGTAATCTGTCGCTTATTTTTATGATTCATCAACTTATCATAGTCTACAAAATGGCATTGCCTCTCCATACATGACAGAAATGTTAAAGTTGTCTCTGTTGTCAGCCTCTAATGGTTGCACGAGGTCAGCGTGACTTTTGAGACGTGGGATCCCTGTAGCTAAAATGCTTCAGACTTATTATATGTATTAGATGGTGCCAATCTGAAATCAGTTGGACAGGTCTACATGGGAACAAACTAGAAACTGAATCTGGACACTACTGCGCTTGATCATCATCAGACTGTTACTGTTTGATAGTTTAATTATTTATTTTTTGTATAATTATCCTTGACTCAAAGCAGTATTGACAGTCTTGGTAAAATTAAGTCAAATAATACATCTAATTGTCCGAAATATGTGAAAATGTCCATTGCAATTTCCTAGATCTCTATAGGTGAAATGTTGGATTGTTTTGTTTTGTCCAGAACCCGAATCTCCAGTGATATAAATCTCAAAGAAGCAACAAATCCTTACTTTTAAGTAACTAGAACTAGCAAATCATAATATTTTGCCCTTAAAATTGTATGAAAAGATTAGTAGATGATTATACATCCGTTGATGACTAATTGATTAATCTGCTTAGGTTTCAACTCTTGCAGCAACACATTAAATACTGCATTTACTACATTTTTTTATTGATTTTTGCTGAATACTGATGAATGGCAGTTTGGCCTTGAAGAGAGAGACAAACAGATGAATGAAACCTGACAGAAAAGAAGCGTAATGAGAGGTGAAGATGGAGAGTGAGAGATGATCAGATAAAATAAGACTTTATTGATCACTAGAGGGGGAAATTTGCATGTTACAGCACTGCAGGAAACAAGGAAGCAGATAAGAACAAGGAGTAATAAGCACAACAAAATAACTGTAAACAGGTTCCAAATAGTGAAAAGAAGTGAGGAGTGCAAGGAGTGCTGAGAAAAATGGTAGGAGGAGGAGGAGGAGGAGGAGGAGAGAGAGAGGGATGAAGAAAAGGAGGAGAGAGATAAAGAGAGGAGGAGGAGAGAGAGAGAGAGAGAGTAAAAGAGGAAAGAGAGCGAGAGGGATAAAGTAAAGGAGGAGAGAGCAAGAGACAGAGATAATATAAAGGAGGAGAGAGAGAGTGAGAGAGATAATATAAAGGAGGAGAGTTGATATTGACAGAGAGAAGCAGGCTCATTTCAGCACTCGGGCTCGTGGACAGCAGCACCACCATGCTGCGCGCGCCGCTTCCTGCCAGTTAACGGTTTGAAGCGCGGGGTCTCCTTCTCAAACTCTCAGACTTCTCTTCTTGCTTCGATTTATCTTTACACCGTCTGAATCCAAAAGTCGTCTATAAAAAAGCAGCAAACTAACCGACAACAAGTAAAGTAGAAAGATGGAGTGTGCCACGCTGAGCAGAGAGGGAGCGGGACTCGCCAAGCCGCCCAAACATCTGTGGCGGCAGCCCAGGACTCACATACGGATCAAACAGCGCTTCAACTCGGACACCGAGCGCTACCTGTGCCGCAACAGGACCCTGGAGAAGCTGCGACCCGGGCTGAAGAAACCCCGCATGTCCTGGCCCTCTTCGTTCAAACGGTAACCCCTTTCCCCTCTGAAGTGTCTCAACTCACCGCAGGTTAAATTATTACACTCAAAGTAAAGCTTTCTACGTAATGAAAAGGTCCAAAACTTCCAGCAGATTAACCGACCGACTGCAGCAAGATTTGATAACTGACAGGACGTCATTTGGTCATGTTTGATCAGTTAATACAGTAGGTGTAGCTGTGTGGCTGCCTCATGCTCACCAGAATTAAATGTTTCTATCGTGACATGTTAAACATGACGGGAAAAATGATTTGATTTGATCATTTTAAAGCGGAGAGATGATGATGTAAGTCTGCTTAAAGGACAGGTTCACAGTTTTTCAAGTCCTCTCTTAAAACAACAGTCAGGTGCCGATATGAAAACTGAAAGAGGTTTTTCCTCACTGTAATCATTCCTCCTGTTCATACTAGCTATTAAAAGATCCCCTTATAATGTGCTTTCAATGTAAGTGATGGAGGCCAAAATCCAGTGTCTCCACACAGTCATTTTGTGCAAAAATCTGAATCTTGGGTATCTGCCACATTTACAGTCTTTTTAGCATCAAATTCCCTCTTTGTGTTTCCTCACAGTGTTTCCCTGTTGAGCTGCGGTGGAAGTATAGTAACAAAAAGAGGAACTTTGGCACTAGATAGATAGAAATTATATTAATCCCAAAAGGGGAATGAAAAGTAAATTTAATTAAATGTAACTGAGTCATAAAATGATCAGGGTCAGGAAGACTCCCTTAAATGCCATTATGTTTACTGAACCACTAAATCGTCAGTCAAGTATGTTAAAATCTTAAAAACACCTGCAAGAAAGTGTTCAATCTGTCCAGTTCATTACATCTCTGTGAATGCAACAAATTAGACCAACAGCTGAGATTTTTTTTCAGCTGTAATAAAAATGGATCTCTCTTGTGACGCATCTGTTATCATATGCATACCTTTTTAAAAAGTGTGAACCTCTGATTCACAGTATATGCATTTCTAAACTGGTTTCTTAATCACATCAACCCTCATGTTCACAATATTGAGTGGAATTTAAGACATTATTTTTCATACCTGCATTGCGTTCAGTAGTCAACTCTAGATACATTATTTTATATACGATTTGGGGTCTTTGGAGACCTCTATCTTTGAAACAGAGTTAAGTATGTTGAATGCTAATAGAGTTTTCATTTATGGACCTGCAAAAGTGTATGGGGGTGGGGTGAAGAGCCACTGATTCCCAGTGACTTCTTTTCATCTCTCAACTCAGTCAGTCTGCCCACGCTCCAATTAGTCCTCAGCGGACAAAAGCATTAAGATGGTGTCTGTTGAGGAAATTTTGCACAAGTTGCACCCAATAATGTGTCACCTTGGGAACGTTTCATTACTAGATGTGTTTTGTCAGTAGGGGAGAAGGCTTTATGAGAGATCAGGTTCACATTACTTTAAATTTTTAATGCTATTGCTGACCTCAGAGGGTGGAGGAAAGCACAGACACCGCCATTCTTGGGGTGTTTGACAGCGCATGCTTGGAAAACATAGAATTATGCAATTTCGTGCAATTACCTGTTATTGCAAGTTCAGAAAACATGCAATAACAGAATAATTTTGCTCTCTAATTGTTGAAATTAATCATATTCCCAACAAAAGTAAAGAAGGCTATAATTTTAATTATAGTACCGGCAGGTATTTTGGATTAAAAATGATTGTCTCCTGAAGGGGCTTCTGACCTGTTCTGCAAACTGCGCTTCATGTTTTACTCTGTGCACTTTGGAGGATGATGGAGGAGACATGAGTGATGAGTTAGCTAACAGTGTGCTGCTCTGTAAACCTCATCAGTCAAACTGAGGAAGGGGTCTGACTCCCCCTGCTTCAGTTCTGCCTTATTTTCTCATTCCTTATTTCCTCGCACAAGCACTGCGAGGGAAGAGAGTGATGGCCGGTGTTTGTGCTTCAGCTGTTTTTGTGGCATTTTACACTTTTTAGTTTGACAAATATCCTTTCTTTGAGATTGAGGATGTGATTTTAACATTGAGAGAGAAAACTAAGGAAATGTGGCAAAAACGAGTTAATAAAATTAGTGATGCACCAATCCGACTTTTTGAGTCCTGATACCGATACCTGGGCTTTGGGTATTGGCCGATACTGAGCATTGATTCGATACTAATGTTTAATTAATAAGCTGTTTGCATCACTCTGTGGAAGAGACTGAGATCATTCTTTTATGTGTAAGGCAAAATCAGGCTTGACTTAAACATTGCTTTCCTAACTTTGTAAAACAAAATATAAAAAATAAATACATAGATATAAATTTGCTGAATTGTTATTTATTATAATAATAGTATCCAATACTAGTAGGGTGATCAGACGAGAATGGTTGAAATTTGGGACAGGGGAGCTGGGGGTGGGCGTGGCTTCCAGTATATTACATTCAGGGGCAAATTCACAAAGGGATTGCGCGGCTTTTGCAGCCACTAAGCCTGTGCAAATGAGACAAAAAGAAAGCGTGTAATTCACAAAAGGTGAAATGCACCCCAAACTGCACTGCCAAGCAAATAGTGTCTCGGTGCTCCTTTGCTATTTATACATATGTAAATTGGATAATATGCATACATTTGATGCAAAATTGGCCCATTTCTATGCACATGAGTCTCATTGCAAAAACAGTCCAATTCACAAAGACAAGCGCTTATAGCCACACACAGTTAGAGTGAAATTATTAGCTTCTTCAGAAAGATGGTGGTAACTGAAGCACACTCACTTTCTCTCTCTCTCTCTCTCTCTCTCTCTCTCTCTCTCTCTCTCTCTCTCTCTCCTCCTCCTCCTCTCTTTCTCTCTCTCCTCCTTTTCTTCATCCCTCTCTCTCTCTCCTCCTCCTCCTCCTTCTCTGTCTGCTGATGCTGCAGCCAGCTGTGGTCAACAAACTGTCCCAAATTTTTTGGGATGTCTGGTCACCCTAGACACCAGATTGGCACATTGTCACCCATACCCGATCCAACTATTTGAGTCAGTATCGGACCGATATCTGATGTCAGTATCAGTATCGGTGCATCTCTATATAAAATTCATATTCTACTACATACAGTTATATGAGTCTTGGTGAAAAATGGATTTTAATAACTGTAGGTTTTGTGAAAACTCATTTTGTGGGACATTTCTATTTCTGTGTTTCTGTGTGGAGATTTAGTGCCAAGGTAATTTAAGCTCTGATTCAGTCTATTTCCACCCTAACATGATTACAGGGAATCAGTGCTCATCCTGACATCGCTTTATTGTTTTTGTGTCCTACACTACATTACGTTAGCAGCAAACACTGACCTTTAACAGTATATTTGGGCAGTATCTCTACAGTATGTTTACTACAAAAAAGAAAGGGAAAAACTTTAATAGAAAAATAACCATAAAAGAATCGAAATGTCTGCTGCAAAGTTCTTTATTATTCTTTATATTCTTTAGGGTTACACAGAAGTGAATAAAATGCAACCACAATATAGGAGAAGAATAATATACATGCACTGACGGTGAACGTTTTGGATGCGCCAGTGAGACGATACAGTATGTTTTTGTGAATTTACTGACATTTGCCTCTGCAGAGTTGAATGGGCATCAAAATACGCTGTCAAGTTAGCTCGGCTTCCCAGTCAAGGCTCACCTTGCCGTCAGTGGACAATCATGATTATGTCACATCAGTTATTTCCTGACACTATCTTGAGTCTTGGCAGAATAGCGTCTGCGCTGACTGCCCGGCAATGAATGATGACGGTGGAAATGTAAACACGTTGGACTGTAGGTGGGAATAAGAGCAATGAGTCAGCCAGCATTGTAGGCACCAACAACGACACCACTGGCGCTGCTTTTATCCTTTCGCTGAATACATCTTTCTTTTTTTGTCCCTGAATGACACTGATTGTGTATCATTCCAGATGACTCAGATCATCTTTAAAAATAAGATATATTCAATAGGTGCGGTGAAAATGATGTGAGACTAAAATAAAAAAACAGGAATGATTATGAAGCCACTGTGTTTTTAAATAACTCTTTTCTTTCTTCTGATAACTGGCTATGTACTGTACTTAAAGGCAAAAACTAGAGATGGTGATTGCTTGACTCACTTTATCACTAATTCTTATCTATTGTGGTGAAACCTGATGTTTTAAACTGCAAACCAGTTTGTTGAAATTTGTAGTAATTGTTTATGTAACTTTAAACAAGCTCAGTGTATGGTATTTATTTATCTATTTAAGATGTTCTGTGAAATAAGTTACTAGGCTACAGAATGTTTAATTTAATTTTTTGATTGAATAATCATAATAGGCCTATTTCGCAGTACCGCAAGCGCAAACCAGATGTTGGGAAAACCCTCTTCCACTTACAATGCTAGCTCAACTCGCAGCCTAAACAATGGCAGAGTCCAATAGCAGTCAGGCATGTAGTGTGTCTTATTGTTCTAACTAAAAAAAACAGCTATATTTGCCGATTCACAGCTTTCTACCCGACTAACATTTAAAAAGGAGATGGATTTTAGAAGAGACGAGGAAGCAGGATTTACCGTGAGAAGAGGCAGTACTTATGTGTGTGCCTTGCACTTTAAGGAGGATGAGGTCCTTGCCCACCCAAAGTCCAGTCGCAAATATTTGAAGGCTGTCCCTTCCAGATTTCTGTGGAATAACTGGGGAGAAATTAAACCTACGCTAGACACAAACAGATGATGAAATGGAGCGTGTTGATGCGGCAGTACCAGTGCAGGAACACTGTCCTCCTCCGGGTGAGTGTAGTATATTGCCAATGAATTGGTTAAATACAGAAGTCACCTAGAGTTGATGGCAATTTAAATATTAACACTGTAGATAATTTGTTATCTAAGATAACATTACACACACTTGACAGTCTAATGTTTGCAATATAAAGCAGCGTCTAGCATATGCTAGAAGTTATGCTAGCTACTAGTCAAGCTAGGGTTGTCAATTTATACAAGTTAGTAAGGTGAATGTCCTAATGGTACCTTTCAAGATCTTGGAAGATCTTGAAAGGTGTATGAGTCCAGAGTGAGAGTGTTTGTTTTAGTCTTAGAATAAAGGATGTATTTACGATGATGTTCTAACTGGTTTTAATATAAATAAACAGATAATCATTCATGACATTTACCAAATTAATAAGTATGAGCTGACTAGGTAAGATTTATAACTTTGAACTTCTATATCTAAAAATGTATTTTACTTTTTAAGTGTAATTTATTAACAAAATATTCATGTTTTTTTACTCTTTGCTTTTATTTAATTAGGTGCACTTGATGAGGCACTGGAAAAAATACAGGAGTTGGAGGAACTGGTGTCATGCCTTACACCCCTACTTGATAGATGGTGTGTGTGTGTGTTTGTTTTCTGGAGATCAGTTGAGCTCTCTGCATCCAGGATTGTGTACTGGTCCAAAGGAAGGAGGACTGGAATTTCCACAGTAGAGAAAGAGGTCATTAAGTCAAGCCGCAGGCGTAAGCTGCAGCTTATTGATGAGTTTTTCATGTTTTGCCTGCATGAGAGTTTTGGCAGAGATATTTGGAGTGAGCACTTCTACAGTGAGTCAGGTTTTAATCACAATTACTTGTACCTCATATTGGGATCCATTCAAATCTGGATGACGTGGGACCAGGGGGGACAAACAATACCTGTGAAATTCCAGCAGTACAGCCCAAATCTGAGGGTTATTGTTGACGGCACAGATTTCGGATGCACCCAGAGGCAATTTGACAAGACAGTCAGGAATCTTGGAGTTACTGGAGTCAGGGGATGAAATCATGGGAGACAAGGGCTTCCTCATTGCAGAGCTATTGGAGGATGTTGAGGCCAAACTGATCATTCCACCTTTCAAGCACCAAAGCCAGTTCAGCAGAGAGGACCCAGGCTATAGTCAGACCGTATTCTTGTTGAACGAGCAATTAGGCGGATACAGGAGTACCACAATTGCGATTCAGCAGTTCTCCTCACCTTGGCAGGCACAGTAAATCAGATGCGGTCCTGCTGTTGCATGATGGCAAATTACCAGCGTCCTCTAGATCTTGAAGATGAAGTCAAATACTGGGTAGAGTGAGCACATACCCAGCCTGCTATTCTCACTTCTGATGCAGCCAGTCACTAACATCAGACGCCTCCTCTCCTCTCATCCAAAGCCTCCTCTCCTCGCCAGTCAGTAACATCAGACGCCTCCTCTCCTCTCATCCAAAGCCTCCTCTCCTTGCCAGTCAGTAACATCAGACACGTCCTCTCCTTGCCAGTCAGTAACATCAGACACGTCCTCTCCTCGCCAGTCAGTAACATCGGACACGTCCTCTCCTCGCCAGTCAGTAACATCAGACACCTCTCCTTGCCAGTCAGTAACATCAGACACCTCTCCTTGCCAGTCAGTAACATCAGACACCTTTCCTCGACAGTCAGTAACATTAGACACTTCCTCTCCTCACACAGCAGTAACATCAAACACCTCCTCTCCTCTCCAGTCAACAACAGCAGGTAGAGCCTCCCACAGAAGTTAGGGAGCGTAGCCAGGAGCCTGTCTAATAAGACAAGTCCCATGTTATATTACATCATTGTTTTATTACTTTTAAATACTTCTGTGCTCCTAAATTGACAATTCTTGGAAGAAAATTCTTTTCTTCTTTCTTTTCATTTTGTGTAACTGAAAGGCAACGACTGTTCTTCTTTCCTTCAACAGCAACGAGAGGTTATATCTCTCCAAGCAATTAAAAAACTCTAGCCATCCTCTTCCCTTGCTAGGTAAATATTTCCTCTCTTAATTTCACCTGCATACAACTGGAAAAAATATATATTTTTGTCATTATTCTCCTCACTAATTATTGCTAATATACAGTAGCTGGCACCTACAACTTAAAGATACTACTGTATCCTTTGTGCATCAGCACATAACCTACCCAGATTGACCTATTATTTGTCAGGGTTATACAGGCATGTGATCTTTTCATTTCCCTTAACAGCAACAAGGAGCTCGGCCTGTCCTGAATAGTCTACTCCGCTCAGAAAAGGTTATTTTCCAGCACTAAAATGTCCTGCTTCGTACATATTTTAGTCATCATTCTAGTTCTATACATAATACATTTAAATTTAAAAAATGTTTATTGTGGGCGATCATGTAAAAAACAAAATTGATATATAGTTATTCTCAAATATCTATGTATACATGTATCTGCCTAAGAAATCCAATATTTGTCATGCTATACTTATTTTGCTTATCCTCGTTATATCTCCTCTATGAATGTGAACGACAATGTTGACAACATTAGACTTGTACTTACTGTGCTCATGTCTTTTGTCAAAAGAATTGCCATAGTACTCTGAAATTCTGAGTCTATTTATGTGTACTGAGTGCACAAGAGTCCCGTGATACTGAAACAAGCCTTTCTTTTTATGTTAAAGCAAAATTACACACTTGAAGAGATCAGTGTTAGCGGAGCTGTTTACAGGTATTAAATATTGCAGTCCTCCTTATGTCTGGTGCTGATTGCCTTTGTCACTGTTATGAAGGAGCTGTAATTGCAGTTTCATATGCAGCTATAGAGTTACACTCCTCGTCTTTGTATATTTTGTCTCTGTCGCTGAATCTAATTTCTACTTCAAGTTATCTGCGTCTATTCTGTTGTTTTAATATGCGTGGCCTGAGGCATGCTGCTGACAGGCTCATAAATGTCACAGAGCGTGCTGGCAAAGCCAATGGGGCAGATGCACACCCCAAAGTGAATTGTCTTTCAGGCTTTGGCTGCTCTCTAGGCTGAATTACAATGAATTAACAAGTAGTGCTCACTGTCTTGCTCAAGGACACTTCAGCAACATGTGTTACTGTTGATGGAGGCATGTCGGCTCTTAAGGGGAATGAACTGATGGCCTTTCAGTTGCAGAATGTTATTATGCTGTCTATAAGTGGCTGCGCTCCCAGGTTGTGAGAAACAAAACTGATCTGGACCAGTGGTCAACTTGAAATGGGAACGGCCTGCTTCGAAAGCACTTCTTATGCCAGGATGGTGAAAAATTACACCCGTTGCTATGGAGCCCATCTGTTTTCCAGGGATAATAGCATAAGGGGGTCCCCACTAGGTTATCAGACAGGGGCAGGGCAGCTATTGAGACAGAAAAACTGAATGTTATCTAACCAATATCATGTTAACAAAAGACACAAAAGCATGTCAGGATTGGCTGTTCACTCTGGGAGGATTAGTGAAAGCTAATGTAGTAGTGTGTAATGCATAGCTGCATGAGTTGACCTGCAGATTTCAGTTGTGTGAATGTTGCTTTTATCAAGATTCAGTACTTAATATACGCCATTTAACACCATTGAGACCACTACAGGGGGGATGATTTTCCACTGAAATTAAAGGCTGCTGATGTTTTTAGTTCCCATGTGAATTTGCCTTGGACAACAGCCGGTGTGTTGTGGGTAATCTTTCTTGGTTACATAATGTTTTTTTTTTTGGTGGTTGTGTTAGTTTTGATCATGCTTTTTTCACTTGAGTTGTGCTGCTGGGTTGCTTGTTCAGAAGATGACTCACACCTCAAAATTAAAATATTTTAGCATGAGCTCCCATAGAAAGCTTGTAGCTTTTTTTGACCCAGTATTTTATTTTAATTCCGTTTTCATTTATACAGACCTTGTTTACAATCACATTCTTAAGAAATCAGTACAGTGTGATTCATAAAACTAAACATAAAAACATTGCATTGATGTTGTGAGTGTGTGGCTTTCCTCATCTTAGTTTCATGTCTACCTGTGAGCCAGCACCTTACTTGAATAGGTGTGCAATTTCCTTCAGTTTCTGAGAAATCAGCACAGCCAGTGTTATTACTGTTATCATACTTTATCCTGCCCCGATGAATGATTTCATATAAATAGTGCTTTTGTTGAGGCTTGAAAAAGAGTCGTTATTGTAAGGTGAAGATGAGAATTCAGTGACTGGAACATTGATTTATTAATTTTTGTTGTTTATTGAAAAGTTCACAGAGGAAACACTAAGCAGTCTACACCTCTCCTCCACACTGTCAGCTTAATGACAATTACAGAGGTCCAGAGGGACACTGTTCAGTCTCTGAGTTTGTTTTTCAGTAACAATTCTTTAGCCAGGACGCTGGGGACTCCTTTCAGACGAGGTGAAATACAAACTAAAAAAACATGAATATGTTACTACTTTGTTAAAAGGGCTCATAAATGTGAGTAGCTTTGACAATAATCAGTAGTTAGCTTTGTTTTTATGTCAGAAATCATTTCTTAGTAGGTCAAAATATATGGGTTTATGAAGACTGCCACCATATTAAAGCCCAATGTGTGTTCAGTGTGTTTAAAGCTCACTATTAATGAAAAAATAGTGTTATTTTCCTTTATGGCCTGAGGTTTTACATATTCATATTTAATTGTTGCCCTCTATGTCAAAGTGCAGTGTGTTTTCTGTCTCATGTGTTAATTATGTTCTACATACAGCTGAATACATTGGGTATATACTACATACACAAATATAGTAGTAAATATACAATAGAGGTCGACCGGAAGGTCGATCGGAATTGGCCGATTGCTGTGCAGCCTCCACCGGTCACACAGGGATGTACATCACCGTTTTGCATGGAGGCTCCATACACAACGTCAAGGTAAGGTTTTCTCTACCATTATAAGACTTAGGCGCAGTGCCTAAGTGTTTTTTCATAGAGCCAGAGCTGAATGAAAAGAAAAAAAACTGCTGAGAATTTTGGTGTAATTTATGGTCATTCTGGTTCTCTGTCCAGAATGACCACTTTTAGTGGTTCTCTGTGTTTCAATGAGGGTGGGGCTGAGCTCCTCTACACACACACACACACACACACACACACACACACACAGCGAACAGCAGAGCAAAGAGGCTGTGGTGGTCACAATGAAGTGAACCAGGTGAAGTTAAGATAACTTGAAGATTACTTGAGTGGAATTTATCAAACCACCTGTTCAACAAGCATGGAGAAAAGCAATATTTCCACCTGCTTTGTCCGCAGTCTCCCGGCATGTTTTACACAACCACAGGATGCTTGTTAAGCAAATTGTTACAAACAAGCTAAAACGAAAGCTGTCTTTATGTAGTCTGTTTATCTTAGTTTGCCATGAATCTTAAAATTTGCCAAACTCTTGTAAACTTAGCTGCTGGCTGAGACAGCAGTCTCTCCTCCCTCTACCAGTGATACATGCAGGCAGTGAATCACATCAGCAGCTGAAGGAGATATTTCCAGATATTATTGAGTTGGCTCTTGTAAACTTTACTGTTGCTGCTCTAGAAACAATATTTAGTTATATTTAAAATATAAATCAATTTTAATCCTGTTCTGAATTTATTCTTTTAAAAAAAATTATAATTAAAAAAACCCAATTCTTTAGTAATGAAAAAGAATTGGCAAGAGTATTGATAAAGAACCAGGCCGACAAGAGTATGGATAAGTTAAAGATAAAATCCCAACATACCCATCCTTACAGCCGGTTAGTGGCTTCGCCCTGACTTTTGGAGGATGAGCAAATCAAGCTGTACTGCTCACATTCTACAGCTTGTAATCAACAATAGCCTTTCCTGTCAGAGAGCTGTGCTGGACATTATTGCCACACTGAACAGCTGTGCAGGTCACTTTGGCCACTCTGTACTGGCCAAACAAAGGCTGGGAGCAATTCAAGAGGAGCTTGGCCTCCCAACACACAGCATCATCCAAGCTGTTCAGACTCGCTGGAACTGAACACTACACATGCTGCAGAGGATGTATGAGCAGAGGCGTGCACTGAATGTGTATGCAAGTGAGCATGGCCATATCAGCTGTCAATCTGCTGCACAGTGAGATCCCATGTCTCCTGCCTGTGTAATGTGTAATCCATAGTGTATCTGTTCTGAAATTGATGCTGCAACAGGAGGGTCCATCTTCAGCAAGCATCAAAATCTTGCAGAAGATCATGCTTGACAGCCTGACAAGGTGATTCTCCAAGGCAAGGCAGAGGACACAAAGTGTTTGGTGTTGGCAACTGTTCTTGATCCCCGTTACAAGGACAAAGCCTTCACTTCAGCAGAGACCGTAGAAAAAGCAAAAGAATGGCTGAAAGAAGAAGCTGCACATGACATGGCAAAAACAGAGGAGGAGACTGGTGAAGCTGAGGATCCAGCAAAAGTCCAACCCCTCCTCCTTTTGTGGACAGTCTGTATGCTAAACTTCTTGGAGCACTTTTAGTGGACAAACATTGATGGCCACTATTGCTCCATCGGATTACATTGCAGCCCGTTTCACAACTGCAGTGTTCTCGCTCAATACTGGACCAATTTCAAAAAGTGTTGTCCCCATTAGTCACAAGACATTAGACACAAAAAGATGGGAAAATAGGGTCCAGGATGAAAAATATCAAAGTTTCTCTTAAGTATAGAGCTTGGACCACAAGGCTATTAGCCTAGCTTAGCATAAAGACTGGAAGCAGGGGTAAGCAGCTATCCTGACTTTCTCCAAAGTTAAAAAACCTGCCTAGCAGCATCTCTAAAGCTGACCAATAAGCACAATGTATATCGCTTGTTTAATCTGTACACAAACATTATTGCAGAGATGACAATTTGTGGTTTTAGGGGAAAATGCACGCTGTAACTATTTCTTGGCGGACATTTGAACATTTGAGCACAGTGATTTGTCTTGGACTTACCACACAGCAAATGTAATGTCAGCTGTTTTCTTCTCTATAATTTAATACGAATAGTATGCACCTCCTGCACTGAGCCTTCTAATGTTTTATTTTATGTAGATTAACTTTCAGCCTGGCATACATAACAACATTGTTTGTTTGAAACTAAACACAGCAGTGATATAAACCCACATCCATTTAAAAAATGTGTGTTGCCGTCTTGCTCTCTGTGCATTTGCTGAGGGCTGGTTGAAAGATTCGTTCAGAATTGACAGTGTTTACTCATTTCCCAGGCAGACCAGTCGCCTGTAGCAGAAACAGGTCAGGCGTTCCTTGGAAACTGCTTTTGCTGCCTGCTTGATAAACTTGTTTGTTGATTTCACTCAGGATGTGATGTTTAATGGCAGTCTGATGCCCTCTTATGCTTTTATAGAATACATTTGTCACTGCCTTCCTGCCTGCAAAAGAACGATAAATGATTTACCTTAAAGCTCTACATTGTAAATGTGTGTAGAAACACGGCTCGTACATTATTCATCCACCGATGCTGAGCACAGCCTCTCTCTTGTCTTTCAACAGTTACTTTTGAAGCACACAGACACAGCTGTGATTTGATTTGGGACATTTTTTCAATTGCATAGTAAGGGAATTGGTTGTGCATATTTAATTATGTCATATGCCAAAGAATAACCTGACAGATTGTCCCATCAAACCTTTATCTTTTTCCATTGTCTTCCTCATTTGGTGCTTATGAACAGTAACTTAAGCATGGAAATTAATTCTTGTTCTCCTTGGGAACAGTATATGTGACAAAATAAACTCAACTCAATCTCAAAAAGAGAGCTGGACAACAGCATCTAATTATTCTGTTTAATTATTTCATTTAATTATTCAGTGATGTGATACAGTCACATTGTATGCTTTGAGACACTTATAGTTAAATTTTTTTCATATGATATGATAAGTGATTAGTGAGCAGAGAGGGTTCAGGTGTTTTTCTTCTTTTTTGCTTGACTATACTTGGTCAGAACACATAATGTATATATATCTGTGTTAGAGATCAAACTTAAGATATATTTTGACCAGCCAAGTCTTGCCAATGCTTAGGCTGCTCTGTCACACTGACCTGCTTCCCAGTTAGTCCTAATTATGAATACTATCTTATCATACCTTGAGCTGTTTACTCTGCATTTTCTAGTGTTTACAGTTCTTACTGCTTATCCTGTTACTAGTGTTCACACTGTATATATCTTAGCGTATTCATATCACTGTTCATTCTATTAATACTGGTTATATTGTATATATTTTAGTATATTCATACCAAACCTTACTGTTTATTTTATTTATATATTTTACTTCTATATACATTACACTGCACTGCACTTACTGCTTCTTTTGCACTTCAGGTTAGATGCTAAACTGCATTTTGTTGTCTCAGTGCTTGTACTATATGCAATGACAATGAAGTTGAATCTAATCTAATCTAATCTAATCTAATCTATGAATGTCAGATAAACAGGAAATGAAACATATTAATGACAATGTGAGGAATATCTTTTATTATCTCTCCAGTGGCAAGAGACAAAGTGAACTGTATCCAAAAGGGACAGACAGCCAGTTTGATCTGAACATCAGCCAGCACTGTTGCCTCACAGCAAGAAGGTCCAGCAGGGTCCTTAATTGTAGAGCTTGCATGTCCTCTCTGTCTGATACCTTCAGTAATTCCAATGTTATTTCACACTAAAAGACAGTTGGGTATTAGGAGTACTCCTGCTTTTGCCCTTGACTAAGGCATTGGCCTCAAACTGGAGCTGGTCCCTGGGAGCTGCACTGTGATAGTCACTGCTTCTTAATCAACAGGATGGGACACCTTCCCCCACATTTGACTAATTAATCTTAGAATTAGGCAACTGCTGGTAAGGAATGGAAATTGCTTTCTGTTTATCTAATGGGCACAGAGATTTAAGAAAGGGGAAGCCTGTAATATAAACTGAGCTCATTGTCGTGCGGCAGTGTGCCATATATTTCTGAGTAGCAAGCAATCACAACAGTAAATAGGGTTTCTGATCCATCTGGCAGCCTCACAGCAATAGCGTGGTGATTGAGCACTACAGGAGATGAGCAAAGCACTTCTTGTCCATGTGTATACAATGCTCACTGATTGAGTCAAGGTACAACAGATCGGAGAAATGAATGCAGTAGCTCTTGATAAACTTTGATGAATTACCAAACAATACGTAGTGAATAGAATAGACATTTGTATTCCTGCCCTTGCAATGACCTAAATGTTGTCAGAGGCTAAAACATGAGTCCTATTTTATTTGTTCTAGTGCTCCTCAAAGTGGCGAGACAGAAGGGAAATTACACTTTGCCCTTGTTAATATTTTTCTCTGGTCAAACTATAGAGCTCTAAAATGGCATACACCTGTGCCAACAGTTCTCCAAATTGCTGTTATATAAAAGATAGATTATCATCAACACTACCAAAAAATTTCAGGAAATAGATTTAGTTATCATGCAAGCATCACTTTTGAATTTATGATCACCTTCCATATCTGCTAGTTTCATAATGGTGGCTACAAAATCACTGACACTCCCATACACAGTGAGTAAAAATGACAAGTGGCTTGTCACGACCTGGCTCTGAAGTCATGACAAAAGAGAGGGGGATGCAGGCTGAAGGCGAATAATGAGTAATTTATTAAACTAAAAAGTACAACAATAAACACAAAACTAAGAATATAATGGGACATGATTGTCAGTAAAGTCAGTGGTGAGGGTGCATGTATCCATGAGTGCAATGTGTCGTGTGAGGCAATGACAATGTGAGGGGGAGGAAGAGAGCCTCTCGGCCAGAAAGACGAGTCTTATAGTTTGAGAGCACCAGGCCCAGGTGCTTCCAACTAGGATGATCAGCTCTCCGCCCTCCTGGTACCTGCTGCATTATAGAAACAGGGACCGTTGCACTAGACTAAATTTTAAACTTTAAAAGTAATTCATAGACCACCAACTTCTCTAACAGTAATATTCCTTTAACCGTAAAATGAAAATGAAAAACAAATAAATGAAAAATAAATACAAAAGTACAGTACAGTAAATAGTGGTACAGTACAGTAAAAAGAGGACCTTGTAAACTGACTAGAGGTCATCACAAGTTGAAAAGTTTGGATCCGATTTGAAACAGACTGATTTGAACAACCTTACCCAAACCTGACATGTATGAAAAAGAGACCCACTGTAAAACTGACGCGGGTTTAGACCAAGTATGAAATGGACCCAACGATACAGTAATTAGATCCAATCCAAAATGTGGTTGAACCGAAGAGATTCAAATAGAGACAGAACACCGCCAACAGTTGTGGCTGCACGATGCACCACCAATTAACAAGCAGCTTCAGTCAAAAAGAGTATAATACATGTTATTTTGCCCTGCACTTCACAGTCCCCACTGCCCGTCTTGCCTCATTTAATCTTTTAAAGATTATGACGCACCATGGGATTGGTGCTAATAACGAGTTTGCTTGGATCTCTTGAGGTATTACACATAGTTGCAACAGAACAGGACTTTGCCCAGACCCAATCAGACTGAATATAATTTGGACTCTCCCTGACTAGAGTCATGGGTCCTATGAAATCATCTAGTGCTTCACTGTATTTCTGTTAACTGTGCAGTATATATAGACGTGTGAAAGGGAACTGCTATGGACAACTGCAAACCTTTCCTTAACTTTAAGTTGGCACGATTTGGATGTACATAGTTTCAATGGCAAAGTGTTTGTTTGGTGCCTAAAGACAGTAGATTATACACACTAGTCTACAGTATATACAGTGAGAAGACTGCAAAGGATAACAGAAAAAAGGATAAAAAAGACTAACTATATTCTGAATATACTGACAGCAACATCTGGCACTGTGAGCCACATCAGCAATTTATTTAAATGCAGCTATTTTTGAAGTACTTGCCACTTCAACTGCCGATTGCTTGTTGGCAGCAGGTTAGTCACCTTCACCCCCCCTCGTGCCCCCCTCCCCTCCACCTCACACAGAAAAAAATGAATCTGTAATATCTGTAATTGCTTTAGTTTGACCAGTAATATGAGAAGCAAGGACAACAGATCCATTCCAGGAGCAAACAGGAGGCGGTAGGCATAATGACCCTGATTTGTCACATTGATGAAGATCTGTTGGTGTGTTGAGTCAAGGGGAATCTCAGTAACGATTAGTCAGACACAAGCAGAGAATTGGATTCATCTTCTTGTTTAAGCAGGAGGGCCTGGCCATCTTGCAGGGCAGCATTGCAGTCATCTCCCTGTCCCTGGCTGTTATAAACCTGTTACAGCATGTTATTCATCATCATAGCATTGCCAAATTAAGTGGATTATATATATTAGTTTAATACCCAGAAACAAATGGGACCATGGTGGTTAGTTGCCCCCATCTGTTGGTTTTCTTGTTGTCTTGTAAAACATATTTTAAAAGGAAAAAGGTGACATAAGCAGCAGAATATTGGTCTAAAACTCCAAACTTAAGTACTACTAGTGAATTACTAATACCTTGTCACTCTGTGCTGTAGTTTATTGTGAGACCAGCCCATATAAAGGGACATCTTGTTAGTAATAAGTAAATGGTAAATGGACTGTACTTGTATAGCGCTTTTCTAGTCATCCGACTACTCAAAGCGCTTTTAACACTACGAGTCAATTCACCCTTTCACACACATTCATACACGGAATGGGTACAGGGGCTACCATACAAGGTCCCATCAGAGGAAACCTAACCATTCGCACACATTCATACACTGATGGCACAGCCATCAGGAGCAATTTGGGGTTCAATATCTTGCCCAAGGATACTTTGACATGCGGACTGGAGGAGTCGGGAATCGAACCGCCAATCTTCCGATTAGTAGATGACCCGCTCTACCTCATGAGCCACAGCCACCCCATAACGTCTGTTATGAATAAATTAAATTAATATTGCACCAAGGAGCAATAAACCTTGGTGCAGTGAATTATAAGTGGACATTGAATCCCTGCAGTGTGTTTATGTCTACAAAAAATTTAAATAGGGTTTGGAACCAGTTCTCAAGTAGCTTTTGTTTAATATGTTGCAAAAAATGTGATGCTATCCTGTGACACGTTATACTAATGTATCAAAACGAATCTGTATTAACTGTTGTTGTAGTTGTTACTTAGGGCTACAACTAATTATTAACTGATTATTTTCATTATCAATTAATCTGCATATTATTTTCTTGATTAATCATTTAGTCAGCAAAATGTTCAAAAATAGTGAAAAAATGGCATTCACAATTTCTCAGAGGCCATGTTGGTGTCTTCAGTTTATTTGTTTTGTCTGACTAGTGGTCCAAAACCAAAAGATATTCAATTTAGTGTCATATATGATATATGAAAAACTGCAAATCATCACATTTGAAAGGCTGAAAGTGGAGAATGTGTGGCATTTTTGCTAGAAAAGTGACTGAAACAATTAATTGATTATCAAAATAGTTTATCATCAATTAATTAACTAATTGTTGTAACTCTGTTGTTGCTTTATGTGAAACTGCCAATGGCTGTATTTTGTAAGTGTACAATCAAAAATCTGTGTTGTGATTGAACTTTCTCTAATACACTTTACAGTAGGTCTGTGTTATTTCCTCTGCACTTACAGTAATCAGACAAAACTAGCCCTTTGCCTCAAGAGATTGTTTTAATGTGATTAAAGAAATAATTTATGTTTTCATTTATTCATAACAGAATTAAGTTGGGCAAGATTTGTATGTTAAAATACACCCACCTAAGCAGCCTAAATCACAAACTGCTGCTGTAAAGGGAAGGGTGCACCCTGTCCCCAGGTTAAGATGCTGTTGATCAAATCTAATTAAATTCTTGTCTGTATAGACACCATTTTGATATCTCATATACACAGAAATAGACTATTAAACTAAGGAGGAAAAATGCAGATTCAGATGTTATTAACTCAAAATCATGTTAACATAATGTGGTGTATTAACAACATATACAATAATGATAAAATAACACTCTGCAGATTGAACTGAAACACACCGAATCAGCTAATAAGAGAAAGCAAATCTTATATATGTGTTTTGAATTTATACATGAATATTAGGTTTATGGAAATCTAAAAACAAAGTATTGCTTTACATTGTGCACCAGCTGATTACTGTCAGCTAGCTTTTGTCACCAGAAAACAATGTAATTTCTTTAGGGCTCTTCATTTGATGGATGCTGAGCAATAATTAATGTGTGAATATTCATTCAGCACTGTCACAAGTTTGTTTTCTGTGGATTGTTTCTTAGTTCTGGGAGAGGATCAGTAGACGTCTTCTGTTGTATTCTTCCATGATTAGTTGCCAACTTCAACATATCTGTATCGCCTCCAGAAGCAAGCTGTGCCACCATACAGAAGGTTTCCTTCCCCCAGTGATATGATAATGATAATAATTATAACAATGATATTCCACAGAAATAATGGACTCTATGACATTATATTGTATTAATTTCACAGCCATTTTAAGACTATGACTTGATCATGAGACAATGACTTCAGGTTCAGACAACATCTTTCCCGCTCTTCTGTCCCTGAACCCAACTGCAGCTGAACATGGGGGTCAAAGTCACTGGCTTTGAAACAGTCCGTGAGCATTTCAGGGGAATGCAGGTAGCTAATGGGTAGTAGATTGCGGCGTCTAATCCTTTAGGTAATGGCTGTTTGCATCTAACGGGATTTTTCAGTCTTAGGTCTCTAGAGGGAAGTCTCTCACTTTTCTTTTTACTCATTTACACTATGAGGTTTTTGGGTGCCACACCACACACAAACATACTATAGTGTAATCCCCTGAAAAACCAACACTATCAGTCATTAGGTGGACCTAGTGAACTCAACAACAGCCTACACAAATAGCTTTTCTTAAAACTGAGCCATGAAGGAGGAGGGACTGCTGTGCTGTGTTGTTGAGAAATACTTTAACCCTTGGACAGGTATGCGTCTCTAATCTTGATTCTTTTCAGTGAAATCCTCCATACTCATTCAAATCACAAAGCTTGAAAAAGACTGGATGTGCTCCATTTGGCCATGCCGGCGTGCAGCATAACAAGTAGTGGCGAAGGCGGGGAAAACTGCTTAAGTGGCAGCAGCTGGTATGTTGAGTTCATGGCAGAATATCTATCACATGTTCAACAAATAGTGGCAGTTGGTTCTGCAGAAACTGTGGTTATGCTCATTGTTAAGGGCAAATTGTACCAAGGAGTGCTAGGAAATGGTAAATAGCAGGTAGGGCATCAGCTGCCAGAAACCCAAAATCATGAGTTTGTTACTGAGAAGAAGTTAATTGCATTGGTAGCCAATGCTCCTAGAAATGTCTCCAATGACAATTAATTAATTAATTTCTTGTTCTGTTTTTACTAATTTTGTCATCTTTACTTCCTGGTTTAAAGGCTAATGGGTAATAAATGTTATGTTTCATGAACTGGATGAATTGGACACGTCCTCAACACCTGATTGAATTAACTAGTATGATTAGATAAAGGTTAAGTAAAGTTTTGCTAATTTTTTTTGCAAAAATTTAAATGTCACCCCACTGGAAATGATTACTTTCCTCTCAGAAGAAGACTTTCTACCAACGTAACATCCTTGACTGCAATTTTTCATATGACTGTATGTTTTGAATATGAAATGCACACAATGCTAATAAACTATGCCAATTAACAAATAAGATTAATGTAGAAACCTTTTCCTGTTAATGTTGCAGAAGACGAGTGAAGAAAAATAGCACATCAAGCCTCCAAATGTCATGGTATTTCTAAACTTTCACGAGAGAGAAATTGCCGATGGAATAAAAATCGTTCTCCCAAAAGGCTGAGAACCCCCTAATGTTCTGACCTTTTGGTGACAACCAGCCTCTCACCCAGGGTCTTCATCCAGAAAGGGGAACAAAAATGTGACCTTCTGGTTGAAACATTATCAATGAACTGCCACCCTTGGGACTGTCAAAAGGTTTGCTCATCCATGAGTTCCCCTTTGTTTTGGATCAGCTCTTCCTCCCTGCAGCGTCTTGTGAATGGATGCTTAACCTTTCCCGCAGTTTATTTGCTGTGAATAATATGGAGAGAATATAATACTGTTCACTGAGGAGAGTGTTTGCAAGAATTGTAGTTTGATAGATGGAACACATCACATATGAGTGAGATGATTAGTTAGAAATTCAAGTTACCAGTACATGGTGCTCAAAGGTTGCTGCCTCAGTAATTTGGTCAGGTATGTTTTGAGTTACATACCTTGTTTTCTTATTTGTTTTCCCCACACAGTTTTTTCATTCTTACCCAGGATTTAGGCCAATCCTGTGTTTTCTTTGCCTCGGGTTGGAGAAGCTTAGATAAATCTTGTAACTGTACTTTAAAGAAGTCACATTTTAATGACATTTTTAAACTGTCTAGTGCATATTGTTTACATATGCCATGATGCATTCCCTTGAAAACTTTCCCAGATAACTTCAAGGTTGTCTGGACCACCTGTCAGGCTGTTCTCAGTGCTGCCGAAGATCAAACATGTAATGTAAGCGAAGCAGTGTGGAAACAGAAGCAGATTCGACATGTGTAAATGAAAACTCCTCAGCTTTAGTAACACATTCTGGTGTTACTTTCCTCACTATCCAGTGTTGAATTATTCCACATCCCCTCCCAGCAGTGAAGAACATATGCAGTTTCTAAATATGGCAAATGCCCCAAAGTGGTCCCAATGCTATTAGAACAACAGCAGATCTAACAATTAAGGTCTTCTGAATTGAATTTACTAAATAATTATTAAATGTGACTTAATCTTAATGCTATAAAGCTCAGTGTTTCATGGTTAACATTTACACCTGGTGTAGGGCAAAAAATGGCCTAATGTGGTTATTTAATTTGTTCACAATTATTTATGTCAGGCTATAACACAAATCAGTCATATTTAAATATATGTTTTAATCAAACAAATGAAATCACAGAAATGGCCACAGAAATGTTTTAATCTACGTCCTGTGCCACTGAATCTGTCCCTGTGCCAAACTGAAGGGCGAGGTAATCAAAGCGTTGTGAACATTATTGATGAAGAGGTTTTCAGTGCAGGCTGTCTTTGTTCTTTTGGAGCACAGCCCATCTTTTCTCACCAGGTGATATGTTTTCATGGAGGCCTGACTTGCTAGACAGCTGAGTGGGGCTTAAAAGCTGCCTGGTGGATTTGGAGATACTGGTAGTGGGAAGTTGATCCTCTATCAGTGAATCACAGATGGATATCTTGACTGCCGTGAAAAACAGAAGAGCTGCAATGTGAATTTGTGGTATAAAATGAGATCGTATAGCTTTGCAGAAAAGGCCTTTTTTTACACTCTGAGCACTGCCTTTGGAGAGCAGAGCTGCTGAGAGGCTGACAGACCATTAGGACAGAGGGTGTTAACATGGGTGTCATTTCTTATTGCAATAATAATCAGAATTTGATTTCAGAATTATAACTTTTATAACACTTTGTTAACAAGGCAGGCTGACAAAGTTCACACTCTTATTGACAGGAACAGAAGTACATAGTAGCATTTCATAGTATAATATAGGCAAGGACAAAATTATGCAGTATAGTTCAGTGGAGTGGTGTGAGTGTGACACAAGTGTGAAACACTTCTTGCTTAGAAAATCACTTTTATTGTCCACTATTATTATGATCTTGACTCCGGGACACTAATTATATGCTAAATTACACTCACTGAAATATGTCAGGTGACAGTCCAGCCTATGTGAGGCAGGCTCATGACTATACATGGCAAAAACAAAATTAACTGCTGTCGATTGGTGCAGAAAGAAGCAAAGATCACTTGAAAATATGCCTTCACAAAGCTGTGATATCTTAACTCACCTCTTCTATTTAAAAATGCCTCTAATACAAGGGGAGTGGAATGAGGGAATGACAATTTAGCAAAGGGATTCTTAGTCTTTTTTTAAGGGGCAATGTCATCTCTTATCCCATCAAACTTGACCGAGTGTAGTGACTGTATCGGACCACATCTTCCACGTGTTGTTTGTCTCTCCCTCCAAGCCTTTGTGACTGTTGACTTTTGCCTCTTTGTTGTGTTAGCAGTGTTGCCAAGTGCAAGAGTGTTTGCTGATAAAACCAACACAGTGACAATTTCTTATAAAAACAAGGCAATGTTTGCAGAGCAGTGCTTTTGTTTTTGTCTTTCAACAGCAGATTCAGTCATATATAGTAAAATAGCTTGTCCATCTTCAACTTCTGTTTACAGTATTTCTTTTGTATTACAAATGCATTTAACAGCACAAGCTTAGTGGCTGCCGAACCAGAGGCAACCAAGGACACCAAGTGGAAGTAAAGCCTCAGCAGACATCCTGTTTGAATAACAACATACTGTTTGCCATCGAGGAGCTCCCGGTTGCCTAGGAGATGCAGCGGACCCTGACAGATAGTTAGATCTGATGCAGTGTGATGAAGGATGGGATGGCTGAGTCTTTTTCTAGCTGACAGTCAGGCCCAGGCATTCATCAACAGAGCCACATCACCCAACCCAAGAGTTGAGGTCAGATGAGCCAGTAAACAAGTGAGACACATTGAAAGTCCTTGTTCTACTGAAGCGTCTTTGCTAATAGACAGTTTAGTAAAATAGGACACAATTTGTTTTATAATGATGTAATATAGTTTTGTGTTGTAGTGCATAGTGCGTAGTGCAATTAATTTTACCTTCATAAATGTCCATTAAATCCTTGTGTTGATTGCATTCGGAACGGCATGCTAGTTTTTATCGGTCCCAACCAGGGACCAGTAAAAAACATCTGCCTACACAGGCAAGCGATGATGAGCGCTACTTAGCACTTCTCTTGCTAGAAACTGTTTCCTGGCTGAAGTTCCACTTTTCAATATCGTGTTTCTGGTTTTTATTAAATTATGCGTTTCCGGTAATTACAATGCAAGAAATCATAGAGTTTGATGATTTAAATCATAAACCATCAAGAAATTCATGCTGGGTTTAATTAGCTGCTCCACACAACACTTTCACTTTCATACTGAGGAGGTCAACAGAAGTGTGTCCTGGCTCCAAACAGAAAAAGATGGCGCCGACCATAAGCAGCAACTCTGCGCTTCAAACCAGCTCCAATGCAAACCAGTGGGTGGCGTCACACCTCACTACATCCATCTTTATATACAGTCTACAGTACGTGTTGAACATTTTCACACATTCCTTACAATTCAGGTTTGGTGTCATGATCTGTTTAGGAGGGCACACTAATTACCTCCATTTTGCATGAACAAATAGAACATTAAATGTCAAGTGCGCTCATAGGGCAACAGCAGGTGCAATAGATCAGAGTGACAGAGCCTTTTATGAATATCAGGGCATGTGTCCTCTTTGGCCTCAGTCTCATGTTTCTTGGGAAACTTACATATAAAAGTGCTGCCAGACTTTTTTACAGTAGTAACATAGTATAGTATAATGTCAATTTGTTTGTGTCTGTTCTACCTCATAGATCCTCACAGTGCACTCAACCTACATCAGGAAATATATGAATATAATATGCTGTGTTGAGACTAAACATTCAGTGCTGTGTTTCTTGTTAGGTTCTTATTATCTTTAGCATCATAATTGGCTTTCAACACTGAATGCCGACTGCAAAATACGATGTCAGTGAGTCATTTTGAATAAACAGCAACCTTTAGTAGCAACTGTCCTAAATGAATGAATTACTAATCCTTAATTTTAATGCATTTAGCATAATCTCCATACCTCACGAATGCAACATTAATCTAAAAATAAAAGTGCTCAGTTCGAATGTACCAAAGACTTAAAAACCATTTCACATATTTTACCACCTAGGCGTGCAGTGAGGTAAAAGTGCTGGAAATATTTTTGAAATTTTGTCTTAATTTAGTGTTTAATATTAAGATTCTGTGGTGTTAGATCCAGTCACACAGTCTATCATTTAGTGACCAAAAAATGGTTTAACATTTGAACATAGATGAACATAGACGGATATAAATGGGGGAATGTGATCTGTAGTCATTTGACCAGCGGGAACGTGTTGACAGCCTGCTGAGAGTTTCTACAACATAGGATGCTGGCTTTGATCCCAGCTCTTGGCCTTTTCCAGAGGAAGTTGTCCAGAATGAGCCTCTTCATGTTCCTGGCTCCTCTTCCCCAGGAGCTAGCTGGGACTTGATGGCTCCATCTGGACAGGCTTACCACCACTCTGTGCATTTCTCTTCACTCTGTAACCTAATCTTATCTGTTTTTCCTCCTTTACCTTTTACATTTTCATTGCAATTTAGGAATTTAACAGGTATACTTTTTTCAAGTTTATCAGCAGATTTATCATAAATTCCTAGCTCAATGTTATGAGCAACTAATAGAAAGAAGTGCAACAATTATACAGAGTAGATCACACATACATTTTTTGTGTTGTGTATTATTATATTAAAAAAATAAAAGTACAAGTTAAAGTATAAGTCTGGTGTTTATACTTATTGTCAAAAATGTGCATGAAAAGACTAAAATCATCAAAAAAGCATCATATTTTTCCTGCAGTATTGCCTGCATAGTCAAAACTTGATAAACAGTAGTTTAGGTGAAAAGGGGTTCTCAATGTGCAGTAATGTGCAACCTTTGATAGTGCAAACAGACCAACACTTTATCTTCATCAGAGCCAAAATGGACAAAGACATATGGCAAATACAAATATAGTCAAAGCCGAATAGGTGTGCAATTGTCATAATTGAATAATGGTTGAATAATCCAAGGGTGGGAGGTGCCATAGCCAATGTTCAAGTGCTTGCCCGATTGCCCGGGGCAAGTAAAATGCCACATTGGGGTAGTAAATCTAGTAACTCACTTGCCTGATTGGGTAAGTGGTAAAAAAAAAAGTAAAACAATAATAAAATAAAAAATGTTTCAATCATTTTTTCCGATCATTGTCGTATCATAAATTATGTTCTCATTCTCTGGCACACAGCATAGCCCCCTCCCTTTGCATGCATCAGAGAATATTGGCACATGCAGTTGGCCAATCAAGAATTGAGTAGGCTAGTAGTGTGATACGTGAAACAAACATCCCTCAGGATTATGTGAGGACTGTCAAATAGAGGAATCAGTGGAGTGTGTAATTTTTCACTGCCATAAATACTCCAGAGAGCGTGAAACATTAAAGAGGGAAATCAGGAAGCTTGGAGTGGAATAAATTAGTCTAAAAATGTATTTGCCATTGGGTTAGGGAGTCTAATACATTATTTGAAAGAAACTGGTCAGGCTGATCAAAAGAATTTAGTGTTCAGTTAAATTTAAGGGATGGGTCAAACCATTTTCAATATGCAAGAATGTTGCTTTGCATCTATGACACTGTGTGTCCTTGTTCTGTTTCATTAACTTAAATAAAGATTAATCCTTCTCCTGTAGCTGATTTAGTCAGGACTTTTGGTTGGTTTATATGTTTGCCTGACACTAAAGTTACAGTTCATGACTGTTTAATTTTAATTGATTCTTATGATGTCACATTGGATTAGATATCTTAGAGCTCATAATTGGACCCATATTTTCAGAAACACACTCACTAATGAATGTTAAGATTCATTGTTTAGTACATTTTTTAAATGCCACCGGTAATGAAATTCTGCCCTAAAGAAAACATTAATAGATAATGCTGTAGATACATCTTCACAGTGATAAGGCTAAATTTGATGGTGGGCTGAAAAATTTCTTTGTGTAAGCAACTGCAGGATGCTGAAATCAAGTTACTCTTGTGTACAAGTTAGAATATGCCACTTTTCTCCTTGATGGAGTGAAAGTATCAGTTGTTCAGCCCCCTTCCCTTTCACACCCCAGCATCTGTCATTCATCTTGATGAACTATCATCAATCATAAGGCTGCCTACACATACAGTCCTGTATTTAGTCTGAGCAATGCAGAGAGGTCAACTCAATAGTGATACATTACCATGTAGTTTATCTACTTTGTATACAAAAACTGTTACATTTATGCTAAAAAAACATGTTTATGTGTTAACTGCAATCTGATTAGATGCCCGTTGAAAGGTCAGTGGCAAACAGGGTTAAGGTTCTAATAATATGAATTTTGATCAAGTGTAAAACCAGCAGTGTGCAATGCCCGGGGTGGCTCAGCATCATTCTTTACTTGAGAAAATCAGGGCTCATGCTGGTATGCAGTGATGCTGTCAGTGTCATGAGTTGGCAGCTTGAAGTGTAACATACAGCATCTGCATCACGTAGTATTGCGTAATTTAAACGGCATTATTTGGACGCCTGTACCACACACCGGACCTTCCAGGCAAAATTCACAGTAAACAGGATGATCCAATAAGCAAATTGATAAAAGAGCTGTTTGTCTGGACAGTTGTTGCTACACAGGAGAGAGGGACAGTGGGGTATCATAGTGTGCTGAGATGCTTCCAGGCTTATATAGAAAACAATGGGTGTGGGTGTTTTATCCTGCATTATATGTTGCCAGTGTGTGTTGTATTTAAAGCTGAATATAACTTCCATGGCGGGTGAAACTTTGCCATTTTCCAAACATTAAAGCTGCACTGTGTTTTGTTTTGTTTTATTTTCATCATGCTTTTCTCCATGCCATTTTGTTGTTGTGATTTTCAACTCTTTGGCTACAGGCCTCACTTTGATAACCACTCCGAGGTCACTACCGGCCAACAGCTACAGGTATTCAAATAAAATGGTTAATAGGGATGGGAATTGATAAGATTTTATTGATACCTTGATTCAGCTTATCGGCCCGATTCTTTATTGCTTCCCTTATCACTGTTTTCAGTGTTAACGCAACTGTTTTATTATCTTCACTGTATCAATGACATTACATGCTGATGAACATATGAAACATAACTGGTTAGATAAGATAAATGGTCTGCGGCCAAAAGTTAACTGCATTAACTAAGTAATTAATTCATTTGAAAGCATCTTACAGTCTCCTGCCTGTATGAGAATAACAAAATGAGGGGGAGGCAGAGCACTCCGCTGTGTTATTAATGTCATGTCTCCAGCAGTGGAGAGCAGCCTCTCTGCTGCACTGTTAGCTCTGGGGAAAGCCATCGTTGTCCAAGTCGCTGAACGGGCACAGGGTTTCTGAGGTGAAACAGACTAACCACCAAGTTATTTTCTCCTTATTTTCTATTCTCTTTTCTTTTTCTCACCTCAAAGTTGGTTTAAGTTGTTTAATGCTGCAGTGTGTGTTGGTCAGCTGGTCTCATCTTGTTTGTTACTGCTGGAGTTCGCTGCTCCACTGCGCTAAGGTTCGTCTCTGGGTGACGGCGTAGAAAGTTCACAATATACTTCACGTTCGTCTCGCAAAGGTAATTATTTAGTCATTAAATCAAAACATGCTTGCAACCGCTGCCTTTTTTGAAGATGAATTACAAGATAGCTAAAGATAACTTTAGCGTGTGCACGCTGTAGACAGTCTGGAGCGTGCACTGCCTTTGCAGTTGAGATCCACCTTTTTCATTATGTCAACATCACATGCCCGGGCATCAATAAGAGGAACTGAGAAGTTTGGAAGCATACGATTCCAATGGATCGGACAATTTGGACCCGGTTCTCAGCTGGAACTGGTTCTTGATTCCCATCCCTAATGGTTAACACCCCAAAATGTCCTGAGCATCACTGATAAGCGAAGAGAATTAGGGCGTTTATTGTGAAAAAAGTATGTAGTATGTAGCTTTAAACATCTATCTTTTTTGTCTGTATCACAAGAGTATCACAAGTCTTGTCCTTGAAAATTCTTTTTGGGTTTTTCATTGTTTTTGTGTTGATCTGCTTCTTACTTCTAGATCCACTTAAATCCAAATAACCCCCAAATATCCTATCACCTACTGTGAAAGTGGTCTCTGTCATCCTCTTCACTGCAGCACCACAAAGCACCTGAAGGGTCATTCATAATGGAAGCTTAAAGGCTGAAACTACACGCACTTTAGAAGGAAATCTCTTGTTATTAAAAACATAGTCTTGAGAAAGAGGCTTTTTAATAGGAGCTGCTGCTGGCTCAGGAAGAGAGAAATGTGTTTATTAAATAAAATTGTATTAATGTAGTTAGGTTGTTTCCATCCCCTTTTAATAAAAGTCCTTGGCTGAGTAGATGAGAGACAGTATGATGCAGTTACATCTATGAATGCTGGAGCTTAATGGATAAAGCAATATGCGCACTGTCAACTCCAAAAGCTTTCAGGTATCTAACACGGGTTTGCTGGTGTATTTAAAAATGTGTGTGTCTCAGCTCAACCTGCACTGATTGCGTGCTTATGTGTGTTTGTGTTTGATATGGTGTTGGTGGTGGGAGGAGGAACAGTATCTGACTCAGTCGAATAAATAGTTCCACATATCCCGGCATTAGTCACTAAGAAAAGATATGGGATTCAGCTCCTCGTCTTTTGTCCCCACTGACTCATAATGGCAACAGTCTTATTGATTGGGCCCACGCAGTCTACACTTTTTTGTGTTTTGAATTATTTTTTCCCACTCAGCCAACATTTCATTCAGTCACAGGCCTAATGGTAGACTGTGTTAGATGATGTGGACTGTTTCCAGAATGAGAGGTTCAAAAGGTGCCGGGGCCCCCTTACTGGAGATATAGTTATGGTACTGTACTGCTGTGGATAAATGTTTCACCAAATGTCAGAAAAATAATGTTCTAAAGTCAAAACCCCACAGGAAGATTTGACATTTTGTGATCCTGAGTTTATGTCATGCTGGTATGTTCATGTTCGTGTGTTTGTTTGTCTGCATCAGTGTGTGTGTGTGTGTGTTTGTGCGTGGGCACCATCTGCTGGTCACATTTGGCAGCATCTCAGACAACAGCTGTGTTTTTGTTAGAGAACTCATTGCAGTGACCCCTCCTGACCCCTCCTGAGTTAAATCAGTCCTTTGGCAGTCGGCCCCTCAGGCTGAAGAGCCCTTCTATCTCACTACTTTAATGCTTCATTAAAATGGATGCAAAGTGACACAGAGACATTATAATAAAGTGAATAAATGTTGGACTCATTTTTAAAATTTACATAAAGATGTTAATTCTCTTTAGATACTTTGCAGAGATAACTAAAAGGTAATAATTGTAGGTTTGAAGTATTAATCACATTACTCAGCCCTCCATGACACTTTGCTATTAATAAGAGTTATTTAACCTATAGGTAGTTAACATTTTCTGTTCTAAACACTTGGTGTATGCAGCTCTCATGTTACTGTGATTGAACAGACAAAAGCAAAGCACCACCCACAGAAACTTCATCAACAAAAAGGCATTGTAGTCCCGCTGTTTGATTGACAGGTGATCTTTGATAATTACAGTGCAGAAACTGCACAGCAATGAACGTCTTAATAACAAAGAAAGTCAGAAAGAGATTGAAAAGAGAACGAAGAACTTGCATGAAATAGTTTAAACACTTTAGATAATGGTAGTGGATGAGTTGTTGCAGTTAAAATGATTTGAGATGTGGCATATAATAAATTACATTTGAGGTATATTGACTGAGGTCATGAACTGTTTGTAAGGTAGGGACTACTTGTATCCACAGCATGATACTTATCAAGGGAAATGTTTAGATACAAGCAGATTTAGGACTTCAGTTTGTGTATTTTGGCTGAATTCACAAGGTTTTGTTTTGGGTAGAGGCGATGTGGGTCAAAGATGAAACTCTGGTTGATCTCTGTTTTTCCATCACCCCTCAGCCTCCTTGGGAAAGCACTATTCACGTAAAAGTACAAGTAAAAGTCTAAGCGACATTTCCAGGGTTCCTGTTATCTATTATCTCAAGCTGGCTCTGTTTTTAGACAGAGTTGGGGCCCACTGACTAGCGTAATGAAAATCTATCTTGGCCGCAGCCTCTCAATGCAAAACAGCTCTGGCATGTGTCTACACGGGCAGAGCTGTAATCACTAGTCAATGTTTATGCACTGATGGGCTGAAGAAGGAAACAGATGTAAAATGGTCTGCTTGGTAGTTGCCAGTTTACTTCTGCTTGAAGAGAGTGGCGGACACAGCTAGTCACCCATGGTACAAGCTAACAATGCTATAATTCAGGCCTGGCCATATATAGGCAGCGTTCAGAGCTATGTAAACAGAGCTTCCTGCAGAGGGGAGGGCTCACTCCCTGCACTCGTGTCCGCGTCCATCAACAGAGCCTGCGGATAGCTCTGTTGAGAAAGGTGATGAAGATTCTCAAGCTGTAAAGTAAAAGTGGATTTGAAGAATTTACAGACTTCCACAAGTGCCTCTGAGTATGAAGTGCATCATTATAAGATGAGCTCGAGAGTAATTTTATAAGCTCCCTTGAGGAATTTTATGCTGCTGCTTTGAGATGGACCACCTGGACTACCTGTCAGCATCGAGAGGGCTGCACAAGAGATCAGCGTAAGACGAAGGTTTTGTTAAACCCTTACACGGCAGCATGAGCGAGGCCTTCTGGGATAGCTCTGGAGAGGCTGGTTCCTCCTCACTCAGCAGCAGTCAGCCCATCAAACTGAAACCGCATTCAACTTCTGGCTCGCCCTGTGGATCCCCCAGGATGTCCCCCTGTGACTCTCCACGAAACTCTCCCCGTCACTCTCCTCTGCTATTCCGCAAGCTCCTGATGAACCGTAGCATCTCCCTGCAGAGACGCTTCACCCTGGCACACACGCCCAGGTATTGTTAAAAATTATTGGATCTTGGATTGGATATTTGGATATTTTACTAAGAGAGTTTGTAGCATTTGTCCTGAAAAATCATCTTCTGAGGCTTTCTGACACTGTGACTCAGCTGAATTAGTAAAAGCTTTAAGTACATGCGTTTGTTTCAGGGGCTGATAGGTAATAGGGGTTTGTCTCAGTATTACAGAAGCTACGCTTTCACGTCATCAAAATGCGTGTCATGAGTTTGCTGTGGCAAAAAAAAAAGCCCCATTGTCTGACAAGAAGGTAACTGTGGGAAGTCATGATTTTGTTGACGTCGGGACCGGTGTCATCTCAATGGACCCTGTTGTTCTTGCTATGAAAGAGAGGGTGTTGTTTTGTGCCTTAGGTGTTCAGCGCTGCATTCAGCAAGCCTGGCACAGGTCAAATAATGAGGAGAAAGGATCCTATAGCAGCAGATCGACTGCTTGTCTTTGACCTGAGGTTGCTGTTTAGCAAAGACAAAGCTGAGTTCAGTTGGATTCAAGATACCTCGCCGCAGTAAACACAAGGTTGACGTTAAATGCTGCACTTTCATTTATTCACTCACTCCTCATGACTGAAAACAGGCAGCATGTGTCTCCTTTACGTCAGAACAGATGGAGCTGATTAAGTTTGTTCAAGTTGCCATAATTTTTAAATATAATTTTTTTATGGCTCAAAATACATGACTGGTTAAAAGATATCTGCTGAACTCTGTGATATATTGTGATATGTGGAGATTATTAGTCATTTCAGAACTGAGAGTGACTTTATGAAGTCATTTTCTTTTTTCTTTTTTTTTAAAAACTGAAACATACAAATGAGAGAAAAAGCAGTGCGGGCGGGTAATGACATAGGAAATATATTTTCCATGTACACAACCATGACCTGTAGGTCATTTAAGGAAACTCAGAGAACGCTGCTTGGAAGGAAATCACCCTGCTGTCACCAGCACAAAAAAGTTAAAATCTATTTTTAGGTTTATGAAAGTTTACAAATCTACCACTGTATGCTGTATTTTGTAAGCAACTGTTAAATTCACTAACTTGTGGAAAATTGTCTAATGAGCTTTAACAACATTTTGATATTTTCCGTAGACTCGCTCACAGTGTTCCATTATGATCTGAGTAATTGCTGCTCTTACAGACAGCTGTTTCTTCTTAAGAGGACTTTAACACCAAAAAATAACAGTTTCCCACAGCTATCTCAACAATGTTGTCCTTAGTCATTTGATTTTATTAACATGCTGTCACCATAAGGCTGGGAACATCTTTCATGTGGCTGCAAGCTTTTTGCAACAGAAATGTTGTCTTATTCCTGTGGTTTTCACTTCTCCCCTCCTTTAGTTTCATATGCACACACAGAAGATAATAGTGAGAATAAAAACTGAGGCCTTTATTGAACCTTTGAAAGCACAGAAGAATGTGATATTAAAATATGATGTGATATTCCCAGTAGAAATATTATTTATTATTTTATATATTTAAATCTGTTTACTATGTTTAGTAACATTACATTTTAAATGATTCTCTCTGTAATAAAGTCTCCATCTCACAGTTTACATTGTCTTTGCACTACTGTCCTATAAGATGGCACCATAGGCCCCTGGAAAACAATATTTCACCCCAAATGTATACTTGTATATGGATGGGTTGACAATAATGAGTCTGAGTGTGATTGTGGTTACATGCATAGAGCATAGAGCATGCATAGAGCCTACCACAAAACACCACACACACTTTTGCTTCCTCTCATTTCTCTTCATTAAGCTCCAGCCTGCACAACCAACACATTCTTATTAAACTCTAATAACAAAAGCTCCCTCACCAATTAAGGTTACAACCAATTTTCAAAGAAAAGTAATTAAAATTAACCAAATCTCACCAGGTGTGTCAAAGAGTAAAATCAAGCAATTATCTTATCCTGGAAATTCTGACTAGCAAGCAGAGTGCAATAAAGACTTGAGATGACTGGAGGAAAGGCTGTAGTGCTCTTGTATGGTTCAGTGAACAGAGCATACTGTTATACCATACTAGCTTTAAGTAATGCTATGATGGTCAAGGATTTGGTTACCACAAGGGGAAACCTGCATTATATTAATGTAAATTGAATGCACATGTGTCATATTTACATGGATTTTTTTAGTGAAAGTCATCACAGTTTTTAAAAAAGCTCTAAACTATGTGATGGTAGAGAGCACAAAAATTTAGAGACATGATTTAGAGACTTAGGGAAACTCCTGCGCATTGTCATGTTTGCTGCAAATTTATTTAAAGCAACGTCCGTCATCTATTAAATATGAAACCCGGGTGCCTTTGCCCCCCCCCTCCCCCTCCACTCTACATCCCTAACTGTTTGCCTGCCTGGCTCTGTGCCTCTAATTGCTTAGAGGGAGCAGGTTGTAAACACAATGCCTGTATTTCCATCATCCATCGTGTGAATTTCAGTCATGTCATCTGCTGCCAGCTCATATAATCTTTACACTTCTCAATGTTGTCAGCTGCTCTGTCCTCAGACAGTGTCCTTCATCCCTTCATCTCCAAAATGCACACACACAACCAGTCCAAACCATTTCAGGGTGCATATTTAGATTCAATTCATGCTCTGACATGAGCCTGTTATCATCACCTTTGTCTTGTTCCTGCCTGCTGTTTCAATATGTATTGTTTTGAGATAATTCTGCTGATGGAGCCATCTGTGCTGAGCTGTGATACCCATATTGATGTTCTGGTGCTTGTCGTGTGTGTGGTTTTAAGTGAAGCCAATTCTTCCACCTGCTTTTAGCTGGAGTTGATACACTACTCTGCTAGTGCTGCTGTATAGCTTAAATGGTTGAGAGTGTTAGGAATTAATTTATTAATTTCCTTCTTTGACCGCTTATATAAAACTATAAAAACATACATCTTTAGGCTGTTTAAAGTTGCTGTATTTGCATAAAGTTTATTTGTTGGCATTTTTGCATGTATTTTGACTCAGGACTGTGGACAGGTGACATGAAATAAGGGTAGATAAAGGAGGGGTGACATGCAACAGAGGTCCCCAGCTGGTCCCAAATCAGGGACATTGCAATTACATGGTCAGGCCACTGGGATACCCTCAATTAGGGAAACTTAATTTATGGAGCACCTTTAATACACTTGAGCTCTTTATAAATACTGTAAGCATTGTAACAGCTCAAGAAACTATTTAAATAGCATGTACTGTTCACACAATGTTTCAGCCAAAATGCTAAGTATGTTAGGAAAAATAGTACTTCACAAGAGTAAAACCTGGTGGATAGGTTAAAAATGTATCTTGCCATGAAGCTCTGGTAGACAAAGCCCAGAGATCCAGATGTCCTCAGACCATTTGTATTAATATTATATTTTAATTCTATTATATCAGGCTCATAAGTCATCATATCATATCATCATATCACAAGTAATTTCATTTATTCTAGTATTACTTTAGTTTATTGTTATTTCATTAAGGTGCTTTAAATATTTGCACCACATTGAGAAGATAATCATCTATACAGCATCCTCTTTTTAGTTTGCAGCGTTTACATAGTGCTTAGGGAAGTGCTTGTGGTGACTTTGACTGTTGTCATGCAACAAGTGTCCCTCTATCTCAAGCTGAAACGTTTGAAACTTTAAGGGACCAGTGTGTAAGATTTAGTGGCATCTAAGGGAACTGACTTGGCAGAATTGGAATATAATATTCATAAGCATGTTTTAATTAGTGTATAATCCCATGAAAATAAGAATTGTTGCGTTTTTATTACCTTAGAATGAGCCCTTTATATCTACGTAGGGAGCTTCCTTTCCACGGAGGCCGCCATGTTGCACCACCATGTAGCCCAGGATGGACAAACCAAACACTGGATCTAGAGAGGACTTTTTGTGTTTTTCATGACCATTGTAGGTTCTCCTTTACCTTGCAAGGCAGCTGGATTTAAGAGATCACACGAGAATCCATCTTTTCAGGCTTGAAGTTATGCGCTTGTGTCCACTGGTCCTTTAAGTGCTCGCGGATAGAAAGACAGGCTGTGTCCTCATTACTGTGAGTGGCCAGTCCTCTCCGCTGCAAGTAGTGTGGAAATAAAAAGATGGTGCCATTGAAGAAGTTGTCCTTGAAATAAAAAACAGATATATTGGAGTGGGCCTTATTCTGATGATATACATGGTTGATTTAATCTAGAGCTGGGTACTGGTTCAAACTATGCTGTCAAACCTACATCACGGCTTACATTGTATCTCTAGTGGTGAGTCATTTGTGCCAGTTATGTGCTTTAATTACTCAAAAAATACTACAGTTCAGTCCAGGTTCAGGACTTTTTCTGGAGGTCTGTATTTGCTTGAGATAAAAATCTCTAGAACATAAATATTCGTTCCAGGAATGACACAAGAAGATTCAAGAAGATCATTTACAACAACACCAACAAATATATAGAAGACTGTATTTCAAGCACATACTTCTCACTTCTGTCTCCTTTAAGTTAAAACGTTATTGCTGAGAATCTGTTTTGAGGTTTCAGATCGAGGATGTGTATGTGTGTATAGCAAGGTTGGGGGAGGGGGTATTCTCACCTCTGAGTCAGTCTATTGGCTGCAACACCATACCTTGTTTTAGCTTCTTACTTATCATCATATAATGTGTGAAAAGTTAATGAGTGTAGAGAAGTTGTGAAATATATCTTCATACTCCTCACTTTGGCAGACTTTTTAGGTGAAGTAGAAATTAGATTTTCCTTCCTGCTCTTTATCTAGGGTTTGACAAACAGCAAACATTGAATATTGTGCTACTATTCAGTCATTTTGGAATAATCTCGGAACTAATATTTGGTCATAAAGTTTATTCATCACCAGAACTCATGGTGTACCATAAAAACTTGTGTGTTTGGATTGTTTGGTACTTTTGTACATGCCCTTCATCTCCCCCCCACACCTCCTTTCCACCCTGCCCAGCACCAACTCTAACAATATCCCCCTGTAATTATGTAGCTGCGGGGCAGCAGAAGGAGGGTGTTGGGTCAGGCGCCCATTGATCTCACGTGTCAACAAAGGCTGAGCCAAGCCAGCTCTGCCAGACACAAAAACACCCGCCAGCCACTCAGTAAAGTCAGATCTCCTTTTGACAAGTTGGGACACACCAAATGTTCTTCTGTAACTGTCTAAATGTAGGAGTATGTTCAGTCTTACAAAGCTCAGAAAGAGTTGAAGAATCAGCCTGTAACTTGATGCTAGAACTTTTGTGTTGAGCTTTTGCATGTTCATCCTGGCATTGGATACTCTGTAAAAGTACAGACTACTCAACAGCTCCTCAGGACTTGGTTGGCTGTCCTCGGCTCCCACAGTGACCTCAAGGGACTCTGCAAGCTCTCACACTGCTGGAGGAAGAAGTCGCTGACGCTACCCTGCAGTAGCAACAACTCAACTCTTCCCCTTTCCTGCAGACAGAGTGAGTGACTGACAGGGAAGTGCAGTAACAAAGCTACTACTGAAGGTTTTTAAACTTCTCTGCAGATCTTCTGTTTTCTTCTGGACAATTTGGAGCTGTGCTACTCAAGACCCTTTTAGGAATGTAGTCAATGTCATGTCTGGAATTAGTTTGTTTTTACAACAACAACAAATCAGTGAGAGAAAAGAGACAGCTGTGGCAAATCCTTCAATGCAGCTCAATCTTCAGTCACAACAGCTCCCTTTCTGCTCCTTCCTTCTGGAGAGATTAATTGAATATCACACTCCAGTCAGCCTTGTTGAGGCTTGCCTTGGACATCAGTGGAAGAACTCTGCAACATTCCTCAACGGTTTTTCGTGCATCCCGAGGCACTAAGGATTAATCAGATCCGTCTTCCATCTGGCTATATCAGTTTTGTTTTTCTCTCTTACCTGGAATCCTGTTGTGTTTTGGTTTATTGCAGAACAAAACCTCATGGAGTCAATCCAGACCCACCCGGTGGTTCATAGGGAAAAAATAACAAACTGAATTGTAAAAGATCAAGAATTTCAATAAGTTTGGTTCAGATGTGCAGGTTATTTTCTTTGCAGCCTGAAGTGTCTCATATGAGTCAGGAGTTCAAGGGACAATGAACAAAGACCTGCGATTGGCAAGGAAAGGGGCGCCAACTGGTTTCGGACACGGTCGGAGACACTCGTGCTTGGGGTAGGTTCTTAAACTATGCATCTTTTCGGCACTCATATTCATGAGAGGGAGTGTTGCGGAGCACAGCTACCTGCATGGCTCACAGACCTGCAGTGACAGTTTTACTGTGTGTTTTACAGCAAAATACAAAGATAATACACTGTAGGTAGCTATTTTAGTCATATCTACACAGTAGAGTATGCATTCAAGAAATACTGTTATGTTATTTTTGATAATTCACATGTACAGCAGCTTTCACTGTGGGAGGATGATCTGGTTTTATATTAACACATGGGTTTAGAAAATTGAATCAGTGATGAATTAATCATAAAATTAGACTAATTAGATTAGTTTGCTGAGGTTTATTCAGTCAGCAGATATATTTATGATATAACATGCAACAAATTGACATTTAAAAGTTTAAATACAATGCAGTTTGGAGTCAAAATGTTTCAGCAATTGAAAACACCAACTGTAAGCATACCATTTCGTACTTGCTTCTCAATCATATGGAGAAAGAAAATCAACTGAAGAGTTTGATGGACAAATTTCTACACTCTTACTGGTAGAAAATGGACCAGAATGCAGTTGAGCAACAGAAAAGTTGACTTTGCAGAGAAGGTTTTGCGACACTTGTTCCTTTTCTTCAAGAAACCTTTTGCTGTTCCTTGTCTAAGTCTCACTATTGTTATATTGTTCTCCATCTGCAAGACATTCTGGGATAATTTAGGTAAATCACTAATGCCGTGTTCTTGTACAGATGGCAAAGATTCCCATGTTTATGACTTGTAAATGTTTACGCCATTGGACAACTCAAGATAGTTGCAGAGTTGGTCATGTGAGGTTTAAAAATACTGACAATATACCTCTTTATCCATTGACCTTTTAATTAGCTTGGATGACTTTGGCTGACACAGGGCATCCGTATTTGTTTAGTTTTCAGGTACTTCTGTGATATTACGTTCCAAGTTGAATATATTGCAGCTTACCTAGTCATAATTATGACTTGGGTGTTGACATGAACACTATTTACAAGTTGAAAATTATGAATTTATTATGTAGTAACTTCAATATGACATGTAGCAGTACCATGTATTCATTGTAGCAGAAGTAAACAAGGCAGGTTAGGGTTAAATGGGTTTATTGATGTGTTGATGAGTGTAATAATCAGATTGATCAAATCTAACAGTAGTACAAATGTTCCGCATAGGAACTTTCATAATACTCATTTTATAGACAATGCCAATGTAAGTATACTGTATGTACTGCAGAAATGTTAGTATGGTGAAGGACAGTATGTGACTAGGTGGTTCTTGAGTTGCACTGTTTTTTGTTTACTGGCATTTTACCCAATAGCTATTGAGAGGAAGCAAGTCTTGTGGCAAGTTTCATTCAACAGACTTCCTGTTTTCACTGAAAGTCTCCCAGAGACATTTTAGCGCGATGACCCTGAGAGAAAAGTTGCTGACTAAACACAGAGCACTGAAATTAGCGTTAGACCATCTGTTTGTGTTAAAGCAGTGTAAAAGTAGATGAACATACAGCACAGTTTACATTCCTGTGAGCACTTAGATTTGTGAATAATACATTTTTCTCTGAGACTGTGTGTATGAGTGTATGTGTTGTCAATCAGTTGGCCTGATAATTTTTTATCAGCAGAGGGTATTGGTGGATACATAGTCCTGCCTGTTGTTGCTGATGTCACAATGAGCAAGGGACTCATCTTACGCTGGTGACAAACATAAACACGTACGCATTTTCTCTGCATCTTCCCATCGTATGCATGTTTAAATGTGTTTTTATGCATGTGTGTTGTGCTTTATGTGTGTGTACCTGCCCCTGTCCCCAGTTCCAGTAAGCATTAGGCCGGGCTGGGATTGGTGGGCACCGCGCAGCTCTCTGCTCCGCTCTGCTCTGCTGCTGGGTCAGGGGTTGACTCAGCCTCCCATCCCACATCGCAGCACGACTGCAAACACATGCCACGCTTTCACTTTTATCACCTGCAGCAAGAACCATACTGTACAGTTAAAGAGGAGGGAAACTACGAATGATAATTTAATTATCTTCTTCCCTGACAGAACTGTCCTCGTTATATAAGTAGACCGTACTGTAGTTAGTTGCTCCTGTGGCTGACACATTTTTATGTCAAAGAATATCATAAGAGCTGCTGTGTCCAGGAATAGTTGGCAGGTTTGAAATCCTGTCTGAGCTGAAATCAAATAGGAGTCTACAGCACAACACCTGACTGCTGTCTAAACCTTTTTGTTTTCTTGATATGAAAGTTTTAGGCATTAAAAAGATGGTGTGGTGTGAAATTTTAGCAATCTTATCTGACAACTTTGCATATCTGTCAAACACAGAGTGACGGACTACTCTTCTGTTGTTGAATTTATTAATTTATTTAAGTGACAGGAATATTCTTAATGTTACCATATCACGGTTTGGCAAGTTGTCAGAGTGACTCACGCCCCTGTTAACACATGACAGAAACATGTAAAATTGCCAAAAGACTTAGATTAAAGTGCATGTGTGAAAAGGGCTTTACACTCTCAGAGCAGCCCAAACATTAATCCCTGTAACTCCTCAAGAGCATATTTCTTTACAGCGTTTAACATTTCAAGCTTGGCTGTCAGTCAACCCTATATTTGTCTCAACTTACTGTATCATCTAGTGCACTCCTAGTAAGAGACTTTTTTTCTTTTACCCACTTCAGCCACAGCTGAGTCCAAGCAGAGCAGGAGTGATAAAGGGGGAAACAATAACACAACAGACCCCCAAAATAAACCCCCCGAGCCTGGAATAGTTCCTCAGCCTCGCCAGCCTGGCTGCACATAACACGTGATTGTGACATGTGTTTCTTGTTTCTCGTGTGTAGACACACGCACACGCACACACACACACGCACACACACACCCTGCCACAGCCACCGGTCCCAAAATCCATATTGATTGTTCCACCAGAGAATTGCTGTAGATACTTTTAGTTCATGTTGCCAAATTAGGTGTTGTGGTTTAACAGCAGTGGAAAATCAGTTGATAGAGGTTCAGGTTTGAACCAGTTTTGCTCCTCAAGTTGAAATGTGTTGTGGAAAGAATTAGTTTGAGTTTTAACGCCTAAAATGTCTGACTTGACTCATGTCTGAGTCAAGTCTGATGTGTCAGCCAGAGGTCAAAATTTTAGAAACTGAAATGTTTCAGCTTTCATGGTGTCTCTTTCTGATATCGCCTATACCATGTTTTCAGTGTTGGAGTTTTTAAAAATAACACAAGAAAACAGTAGTTGTCACAATATTATTCCTTTTAAATTCTTCCAGTTTCTATTGTTAACTGTGGCAATTAGCAGCTTGTCCTCTTCGCTTGCCTTGTCTCTGTGGTTGTGTGTCTGTATGTGTCTCCCTCCATGTTTGTAAACATGCAGCAGTTTCTAGGCATAGAGTGACCTCTGCTGGGTAGTCAGCTCACCTTCAGCAGCGCTTACTTTACTCAGTATTTGCTAAATATCAACATTGTCTGACCTGCCAGATAAAACAGTTCAACTTGTGCGAACTCTGTGAATCTGGGTGTTGTTGGAAATGCTTAAGCATGATTATTCAACTAATCTTGGACAAATAAAGATTAAAGCCAAAAAACAACAAAATGAAAAAGACACTACCCTCTGAAAAAACACAATCTGGTCAAGTGCAACTCCAGGTTGTGTGTTTTGTGGGAGGCACAGGAGAAAAAGTATGACTTCAGTCCTGCAGGAGGAAATGAACATGAGTATGAACTAAGCAGCAGCTGCCTGACTGACTGTTGAAGCCAATCTGAAAGATGTAATAGTTCCCCTAGTAGCCACAACTGTTGGCTTGAAAATACTTTATAGCTACATGAGCACCATTGCTGACCCATGACTAATATTGGATTGGAGTGAAGAAATAAAAAGAAAAACATAAGTTTCATTAGGTCTGATAGCACTCTTCAGTCTGAGGTCATATTTCCACAAAGCATGCATGTATAAGAATAAATAATTGTTACTGTTCACATTTAGTTTTATGAGTATGTTGACATGCACACTAGTATCCCAGTTTTGAGTCTTATCCTGGTTTTGATCTTATTCGAGATGTAGTGTTTATATTGAACATTATTGATATCTCTTTATACATTATCATTGTCTAGGTTTCCGATCACCTGCGTCATGCCTTGATTCCACATTTCAGCCACTAATTTCTGTACAAAAAAAGAACGATCAGAAACCTAGATAAGGTGCCACAGTGTTCCAGTTTCTATCAGAGTACTTCAGCAAGCATATCAAGGTTTCTCAAAACAGGATAAGGGCTCAGCCAAGTTTTTTTTATGTTTACATACACAAGACATAACCAGTTGGGATAGTAGTGTGCATGTAAACGCCCTCAATGGGTGATTTCACAGACGTTATTACCATGTTGCTGTACACTTTGTGAAATGAATGTAGATTGACATTCTGACCAAACAGTACAGAAGCTTTCTGATCCTCCTGTCTGGATAAACGTGTTTTCATCAGCCACAGTAACAGAAAACCTGCAGACTAAACGGTTGAACGGCACTGCAGCTCAGTGTGACACCTCACAAGTTTCTCCACAGGGTGGTGCAACACTCTGCTCTGCTGTCACAAAATCACTGCAATAAAGAGAAAGTTTTGCCAGCTCTAAAAGGCAGTCACACCCACTGTGCCTGTTTAATTATAGAGAAACTCTGAGATATATTACTGTTTAATAAAGAATTAAATAGCAGTAAAACATAAAGGAAGAATAGGCTCACTGTTTTTCACCCAAACTGTAGTGTTGCAAAAGTTTTCAAAGTTTGAGTTTTGATAAACCATGTATCTGAACAGAACAGAACGTTTTTTTTATTACAGGACACTCACATTTTAGTTAAATATATCTTTATTGTACTGATGGTCATAAGCATTACTTTCAGACAAGTTTTATTGGTGTTATTTTGCAGAACATTCTGGTTCTGATGTGAATTTACAGCAGCCAGAGGAGATAAAGTAAGTAAAGCCTGAAAGAAGGCATAGTCAGTCTCTGACTATGTAGAACATACTGTATAGTATAAACATGTCTTACTCAAAGGAGATCCATTATTCTTTTTGAAGGCCAGAACCTAAAGCACTGTTGCCTCATCTGAATGTGTTGATGCTAAGTTTATCAACTCTGAAGCTCTCTATGAGGTTGTGTAATACATGACATGATAGAAAAGTGAACCTAGACTGATATTTTGTATTTAAAATAAAAAGTTAATAAAACTTTGATACTGTATATCAGCATACAAACATGTGCGCACTTAAATGTGCACTTTCTCACACTCCCAAAAACACATGCATACATTGCTCCCCTCCCTCGCAGCTTATTCTCATTAGCAGAGTTAATGTTGTCATAGGAGCCAGCAGCCAGCTGGGCCGTAGGAGCCATTTGGCTGGTGGATTTGGTTACACAGCGGCCTCACAAACACCTCATTCTCAGCAAACGTCCACCCCGGCATCTGTTTCTAGGTCCAACATGTTTCACAAGCATGTTGCACAAGGAGGGAGAAGAGCACTGGTGGGAGGGGTAAGAGGAGTTTTAGTTTATGTTAGCTAAGAGGACAAAATTCAAAACACGGTAAACATCTGAATATGATATCAAGAATCACAGCATGATGAACTAATAGTTCTTGGTATTAAAAATGTCTACAAAGAAAAAGCAGGAGTAGGGATGATGTGTTACAGGTATGTGTGTATGTGTTTTGATTAATTATTATATTTATCACTCTTTGTCTTTCAGTCCTGTGGACATATTCGCTGAATATGTATTGAGGGGTTTTAGTACAATTTTAGTCATTATTCTCTTGCATGATTTTAAATTTATAATCAACATTTGTTTGTACATAAATTAGCTCCAAAAACATTAACAAGAAGCAATTTTTATGAGACTTTTCATGACCTTACTATGGTGGAGGGGTTTGAATGTGCTGTCAGGGATGTAACTTCTGTTAGGGTCTTCCAAGGCAAAGTGGTCCCAGGTAGTGGGCCAGTTTAAGAGTGATTCAAGAAACTTTAAGATTCAGTATCCTTTGGAAATAGTCACCTCGCCGAGAATAGGGGAACATGGGCCTGGTGGCTATAGGCCTACAATGGGCCCGGTTGTCCTCAACACCTTTAAGGATTCATTGCCAAACAGGAGGCAGACAAAGTCAGACACCTTGGAGGACCGTAGGGTGTGTTCCAACTATTTGGGTATTACATTCCTCAGCCTCCCCAGAAAGGCTTTTGCCAGAGTCTTGGAAAGGCGACCAAATAACTGTATCTCAGATTCAGGAGGAGCCACGGAGGAGCCAACTTTACTCTTGCTGGGATACTAGAGGGGTCACGTCGGCCCATCTGGTTTGCTTTGTTGGCTTGGAGAAGAATCATGATTGCATCTCTCACAGTGTCTTGTTGGGGTAACAGCAGGAATATGGGGTGGCGGGCCATTACAAAAAGCCATTATAACCAAATAAAGTGCTGTGTCTGCATTCTTGAAATTAAGTTGAGTGTGTTGTCAGTTGGTGTTGTACTCCAAGGTTGTGTCTTTTCACTGGTTTTCTGGGTGCGGAGACTGTCCAGTTGGATGACATCTCTGCTTACTGCAGATGATGAAATTGAGTTATGAAGTGAAGTCGGAGGCTAAAAAACAATGGATTTCCCCTTTTGGGTTAGGAGGAAGTTCCCTCTCCATGTGAGGACACTCAGGGTCTTGTTCATGAACGAGGGTAATGCAGCAGATTGGTGCATCATCCACAGGAATTTGGTATTACACCAGACTTATGTGGGAAAGAGTCAAATGTGGCTTGAGTCTGATCCAGTTCTGCTGGAGGTGATAAAGGAGTCAGTGTGAATGAATACAGACACACAAAACTCAGTTCATGATAATAGTTTGATAGACGCTGGGATGTAACGGAGGGCTAATCCCATTTGAGCCAGGAAGTGAGCTTCTTCTGTCTCCACAAATGCTGAGGAATCTTTGCCTGATGGCCTTGCATTTTTTTCATATTTCTGAACAACTGAGCCATCAGTGTATTGTCTCAGGTCTGGCACTCAACCTCGCTCCTTCCATGAGCCCACAGCTGATACCATCTGATATCGCCCAGCTCGTATACAAAAATCAATAGCAGGTTACAGTGACACATGCCCAGAACTGTTAGAATTTAGTGAAAGTTAATTTTACATATATAGTAACAGTGAGTATGAAGACTGTATCTAAAATCTACATAAAAATAAACCACTCCTTTCAGCTTTAATCACAACTTTGTGCTGTTAAAGGAATCTGGTGAGTTCAAGCAGATTTAGGTGACGGCAGCTGGCTTTACCAACGTCAGATTAGACTGAACTTTCCCATACCCCCTCCATGACACCACTTCTAGTACAGTAGGTCTTTAGCCAAGTCAGTTTGTCTGTCTCATGTCTGACGTCTTAAAAATCCCCTACCCCACCTTCTCTCCCATGTGCCTGCCAACACGTCCGACTCGGCCGCCTGCCCTGTGTCTCAAAAGACAAATATTTGCCTGTCGACAGCAGCTAGCCGGTCAGTTGATGAGATCATCGAGTCCAGTGAGTCCATCACTCCCTGTGGTGAGACTGACTCGTGCTCCTCTGTTGGAGCTCAGAGTTGACTTGGGAATTATACAATTACACCTGTTATAAGTGAAAAATGTAAGGTGCAGTGCTAAAAAAATGTTAATAATTTGTCATGTTTGAATTTAAATAAATTAAAATAATAGAAAAGGTCACATGGATTTAACAACTTTGAAGATGAAACTCTGAGGGGAACAAAAGTACATATATATATATATATATATATATATATATATTAGTAAAAACAGATGTTCATGAATGAATTTGCAATTTCTGTCAGCCTGTAACTGATTCAAATTCATGAAACCACAGCAGTCACTGACACAATGAGTTCATGCTATCATGAGTTTCATAGGATTGATGTAAACAATACAATATACAACCTTTTTTGTCAGTTAACATACAGTTACAGGTATGACACTTTTCATAGACGTACAAAACATATCAGACAGTCATGACAATCATACATATCTCATTATGTCCTCTGGATTCAGATCTCAGTTAGCAGCACACTGATTTTGGTTTAGCAACAGGATCGACTGATGTATAAAAGAGTTCTTCAGCCTGTTGCGTTTTAATTGAGGGACTCTAAATTGCCTAATAGAGGGCGGAAGTTGGTATTCTTCGTTTAAAACATGCGAGGAGTCAGAAGAGATGCTGTTAGCAAGTCTGAGCATACTCTCGTTGTGAGTTACTTGAAAGCAGTGTGCCATAGGTTGGCAAATAATCTTTGCACAAATTTGGATTTGATTATATAGTTTAGTTTTAAGTTTCACAGATAGGCTGCTGAGCCAGGCCGTATTGAGCCAGGCTGTACTGCGGCACAGCATGACACTCTGAATAACTGATTTAAAGAACAGAAAAATAATCTGGCTACTGGCTCCAAGAGATTTGAGTCTACAAAGAAAGTAAATGCGCTGCTGTATCTATTGTAATACCCAGGCATTTGTATGAAGAGACTTGTTTAATTTCTACATTGTGAATTGTCACTCGAGGCAGTTGACAATCAGGAGGAAGGCCAAGAATAATTTCCTCTGTCTTAGTAGTATTGATAATAACATTTTTGTCACGCCATTCATTTAGCCAGTCAGCATTACACTGGTACAGTCTGGGGTCATTGCTGTTAGTCAGCAGAGATAGTAAAGGGGAATCATCAGAGTATTTTAAGAGAAGCTGGTTGGGCACACTGGTGGTACAATGTAAACAACACAGGTGAGCTAATGCTTCAACATTAGTCCTGATCGGAGAGGAAAGTCTATCACTTACCTTTACCAGCTGTATTCTGTTTGTGAGAAAAGAGTTGTACCAGTAAATGAGGTTTGGATTGAACTGTAACTGAATCATTTTGGACAGGGATTGAATCAGGCTGAACTGTATTAAATGCAGATGAAAAGTCCAGGAAAAGAGCTCTGGCATATGTTTTAGGTTTTTCTGGGTTTTTGGAGATGAGATGCACAAGCGTGACAACCGCATCTTCCGTGCCGTGACCTATGCCTATTGCTTTGTTGAGGTGTTGGACCATAATCTTTTCCAGTGGTTTCATAATAACAGATGTAAGTGCTATTGGCTGAAAATCATTGTCCTCTTTAGGACATTGTTTTTGGGAGAGGTTTAATATGAGATGTCTTCCAAGCTAGTGGAGCGTCGGCAGACTTCAGCACTCAAGCTGGAGGAGTATGAGAGGGTTGAATTGTGGTCAATGATTTGGTTGTGATGATCTGAATGAAAAAAAAACTTTAAGATTCTAGTGTTTCCTACTCTGTTGAGAAATAAATTTTTGAGTTGTGTCTGTAAAGTGTGTGTGTGTGTGTGTGTTTGCTGAGCCTGTAAACAGTTAAAACACCCACATGAGGCTCAGGAGCCTCCCTGATAAGAGTGCTGGTCTCTCTCTGCACACATGTGCAACACATCTACAACATACTGTGGATATACATTACCGCGCGCACACACACACACACACACACACACACACACACACACACACAACAATATGTGTGTAAATTGTGCACTTAGGTACACACTCATACCGGACTTACACTAATGCATACATAGCATGCCTCTACAAACACAACAAATTAAAAGTGCACACACACACACACACACACACACACACACATACACACACACACGTGGTGCAACTACTATAGCCACATTGGGCTGTCTATAACCACAGACCCCCCACTCTCTCTCACTTACATACACACAGCACACAGCACATACACACGTGCATAGTTCATGTTTTTTTTTTAAAGTCTCAGTCCATGTGCCTGGAAGGAGGAGACAGACAGAGAGGGCCATAGAGAGACAGAGGGAGGGAGGGGTGTATCTTCAGAGAGGAGACTTGGTTCAGCTCTGAACTCCTCAATTTGGATTTGAAACGAACCTCGTCTTTAACTCTCCGCGTGCAGCTCTCCAAACCGCATGAAACAGCAGCGCATCGCTGAGGAAATGACTCTTTAAAACCCACACTGCCTTGATCCCCCTTCCCTTCTTCACTCTCTCCATGTTGTGCACTGGAGGCATGTTGCTGAAACACACCGAGGAGGTCTTTCCTCCGTCTGTCCGTGCGTCAATGGAAACCCGGCACGGTGTGAAGGGAGAGGAGAGAGCGCACAAGAGCCGAGGAGCAGCGGAGCACCCGGGGGAAGAGGAAGAGGAAGATTAGCGGAAACAAACCAGAAAGGAGCCAAAAATAATCAAAACATGAGTTTACCGAATAACAGTGTGTATCTGGCCCCCTCGGTCCAGGATCGTTACTTCAAGGTGCGCAACGGGAATATCTGCGGATCTCCGTGCGCCGTCAACCGGCCCATCGACATCGTGCAGAAACGCAGGCGGTAGGCCAGATGTGTTTTTAATCCAGCTGTTACTGTAGCAAACTCGAAACACACTGCTGTCTGTTCTTTTTTTAACAAAATTTCACAATTCTTCCACTGACAAATAATAATTTATAACTTTAATATTAATCATATAAAATGTCCTATTCAGGAACTGCATGTGGCACCCAGTAGTGAGTTTTATCATAATTATTTGTCTTTATCTCCCCTGGTGATATTCCTAAAAGATGGGTGGACACAAAACCATGAAACATGTAATGTAATGCAATTCAGTACAAGAGCCCTGCAACAAGTATGTGAAATTCATAATGATCAATAACTTTGGAGACACTGTCATAAGATGTTCTTGGTGTTGTTTCCACCTTCTCCACAACATCTGTAGCACTAAACACTGAGTGTATTAACAGTTAATTGTCTAATATAGTAAGTTACATTTGTGACTTGTTACACTGCTGCTGCAGGGGCTTGTGTTGTGTCAGGGCCACTCAATTCCCTTTCAATTGTTATTTGATGCAAATGTATAACCTCTATGATATTTTTGTAATTTCTGGTATAATATTCCAAAAGAGATTCACAGTGTTTCTGTGTTGCTCAGCATGTGACATTTATAGTGACCTTGTATTTGTATCTCCTTATGATATTCCCATCAATCACACTTGACTTACAGTACTCAGAGTTAAAGTGACCTCAGGGTACCTAATGGTATTTGATGACATTTTTATTTCCACTCCTCTAATATCGGTATTATATTCTTACATCATCCTCTGTCTGCATGACTCAGTGGCAAACACCGGTTGCAGAATTTATGCAAACCTTTTCATTGATGTGATTTTACAGCAGTAGTGAGGCAGCAACTTGCAGGTAATGGATCAAACAACAACTCAGATCAAAGTATTGTTAATCCCGGGTGTCAGAATAACAGGTTCCCTCAGCAGAAATAACGCAGTCAGACGGTAAAGTTGAGGTCAGACTGACCAAATCACCCGTGTTTGGTTGTTAAGTGCTGCTTTATTTGTGTAATGGTGACTCAAACAGTATGATGTGGTTGTAGAGGAAGATCTGAGTCAGGATCATCTGAATCTGTGTGTATTTGGTGAAGTTTGCAATCTTTTAGCGAAAACACAAATATTTATTCTCTTACCACCACTGTGACACACACTCCTCAATACTCTCCATCTACTGTATATCTACAGTCTGTCTTTCTGTTTGTTTGACACACCCGTCAACACATGTCACAAAAGAATGCACGCACACATTCACAGCTTTAACCACAGTTTTTCAGCGGATACTGTATGCTGCAGCCATTCAGGAAGTCTTGTGTTTGTTGATGATAGATTGCAACCAGTTTTGTTGCATTTATGATCTCTTCCTTTTTCTTGAGGTGATGGTGTTATGAATGAGTGATGTTACCTCTTGGAGTGACGTTTTATGTGCGCACACGGTCAGAAGGCCGAATAACACAAAGTATAATCAGAGTTGCACTTGTAATACTCTTTAGTATCTCCTACAGATACTCTCTACAAGTTATATAATAAGAAAATAACAGTTATCAAGCATAATAGCTGCCATTTTAACTATTTTATCATGAAAGAACATTAAAAATATTGATTAATGGTTAAGTAACAGTTCTATTTTGTAGTTGTTTTTTAGTTTTGTACATTTTCTAAAGCTTATGATGAGAGACCTGAAGTTATATAGTCCCCCCCCCCCCCCCCATGTATTACTACACACACACATATTTTTATTCTCAGCAGATGAGTATACCTGAAAGCGGCTGCTGCCTTAAGAGTCACAGAAGGAAATATGACTAATTTTGCAGCCGGCCCTTGAGAAAGTCATGGCGACGTCAGCCTGTTTGGGCGGGGAGGGGGATCAAAGTGTCTTTATAATGTCAACCCACCAATAAAAAGCCTTCAAAGGGAGATGGCTAATGAACGCTGAGTCGACCGTATTTATAGGCCTGATGGATCAACCACATGTGTGTAATAACAGTCAAAAAGCAGCGGAGAAAAGTAGAGTGCACACTGTAATCGTCCAGATCCCTTTAACCCTGCACCCTGTGTAGTTTCCATTAATTCCAAGACGGAAACATACTGCTGCAATCGTCATCGCTTTACCTCATAAAGTTAGAGGTTTTACAGTCAGTTTTGGCAAACGGACATTCATGTGCATCTGTGCAGATATTTAGATCCTGCTTTAAGGTTTGTGATGAGCTTGCTGTATCTGGTAAATACAGCTCAGTTTTCTCGTACTACTGTTACTCATAGTGCCATATTGTGTCTTTTCTTTCCACTTGTCCTCGTCCTCTCCTGCCTTGTCTTGTTACATTTTCCCCCTTGTATCCCCTGCAGCCATCCTGTCAGATCAGATCGTATATCAGCAAGAGTTATCTGGTGAGTGCAGACCAAAAACTAGGTGCTGGTCATGGCAGTGGAATATATTGAAGAGAAGATGACCGCACACTAAACTCCAATGATTTTTTTACATAACCGACATTTCGACCACCACTTCTCAAATACGGCCTTAATAATTCACATAGGGCTGTAACTAACGATTATTTTCATTATCGATTTATCTGATTATTTTCTTGGTTAATTAATTAATCGGTTTGTCTATAAAATGTCACAAAATAGGTAAAAATGCCTGATATAATATTTTAGAGCTCATGGTGGTGTCTGGAAATGTCTTGTTTTGTCTGATCAACAGTCCAAACTTGAGAGATACTCAGTTTACTATCATGTATAAGCCTCAAATAATCACATTTGAGAAGCTTAAACCAGCTATTCTTTTGGTATTTTTGCTTAGAAAAGTGACTAAAATGAATATTCAATTATTAAAATTGATAATTATGGTCTGATGAATTTTCTGTTGATCGACTAATCAATTAATCAACTAATTGCTGCAGCTCTAAATCCACAATCAGTGACATCGACAATAAGTTACACGGGTACATCTAAGTTCACACTATATTTACAAAACACTTAAGTAGGCCTGTGTAAGTCCATATCAGATGTTAATGTATAATATAGTAACAGTTCTGATTAACCATCGATGTGAAGATCAGTCCAAAAGAACATCACAATACAGAAACTGATTGATCTATATTTAATTAACAAGAAGTATTTGAGATCAAACTTGGTGTTGAGCCCATAAGGTGTTTTTAACTGGTTGATCCAGTAAGACGATATTTACCATCAGACAATATACATTTGCCGTTTATACCGTTGGTAGCTATCAATATCTGAGTATATTAGACCATTGTGGACAATGTTGAAAGTACTCGGAGATTCACTTTTTTTGACAATATTGGATTTTGATATGAGTTTTTTTTTTTGCAATGTGACAAAGTATCTCAATTTCTCAGGTTTTAAATGTGCTGGATTAACCAGAAACACACCTCTCTGACAGATCTGGTTATCCATTTCAAAATAGTGATTTAAAATCACATGAACAGTGAAACAGGATTTTATATTGTCTCCTCCCACCTGTCATTCTTGTCCCAGCTTGGGTTTTTTTCCATTATTGCTCCTTTCATAAGCAGATCTGTATTCTCAGTGATAATGATGACGATGATGAGGACTGATGTCAGACTTTACTCATCATGTTTTACCCCCAACCGCCCCCACGGATAGAGATCACTGATGTCAGCTGGACATTGACTCACACAGTGAGAAGAGGAGCTAACAGCTCATCAATCTTAATGATAATAATAACAGTGATAATGTTGCTACTTATGTTTATTCAGCAGTCACTAAAGTTTCTCTGCACTGTAACATCAAAGCAACACAGTGGTATAGTAATATTTTAATATTTATATGTAATGTTTTTTAATTAATATTTTAATTTAGAAACTATTTAGATTTTCTTCATATGAATAACATGACATAATTTTGATGCCACTATGCTGTTAGTTTAGTTTAAGTGTGTTCGTCATCAACCACATCCTGTGCTGCAATTAAGTTTTTTGTGTGTAGATTAACATGACTCAATAAATTAGAGCTCTGTTGTGATATTTTTTGATATGATTTAGTTGCTGAGGTCAGAGGCGTTTTGCTCTCAGCACGTTGGTGACAGTCATGATGAAATGTCTCGTGTATGTGCAGCCTTGTGCTCTTCGCTGCTTGTGGAATGACACTTAATACGTCGCAGTTTATAGTACCGCCACAGACCTTCGCTGAGTCTTACCAGTTGGTGTTTTTATAAATATCTGCTCACTGTTGAATAGTTAACAACACCATTTTCTCCACTGCCATCGTGAGATTTTTTAAATTCTAACTGTGATGTTTTGGCAAATAGTGATTAGTCATGTAAAGTGTGAGCCAGTTTGTATTTTTAAAGGTTGGTACAGTAGGTCGGTTTGTTAATAACAGATATTTTGTACATTTATTTAATATCTGAATATTTGACAATTTTGTATTCAGTGCCCTACATGTGTCTTTGCTCTCATTCTTATCGTACTTTTCTGTTGATGTATCAAATAAGATTGGAGCAATAATGTTTCCAAAATTCTTAAAATGTCCTTCAGATATAATTTTTTTGTCAGGATCGAAAAGTATCTGAAACAGCACTTGATGCTCAGGTTTTTCTCTGGCTAAACGTGGTACTGAGGCGGTGCATATAGGTGAAGGATGGCGTGACTGTGTGTTGGAGGTCTGGGGTTTGGCCACAGTGGAGTAAGTGACTGCAGCTCTTTATATTTGGACCAATTTTTAAGTCAGAATCTAACTAACATGAACAAACTTAATAATAAGTCCTCGGTCAATATTTTTCACTGAAAGGCTTTTACTGTGACGCAGCTGCAGGAAGTGATGAGTACAGTAGGTAAGAGCAGCATGAGATACATTTTGCTTTTAAATGAAGAATCATTTTTTAAAAAACATGATAATTAAGTGAATCATTTATATAAGAAATGATCAACATTTTTTTTCTGTGGCTCTTGTCTTGTCAGACAAAAAGTTCCATCATATCAGAGCTGGACAACAGTGACTGGCTAAATATTTAATTTAAAAGGCCAAAATCTGAGTGAAATATCAGTTTAACCTGTGTGGTTTTCATGCAGGTATCACTTGACTTTTTGTGCTGTCTGTCCCGTCCTTCCAACCAGTTCAACAATGAGATCTGACCTTTGATGGTGTCACAACAGGTTAGCCAGCCCTCGGGGGCCTCAGTCCATGTCAACACACTAAAATGTGACGCACTGCTCACTCTACATGAGGTCAAAGGTCAAAGCAAGCTGGCAGCATGTTGCGACATTATGTAAATAAAGGGTCACGTCAGTTCTGACTGTGCCCTGAAGTCATGAGTGTGAGTCAGCTATGAGTATCGCTGACAATATCAGCGCTCTCATTATGCCCTCCTGCAGCTGGTTAGACTCCACTCACCTGTACTGACAGCGTTGATGTATTTCTCCCTCTTCAGACTGCAGCTCTGTCTGCTTTAGTTTATTTTTGTACGTGTCACAGTCATCTCATGCTTTGTGTATTTCATGTACCCCAAATCTGAGTGACATGTATCTGTTGGGTTCTGTTAAGGGGCTGTAGCTCTCCACACTAAAGTATGTGTTATTACACTGACTCAACTTCAAGAGCAGTACATATTCTGCCAAAAAAAAGAGTTATATCCATCAATTTAAGTGTTTCTCTCAGCACTGGGAGATGACGTGTAGAGTAGAGGCTGAACGAGTAAGTATGCTAGATGGAGAGTCTGTCACAACTTCACCTACTGCCAATTTGCATGGAAATAGTGTGAAGAGGTCAAAACTCCAGAAACAATTATAAGTTGTGATAAAGTATTTCTGGAGTTTTGGAGTTTTTGATTGAAATTTCCAAATTTCCTCACCTCTGGACTTAAAAAAACATCTGATATAAACTGTTGCTGGTAAAGTAAAATATCTGGCTGCCACAGATGATATTTATCCACCAAAATAATTCAGCCACATCTCACGGTCTTCATCAGTTGACAGTGTTTGCTCACTTATCATCATGTGTCACGGGTGGTCGTATATCAGAGGGAAATTGTAGCTCCTGTCTATGTTCAAAGATGTCTCTGGTGTCAGATGTGTAGGGTATGTCCTCCTTGATCTTTCTCCAGCCGTCCACTGACTCCTGGTGAGTGACCTTTGACCCTTTCCCGGTCAGTGCTTTGACGGGTTTCAGTCATGTGGTCACAGAGAGCTGGCGTTCATTCAGTCTCTTGTCCAGGGTTTGCTGTTTCACTGATGTAGTATTTGCCGCAGCTGTTTCATGTGATGTCATGATGATGTCATACACCACTCCAGTTTTCCTTTGTTTTTGTCTTTGTTTTTGAGGGTTTACCGGCAGAGATCTTACATAATAACATTTAACATATTATTGTATACATTTTTCTACAAAGATTAATAATTTCTGTATAAAAAGGTCACTGACATTGTTATTATTATGATGTTGCAGCATCATTAAATGCTTCACAACAAACACATATTACAGGAATCTGCACTTTTGTGAATAACAATTTTGACCTCAGATGAGGAGTGACAGGAAGCGGTGACGTGGGGTTGAGGAGTGACAGCAGCGGTTCACTGGACTTGACCCCAAATCATTGTTAATTCATGGTTGACGCCTCAACCCGCTGAACCGCAGGACGCCTCTGCTCCAAGTCCCTGGAGTCTCTCCGCTCCGTTCCTACAACAAACACGCCTCAACAGAAATCCCACTGCGTCCACAAGTTCAGCCAGCTGGTTTCCGGCTTGTATCTTTTTAGCGTGTTTCATAGCATCCTTTGTGTTTCTACTCTCTTATTTGGTGGAAAAACAGAACTGCAGTGAGCAGAGCACTGGGCCGGGAATAATTGCAGGCCTGCGAGCTGGTCGATCAGCATTGCAGTGACAACCATGAAACCACAACTGACGTCAGCAGACAAGTGTGACTGTGTTTGTGTGACTGTGTGTGTAGTTTTGTAGAATATCACTGCGAGAATACTGGACTGAGTGTTATTCTGACTTCTCTGTGGCTCCAGGGATGATGATCAACTGAGAGACAGATGAACACTTCACAAAGAGCCTCTGTTCTATAATGTTGTAGCAGGATTAGACAATAGTGTGTTTGATGGACTTTTTACACATAACAAGCGAATGAGGAAATAAGGCATCCGCATGCATCCTGCTCCTGCGCAGTTTGTCACAGGTGAACCTCACCTACACAGACTTCAGGGCTGCGCCCACACAGCAGGATGCCAGGTAGGGAAAGGCCGGGGTTTGGACGGGACTTTATACAACTTGAATTTGTTTCAAGAGATGACAAAGAAAGACCGGAGAGAAAAGATGGAGTGTTTGTATGTGAGTGCTTCAAAGATGCTGTATTCAGTTTGTGCAGAAATTTGAACAATAATGCCAAAAAATAAAATATGAACACAGAAAAAATTCATGGCAGTATGTTTCGCTAAACTAAATTTGAAAAAAAAAAAAGTATCTTAAGTGTCATTTTATGGATATGACACCTGACATTGTGTAGTGTTGATTGCTAAACAATATATATACATCGTTGGGTAATGTAACCTCCTCCTCTTGCTATTGTTAATGATAATAATAAATAAGATTCTGAATGCTTTATATGAACTAAGCACCTTAAAACAATTAAGACAAAAAAGGCAGAAAAAGACTTCAAGAAATGTCTCTTCCCTGGTGTCTCCATCTTTTTGTGTCCCACTGATGAGCAGTGTGATTGGCTGCTCCTGGGTTGCCCTCGGCTAATTGGAGGAGGAAGTGGCACAATCTTGCCTCACTGCCGGACTCAATCACTGTATACCGAAAGGCGCCAATTAGTGCCATATGAACATGATTAGAGGAGCACTCAGCATGGCCTGTTGCTGGGCAAAGACAGACTGCGTGTGTGTGTGTGTGCGTGTGTGTGCGTGTGTGCGTGCGTGTGTGTGCCGTGAACTTGCCTGTCCAGTTGTGCACCAGTGTGATGTAAGGTTGTTCGATTTTCAGGTCGATGCTGGAGCCAAATCTAGATCTCTACTGCTGGGGCTGTAATCACACACTGCCTGTGTGTGTGTGTGTGTGTGTGTGTGTGTGGTTCTGGGTGGTTCTGGCCCAGTGTGTTACCCTCCTAACCAGTTTGCAATGATGTTAATGCTGATCAGCCACTGTATGGATTTCTCCCCCGGCTGGAAGGACAGAGGTAATCACTGCCCATAGACTCCACGATCAATACCTGTCCGGAGGAGTGAATCAGCCTTTGAGGCGTCCTGCACTCCAAAAATTTAACCACTTCGGCACTACATCAGTCACATTTATATTTTAAGGACCAGCCTGCTAAAAAAGACACCCTTTTTTGTCATTAGTAGTCTGTCCTTTAACCACAGTAAAACAGTTCAAATATTCAAGATAGCGAACACATGCCCTGCTAAAATATCTTTGGGCATAACGCTGAATTATTGCCAACCTCTGAACGTCCTGTCAGAGGAGAACAAAACAGAAAACATAATTTATCACTTGACAAAAAAAAGGTAAATGTCAGGTTTGCCTGTATGTTATTCACAATGTACAATCAAGGCTTTCTTTTTAGACTCACTGTTTTGCATAAAGGTTCAACATTCATACAAACAGAAATCCTTCAGAGCAGAGACACAGAGACCAACGTCTAGATCTAGACATGAAACAGACCAGAGTCCAATGCAGCGAGGCTACGTTTTAAAACAAGAGTTGACTTACTGTTTCTTAGCCAGAAACACTCATATTACATGTCAAATTAAAGGCAGAAAGTTCTTGCCTGTACTCTCAGCTGTCAAAAGGTATTCTGGGAAATGTAGGAAATCACTGCCTGAAGTAAAAAATAACAAGGCACACTGAGACAGCAACAAACAGTAAATGACCGCTCAGTGTTATGGCTGCTAATGAAGCATTAGGCCAATAACTATTAATGTATGAACAGATAGGGATCAGTTATAACAATAATAATAATAATAAACTTTATTTATATAGCACTTTTCTGAACAAAGTTACAAAATGCTTCTAACTTTGAACAGTTGATTTAATTGATTAGTCTATTTAAAGAAAATTAATCAACAGCCATTTTTATCAAGTAAAAATGACAAACATATTGTAGCTCCAATGTGTCAAATGTGAGGATTTGCTATTAATTTCTCTTTTATATAATTTTTAATTGAATTTTGGGGGGTTTTGGACTGCTGGTTGGACAAAACAAGCAATGTAAAGACATAACTTGAACTCTGGGAACATGTGATTGTCTTTTTAAGCCTTTTTTCTGACATTTTATAGACAAAATTAGTACTCGTAAAATTATTAGTTGCAGCCCTAACTGAAACATTTGCAGTTGGTCTCATTTGTAGTATTACAGTAGTGTTTTTGACAAAAAGGGATGTTAAGCTGTAACGTACAGATGCCTTGACACATCATGTGGTGGATAGTTGCACAAGTACTCGAGTTTCAAATGACTTTTCCACAATCTTCAACATGTAATAATGTTTATTCAGGTTGCAGACAGCATCTGATGTGGATCAAGGCCTGTAAAATTTTAGCCCCCCACCCCTTGTTTCTTTCTCTCTCTCTCTCTCTCTCTTTCTCTCCTCTTACAGCAAATCAAAACAGAGGTCTGCTGTTTTCAAAGGCAAGAGTCCTTCCTCTGCCTGTAGGTCAAAGGTCACACAGAAAAATAATAAACACAGCAGCTGGCTTGACTTGACGCGATCTTCTCCTCCCCTAAACTATATTTAGAGAGACATGAGCTGCTCTGAGATCAGATGTTTGTGTTGGACGCAGAGTGTTTTTTCTGTGTTTGGACAGCGATCCACAGTGGCTGGTCAGGTGGATGGAAAGAGCAGCTGACTCTTCATGGAGGTGTGGCACTCATTTTCAATCCAGGATGGTTGTAAAAAAAAAAAAAAGAAATCTGAAGATGATGCTATAGACTTTTCTGCTCTTTACTGTAGATAATATGTAACAGAAATTCAACCAGTGCATGTGATATGTCAACTGACCCGAGGTGTGACGTACAATGTACCAAACACACCGCCTCATCAACAGCAACCAGCTGTTACAACAGTGGCTGTGTGATAATTCAAAAGCATTTGATATCTCCTAAACAAATGCATAATTCTTCAGGGTGCTGGTTGCAGGAAATGTCACAGTGTCCAGAGTGAAAAAGCAACACGCCAGAAATTCTAGACCCAATTTAATAGTAAGAAAAATAATGAAATCACTACAAATACACCATGTACAATATGCAAGTTTTGCATCAGCAGTGTCACATAAGGGCTGGGAACTTGCTTTTTCTGTTCAAGGCGAGAAGTGCAGACTTAGAGTCAAGCATGCGTAACAAATTTCTTTTGATGCAGTACGGTGAGAGGAGCAGCTTTTGGTCATTTCCCACTGGAACTTAGTGGGGGTTTTTTTCAGTTTCTGAGGTAGATTATCAGTCACATCTACATCTCTGTGATGGATTCTTGCTAGTTATTTGTCGTATCTAACAGCTTCTGTGAAATGTATTTTCTGTGTTATTTCTATAGTGTGAACTCAGCTCAGCTAGTCTTCTTTGTTTATCCAGTGAAGCTTTGCTGAACATTTACAGTGTATTCCATACGTTCAGTCACTTCGGGTCACTTTTTGTCCAGTCGAGCAGCTGATTCCTAAAAGTGCCTTGCTCATTTGCGTCTAACATTTATGGTGATTTTAAAACCGCGAGGTGTGAAATAACAGTTGGACCTGTTTGACATTGATCAGTCAGTTATAAATTCTTGACTATGGCTCTTCAGGAAAGATGTTGCTGATGTGAAATGACACAAAGTTTGGTTCTTTAACTGTATGCATGTATTTCATCAGCACCAAGTAAATGTTTAAAGGTACAAAACAGTGGAAAGATCTTTTAATAGAAGAGATTGTGTGATTAAGTCTGAAACTTGATACGCACCAATGAATAACTATTGTGTTGGTTCCTCTCCCACCCTGCTGCCCAACATCTCACACACACACACACACACACACACACACACACACACACACACACAGCGCTTAAACCACACTGTGACAGTGAAAGGAAAGATCTGTTTGGCATGGTGCTGTATGGGGGGGAAGCGGATTGTTTTTCTGCTGCTTTCAGATCAAATGTACAATAGGCTTGAGGTGTAAAGCAAACAAACCCTCTTTACTCCCTGAACTCTCTCACTCCCACACACACACACACACACACACACACAATATTGCCTTTATTTAGCAAAGCCTTTATGCTGTTTTTAGCTCATTTCAAATCATGCAAAATCATTAGTTAATTGAAGCTCTTTTCTCTCTCTGTCACACACACACATGCACACACACCCCCACACACACACATTCATAAAGTCTTCCCTGGTCTGTTTTCCTCCTCTCCTCCTCACCTCTTGCCTCCTTCCTGGTGTGATGTTTGAGGCCCCTCGGCCAATTCCCACGCTACAAGGAAAGAAAACAGGAGGGAGCATGTGTGTGTATGTGTGTGGGTTGAACTTTGACACTGGGCCTGTGTCATCTCCCATCAAATAACATCTGGCCTTGACTGTTGTTTTCTGTATCATTCTCGCATACACAACAGTAAGTTGCTTAAACCCCTCGGCCCTGGTTCCCATGAGCACACCACACAGAAGTGTACACGCACACCAACTGGAACTGGTCGTGCTTGGCATTTCCCATCGTGAGGTTTTAACTTTTTGTCCCAAGACTTACCCCCAAAAAGCCTTTATGAGAATGATTTAAAATATTGCTGCATCAAGCAAATGAAGGCGGTTCTAACACAGAAGTGCACATACAGTAACTCAAATGAAAAGCATTCCCACAGTGACCATCTTAAATAACCATAGTGTCTCTTGTTGAAAAATGTCATGATGTTGTGACTGTAAATCAATTCAGCCAAACTTTCTGCAGACTTTCTTGAAAACTGCAGGCTTGTATTTGGTTTCAAGAAAAAGGTGGGAAGATATGTTGATGAGGTGCAAACTAAACATCCTGGGAACAAAAGCAGAGGTTAGGACGTGGGTGTTAACGGACGTCTGTGTGTGTGTGTGTGTGTGTGTGTGTGTGTGTGTGTGTGTGTGTGTGTGTGTGTGTGAGTGTGAGAAAAGTTTAGTAAAACAGAATTAAAGAGAGAAAAGGGAGCTGTCATTTACGTCAGACAAATGGAGAACAATGCTGGAGGCAGGAGACAGACCAAGGTCAACTTGTTATGTAGGCTGTAACTGAACAAGACGCCAGCCTGCCAGCCTGTCTGTCTGTCTGCCTGTCTGTCTGTCTGTCTGTCTGTCTGTCTGTTTAAAGGAAGGATGCCTGCAGTACCAAGTTGCAGAAGCATTTGCTTAACAAGTAATGCCAGTTGTACAGGTGGCACTAGTATTAATAGTAATAGAAAGAACAATTTAGTGGTAGAAGTAGAAGTAGTTGTTTAGTCTGGTTTTAGCACTTTTACAGTTTAATGATGGTCTGAATGGTTACTGGGGTTTTTCCAGTCAGGCAAAGTGAAATACAAAGGTTTTTTTTTTTCATTTGTGGCATTAAAATCAAACTTGAGTGAATCTACCAAAACAGCAGCACCAGTCTAGAGATTGAAAAACACTGACTGCAACTAAAGTTTATCTTAACAGGGCGTACATTTATGTAGACTGTGTGTTTTGTCAGTAGAGATTAACTTTTATTTGTTCTGACAGTTTTCTTCATACTCTTTATGTTCATTCTTCAACACACATTCTTCTTTCTTGCAGCAGAAGCCTAGTGTAACCTCAACGAGCCATATTTTGTTGTGCGTTTGTCATCCATTGTCAATTTTACAAGTATTGGAAAGAAATAAAATCACACGCACAATTTTTACAACTTTAATCATCTAATCATCCATCTTATTTTGCATATTCATTGCATTAACTGGTTTACAGACCAACTGAACTGAGAACAGGGACGGGAAGGATTAAAAAAGAGCCGATCACAAATTCAAAATGCGTTTGGGTCCAATTCTGATACCAGGTGTGAACTAAATTCTATCTCAACTAGATCTAGACTCAGTACAGATAGATCAGGATAGATGAAAGATTAGATTTGAACAGTCCCTCGTTAAGGATTATCTTGTGTATCGAACTAATTTGATAATTTTATTTTAAACACATAATTGTCTGCTGTACAGGACAGGACAGATGCAAGTGACAGCTGTTGCAGTACCTTGTTTCCCTCAATAGTGGGAGCTGTCTCCCCACTGTTTCCATTGACCAGTAGGATGCACTAGTAACCTACAACTGCTGAAAAGCTCAAGTTCAGTCATTATTTTAAATCTGTGCAATGCAAAACATTATGAATCTTGTTCTACATAAAGATAACACTTAATACAGTAATTTAATGCATTTTTTCCACCAACATTAGTGGATTACTTCATCATAATTTATGTTTAGTGATCTGTTGTACAGTCATCTCTATTTGTATTAATTATTGCAGCCTTAAATAGCAGGCAGAATTTAATATAGAGAGTTATTTTAAAAATATCAATATTCTCCACTCAATGCCATTCACCTCTGATGTGTGAGCCTTGAAAATCTAACTTTATTCTTCAATTACATTTTTGTAAAGACAGTAATGGATCCCAAGTGAACCAGTGAATAGGACTGTAAGGTGACTTTGCCTTAAAAAAAAAACTGCTAACACCAAAATTAATTTCATAAGTCTGTATTTTAGTGGAGAGATGTATTGTCCTATTGTGGTCAACTGAGGCTTTTTCCACACTGATGAGAGGAAAATCTGAAGGAAACACAAATGAAAAGAGAAAAGTGGGTTAAAACTACTGATATGGCAGATCCATAAAAAAAATAACCTGACTGACTTTGAATCGGAAAATCAGTTTAAATTCACGACTGACAATATTTATTGCTCACACGTCACAAAATGGAATGATTTGAACGAAGTAGCACCAGCAGAGACCATCTGTTCAATCTTGGCAGAGGCCAAGTAGACTGTCAAAATGTCCTTGAGCAACACATTTGAATAACCTAACTGCTCACTAAGAGCATCAGCTGAACAAAAGTTGAAAGGAAAATACGACAAGGTGTATTTGAAGACTATGCTTTTTACTAGGAGTCATCCTTAAAACACTTGAAACAATTTAGCATCTTCTTATATGTTACCATGGGGGGGGGGTGTCTACGTAAGCTCCCTCCACAAGTCTGTCAGTTTCCCTCTTTCCTGGCAGGCAGATCTATTTATAGCGTCTGACGTCACTGGTCTCCTCTGATGGAGCCTCGTCACAGCCGACTACACTGAGCCAGGGGGAAGGGGGGAGTGGGTGTAAAATAAGGTTGGGTGAGGTGTGGTGGTGGTGGTGGTTGGGGTGTCATCATTGAGGTAAGCCCTGGTGCAGCCCAGCCTCTCTCTGCTTCGTCACACCAATCAGGTGCGAGGATGGTGAACCACATCACGGTGCTGGATAGAGCCTTCCTGAACAACCCCCTTCCTCCTCCTCATCCTCCGCTTCCCCCGCCCTCCTCCTCTTCTCTCTGTCTGTCTCTCTCTCTCTCTCTGCTTCTGTGAATTGGGTCTGTTTCATTCAGCATCGATTGCATAATAGCCATCTTTCATTTATCGGGCACTGCTATTGCTGGAGCGCTGGAGGCAGGTCGAGCTAAAAATAGACACAGAAGCAACCTTAAATTGCCCTGCTGGTGCTCTGTTTTCTATTGTTATGACCGGGGAAGAGGGGAGCGGCATATCATAGATGAGAATGGACCTGGTTGCTAAAAAGACACAAAATTACCACTCATAATCATCAATAGTAGGATGATTTCAGTTTGAACTTTTTATAATGTAGGAGACTTTATTGTGTACAGAATTTACGTCATAGAAGGTGGCTAGTTTCAATGTTTCTCATCAGGGGAATAAAGAGTGCACTCTGCTCCCTGATCAGCGAGCGTCAGTGTGTCCTTGAGCAAGGCACACCCCCACTGAGGGCATGCGGAAGGTGGTGAAGCTGAAAAAAGTGCATGAGGATTAACTTCCTCTACTACTGTGTCACCGCCCGGCTGTCTAGAGCTCAAAGTCAAGTTCTTCTCCATCCCCCCATCTGTCATCCCTCTGTAGTTTTATCTGTTCACTCTTCTGTGGTTGCACAAAACATCTACTTTGGTTCAAGGGGAATTTGGGGTAAAAAAGGGAATTTTATTGAATGAATGTGAAGCCTCGGTGTTCGCAAAACCGAACCCTGTAATTCAGACCCTGCAGACTGACCTCATCCTGATTGGAAGGACTGAATCAGGGCCGAGTCTAGCTGTGATACGGTACGGTTAGAGGAGTTGGACTGAATCCAGCTGGCAAAGAGGCAAAAAGCTTTCACTCGACTCATTTGTTTAAAAGCGTACATCATATGCATTATATACAGTAAATAGAGACCTTTTTTTATAAAAGGGAGCCTTTAAAAGTGGTAGCAGTGATGGGGTGGATGGGGGTGTGTGGGGGGGGGGGTTGTATGGGTAAATAGCTCTACTGACGTAACATGCATGAAGTCAGCGTTGACGTCATACAGAGATAGAGGGAAAGATGTGTGTGTGTGTGTTTTTTATTGTGAAAAGCGGGTGATCACAAGGTCACCTGTTTTTAAAAGACGCTCAGGTTAGAAAATGTTAATCCTGCTACCCGCTAGAACTTGTGCTTATTATTAGGATTTTTCATACTGAACTATGCCACATGAATATTTATACACATCCTGTTCTTGTGCTCCTTTATGATTTTATCTGCCTCGTGTCTGTCGTCACCGACTTCATTGTGATCGTGTAGTTGTGAAGCAGTTTAGGTTAGTTTTGTTTTGTGGGTTTTTATGAGATGCTGATTATTACATGAACATGCTTTGTTTGAACTGAAGATATTGCAACTTTGAAATGTTTTCTTTGTCTAAATGACCCCAGTCAGTGTTGCATTCTTGATTTCTATCAAGTCATTAAAGGATATTTTTACATTTTACAGTTTTCTTATATTACTTATGTTATTTTTACTGTACTCTGCTTTTTGTACTTGTTTTGATTTCTTTATTAACTTGATGGCTGCTTTTGGTAAAGTTATAATATAGAGTCATGCATTATTGGTGGCAGTTGCAGTAGTAGTAGTTTCAGTAAGAGTAGTAGTGGAAGTTAGTAGTAGTAATAACAGCAGTAGCAGCAGCAGAGGTCATAATAGTAGCAGTCATGTTAGAAACAGTAGTTGTATTAGTAGGTAACCTGGTTCCAAACCTCTGAATCTCTACCCACATCTCCAATTTTTGAGATAATGAAATAAAATGAAACATCAGTACTTATGTATTTCTTCTCTCTCTCTCTCTCTCTCTCTTTTTCTCTCTCTGTAGTTTTGATGTGGAGAATGGCCTGTCAGTGGGTCGCAGTCCACTGGACTCTCAGACTAGCCCGGGTTCTGGTCTGGTACTTCAGGCCAACTTCCCTCACAGTCAGCGCCGCGAGTCCTTCCTCTACCGCTCCGACTCAGACTTCGACCTTTCGCCCAAAACCATGTCCCGCAACTCGTCCACTGCCAGCGACCTGTGAGTACTTTAAAGATGCTATCTGTCTCATTTTAACGCCACATTAATGATGACGCATTTTTATTGTAAACAAATAGAACCATTATTTTTGTCTCTACGGCACTCACACATTTTACATTGTGGGGTCGGTGAGTTGAAGGAAATTCTTGTGTGTATTTAAGATGTTAATTAATTTATTTGGATCCAGACTAGGTGCTGGAGACCAGTCATTCATCAGTAGTGAGCCTCTACAGTGAAAAATACATATATTTTTTATATTATATATTCTGAAAATACATTGTTGTTCAGCCCAATTATACTGAAGCATAAATGAGGAATTCTGTTGCATCATGGGTCTAATTTGGTAATGAAACATAAATGTTGAATTTTATGCCTTCATTCAGCCCATACATACTATAAACAGTTAGTGTGGAATTTATTGTGAATATTCATGTATGGAAGCCCATCCAAGGTCCTATTTATATTCTGAAAAATGCATTTTTGGCATCTGGCTTTAAAGAGGCTTTTGGTAGCAGAGCTAGACTTTGTGAGTGTAAACAGAGCAGAGCAGTCACGTTTAGATATACAATATTTCTAACTCGGGGACGTCCAACTAAAACCAAATCATGATCTTAGCTCACAGCTAGTTTTTCATCCAGTTTCTGCCTGTTTATACAGCTAAAGATTTCTCTGTGCAGCTAGCAGTCTCTTTGAAGCCAGAGTGTAAATGGGGCCTCGACCACCAATAGCTGTCGCTCCTTTGTTTTGAAGGGAGGAGGGATTGAAGAATTGGGAAGTCAATTGGCTACCTCGGTGAGACAAAGTGTGAAACTGCTGTGATTTTCTGTCTCTTTTGGCTGCGCCATGTTGTCGTGATTTAAACCCACCTCCTCCCACTTACATGCCACTTTTCCAAGACCCCCAACCTGAAGAACATGCCCTGGATGCTCAACTCCAAAAAGTTTTTTGAAAAGCCAAACAGTCCCAGCAAACATTTGACAGATGGTGAACCCAACATTTACCAATTTGTTAATAAGGCACATCAAAAATTGACATAGAAATGTGTTTAGGCTTTAATTTCACAAAACAATTAAAGACAATACAGTCACAGGTTTTCTACTGCTGACACAGACCCATCATACCTGCTATTATTCAACATCAAAATGTTTGCTGGACTAAAAGCCATCAGAGATGTACAATCTGATGTGAGTCTGACTCTGTCGCTGTACTTTTCACTGGCAGCATGAATTTTCTATGAAGTCTAAATGGTTATGAGGTGCATGTCGTCACCCCAAAGCTTCCAGAGAGCTCTACCTTCCCACCAGTTGCCTTTCCCACCACCCAGTGCATGAACACTGCTCCTCACCTGCACTTACAGTAGTCCTAGTTATAAAAACATATCTTGGAGGCGTACTTTGTGTAAGAGCGTGATAAAATCTGCATCAAGTGATTTTTGACCACATTCGGGTCAGAAAGAGACCAAAAACCTTCACAGAAACACAAGCCTGACATGTGCAAGTAGGCAAACATTTGACTACTTACACATTCAGCTGAGACATCATCATCTGATTTGAGACATCAGATGGATTCATTTTGTCTTTTTTTTAACTTTTTCTATTAGACAAAACTAGAATGGTGAGCTAAAATTTATCATTTGATTCATAGTTAATCCTTAAAATATCACGTAATGCAGGTTTTATCTTAATTGGTTGAGTTAAACTTCAGTGGGTAGATGCAATACAAATAAGTATTTTCTTGCCAGTGTCTCTTACTTCTTGTCTTTCCCACTGGGTTCAGTCTTATTTAAACTTATTTGAAGCAGTGTCTCTATCGCTCTGCCCTCTGAGGTTTAACTCTAATCTCCTCATGAAGCGTCTCCAAGAAATATTTGTATAACTAATAAAATCTCCTCTCCCTAAATCCAGTGTGATATTCGAAACCAAAAACGGGTCTCAGCCCACTGGAGATTTCCTATACAGTCCTCACTAAGATCTTAATGACAACAAATTTGTTTGTTTGTTGTCATTATTTATATGTTTGTGTTTTGAGGATGTGGAACCTTGTGTCATTTCCAGACCCAATCTGTCCCCTAGCTTTTTCACTAGACGCCTGTTTGTGTCTGTCTGTGGTTTTTGCAGGCATGGAGAAGACATGATAGTGACTCCTTTTGCACAGGTTAGTAGCGTTCACACGTCCTTCAACACACAACATTGTGTATTACAGATGTTTCCAAAGTTTGCCAACCACTTCCCTTAAATCAAAATAATTTCTTGTTGTGTGGCACAAGGTGTGGTATAGTCAACTGTCAGTTGGCAGTGTTTATTTGTATAGCCCGATATCACAAATCACAAATAAGAAATAATGAAAACAATCCCCAAAAACCTCTTTAACAGGGAAAAAATAGGTTTGAAATAGGTTTGTAAGCCTCCCTTTACATGGAGGACATAGGACTCTGACAAACTGCAGAGCCTTCCATGGGTGTTTGTTAAGGTAGTGGTTATATCCACTGAAGATTTGTGAAAAATGCAGTGACGAAAGTTTTAATGTTGCCAAAAAACTTTGGTGGAGAGCCAGATTAAGTTCATGGGCTGACTGCTACTGTGCTGTATTTGGTCTGTAGCTTTAAGCAAGGAGAGCACTTGTCGTTTCCAAGGACAGATTGTATTTAAATATACATCAGAGTTTCCATTGAAACTAATACTTCATAAATGTAGGTGTGGGTCTGCCCAGACTGTCTACACGTACCCTCACTGGTCCTTAATCACCGGTTTGAGAAATAGGAGATGGTTTATTTTTCACAGAAAACACCCACACACATTCTCTTTGTACTGAACAACTTGTTCTAAACCTGTGTGTGTGTACGTGAGCTCTCCAACACAGGCCCATTAACACAATCTGTGTACATGTGATATTTCCAAGCCAATGTCCAAAATCTACTTTTGGCCTGCAGGTGGATTCATTTGCAATAAAGTAATTTACCTGAATTATTTTTACTGGGTATATTATCAAATTTACTGTACAACCTGTTTGCAGTGTCATATTATAAGAAAGCAGCATTTCAGAGACATTAAAAGACAAAGTTTAGGTGTGTCGTGACTAAAAATTAGAAAAAACTCTGCACACTTTATGACGTTTTTTATGACCTTATGACAGTGTGAACAAGTGTGTGTGTGGGCCAACATGTCTGTTCTCTTACATTTGAGATTTGGAAACCAGACAGATTTGATCATCCAGCTCAATTAGAAGTATCTGAATGACGTTTGATTTAAAGACGTTAAGGTCTAAAGTGATTCAGCAGGTGCATGTTGTGCCTGCGAAGTGTAAAGTGATTTGTAAACCACTTCTCTTACACAGAAGAGAAGACCCAATTTAAAATCCAACCCGCAAGTCAATCTTGCTTTTTTATTCATTTCCTACTTAAATTGAAAAATGTTGTCATCATTTAACTACTTGTTTAAGGCTGTACTAATCAGGTAGTTCTTCCCTTTTCTAATATTAAGGGAAACATGTCCCATTTGTCTCCATCCAGACCTACTCATAGCCCTCCAGTACTCACTTGTTTCTCTTTCTTATTTTTAGGTTCTTGCCAGTCTACGAACGGTGAGAAGTAACTTTGCTGCTCTGACACATCTGCAAGATCGTGTGGGAAACAAGTAAGAAGAAAAGAAACTGGATGAGTAACTGGTTGTTTTCTCGTTATTCTACTAACACCTCCTTTGTTCCTTTTTCCAGGCGGCCGTCAAGCAGCAACCAGCCGTCCATGTGTAAGCCATGTCTCTCAGGTCAGTGCTGACGTCACAGTATGGTGGGAGTAACCTGAGATGAACCCCATTCCCTTCAATGTTGCCTACTGCCTTTATCACATAGAAACTGCAAAAACTTTCCTTTAATTGTCTTTTTGTGGAACTACTGTAAAATGTGTTGTTGCATCCGTTGCTAAATATGAAAGATGTAATTAAAAGTTGTTGATTTTAACGTATGAAGGTTATAAACAATCACTTTCATTGGCTCTGTTTTAAAGTCAACCAGGAGAAATACTACACCTTTGAATAACTCAACATATTTGAGATGTGGGTGTTTTCATGGCTTTCCCACCTCTGACCTGTGTTTATGTTTGACCTTTCAGAGGAGCCGTACCAGAAACTGGCGATGGAGACACTGGAGGAGCTGGACTGGTGTCTGGACCAGCTGGAGACGCTGCAGACGAGACACTCAGTCAGCGAGATGGCATCCAATAAGGTGAAATGACTCAATCATACAGACTTCACTGATCCATCGATGGGGTCAGTGAACGTTTCATTACAGGTCCTATGTTTATCAGTTATAGACACACATAAAACAAGTTTTGATTTTTCAACAGGACAAAATCAGTCTGTGACTTGATGAGGGACAACTTCATACAAAAAATTATTTTATATTCTGTCTTTGAATCAGCTGTTCTTCATAATTTTTGCTTTTCTCATGGCGCCAATAATTAATGTTGATTTTAACTTTCAAATACTATTTACATTTAATTCATAAGCTCTGATTATGTAGCTCAATGGTGCAACATTGGAAAAAAATCGCAAATGTTTACAGTGTGTAGAAAACAGATCTGAGTCATATTTAAGGGAAAAAATCGGATTTAAGATTGCAGTGTGAACATGGCCAAACACTCATTCATGGATGGTATCTCCCTCCTCTGAAAGAGTTAATCAGCATCTCCTCACCTCCCTCCATCCCCGCTCCTCTCCACCGTCTGCTTGCTACACCCAAACCTCCTCCATCTCCCACTCAGCCAATCAGATCTCTCTCCTCCACCCAGCCCCTGAAACCAGGCAAATCTGATTGGACAGAGAGGGGGGAACAACACGCAGGGCGGGGGAGGGGGGTTCCTCGCAGCCTCTCCCTCGCTCTCTCTCCCTCTTTAGGTTTCTCATTGATAGTGTGTGACAGTAGTTGGATGAGCAACTGCAGTCACACCCTTTGTCCCCCAATGGTAGACCTCATTCCCCATTCTCCCCCACCTCACCCCACCCCATGCTCCCCTCAAACCCCCCTCCTCCCTCCCTCACCTCCAGGACATCACACGGGACTGTGGGAACTTTTATTTCCAAGCAGACTTCTTTCTATGCTCAAACCGTCCCTGCTGAGCGTGGAGATTACAGCCCGTCACTAAACAAGCAAACTTGTCTGTTCATCATTTTGGATTTTAGCCGCTTTCTAAAACCAACATGCGTTGGTTGACATGCCTGCGTCGGCTCTCTGGGTTTGTCTGTGCTGGAGACTCAGACAGGTGAGCGATGGGGAACAAGGCTGGCTTGCCTTGTTTACATTGGGATCTATTGATCGGCAGTGCAGGCTTTGCAGGGGGCTGAAAACTTAGTGAGCCTGCCAGTCCGATCTGACTCAGGACTGTTTCTACCTATTGGTTGAATGTTATTAATGTGTGTGTGTGCCTATGCATGTATGAGTGTGTGTGTGTGTACGAGAAACAGAAACAGAGGAAAAAGGGGCAAACACTTGTACGTTAGAGGGAGAAGCTGTCATGAATGTCAAGTAATGTAAGACAGATAGTTAAAAGCTGTGGCTGGTTTATTGTAGCAGGAATATGTTGCATGTAATTTGGCATATGTCATGTGTATATGTGTGAGAAATGGATGGAAGAAAAACAAAGGAAAAGCCTGATAGAGGGAGTGATTGTATTAATGAGCTACAGGAGAAATAAACTACAGAAATGTGGTTAAAGCTACAGGACTATGTTTTATGTTTTTGTGTGTGCCCATATGTGTGTCACATAGTAGCCGTGTAACCACTGCAGCATCACTCTGTCACCCAGATCCCCTCCCTCCCTCCTCGGCCACCACGTGCCAAAACTGTTACATAATCAGTGTGGAAGCTACTGCTGCGATAAAGCTCAGGGGGAGACACTGAACACTTCTGTTTTTGAAAACTTTTTTTGGAATGAATGTAGCTCCTTCATACCAAGAGAGCAGATTTCTCCCTGGTGACTGCAAACAGGCAGCATTGTTGGATATGTTAGAGCTTGTCTAAAACATAACAAACATGTATAGACTGAAATAAATGTGATGTAATGTAAAATGACACCAGATCTGTCAACCCCAGTGTGTGACTACAAAGTGGCTGCAGTGTTGTCCTTTAAATTTTACAGCAAACCGTTTACTTAATCGATGAAAGTTAGGTGCAGCCTGACCAGCCCGATCGACATTTCCCAAGCAGTAGATAATACAGGCCATTTTCAACAATGTATTCTATTTTTTTTTCTATTTGCATCTAATTCTGCACCTTTCTTAGATATGTAATTGTAGCATATTTAGTAACATACAAATAAAGTTATCAAAGCAGGATAGGATATTAAAAGTAAAGTAAGTAGAAATGTGAATCTGAAGTTGTCTATAAAAGTGAGTTATAAATCCCTCCCAATATGTTTATCCTCTACAAGGAGAGAAAGGGTGACAGGAACCACAGAGGGATTATGGGAAATGTTGTCTTAGTTTGTAGAAACACAATACTTGTTGTCTCCACCATGGTCTCATTGTATACAGTTTACATGAATTTCACTGCTATATTCTATATATGTTAAAAAACACGTAGACCTTTAACCCGGTTTGTGTATGTCAACATGTTTATTTAAAGTTTCCCTGGACTAACCACATCTTTGTTTGTTTGTGGTTTTGCTTTGTCCACACAGTTTAAGAGGATGCTGAACCGTGAACTGACGCAGCTATCAGAGACCAGCCGCTCAGGGAACCAGGTGTCAGAATTCATCGCCAGCACCTTCCTAGGTGAGTTTTTAACACTTAACAGAAAACATTGAAAGGACTCTCACTCTGTGAGAGGACGGGTCACTTCACACTGAAAGCCTCAGCATTTAAATCAAAACTCTTAATCAAAACTTTTATTAAGAAATATGGCAGTATATGACAATTTATTCTATATTTTATAGAACAAATGTGCAGTCATATGGAAGGAGTGTCCTCAGCCCTATTTGTATGAGAATTAAATTGTTTTCACCAGTAAACTGACAATTAAATTCAGTCCGTGTAGACAAATATTACAGATTATACTCTCAGTTTATTAGGTTCAAACTAAAACCTCGGTAACACACAGTCTAACACAACAGTCCCGCCATAACTCTGTTCAGATTAGGGCTGCAACTAACAATTATTTTCAAAAACTAAATTAAAATTATTTTCTCGATTAACTGATGAATCGTTGTGTCTATAAAATGTCAGAAAATAGAGAAAAATGCCCATTATTATTTCCCAGTGTCAAAGGGGATCTTTGTCTTCATATGTCTTATTTTGTCCGACCAACAGTAAAATATCCAAAGACAATCAGTTTACTGTCGTGTATGGCAAGAAAAGCATTAAATCATTTGAGAAGCTGGAACCATTAAATTTGTGGCATCTTGGCTTGAAAAATGACAACCACTACAAACAATTGTGGTGGTGGTATTTTTTAAGACTGTAGTTTGTGGTGCTGTTGAACTTTATTGCACTATACTGAGAGGTGTTTCTATTTGTGCAAATTACATTTTGTACCATCCCAAACATCAGTCAGTGTGCTGTGGTGCTGCCCAGCTCTTCTACAGTAACAGAAATGGATTCGTATCATCGCACCAACTGGTTTTATTGACTGTACTGACTGTCCATTGTGTTAAATAATTCAACATTTCCAATTCAACATATGTGAATGTCATCCAGCATGCTTTACTGTATATGGGACAGAGAAAGAAAAGTAGGTCTTTAGAAGATGAAGATCACTTTGCTTGTTTTCTGTTGGAGCAGATTTTTAGCAAATGAATATTTAGAAAGGGCAGGAAGAGTAGAAAATGAAAAAAAAATGGAAGAGGAAACGAAGACAGAGAGGACGATTTTTAAAGAAAATACAAAGGGGGGATAAATGTATTGAAGGAATAGAAAAATGGATGAGATGGAGGAGGAAGAGGAAGAAAGGGAACTAAAGAGAAGAAGAGAGGAGGAAATGATATATGAAGAAGATAAAAAGGAGCGGTTTCTTTTTTTAAAGGAAAGCACGTTAAAAGGGAGGATTTATGAAGAAACAGGGAGAAGAGAGTATTGCAAAAAAGGAGAATTTCAATATTTTAAAGGCAAGGAAAGGAGGAAGGAATTGTTAAGAGGAGGAAGGAAGATTTTCCAAATTAAAGAGAAGAAGAGAGCTTGTTTCTAAAGGAGAGGAGGGAGGAGAGGACTGTTTCTTAATAGGAACGGATGGAGAAGGAGAGGATTTTTCCTTCCCTAAAAGAGAAGGAGGCGCAGCGACAGACAGCATTCCCGGACACATTGTGTGGCGTTGTCGTAGCAACAGGGTGCAATATTATTAGACGGCATGTTGCATCAATAGGAGGCTCAGTCTTCAACAGCACTGCCGGCAGGATGGAGGTCCAGCCGAGCGAGGATGGAGCTGTCAATCCGACGGCGTTTTGATATGAGTGCCTCGGCTGCAATTGGAAATGAGCACCATGGTTTTGGGTGTGAGGAAGAGGAGGCACTGTGAGAGAGGTGAGAGGGGCCAGACAGCACCTCGTGTGACACCGCCACTCAGGTCGCTCTGCATCCTTATGGTGGCGTGTATCCGGGCTCAGATCTGGATATTATTTGATTGTTCCTACGTGCTGATAAAAACCGTGGAGGGGAAATACTGAGGATGATATGTGGACGTGAGGTAAAGCCGGCTGTCTGATGTATTGACCCTCATTTGGCAAAATGGGATCATTATTACCTTGATTTGTACGAAAACTGATGAGTCATTTTCAACACAACCGTGCCTACTGGGACAGCATCTTTCTGTCAACAAATCATACGGAAATGATGTCGATTCTGTTGCTGGAAACTTTGTTTTGGTGATTTCCATGTTTCTGCATAAAGGATTGCATGCTTCACTGTGGGCAGAAAAATCTCCAAACCTGTAGACGTGATTAAACCTGTTCAAAGCCCGCATTTTTGAAAAACAAGAGAAGTGCTTTGTCATCAAGCTAAAACCAAATCTGAGCTCCTGAGAAGCTGACAGGTTTTACCCATCAACCTTAGCTTTCTACCGCTGGTATTCTGCACCTCCTGTCATATAGTCAGTCCATATACATCCTGCTCTACTCTGGTAATATAGCAATATACTGCAGCAGCACTTCATTATACCTGTATACGTTCTTGCTTGTCTTGTGCCTGCCTACCATAATATATACCATATACGTAACAAACACATTCCTTCGATTTGAATATAGTTATTATTTTTTAGGTACAGTAGCTTTTATATTTTACATTCTTTATATACTATCTCAAAAACAGACAATTTCTCTAGTTTCAAAATTACTTTGTGTTGTTTTTACACTGATTGTGACCCACAGGAGCGATGCAAAGTCCTGTCGTCACAAGGCCTTTAAAGCAGATTCTGACCGTGACTCTGTTACATTGAAAAGTAGCACAAATGCACGTTTAGCCAAATCAGAGACACTGTTGTGTTGAAACAGTGAAAATGACACATCTACTGTATCCTCATGTGTCTTTGTCTAAGATGTAGGTGATTTTTAGACAAGATGTGTATGTGAGGATGTATGAATTGACTGGTTTCAGATCAGCTCTGATCAGTTAGTGTGAAATTAGTTTCTCACTGATGATTTTATTCATACTTATCCAAAAGGCTTCAAATGTGCTTTGGAGAGTACGTTTTATGTTATTGCACACTACATGTTATATTTGTCTCTATGAGTTGTATGTTAAACTGCATGAACTGTAATACTTGTAGTACTTGTGAGAGGAGTTGTGAGGTGTTTAACATGTTAGTAGTAGTGAGAGTGTCAGTAACACGCGAAGTACAACGATAGCTCTAGTAATTCAGTGGTGGTAGTCGTTACTTATTAGAATTGTATGACTGGTAGTAGTAGTAGTAGTAGTTGTACTAAAGTATCATCTGTAGTATAAGTAGTAGTAGTTGTAGAAGCTGTAGCAGCCACTGATTACAGTATAATATCTGTAATTTTAGTATTACCAGCAGCTGTAATTGTAATTGTATAATTGTGCTGGCAGAATGGTTTTGTTAATAGCATTGTGACAGTACAGTTGTAGTAGTTGTAGCAGCAGCAGCAGCAGAAGAAGAAGAAGAAGTAATGATAATATCAGTAATAGTACTGGAAGGTGAGTAGTTGATTTTGGAAGAATTGCCAGTAGTAGAGATAGCAGCAGAGTTATTTGTAGCACTAATGGTAAAGGTTGGTTAATGGTTGATCAGTGTTTATAGTTGTTCCGAACAGCTACACTCAAAAGCGTAGTGAAAAGCTGTATGTCATAGAGAGGGGAGAGACGTAATGTAGTTTAAATATGGGGATAATGGTGCATATTTTCAGACAGTCTCACCTGGAGGTCATTCATAGTGTTGCGCGCTGTTGTTCACATTAAAAGTGAGTGAAATGGTCAGGGATGTAAAAAGAGAGCTAGAGAGAGAAGTTAACATCCCGACCACTTTCTCACCTCCGCATGGCTGGCCAGTCACAGCGTGAAGTTGAAGAATTGTTTCAGTCCTTTGCTGGAAGGAGAGGAGAAGAAGAGGTTGTGTGACTTAGCAAGAAAAGAAAGACACTGACACTGTAAATGTGACTAATAAATGTTACATTTTGTTCAATTTCATAAGAAGCTCACGTAGGGAACCTGTTGGTCTTCTGGTCGAAGACACATACCATGTAACCACAGCATACCTGGTTTGTGTCTCACTGGGGACCTCTATTGTCATTTCTCTCTCTCACACCTTCATTTCCTAAGAAAGGCAAAAGTGCCCCAGAGATAATGTGAGAGTACCAGTAATTTATCTGTGGCAGAGTCATTGGACTGCTGTGGAGACAGATACTACAGTATCTTTAATCTGAGACTCATTGACATTGCCACAAAAATTGAGAAATGAAGATACACTGTGGCCCGTTTAAAGAAAGCAAACTGTGAGCTCTGCTGACACGCAGATTGCAAATGGTCGCAGCATTGCGTTTCATAAGTGACTGTGATTCACAAATTGCATATGCTGTATGTTCACATTGCAGAGAAACAACATGATGTGGAGATCTTGTCGCCACCTGTTAAGGAGAAGGAGAAGAAGAAGAGGCCGATGTCACAGATCAGCGGGGTGAAAAAGGCCACACAGAGCCCCAGCCTCGCGTCCACCTGTATCCCCCGCTTCGGAGTCAACACCCCGCAGGAGAGCCTGCTGGCCAAGGTGGGTCCATAAACACAAACAGAAACACACACATACACAAAAAAAAAAAACTTGTCTGATAAACGTTTTGTTTCACTTCTCCAGGAGATTGAAGACATTAATCGTTGGGGTCTGGATATATTCAAGATAGCAGAATTTTCCGGAAACCGCCCTCTGACGGTCATCATGTTCTCCATCTTCCAGGTAGGAGAATCACTCAGCTAGAAACATGTTCACTCCACAAAAGAGGAGAAAAAAGGCCATTTCAATACGTTTTAAATTACCCATTATTTGCACAGGGAACATTATAAAATGTGAGATTACCACCTGCTTTGCCAGTAGAAGTGACAAACATGCTGTTTCTTTCACAAACTTGCTTTACCTGGTCATTAAGATTAATTTACACCACTGTAGAGGAGAAAATTTGTGGTTGTCGTGACTCATATCTTCTCCTCTTTCCCCTTTAACCCTGCCAGGAGCGAGACCTTTTAAAAACCTTTAAGATCCCAATCGACACCTTCATCACCTTCATGATGACCTTGGAGGACCATTACCATGCTGACGTAGCTTATCACAACAACATCCATGCAGCTGATGTGGTGCAGTCCACCCACGTGCTCCTGTCCACCCCCGCTCTAGAGGTGAGCTGTGGACCCTGTTGTTGTTACTTTGCAGATTATGGTTTTCATTGATTTTGGGATGCAGCACTTAACTTTCTATTTATTCAAAAGTATAATATATCAGTTTAATATAAGTATAATATGAGCACTTTCTGTTCTCTGTCCATACCAGGCAGTCTTCACAGACCTGGAGATCATGGCCGTTTTGTTTGCCAGTGCCATCCATGATGTCGACCACCCAGGAGTCACTAACCAATTCCTAATAAACACCAGTACGTCCCTCCATCTTTCTTTGCACTATAATGCACTATAACATTATAGTGTCTATTAGCTCATTGTTTTGGTTTTCCAGCGTATAACTTTGCTGTTTTGGTTCACTCTCACCGCTATCAACATTGTTTACCGGCAGCTGTTTTGAGCAAACAATCTTTATAATCCACTTGTACACTACTTGCCCACCACAAAGCAAAACAGAGCTAGAAGGAGAGTGAATATTGGACTCACGTTTATGGTGGCCAAAAACATGACTCCAAAGGAATGATAAGGGGTGATGTTGCTCCATATCTGCCAGATGTGTAAATGAGCAGCTGTTGGCTAACAATCCATATCAACTTAAAAGGTGATAAATGTCAGAGTTTGCTTTACAGCCTGTTTCCGCTTCCCTCAAGTGGCCAAAAAAGTTATTACAGGTTTAAGTTGGCCCCTACAGTGGATCTTGCTGTACCCATGTTGGTTCTGGTTTTGGATCTAATGTACATTGGACTACCATGAGCACTGATATAGATACACTGAATAAACAGGAAGCACTTTTAAAAGCTTCCATCTTCACCTCTGCAGGTTCGGAGCTGGCGCTGATGTACAACGACGCCTCCGTGCTGGAGAACCACCACCTCGCTGTGGGCTTCAAGCTGCTCCAAGAGGAGAACTGTGACATCTTCCAGAACCTCAGCAAGAAACAGAGAGACTCCCTCCGCAAGATGGTGATCGACATGGTGAGACTGCTGCACTTTTCACAAAGACTTACTGGTATCACGTTCTGCACGTGTTGTCGCTTTACAATATTATGTTTTATTACAGACTTACAGCAGCCTTACTGTATGTATCTGTTAACAGCCTACTGTCAAATGGCTGCAGGTAAAATATTATCATACAATGGACACTTAAGAACACTGACATAAAGTTAAAGTTGATGGTATGTTCTTTGCTTTTTTAAAAAAAACGTTTAAAAAAAGGATAAAACACTGCAGCAATGACAACAAATACAAATACAAGTGACTTTGTGACCTAGCAAGAACATGCAGAGCAATCCTAGTTCTTAAAAAAGACATATCAAGGTTTTTTTTGTTAAATGTTGCTGTCACGGCTTTGTGTTGCATGTTTTTAATTCTATATGATTTAAAATGAAAGGTACTGAAAAACATCGGACAAAAAAAAAAAAAAAAAAAAGACTCCAGTGGGACCACCATGTCAGTTGGTGATGTTGACAGCGGTTGTTGTGGTTTCATGTGTGTGTTTTCGTCAGGAACCCAAATGTTTAGAATTGCAGCGGAAAACCTGAGAGCACTCGCCAAATCCCTGCGCTGCTAAAGCTGAGAATAGATACAACAATGTGTCTTTGCTTTGTCAGGGTCAGTAACCATGATCTGAGTTTAAAAGAAAATGTGTAGAAATGAAAAGCACAAACTGTCACTCACCTCATTGCAAGACATACTGTATATCACTTTATATGCTATTTATATTCCTGCATCCTTCACTCAGCTCCAGCAGCCATCAAAGCCTTCAGACCAGTTACAGGCCACAGCTGTCTTTAGAAAAACTGCAGCATGAAGCATAAACACACGTCCTGTATTTGAAACAGAGTGGCTGAACATGTCTTGTATCTTTTATGTGTGTGTTGTCCTCATTAGGTGCTGGCCACAGATATGTCCAAACACATGAACTTCTTGGCGGACATGAAGACAATGGTGGAGACCAAGAAGGTGACGAGTCTGGGAGTTCTGCTGCTTGACAACTACTCCGACCGCATCCAGGTTAGAGCCCCACCCCGCTGACGCTAACATAGGAACATTCAGTAATAGTGTGCAATCATTACTGACACAGTAATTGATAAATATATTGTGACTTATTTCACTTACACGGATTGCCTGTTAAATACAGTATGATGAACAGCACAGATTTTACATAATTGTACATTGTAAACTGGAGCATTAGTCTGTCGTCATTTTTAGAAAATTATTTTCTCAAAGTAAGCACTGAATAATAAGCAGGAGCTCTCACACATTTACAGCAGTGTGTTTTCACATAAAACAAACTGTACAGCTGTTTGCATGTTCAACAAGGGAATGTGTGTGAGAGTGCTGCCACCTACTGGACACAAAATGCATTGGCTTACAGTATACAGACGAGCTGAAGTATTACAGTGTGGTATTGTGGTATCTGCGAAATGAGGACAGAGTTAAAATAAAATCAGCTTAAACTGGTGAGCATCATACACGTGACACAGATTGCTGGATTGTCTAGAGGATTGAGCTGGGTTATTGGGTCTTGATAACAGGATACAGTACATCTGAATAAGCGCTAAAAATTAAATCCCCTGAGCGTGTCTCCTCCAGGTTCTGCAGAACATGGTCCACTGTGCCGACCTGAGCAACCCGACCAAACCGCTGGAGCTTTACCGGCAGTGGACGGACAGAATCATGGTGGAGTTCTTCACACAGGGAGACAGAGAGCGAGACAAGGGCATGGAGATCAGTCCCATGTGTGACAAGCACAACGCCTCCATAGAAAAGAGCCAGGTAACACACGCCGACACAGAGATGCAGAGGAAGTAGATAAAGATACAAATATAAGAGTTTTGGGGGTATTTATGAACCTCCAGAGCAAAACTGGAGGCTCCCTCCTCCCTCTGTCCTGTCAAATTCATCCAAAGTTTCCTCTTAAATCTCCTAAATAACATCTTAGACATCTAGACAAACTTTATGTTGTTTGTATTTTTTATTCGTGTCATATCTGTCTGTTAATTTATTAATTATCGTCGTTATTAATGTTATTCTTATGACTAGGTTGGGTTCATTGACTACATTGTCCACCCTCTGTGGGAGACGTGGGCGGACTTGGTGCACCCCGATGCCCAGGACATCCTGGACACCCTGGAGGACAACAGGGAGTGGTACCAGAGCATGATCCCCCGCAGTCCCTCACCCTCCAGCCCTGAGGAGCTCCATGCCGAGGTGGGGCCCGGAGGAGGAGCTGTGGGAGCAGGAGGGCCCGTCCCTTCAGGAGGAGGTGGAGGAGGAGGAGGAGGGGGAGGAGGAGGGGACAAGTTCCAGTTTGAACTAACCCTGGAGGAAGAGGAGGAGGATGAGGAGGAGGTGGAGTCTGACCTGGAGAGCCCCCTAGAGGATGACCTCCAGTTGGGCGGGGAGCGGCACCGAGACTCCTCCTCCCCTTCTCTATCTCCGGACCCCCGCAGCAGCAGCAGCAGCAGCAGGTACCGGCCCCCCTCTCCTCACCCGTCGCGGACCCTGAATCTGGCTGCCATGTCGGTGCGGAGCCCCCAACCCCACAGGACACTGGCCTCCCCGGGGCGGGAGGGCACCGACAGGGACAGAGACCTAAGCCAGGAGGGCGACGGGGTTGCCTGCCTGCGTATGGGCACGTAACAACCAGCACAACCTGCCCCGCCTGAGAGACATGAGCGCCAGGTGTAGGGAGACGAAGGCAGGGCAGGCCTTTACCAGTAAAGTCTGTAAAATCACCACAGTCCCTTTACACTGGAGACAACCTCTCTGGAGAACAGAGGGACGTTCCCCCTCTGTTTTATTTTATTTTTCAACAAGAAGAATCGTTTTAGGCTCTCTCTGAGCGCCTGATAGGCCTTTGTGTCCCGTCCTGCTTTGTTGTAGCTTCAGTTGGGAGCGTCCCAGACAAAGACTTCTGCATTTTTACTGGGAAGAAGAGTTGAGCCGAGGCAAGAACAAGAGTTAAAGGAAATGTCTTCCTCCAAAATAACTGTTTGTGACATTCGGACATGAGCAGCGAATGAGGATCGCGGCGGTTCGACAGGGTCTTGGAAATTATTTTGCACCATAGTTTTAACTTAGGATTTGAAATTATTGAGTCTGGTTGAAAGAAGTGAGAATGATTTCTTTGTTTAAGCCTTTTGAGAATGATGTGAGAGATGAATCATTTTACCAAATACAGGATGCAGATGCGCAGCGAGAAGATCGATGGACCTAAACCTCAGGGTATGAAGAGAAACATAAATCTAATGTAGCACGGATGTAGTGGGTACCTCTGACCTGACCCCTGACCCCAAACCGTCTTTTCCTGTTTGATTTACCTCCAAACCAGAGACAACTGAGACCTTGTTTAACCAGTTTTGTCTCTACATTTAATTAAAACCCTTTAATTGAAAATTTGGCAACTGAAGCAATCAAATAATATATATTTAAACCAGCTTGTAGCACCACAGACACTGAAGAAGACTGTGCCCCAGTCTCACCTGTTTAAAATACAAGACACCACCTGTATAATTAGTTTGAGCCTTATTTTTTTACCTGAGATGATTTTAAATGGTGTCGTCGTTCAAGGTTTTTGATTTTTGAACAGTTCGGCTGGTTTTGTCTGTGTTTATGTGCTTGAAAAGCTTTTTTTTTTTTTTATCAGGGTGCCTCCGGTCCGCAGTAGCACTTTACCGTCTCTGCCGTTCAGCTCTTCATTCAGTTACAAAGGGCTTCACCCACTGTAGGCCTACTGATCACACAAACAGTGCAGGACGTCTGACTCGAGGTACCAGGAGGCTGGGCAGGAAAATAACTGACTGACTGACTTTGAATTTCACAAACTAGTGTCTAACGCCTCAGCAGAGGATTTGATGGATTTAGACAACACCAAAATTCACAACCTTCTGTTGATCTGCTGACATTGGAAAGATAAGACTCCATCTGGTTTGTGAGAAGCTTCAGATACTGAAAATTCTGCAATATTTGCACCTCAGTTTCTTGAACAAAGAAGTTTAAATGTTTTTCACTAAGAAAAATAAATCAGTTTGTGGCACAAACAAGATCTGGAAAAGAGCTCTGTGCAAATTGTTACCAAACAAAGGTGCGATTTAGATTTGTCACCTTAAAAAGTATTCCACTATGGCTGCACCTTCCTCTTTGAGGCAAATTTATAACTGCAGCGTTTTCTGAAATGATGAGATTCAAGATGAAAAACCTTGTGCCTCGTTGCTGCGCTGCGTCCTGCGATGACTTCAGCCTTTCTGAATCTACAAAAGTTCTACAAAGTCCAAAGAATCTACAAAATTGTCGTCGTCAGAGTCTTGAAGTCTCTTTTTTAAACGCTCTTGCATCCTGTGCTGTAACGTGGTGGAATAAGTGCTGTAACAATAAGGCCGGCAATATGTCATATTTTTGTTATTGTCAACAAATCTCATGAAAAGACCAAAACCAACGAGGTGTTCGTCCGTCTCTCAATACTTTCCAGCTTCCTCCACCTGTCTGTGGCTCTCAGCCCCAAATCTTTCTGTAAAAATGGCTGCAAATATATACTTTCATTCTTAAAAAAGTAATTTCCTACAGCTGGGCACTGTAGTGCTGTACTGTACTGCTCAAACAGGAGCAGTGGAGCATTTGTTGGGGACTATTTTCAGCCGTGCATTTAGTGCTCTAGTGAATATTTACAACAGCAGGACGCTGGAGTGACTGAAACTGAAACTACAGAGCCCATGTTCATCGTAACTTAATGAAGGAATAAGTCATCCAGTGTAACAGTGAGGCTCACACGTGTGTGTTTAATAGTTTTTGGAGAATAATGAACGTCTTTGGCGCAGAAAAATAGACTTTTGCTACACAGACAATACAGTACTTTCAGGTGATTGTTGGTCTTTTCATGGGATTTGTTGACAATAACAAACAAATCCTTTAACAGGGCCCTGTCATGTCATGTTTGGTCTCATCTAAAAAAATGAATATGATTATTATTATGATATGGCAAAATCTTTATGGACAGACAGGAGCATAAAGGCTTTGAGCAACACTGTCAAGTAGATCTAAGAGCAATTAATTATGAATTTGCTCAAACTTTAAACGAATCTGAGCCTGAATGTTCCTTTTCTACAAAGACTAGAAATTTAATATTTAACAGTTTTAATATTTTCACAAAAGTATTTTAAATAAACTGATTTTGCTTTTTGTCCAAAGTCAGGAAAGTCATCAAAATAAGTCACCAGGTGTTCATTTCCCGCCCCGCCGACAGGTACTGATGTCCAGATCACAAGCAGCACAGTTTCAGAAGTTGCTGACAGAAATGAATCGCCTGTAGTTCAAACTATACAGATCGTGTCCCATCAGGTTATCAGTCTCATTTGGTAGATATAGTGCTCGACTGGGATAACTGTGTGCCATAAGTGTTGAAAACACACAAACACCTGCCAGCCTACGATGCTGTACATTTTTACACTAGAGATTTTAACCAGATGATTGTATCAAAGTCATTGACTTTATAGTGTTAGTTTTTACGAATGATAAATGTTGACAGTATTTAAAGCAGACAATTTATTAGATTTTGTGCAATTTAGGAGCCGTCTGTTCAGCCCTTTCCTAATCAGATAGCTGAGACTTGAGAATGTGTGTAGTTTCAGGAGTTCATGACTCTTTCTGTACCAAGTACATGTTCAGTCTAGATCAGTGTTTGTCGCCGTCACTGAGGTAGAAAGACCAGGAAACAAGCAAGCACTACACAAGATTTAATGCACTTCCTGGTCAGACTGTAGTAGAAAACACTAGTCTTACAGTATTTCATTAACTCAGCTAGTAAGCTTTATTGATCAGCCTTACATGTGATAGAGGAGGTTGGAGCCTCCCCTGGAGTGTTAAAGGACCAGTGTGCTGCTTTTCACATGCCGAGCCTCAGAACGTCATTCGCTCACTTTTCCCCTCGAGATGTTTCAAAAACCGTCACAGTTCTGGGAAACTGGAAAACTGTTTATTTCCAGGCCTTAAAAAAATACATAAAGTAACGTATTATTGCCATCAGATGAAACTTTTATTTCCAAAATGCCAAAAGTTCTCACTGCTGGTTTTAGCTCGAAAACAATTTGATTGTTTCAAAGAGTGTCAACAGCACGTTATCTGTAGCTTCCAGTGTCAAAATTCATCATAGATGCCTTCAAAATTCTTTAAAACTCCACATGATGAAAATGCCACGTAAACTTCAGCAGCTTCAGACTTTTGGATGGAGATGTTCACTTCCTGACTTTAGTTCTAGTACCGTCGTACCACCAAAATGTCCGCTCTCAAACATAAATATTTCAATCTAGTAGGCAGGTTGCCGTTGAATTTACTAAACAGGTTCATGCTTACAAGTGTGAGCATGAATGTTGCTAAATTTTCTTTAGCACCAGCCTGATGACAAACCAACACTTCTGAATGACAGTATGTGGTGTAATGAACATCACTTTTAGTCTGGAGCTGTAGAATCGTTTCGGACTCAAAATGGTTTATAGTTACCTGTTAAACACTCACATTTCCCCAAGTTAGTTTAAATGTTGATAATGTGTCGACTGTGTTCCATAAGATGGAAAAAGGAGCTCAGACACCAGCCAGTTAGACATCAAGACTTTGAAATATATACAGTATATGTATAAAATATTAAGTCACTCCAGTTTAAAAATTCTCTGGTTTTTAAGATTTGTTTCAACCATCTGTTTTTTTTCCCAAGAAGTAGGTTTCTTGGTACAATTTATGTCAAAAAAAGTAAACTTAAAAGTAAAAATCTTTGACTTTTTTTAATCCAAACAAAATTTGGTGCTTACCTCTGACTGCTATAAAACACATCAACTGTCCGGTAGCTCACCTGCTCAGTTAGTGTGTAATAAACTGAAGCACCAGGTAGTTTGAACAAGTCACCTTACCTGACTAGAGAAAAGCCATCTACAGAAATGAAGTGTAACAAAGTCTAGACAGATAAATTAATTACCTTGAGCTCTCATAAAAATCTTGAAGCATTTAACACGTGAGTCATGTCAGTGAGGCGTTTTCATCATGTGGGATTACTTTAAACATTAGTTTCAGATGAACCAACAGTGTTCAGTTTGTATCTCAGTGACTGTCTGAGGCGTCAAGTCGGCACGTTAAATTCAGCACAGCGGCTCCTCACAGGAAGACATCAGTGCCATACAGTGTTAAATGTTGATGAGCAGGAGAGTCCCGCTCGGTTATTGTGTTGCGCTGATGCTGTCACCATTAATGTTCATGCTGTCTCGTTTCCTCAGCCTCTGTGTTGTGCAAACTTCTATAAAGAGATATTTATTCTTCAAACATGTCTGTCGAGACAAAGTACTGTAAAATAGGACATTTAATTTTATGTTCTGGAGCCTAAAAATCAAGTATACTTTACAAGTATGTATACATCTGCCACTCCAATGTTTTTGTCAAAAGAAAACTATTTTTGTTTCTCATTTTAAGCCAAAAGAGTCTCGGGAGTTCAGGGTGTTTTAAGTGGAAAATGCCAATAAATTATTTGGAAATTTATGTCTGACTGGTTATTTTGTTCATTAGGTGAGTTTAAAAGACTGTTTTCAGTGATAATGTCAAAACCAAACATGTAAGACAAATCAGATTTAATCCACTTTCACATCTGATCCAAGTACAAAAAAGAACTGAAGTATTTTCCTTACAACACAAAAAAAAACAAAAACAAAAAAACTATGATTTCTGTATGAAGCTAAATGTGTTAGTATGAATTTAATGATGTTATTTGGCACATTATGCATATTACAGTCTGCAGGGAGCCGACAGACTTTCCAAAGTTGATTGTGTTGTGTTCAGCAGAAGCTTCTGTCCAGTCTGACCGGAGCTCCAGTGCAGGCTGGAGGCTTCACCCCCTGAAGACATCACACACACACACACACAAAATAGTCACATCCCAGTATGACACAGAAACACTACAGTTTAATTATAATCTAGTAAGAAAGAATCACTTCATTGACCAAGTAGATAGTAGCACCTAAACACATTATTTACTAATTAAAAAAATTTTTTTTTTAAAAAGTTGATGATAAAAAAAAAAAAAAAAAAAAAAAGGATTTTTGGGAAATTTAATCTCAAGCTTGTAAGAAGAGTCATGTGAAGTACAGATTCCTCAGATATCCAAAGTGCAGTTACAGTAACAAGAAAAAAAAAAAAAAAAAGAATCAACTTCTCACCTTGTAAAGTTGGCAAACTAAATGGAAAAGGGACGACATGGCCTTGTCCTCCATCTCTTCTGTGTATTCCTGCAACACAACAGTTGGACTGTTACTCCTTTACAACTTTTAGTCCACATTAGTTGTCAGATGTGCAGCAACTCGTGACTACAGAGGAATCCAGAAGCAGAGCAGCCTGATGACCAGTTTACCTCTTTCTGTCCCACATTTCCTCTATCTTTTACAATCAACAGAAACTAGTTATTAGTTGAACTTCCATCATGAAGGCCATTTAATCATATACTTTTACTAGAATCCCTCCTTTACTGTTCAACTTTGTAACTTTTATTAACTTGCATCTCTGAGGTTTAACACCAAAAAACTCCAAATTTAGATTTTTTGCATGTGTGCTCCAAAATTCTTTTAACCATTTAACAAAATTTGAAATTGTCAGTCAAATCTATACAGTGTTTTCTATTAAGATAAATGTATTAAGGTTCTGCTTATTGTTATGATGTCAGTACATGTCAAACTAATGAAAAAGTAAGTGTGCAGAAGTATGTTTACCCCTCGTTTCATCAGGTTTAAACTGTCAAAGAAGTTTGATCAACCCTTCACATAATTAAAATGTTTGAGCATTACACCCAAGAACTGTAGTAATTCTGTGTTTTTAAACCAACAAAAGTAGATCTTTATTATTTTACTTCTCCATCAATGTATATCCATCCATCATAAGTAGTCCACAGCACCACTAATGTTTTACCCCGTTGAAGGTGACCCAGGGGACGTGTGTGTGGGCGGGGTTCAGAGCTCTGGTCATGACAGCGTTGGCGTGCATCAGCTGGTAGCCCAGACCTCCCTTCACACAGGAGTCGACTCTGGTCCAGGAGACGGAGGGAGCGTAGAGCTGAAGACACTGAGACGACGACAGGACAGAGTCAGCAGCACAAACACGCATCCAGAACATTATGATACAGTATATGAAAGCAAGAGTCTTTAGTGGTTTTATTAACACTTTTAATTAACGCCAAAATCCCCGGATACTTCCGTCACTGCCAACTCTGCTGTTGGTCTGGGGAGGATGTTAAACATGCTACATCTGTGACACACAGGGAGGGAGTAATGTGTTGCAGGTTCAAAACTGGGTGGAAACAATTAGAGAGCTTAAAAAAAACCCAGCATTGCAGAACCAAACCAAAGTCTTGGAGGGGGGGGTTTGGCATCATTTCCGGTGAAGGTGGAGATCTCCGATGTCTGGTACCGTGAGACTGTTTCTACCTGGAATCCTAATCTGAGGTCGTGTGAGAATTTTGCCCCTGTGACACAAATGCGTCTCAAAGCAAAATCTATGTTGGAATGGTGTCTTTAGTCTACGATATAAACTGAATATCTTTGAGGACAAAAGACAACATTTGGGGATACAGATCAACATTTTTCACTATTTTCTGACATTTTATAGACCAAACTAATCGAGAAGATAAATCGACACATAATAGACAATAAAAATTATTATTAGTTGCAGCCCTACTCTGCTGTGTCAAGCAGGCACTGCGAGATCTCAACAATTCAGCTTGTGAGTAATATATTCTTGTATAAAACATTTCATTACAAAAAAAAAAAAAAAAAAAAAAAAAAAAAAAAAAAAATTCAGTGTGCTTTACATTAACAAACACCTGCCGACCCACAGAAGGTAAAGAACATCCACCCTCAAACACACAGACACACTTATTAGCCTGAGAAAATAGAACATTTTCTATTTTCTTTTGAATGTGGACACAGTTGTGACTCATCTCAGGTCATCATCATAGCCACAACTATGCAAATTTAAAAAAAAGCAAAAAAAAGCAAATGTTTTTTCTGTTGATACTCACAGGCTGGGAAGCGTTGAGGACATTTGCGGCTGATTCCATGCAGTAGATGATCTGAATTGCTGAGTGGCCCGTCAAATGGATGATACAGGCCTGAGGAACAGATCGATTCATCTTACGTTAACAAGATAGTGTATGATAAAGATAAAAGCTGACAGAGCTACAGTGCCAAACCTCAATCATGTTTGCTTGGCATTCAGGCTCTCCGTGCTGACAGGTGAAGGGAGAATTTTCTGACGGGAGCTCCTACAGGAGAAGAATGTGCTGATAGTAATATTTTACAGGAGATACAGATTTTCTTCAAAACTGTCATTAAGACTTAGACTCAAAGAGAGATCAGCGTACCTTTGCGTTCCCGTAGGGGACCAGTGTGACCATCATGATGTCCTGCAGCATCGTCCAGGTGGGGAAGAGCTGCTGAGTGATGAAGACTCTGCAGGCTGGACACAGACTCTCGTAGTACAGAGTGACAGATACTGGAGGAACAGTCTGGTTTGGCTTTATGGCGCTTAACTCCATACACTGCTTCTGCACCTACACAAGAAAGTCAACTGTTTAGTTCTCAAACTGCAACTTGATTACTTACTTAAGAAAACGATTTTGATTCAATTCAAGTTTCTTTAATGAGAGTACGTTTCACTGTAAACTGAGCTTCAGGGGTTTAAGATACAACTGAGCTGCCGACTTGCTAAGGACATTTGTATACTGTAGAATAAACTATATAGTGATTATAAAGAATTTATGAGAATAATCTTTTAGGTGCAGCACTACAGTAAGACAGCAGCACATAATGGTGAAAGTTGTACACCAGTTTTCCCCAACATCCTTCAGTCATCTTTAAACTGATTAACTGTTTGTGTTATCTGACCCAGAGCTGCTCCGCCGGTCACATGAAGAACCACTGGTGTTCAATTTCTGAAGCATGACTCTCATTTAGGCCCAAACCAGAAAAACTTTGAACTTCATTGAACTTAGTCTCCCATGTTTTTGGGGTGAGAGAGAGTGATCAATAACAATCTTTACTTCCCCCTTTTCTCAGAGCAAATATACCTACCTAGTTGTATTATACATGAGGGAAACTGTTTCATATTGGGGATATTGACAAGGACATAAAATCTCACTGGAATAAAATTAAGAAGCTTGTGATTGGGCAAAAATAAACACAACAACAACAACAACAGGTATTTGGCTGAATTTTCTCCTTTTTCATTGTAATTATAGCCATATAGATCACTTTATACTGCTACAGCATATCACACCGAGATTAAAACCATAGAGATAACTCAAAGATAAAATCTGTCAGTCTTTACTCCATTTATTTAGCCACTTTGTTATCTAATTACAATAATAATACTTTTGTCTTGTTTTTAGCTCTTCAGCTCAGTTTCTGGTCACTATAGTAATGATTGTTTTGCTGTAACGTTTCATATTAAAAGAATCAACAAAAAATAAACTCCACTGACCCTGTAAATAGATTCCAGTGTGTTTATTCTACTCACCTTGCACTCTATTGCGATTTCCAGGGAGCGACACCACTGTGATGGAGGATAGTGACAGGACGGTTTAGGATGAGACTTCCCGTAACTTCTCCGGCTGGTACAGAAAAGTAAAAACACCGCCAACAGTCCTGACAGCTTCATGTTTGATATCAAGAGTGAGGTCCGCACAGCACTGAGAGGACAGCGACTGAAGCTGCTCCTCCTCAGAGCCGCCTAATGAGCTCCATCATCATCATCATCAGCAGCTGATTAACGCCAGGTGTGATTGGCTGCTGCTGCCTTCAGGGAACCTCGGACACTCCTGCTTCTGGCTCCAAATGTCAGCGAAAAGGAGTCATCAATTTACACAACCGTAAATTGATGACTCGTAATGGTGACAAAGCCTCCGCCTAAAATACTGAGTAATATTGTGGTAGGTGGGCTCCCTCTGGTGGTCGCACACGGGCAGAACAGTTTTTACGAGCATTTACATTTAAGCTTTATCATGAATTTGAATGTTCCCTGTCAGAAATAAGCCAGCAAATGTCTCATTTGTACAAATTCATGTTGGACAGGCTCAAAGTTTACAGTACGGACACACCAAGACCCCAGGAAAGTGTTTCAGCTTTTCAGAAAAAGGAAACAAACCGCCTATGAGACTGTTTGAGGATAAAGGCGAAAGGTTGGTTTGCAAGGAAGAAGAAGGGAAGAAAACATGCGCCATCTTGAGGCAGGTTTAACTAATTTACAAGCCCTCTGGTCGAGTAAATCGAGATTTAGTTACTTTACAAACGCCTGAAATCTATGTGAAATCTCTAACTGTTTCTGGAAAGTGTATTATTATTATTATTGTTATTATTATTATTATTATTATTACTATTTTCAATAAACCAATAAGCAACTTTATCGGCACTGAATGTGTCTTAACGGTTGGCGATATTTTTTTCCCAGGATGGCGAAGACATGACCCGCCTTACTCTGCCTCTGATTGGCTTACCCTGATATTCTTACCCCCTAACCCTAACCAATCTCATTCCTCATGCCTAAACCTAACCAACCCAACCAACGAATTCAACGAGTCCTAGCCAATCAGAGGCAAAGTAGGGCGGGTCATGACTTCGCCCTCCTGGGGACAAAAATAGCTAACGGTTGCATCGCTCAACTGTTAAACAACCGCGAACTTCACGCTAGCTAGCTAACGTTCCTACAACGGAGCTGCCTGGACTTAAAAATGTCGCCAAAATTTCAAATGTATTTTTATCGGTGACAACTCTGGGATAGGGACGACCTTTTGAAGCCCGATCACAAGCAGATGTCTTCAAGAAAGCGGCTACACCTGCTCAGCGGCGGGTAAAGTCAGCTAAACCGCCGCCGGTGTTACGCCGTATTTGGTGACCTATCAAATTCTTTGACCTGCAGTGTTGGAAGAAGTACTCAAGAGTACTTACAGTAAAGTAAAAAGTAAAGTAAAGTAAAGTAACTGAGTATTTTTTTTCTAAAACTACAGGACACAGAATGTGATGGGTCACCAAATACATTGTAACACCGGCGGGACAGGACAAGAAGAGGATGAACCTGGCCAGCAGCAGCCCCATACAGACAGGAATGGCGGGAGGGAAGCTACTCCGACTACTAAAACAATTAATGGTGATTGACGACGTAGTTTCAGCTCGGCTATCAACTGAAATATTTCTGAATTATGGGGCGCAGTTGTGGATTTTACAAGTCAAAGAAGTGGCCGCTCCAATTACCTGTTGCACAACGTTTGCAGTTGTTAGCAGTTTGTTTGTTTGTTCACCTCAACAACACAGTTTAAAATCAACGGTTAACGTTTTTTTTTTAAACGGATTCTGACCAACCAATAAGTTTGACGCACTTCGACGACGTCATAGTTTGCACAGTTTGCATACAAAACAGTCCAACAGAAGCTCTTCTAAAGGTAAGACTCATATTCCACTAACTCTGCTGTGTGATACAGTTTGGGCAGTGATATTGATAATATGGGATTATTTATGGCTGTCGTGTACATTATACCTTAATCTCTATGTGACACTTTATAAATTGCACTTTATGTGGTTATGTCATGTAGTTGTACAGTGGCTTCAGTGGATGACGCTGAAGCTATGATTGTGTTGAATGACCACTTCTCACTTTGCACGCCTCATACTTATGGAAAGGCTTTGGACATCTTACTTAACGCTGTTCAAAACCCACTTTTAGATTTGTGAAACATGTAATTTATGTATCAAAAGACAATTTAACTGCATTTTCACCATTCAGATGACATTAGCAAGGAAGCAAATCTTTATTTAGAGATGGGTGACAAACTAAAGGAAAAACCAACATATGGTGTCTTAGTTAGGTGTTGGGCCACCGTGTGCTGCCTTGGCATTGATTCTACAAGTCTCTTAACTCTACTGAAGAAAAGAACACAATGTTTTCACTCTTCGCATTAAAAAAAAAATGTAAGAACAGCTATCATTGTGCTCCACCAAAGTTGTCAAACCATTAAACAAACATGACAATAGAACACCGCCTCAATGAAAATGGATTGCAAAAAGTCAGTTTATCAATAAATAGACACGACAACTGATTATCATCTCAACTTTATTTGGGGATCTGAAAGTGCATACATGAACAATGATGTTCTGAAGTAGGAAAAGAGGGATTTTACACCAACAAAAAAGTTAAAGTTAAACTATCAAATTTCTTCAGATATTACTCCTAAAAGAAATACAGGCTACTCCAACACCCAATTAAGGACAAAAAGTACAATGTCACTGCATAATCGATGCAGCAAACAAACATTTACAATGAAAGTATTTTCTCACAATAATAGGCTATTAACTAACTGCAGCTAAATGCTTTATGATTAAAGCAGAAAGACGAGTCCATACAGCCACAGTGGGAAAAATGAAAGCCAAAGTTACAGAAACATTAACAGGTTTAACTTTGTTGAATGTGATGCAGAGACAAGTAGAGGTATTTGATCATACGCACAGCTCAAAGTGAAACTAAACTCTTCTAAATATATCAAGTCCCTGGATTTCAAACATTTGTTGTAGTAAAATGTTGATAGTGAGATTTAAAAAAAACAAACAAACAAAAAAAAACCACAAAATCTTGCAGTGTTCCTTTAAGAAGACCATGGTTCTGTTTGGCAAATGTGACTGCTAGATACCACCTCGTCATGGCATGGAAGAAAGTTGATGGAGTTAGTTAATCCTTTGAATGGTAGCCAATCACTGTGTGAATACATGCCTACCTCTTTCCTCTTAACCCCAGCCATAACCACACCAAACCAATACAAGACATAACCTTTCCTAAACTTATACTTGTCCATCTCTTCTCACCAGACCTACAGTACCCCTACCTCCTATACCTACATAACCAGTCCCTGAACTTAACTGTATCCTCATACCTAATACCTAAACACCTACCATTTCTGTATAACAACCCCCTTGTCACACAGAACATTGATCTTGAACAATTCTGCAGAAGCCTGTACGTTGGTTGTGTTCAAAATTGTGTTCAAAGCAAACGTTTTTGAACATTTAGTGCAAATGTTTTTTCATTATTTTTTTACAATATCCATGCAAGGCAATTCCAGTACAATTAAGGTTAGGCAACTAAAACTATTTGGCTAAGGTTGGGGAAAGATTGATGTCATGTTTAAATTTACAAAAAATGATTGATGGTCTCAAATAACAGAGTCAAACACATTACATGACCATCCGCCACCCTAGCTTTCACATTGTTACCCCATTGGCCTCTTTATACAACTTCCCTCGTTACCACTGAACATTTATATTGGACGTTCATATTGGACGTGTCCTGCAGAATCAGTGTATAAAATATGTATGAAATGTATAAAATACATTCCCCTTCTAAGAATGAAACTAGCATCACTACCACTAAAACCATCACTGTTACATTACACCACAGAACCTGACAAACAAAGCTACCTTCTTTTTAAAGACATAAACCCTTTCTCTCATTCAGTCATTCCTGCGTCTTTCAATATAAAGCCCCTCAATCAACCCGAGTAAGTGGACTTAGTTAACCAGACAGTCAAAGGTTGATGGCCATTATTACTATACTAGATACCGGTTAGGCTGATTTAATCTTCCATGCCACAAATTCATTGCATCTAGCACAAAACAGCTATTGCTCCAAAGGAAGAATTAATCTTGTTGACTTTAAACCTCCTTGGTTGGAGCTCAGAAACAGTTATCTGGAGCACACGTTAGTTAACTGACAAATTCAAATAATTAAGTGTAGTCAATTAAAATGGCTATCACTTGTCTTTTCTTTCATTTAGTCATGATCATGACATCTATGATGTTGAAACTAGCTTACCTAGGTAGTTTGAATACCTAGGTACCTTGATAAATAGATCTAGATATCTGGATAGATCTAGATAAATATTTGTAGAAAACTTCAATCTGCTTTCAGCACAACAGTATTTTCTATAGTGCTGCAAACAACACAACAGCAAATGTGTGATGGTAATGGTTATTAAAGCAGGGGTCATGAGGAATTGGACAGAGAACCTCCCTATGTGACTTCTTCAAAATGCCAAACCAAATTTGTGCACCAAGCTTCTTGCCAAAACACACTATTCATTATTTGAAAAACTTGCAGCTGAAAGATGATCATGACACACATTTTATATATGAGACAGTAATAAGATATGAGACACTGATAGTTTTTGTACACAGTAGTAATCATTTTGAAATGCATTTTCACAATCTCTGGGAACTATTTTGTTTTTGTTTGCACAGTGATGAAACATTAAAGTTACAAAACAGACTGATAACAGAAAAGAGACCAAATTGTGTACATACTATTTTAAAAAATACAAAGTTGTCTACTTTACAGAACTAAATACTCTAAGTGGTCAGTACAGTAAAAATGCCACCCAGAAACAAATACTTTTTCAAAATTCATATTAGTGCGTTATCAGTGCTACATCATATCAATCTCATCAGCAACTTGTCCATATTTAGCACCACCACATTTCCACCTGCTTCAGTAACAGGCTGGATGTGCATGAAGACGATCATAGTATCTCCACCTCAAATGAGATACTTATGTGCAAATGCTATGCTCTAAATCTAAACCTCACAGAGCAGTGGTGTAGTCTGTGATGTGCAGGTAAATATGCTGGCTACAAAATGAACTGGGATATGCAACGTTTCCTTTTTAAAATTCACAATATTAAATGTGTTTCAAATTATGGACTTAATTTAACACTCATCAATTCGTTGCACACACAAAAAAACGGATATGAAAATAACAGGGACAGACAGTGCATCCTAGTAACTGAACAAGCCTTATGTAATTTGTCTTTTAGGTGCATCCATCCATGTTTGCTGTATAACAAATCACTATAAGATAAAGGAATTTCAATAATAAACATCACGTAAGACCAAACACAGAGGCTAACAAAGATGATTGTGCAACAGTCTGAGGAGAGTATGTGTCACACAGTATCCCCTTTATTTCCTGCTAGACTACACTGTCCTCAATCCTACACATAGGAGTGTAGTACTGTTTGTCCATTAGTACTGAGTAATAAAAAACTGTATGAGCAACTGACAAAAATTTGAGATTTTCATTGTAGCTTTAAAGAGTAATTACACTCGGGTTTAAAGTCTTCCTTGCACTGCCATCTAGTGGTTGTGGCACCCTCTGTCCACAACCTGTGCAATATAGCACTTACTGGACAATTGCAACACTACATCACAGCAGCATGTGGTCACAAGCACAACAGACCACACCCAACATGAAAGTTTTTCCATTTGCTGTGCTAAAGAAGACATCACAGTACCACTGTACTGTGTGACTAATCATCTCAGTGAGGTGCATTTGAGGAAAACTACAGCACTGAGTGCTTAGCACCAATGATGGAGATGAAGCAAAAAAATGGATAATCTCACAGAATATGGCTAACAAAACATTTTATATCTGGTGGTGGTGAATTTTAAAGTACCTGGACCAGTATCAAAACAGTGTCCAGCTTTTATGTCCATATTATATTTAGTAATAATTAGTAATAATTCATATAATTCCTAGTTAAATGTTTGCACAGTGATGGCATGACAAAATCAACAAACATTTACACAGTTTCACTGCTACAAAGTAGGAATTGGATACAAACTGTCCAACTCCCTTCCAACTTCAAGTGTACCAGGGTGCAAAATTTACTTTTTTGTCCACCAGCCAAATGGCTAGTGAATGTTCAAATTTTACGAGCCATTCAATAGATTACCATTGGGTTTTTTTTTTTGTTTTTGTTTTTTTTTTTTTTTTTTTTGTTTTGTTTTTTTGGCTGGTGAGTGAAGCAAATCTACCAGCCACTTGCATATTTTTACCAGCATTTGGCTGGTGGCCGGTGCTAATTTTGTACCCTTAAGTGTACACAATGAGCAACAAGCACAACTTGTTGTTGCTAAGAGGGAAGTGCCTTTAAAGTGATACTTCACTCTCTGTAGCCTTGAAAGGTGGCTGGTCAACTACCCACTCAAAGCATCCACCTTCAAGCCTGCGGAAAATTAGCATTTGATACTAAATAGATAAGTAGTTTTTGAAAACAGAAAAGAAACTTACAGATAGAGAAAAAATATATATTGCAATTAAACTAGTGACAAAAAAGTAAAATCAGCTGCAGTTACTTATATGCTTGACAGTAATTAACAACCCTTAAGCCACTTTTCCACTGCATGGTACGGCTCGGCTCGACTCGACTCTACTGGCTTGGAACCGTTCTTTTTTTGGTTTTCCACGGGCAAAAGTTGTGGATAGTACCAAGTACCTGGTACTTTTTTTGGCATCACCTCTGTCGAGGTTCCAAGCAAGTTGAGCCAATACTAAAAGGTGATGTGAAAACACTCTAGACTATTGAATGGTCAGAGAGAAATATCAATAGAATCATCATTTGCGCGACACGACGTAGGATTTCCCAAACTCCTATTTTTTTCAGTCTTTTGTCTCGCTGCCTTCAGCCTCTTCTGAAACAGACTTTGTCTCCTTGCTGTGACAAATGGCCACATACCGAGAATCAAGAACACCATCCCTTCATATCCCCCACTGTTCCCATGTTTGTCACGTTGAAGATGACGTCACGGCAGTTTCACACAGCGTTGCTATGATGTAGCTGCCGTGACAACCAGCTACATTGAGGGTGTACTATTTGCAGTGGAAAACGAAATCCAGAAAAGTACCTGGTGCCAAAAGCGAATAGAGTTGAGCCGAGCCGGTACCATGTAGTGGAAACACGGCATAACTGACAATGCTACACTTAATGACTGCTGTAGTTTTTTCTATAAAAATAGTTTGAATGATTCACTGTAATTCACAAGCACCAGTTCATCTCCACTCACAAAGTGCACAATCAAAGAGACTCCCTGTTTAGAAAACCTGCTAGCCCTGGATAGGTCTGAAATGTAAACACATTTTGATTCAAAAATGAGATTCATCATTATAGACCTCACACTTAAGAAGAAAAAACTAAATTTCATCCTAGGTATGTTCTGCTACTGTTTGCCAAAAATTATTATTTCACAGATACACCAACAAACATATTAGAAACAAATGAATCCCAAGGTATAGAATCATTTCATTACATTCTATGGTAATAATCTGTGTTTGGTCCACAATGACTGGAATCTCACCTTGTTAGGTTGTAGTTTACTAACTAGCTAAGCTAACTAACATGCCTGCAAAATTATTGTTGCGAAATATACTGTATGTTGAAGTAACAGTAAAGTTTCGTGCAGCTCCTTTTGAATACTACATATAATTTTGATACACAACACTCAATGTATTATTTTTAGTTTCCCGGTGAAACCTTTGTTTTTCTCATTTTCATTATTTCAGTTTAAACTGTATGTAAATACAACTGGTATTTTGGCCAATATAATGGTTAAAGTTTCATTTCTGTGATGTACATTTACGGTGGCAGCTGCCAGGGTAAATAAAGTCTATGTGAAACCTACTTTTATAAAATAATTAAATATAATGGAGAAAACAGTTATACTGTACGCAACTAGCTTCGATAATAATTCTCTCCATAAGGGTTCTCCAGGGTTCTCCTTCTATGGTAGCCTTGTATGTTGTCTTTAGAGCATGCAAATTTTTGAAAACGTTTCAATTAATCTGGGGCTTTATGAATCTTCTTCATAAACTGCAAACATTTGGATATTTGTTACATTAACTGTTTGGGAATCAACACTGCCTGCACTTAACTGTCCAGCGGTCCAATTTGCGCAAATGACACAATGTGAAAATTCACTTCGTTTTTCGTCTTAAAGATCCCCTCCAGACATGTATTAAGACATATAAAAATACTCGGAACAATAATGTGTCTGATATGGTTTTTCTGCAAAAAAAAGTATAATTACCACTTTAAAATCTTTAAAATGACATCTACTCCTTCTCCTTCATTAAAAATTCCAGAATCTATGAATATGCAAATATATAAATGGACGCGCGCAGCAGTGCAGCGGCTTCTCTCGCTCCCGGTTATGGTTACGGTAAAGAGTGTTAGGGACTCTTCTCTTAACATGAGTAAGTGTGCAGATTACACGACCAGTGCAAGCAGGCCAAGAAGGTACAGCCCAACTGAACATCTGAACATTATCAACAACTCGCCCGCCTCACTTCCACCAAAGCTTAGAGCAGCGCTCAGCAGACTGCAGCTCCTGAGGCCCTGTGGCAGCAGACTGGCGTAGCAGACTACAACGGCTCAGAGGCAAGAGGAAGCGGTGTGCATGGAAGCAGAAGAGGGGTAAGCGTGCCGGTCTCTTAGCCCTGTTCCCCCCTGTTCACTCACTTGATAACAAAATAGATCTGATCCGACTGAGACTGAGCGTTCATCAGGAGATGAGGAACTGTTGTGTTTTTCTCCAGACGGAAACTTTGCTAACAGCAATATGCCGGACTCAGCTTTTCGACAGGTTGCTACTCCTCTGCGCAGATCGGAATCAGCTCTCGGGGAAAACCCGAGGAGGTAGACGCTGCATATAATTTATCTTTAATTATAAATGATTTGTGACGTATGAAATCCTGCCTGACTGACTTTTACACTGCAGTTCAGTTTCAAAGCGGAAATGCTCAGTCATGGAGTTGACTGCTTATTTCACTCCTGATATGTCTTGTAACATTAGAAAAACACAACATGGATATGTTAACAAGGTTAAAAACTTGGTTTTCTCTGGAGGGGCTCTTTAACACACCTTAATACAAAGAGAAATATGATGGCTACAACAGAAGCACTTAAAGGCACTTTTCAATCAGAACCGGAGATCTAAAAGACCTGTATATTATCCCTATACTTCAGGCTCCAAAAGACCTATCAAAGCTCCTGGATCATTTACTCCAACCCCAAATCCTCACAAAACCATAGAGAAATCGACTATTAAAAAGAAATAGTCTGACTCATCAAAGACTAATCTGAACCAGATTGATACCTTGCATAAAAAGCAAGAAAATGTTTTTAGGGATAATATTCCAACTATTTGCGATTATATATAGCACACAGAAATGCTTTCAGTAGTTGATTTTGCCTCTTAACACTTTGTGTTTCTGGATGAGCTCAAAACAACACATATACTACACTAACTTTACTGTGATTGTCCCATTTTTCTACAACAAAAATTGTACTCATCAGAATAATTTGAAAGGTGCTATAATCACATAAAAAATCTACACGTAAGAACTATAAAGCATAAATACACCCCAGAAGTAGAATCCATGAATTTTTACAAGCTTTATATTGTCTTATTTCTAATGGTCTGAAGACATGTGGAAACATGCAGGGTGAAGAATTAAATGAGTTTCAATACCCTTGAGTGCTTTAGTTCCTGTGAAAATCCTAATGTAAAAACTAACATATTCACAGATGTCTGTAAGGAAATTAAATTATATTTATAATCACTGACATAAGAATGTTTAACTTTTTTTCTAACCAGAAACATCAATATGTGAAATCAGGTATGCTTTCTAAGAAATCTCTAGCTGCAATCTCTGTCTGTGTGTGTTCAGATTTTCTTGTTTTGGATAAAGTGCTGGTGTGTCTCTTCAGTTACTACGTTACCCATAATGCACATGTGCTGGGTAGTGCAGAGTACCATCCTGAGCTCAGTTTCCCAGAAGCACTATAAACACTGTTGCACAGATTTATATGGAATTGTAATATATTCTGTTGATGAATGCAACAAATTCACTTTTTCAAAGCTGAAAAAGTGAATTTGGCTGAGAGCACTGAGTACTGGCTGAGTACTGTCTGGATTGTTGGACAAGAAGATTTTACAAATGTTTGAGGTATAAGGCAAGAGTGGCCAAATCTTGAGACAAAGACTTTAAAGTGTAAGTCTATACTAGATTTTGAAAGGACAAAAAACATAGCTGGACTGGCCTTTATAGGTTGTGACCACACCTAGCTGTAATGTGGAGTGGTGTTTTAGTGCCACAGCACATCACTGAGAGTAGAAAAAGCATGTTGTCACCACTAGTTGATAGGGCAAGCCTACACTGTTACGCAACTTTCATAGTCATAGGTTTGGGAAACTCTCTGATAATAGAATTGTTGTCATAATGAGGCAAAATGTCAGTACTACCTCAGTACAGCTGCAAAAGATTCAATTCACTGTTGAATTCTGTAAACACTAAGTACTTAATCCCAACATACAAACTGTATGTGCAGATGGTGAGTAAATGGGATCTTTAATATTAGGAATAATAGCTTTAAAAAGGAAATTATATTAGACCAAAGCTGTAGTTTAGCTTTTAACAGCAGACTGGCAGCATAAGTACACGGCGACAAAATTAACAATCCAAAGCATTTGAGACAATGACAGCGACCTAATCATCCCTAAAACTGCTGCGGAAAAGCTGGTTAAAATTTGTTTGAAATAACTCAGCTAAGCATTTCAGTGACTTTTGCTCAGTAATGCTTTTTTGTTTGCTGCGACATCAATGTAGGATTTTAGTTATCCAAATCTTATCAATGAAATTGTTACAAAAATTCTTGTATGGTGACACTAACACTAACCAGTACTCTGTTCGAGCTTGGTAACAGTGTCCATACGGGTGCATCCTCAGTGCTAATACAGTGAAAGCTTTGGGAAAGTGGCATCAGGATGGCGTGCTGGTGTTTTCTCAGCTGGGCTGCTGGCTGAGAGCAGGCCAGGCCAGGGTTACATTCAGCTGCTGGTTGTGTTGGATTAGGGATGTGTGTCGATAGTGGAGGACCAGCTCTCTCAGTGAGGAGTACAGGTTGTAGGGCTCAGCAAAACCATACCCTGTGGATGTCCTGTAGATCACACAGTGCTTCACTTCCCCGTCCACGCTGCACAAGAGGAAACCTGTCACTTTCTGCGCACAATTACCATTTTCAACAAAATGTATAATAACCATAATCATAATAATTTGGGCATGTTTACGGTCATTTTAACACCTAAGTCCAACACAGTTAAGGTCATGGCTTTAATTTGTATTGCACCACATGTGCTAAAAATATGTGCTTTCATGGCACTTTGACAGTTTGGATAAAAATCTCTGATTCAGGCAATGTCACATGTTAGAAGCCCTAATACAGCAAAAGGTAAATAAATGAATGTTAAAGGCTTCTTTCCACATAAAATATGTGAATAATTATCGTGATCAATTAGGATTGGCAAATAAATTGGCATTTATCTAAGTTAAAATGTTGTGAATTGTGCCTTTTTTAAGTGCCTAAACAAATCTAAAGGTACTCACACAACAGAGCAGGCAAAGGAGCCTCTCTGAGTTTGGCTGTCTCTGATGAGGAAGGTGCCGTCTCTCCTCCCCCTCAGCAGCTCTTCTGCCTCCTTCCGTCTCATACCTCCAACATACCAACTCCTCTCCTCCTGGTGGGTATCATCTGCCAGGGTGTATGGACTACAGGAAGTTGAGAAGATGGTTGTGTTAGATTAGTTATAAAAAACATTGCAAATTATACAATGCTCAATGCACATATTTAAATATCCCTTATCTCTCTCCAGATATATTTCATTAAACTGCCCTTTACCTGCCAATATACAAAGCATGTTTCATACTTAAGTGAGCTGTACTTGAGATTAATTTTCCAAAAGTGACGAAAGATATTCCTGTACTTTCTGCACTTCTCTATTTTAATGAAAAGGTTCATTTGACCTGGATAAATGATTTTACTCACTCTTCTTCTTCATTCCTGATACCGAGCCAGTCATTAATCTCACTCTGCCTGGTTCCTTGCTGGGTGAGCCAGCTGTAACATGGAGATAGTGTTAGATAGTGTTACTGGAATACATTTAGTAGAACATGCTTTAAATTGGCCAAAGTCTATTCTCACTTTCAATAAAACTGGCTATCATGCTGCAATTTTGGAGGAGAGGATATTAAAGGCTTTACTAACAAGATGGGAGAGCTTGACAAAAAACATTTGAAATTTATGTCCTTTACAGTGATAATAGTGATGCGGGGGGGCACTGTTTTAAATATGCAGTGGTTGGATTACACACTTTAGTCAAACAGCTGAATTGAACTTTTTTTTTTTCTAAAGAGCTGTTGATGCATTATAGTAACATCATTTTTGCTTTATTTGTTGAAAAGTAACAGAACTCATCAAGGTAAAAACACAACCCAGCAAAACCTGAAGAGAACGCATCTGCATATTTACCGTTTCTGAAGACAAAACAGGGAGAAGCAGAAAGTGCAGCTCTCTTTCCATCAGGCTCATGATCAAGCTGAGCATATTGAACATTCACAGCTGTGGCAACATTGATGACAACAGCTGATTGTTTTTTTCTATGTTTACAACTGAGCTGTGTCATTGATATGGGTGTTTCTGAACTGAACAACAGAATGGATTTCATCTCATGTCAGCTTGTTAGCTTATTAACAAAAGTGTTATTAGTACATCAGATTTGCACCATGGTTTAGCATCCAATATGGGGTCAGCTGGTATGTAGTCCTGCTTTATTTATTTTTTAATTTAAAAATAGATAATATAGGAGATCTATATCACTTTATATCATCTGTATGGAAAACACTTTCCCGCGAATATCCAAAACCACAGAGGTTTCCCTTAAAGAGTACTGCTTAAGGTTTGAACTTACAGCAAGTATTGATCTCTGATCTTCCTGAGCTGCACGAGGTCGGGCTTCAGACTGTTCATTTTCCTGTCGACCTCCATGTGAGCCAGCAACTTCCTTCTCAGCTCCTCCTCCAACTTCTTCTTGCTGTTGTGGATCTCTTCCACACTTGACTGCAGCTCATCAGAGGTGTTTTGAATCCTGGGAGTAGGGAGGAGAGTTACAAATTTGCTCAATTGCTGTGAACATGTTGAATGGGCGTGGTTAGCACTGAGTAATTTTGATTGTATTAACTTTTTTTTCTTGATCTGCAGAAAGTAAGTTCATTGAAACACATCAACGTATCTAAATTGTAAAAAGTGTTGGTATTTGGAAGCATACTTGTCAGTCTCTGTACTGCTGTCTAATGTGAGAAACATGTCGATGTATTCCTTGCTGTAGCGTTCTTGGGTTTCACACTCCTCCTCGAAGATCCGAATAATTTCACTGAAAGCCCCAATGGCTGTCCGTTTGGTCTGCAGTTCCTGCAAAGGAGAGGAAACAATCTTTACTCTTACATTTAAGGCTTCACAGCCAGTGCTCTCAAACAGTAGTATATGCAATCATAAAATATGCTTTAAAATTCCATATTATAACATTCAGTATTACAAAGTTTTGAACCTAATTTTCCAGATAGCAGATAGACAAAATCATTAGGTCACTATGTTATTAACTAACTAGAAATGTAAAATGTGTGACTTCTTGTGTGCCAGAAAGAGCTATTAGAGGCCCAAAACTGCTTAAAGGTGCAATAAATGACATTGAGCCTCACTGGATGTCAGCTATTTGCTATTCGCTATGTAAGGATATAGTGGAGTGATGGTGACCTGAGCAGTGAATGAAGTCACACTCCCTCTGTGTGTTGTTATCCGAGCTTCTCTGTTCTTTGTTTTAGTAGCTGCACTAGCCGCACGTGCATGTTAGTGCATGTGAGCGTGCATGTGAGCGTGCATGTTAGTGCATGTGAGCGTGCATGTTAGTGCATGTGAGCGTGCATGTTAGTGCATGTGAGTCCCTCCATGTCCTCCACGTCCGTTTCCAAGATGGCGGCTGCGTCACAAACTTTCTCAAATTACAGCTAAACAGTACACTAAAATATGTTTCTGAAAGCATTTGAGGCAAGAAATAGGCAATGCAGTAACAGAATCTTGATCTATATTTTACTGCCTAATTTGATATGAGTTTCGTGAGCTGTGAGCTTTTTCTTTTTTTTTTCCCCAACTTTATTGAGTAAAAAACATGTTTGTTTTGGTCTGAAATGCTGGTGCTATGGTGCGACATCTAGTGGCTAAATGTCGTGTAATACAACTTAAGACGACCTACCAGCTCTAAATTTTTTATTTTTGGACTCCACTAGAGTAGCTTTGCATGGTTCTTTGTTCAAAAAACTATAAGTATATAAAATATCTTATACTGGCCCTTTATGCAGCCCCTCAGTGTACTCTGTGTCTCTTTACAGTCCATTTGAGCTCCTGTCTCTTTAAGGCCTCCCTCCCAATGAGCCCACTCTGTTCTGATTGGCCAGCTCTACATATCAGAGTTGTGTAAAGCCAACATTTCCTGCCTTACAGCTTCAAATTAAAACGACTAAATGACTAAATAACGAGAGGCTTTTATTGTGAAGAATTTACAGGAAGTGAAACGTGTTCCTCACTGAATTAGCGGAGCTTCTTTAGCGGTCCTAAAAACAACGCCATATGGAGATATTTGGAGCTATTTGTTCAGCGGATATAATGCAGGGAGAAATAGCACAAGCAGAAACAGCCACATTGAGATGTTTGATGAAGAGCTACAGACGACCAGCACCACCTCCAACAGTTAAACTTCTTATTTTACTTTGCTGTGCTGTGTAGTGGAGTCATGGCTTGGCATGACTACCCCCAAAACGATGGAAAAACACCATAATGTTAGCGGAGTGGAGCAGTGAACCTGCGCGCTGTGCGTGGCGCAGATGACCATATAAAGAAATCTGTCACAAGCCGACGTCAGCTTGGGCTGAAAGTAGAAAAAAACGTTGGAAACTTAGCGTTCAGAGCAGCCTGAAGTTGGTGCTTTTTGCTCACAGGGATTACTTGACACGTTGGCCACTTTTAACATGAACATCCGACATTGTGACATTAAATATGTCTAAAAAAAAAAAAAAAAAGGAAAAGTGTAATAGGTCCCCCTTAATGACGTTGTTGGGTAAAGGCATATTGCTCTTACCCAACAAAGTCATATTGCAGAAAACTACAGATTTTCTTGGTTAAAAAGTCTCTCAGTGTTTGGGATGCTGCTGTACCTCTGACGTTTGGTTAAACTCTTCATACAGATGGTCGTACTCTTTGCTCTTCTCTTTGTATTGATCCTGAAATGTCCTCAGCTGTTCTCCAACTGCATCAGTGTTAACTTCCATCACAACCTGCTGCTGCACAGACAAGAATGTAAAAGCTCTTCAGGAGTAAGTCCATTATTAATACGGCAAATTTTTTTTTATCTAAACTAATATTGCAGAAGGTTTTGCCCAATATTTGTTATTTCCACTTAAAGGTGCAGTGTGTAGCATTTAGTGGCATATAATGGAATAGACTTGGCAGAAATGGAATATAGTATTCATAAGTACGTTTTAATTAGTGTATAATCACCTGAAAATATGAATCATTGTGTTTTCGTTAGCTTAGAATGAGCCCTAGATGCCACTAAATCCTACACACTGCACCTTTAAAGCCTTTTGAAATGTCAAAGATATCAAAGTTGAGTGTCTCATTAAGCATCCACAGAAATCTGAGTGAACATAAGCGTTCATAACTATTAGAAAACCTAGTTAAAAAACAGCTAATTTTTCTGTTTAGACAATTTCTGTGACGACTGGGTTTCCATGGTGCGGAGCTGCACTTCTAAGTCACTGAGCCACGGCACCAACACGGTAAATATTTTTTACATGTACCATTACCACTAAAGAAGGCAAAAGAATAGCTAAACATAAGACACACCGAGCAGGAGACAGCAGAAGAGCGAGAGGGAAGCCATCACTAACTGCTAAACTAGCAGATCTGTACAGGGGGTAATTAGCTGCAATAATGAAGAATATAGCAAAATTAACTGGGTTGAGATGCAGAAATGCTACCAGTGACACAGAAACTCTGGCAACCAGAAATAAAACAATACGCTTACTGCAGCATGTCACCTCGTTTATGATTCATTTGCAGAATAATTGTGTAATAAATGCCTGAGCATAACCACGCCCAATTCAAACCCAATATCAGGAAAGTTTACAAAAACGTATATGACAATATTTCAAATTTGGATTGAAACTAATTTCTAATTCTTTTTAGATGCTTACTATCATGTACATAAGACCCTAAATTACATAGTTAGAAAGCTGTTGTGTATTTGGGTTTGCAGTGGCTTTAACATTTTAGCGAGTGTTTTCATTCAGAGTACAATTAGTGCAACAGCAGGCAGAATAATTCAGTTAGAAACACCGTTACATGTCAATGCAATGCAACATTTTATATCAGTGTGTTAAAAGTTACTCACATTTAATCAATTTTTTTTACACTTTCAAAAAAAAATAGTCTATTACTGTGATTTTAGACAATTAAAAGCATCCTTATCAACTCATATAGGCCAACAGATCAAAATGATGCATGTTTTCATACTTTATTTTGGTAAAACTGTTGTGAATGCACAGCATTTCAGTTAAAAAGTACATGCATTAAGTTGACATCTGAGCATTTAATTTAGCATTTTGGTCCTGAACAAGATGTGTCTGTAGTACTCAGTATTGAAACCTATTAAGAATAGAAAGCTGGCATTAAATACTTATTCAAAGTCTTGTTTATCTAATTCTTGACTACTATAAGTGCTTGTGTCAGACAACATTTAACTTTTGAGAACATTCTTTTGTTAAGAAAGGTTATCTGTCCTGAAGCTCAGGGGCTGTATTAGCACTGATATTTTATTTTTTTTTAAAGTACGATACCCAGCCATTGCCATGTAAAATGTCTCTAAAAGCTGTACAAGTACAGCAGGTCAGCATTATTTATGGATGGGTTTAAATCATAGCTGCAACAACATCTCCTTCTTCCTGAATGTCGTTATTGTAATATGTAAGAAAGCTCACATGCACAGCTAGAAGCCTCACAAACCCACCTGCTGGTATTTGGAGATAGGGTAGCGTAACCGTGTATCCAGTTTAGAGTTGTACTGGGCCAGTGACTTGTTCTGGTAATACTGGATCAGGTCCACCACAGAGGGGAAGGCCAGTGGCTCAGAGAAGCCGTACTTCCCCTCATGATGGAAGATCTTTATCAGTCTGTTGGATCCATCTTTTCTGCAAAGATTAAAGCATAACTATTGCAAAAAGCTGCCAGAAAATACTAAAAAAAAAATCTTTATAGTACCAGTGCACGTATTAGGCTGCCACTATTGGTACCTAACACATGCTGTTATCAGTTTAGTTTATTGCCTGAGCTACTTCTATAGAGTCTTTAGAGGACAGTTCTCATTTTCAGTATTAGTTTTTTTTTCTATGTTGGAATATGACATCCCTATACACTCAGTACTTTATGCATTTTTAAGGAACTCTTTATTCAACCACCTGCTCCCTCAATCCAACATAGTGCAGTGCAGCAAATAGAAGTAAAAGGTTTTTCCCACCAGAAACCAAGAAGAATAGAGCTTAAGTAAAGTTGCATCAAGAAGACAACCAACAGTATATCTCTCCTGTCCTCCTTTATTCATTGCTCCACATTATGCCTTTTATACATCTTTTAAGATGGAAGGTACAGTATCATTTACAATGATTTAATCAGACAAATCAACATTTCTCTTGTTTGTTTTACTGTAAAGCGTTTAATCAGGATATTCAGTTAGTTAAGCCTCTGTTTACACACAGCATTAATGCCTTTATATGAATCTGAAAAAAAAAACAAATATGTATCTCTCTCACTCACTCTGTCCCAATGTAGCGCTCTATCTCTCTTGCTCTAGTTTATTCTCTACATAGTGTGGATGTAAAAATGTAAAATTACATGCCACAGATTTAATGTGTCTTAAATTTATATATCACTTTTGTAAGTTAAACATTTTGGCTAGCTGAAATTTGGGGTGGCTGCTAACTTTTAAAAATGGCATTAGAACATAATGCCATAGGTCCTGCAGGACTCAATTGTTGTAGGTGCGCAATATGCTCTCATGTGGACAGGAACAGGCAGTCCACATCATGCTTGTGGGATGAGTGCAGGATAAAATATGAGAGGCTTTTATTATTGAGCTTAACTGCACATATAAATGCATTGTCTTCAACACCTGAATGCAGTCCTGTGCAGACCTCTACCTGGAGGCCAACATCCAACCAACACAGTGTCATCTCTCAATCGAAGTACTTTGTCTATCAGCTGCAGAGAGAAATCAGCAGGTCAGTTGCTGCTGTGCTCCATCAGTGTCTACGCCGACAGTGAATGGACTTATGCCCATAAATCAGAAGAAAATAGATTGAAGCCTAAAAACAGCTTTGGGTCACAGTTACGCATATAAAGCAAGTATGAAGTGCGAGCCGCTACACAGATGGTGTTGATAGCATTGATAAAAGTTGGAGCCAATCTGACAGGGTATTATGTTGCTGACTGCTGAAGTCTGCGCCAAACTCTAATCAACAAAAGGTTATATCTGTAAACTAGTCTGTCTTGATTCAACTAAAATTAGACTGAAACCAGGAAATGTATAATATTACACTCTGAAACCAGTAAAACTAAATTTAGACTTTCTACCCGAAAAACCAAAGTTAGACTTTGAAACCAGTAAATAACAGACCTGTGACTACATGTATTCTGTTTTGGGGCAAATAGACCCTTTTTTAATATTGTAATATTAGCAGTTCAGAGGCTAAAAACTGTACTGTACCCATGCAGAGCCTTGTGCTACCCTTAACTAGTTGCACTTGATAGAATTTAACCAAAGTCTAACACATAAAAACAGTGTTTCCAATAAGTGCACTTGTCGCAAAAATCTGATGGAGATCTGTGATTTTCACATCAGGTGTGTCCACAACACATAAGTTACATACATAGTTACCTCAGTGTCAGAGTATATTCCCCCTTAACTCTACTGGAAGCATCACGGACCAGGAATGTGCCATCAGGGGTGTTTCTCATCATCTCATTCACTTCCTCTCTGGACAAACACAAAGTATATTGAGGTTTCAATCAGTTTGTGTAGGAGCCAGAGGAAAACAACTCAAAAACCAAAAAAAAAAGAGAGGAGAAAATGAGCAACAAAAGCCTAAAAAATTTACCAATAAGTGAAACTAGCGCTTTGTAACTAAGAAGCACAAATGTTGATTGGGTTTTTACATTTAAGGCTTCAAACAGGAAAAACTGATGAATCTTGTAACCAGACAATACATCAAGTCATCGACATATCCAATGAAAACAGTCAATACCTCGAGATGTTGCCCCAGTACCACTCTGCATCGGACAACTGGTTGTCATCAGCGGTGAAGTCACATGCTGCCATAGCTTTGGTTATGTTGTTCGTGGGTTGAAGCTCTGACCACAGAGGTAATAATGAAATAGAATTATCAAAGAAAAGACAAAAATACATACAAGTTAAAGTCTGCAATAGTGCCATTTTCAATAAAGATGAAACTGGGTCTAAATTGAGGTTGTTCTTCTAGAAAGATTTTTTGTTGTTGTTCAGTTAATGCTGACAGTGCATGTCTGTGTATCTGAGAAGTATCAGATCTCATTTTCTTCATCAGAAAGAAACCGTTTTCTGCCATTCATTCCTGTTCAGTATAAAAAACTGCAGAGTGAGATAATCATCATAGTTTCCATTCTTATATCCTTATTTGACTCCTTTGTTACTCCTGTGAAGCCACCTTACACCAACTGGAAAAAAAACACGATCGTCCTCCACGTAATAATCCTTCAAAGAAGCTCATTTCAAAACTACAAAACACGAGAGGCAGTAAATGGGCTAGGAATCTGAAGAATACCGGTAATAAAACAGATTGTGCCAATAATCATTAAGTATTAGCAGATGTACACTTTCCCTTAATTTAGCAGAACTGATCAATTATGCTTCAAAGGATCTGTTGCACTTTGAACAAGCAGGACAAAGAGAGTACCTCCTTCCTTGGCGACGGTGGTTCTCAGGGCAGGAAACACATCATCATTATCAACAGGGGAGGAAAGGTCCTGCAGGAACGCTGTCAGAGTGTGAGACTGAGCCTCGCTGTCGTTTTGGCCCATCTCCGGCTCCAAGAACTCTGCAACATCAACCGTAGAATGACCCAGTGTTACCCACGATGTCAGTTCAGACCAGTCTGTATGTGGCTATCTGCTTTTTGTGTGTGTTATGCACATACTGCTGGCCCACTGACAAGGACTCCAGAGAGAGATATCGTTGTGTTGCTTAGTCTTGCACCATGTGGGAGACTCTGTCCAGACTAGTCTGCTGACAGGTGACACTGTCTGACTGCCTAAAATACCAGAACTGGCACTCCTCAACGCTCAGGCACACTCGGCCAGACTCAGTACTGCTTAGTGCTCGACCTCGCCTTGCCTCGCCTCGCCTCGCCTAACAAACAACAGCTGTCTGCAGCGAGATGCCATGTCGGCCTCAAGGACCGGGGTTGATGTACCTCTGTGCTTGTTTATTGTCTCTGTTTGTGTTAATGTGGCATTTGGAAAACAGGGAAAGGTGAGACCCTGTCGTCAGGCATTTTCTGAAAGCATTACATTAAAGTGTGAAATGTTACTGTTTACCAGTGTGAGGCTACGCACACATATGCTGATACATGTGAGTAGAGTGAGGCGCGCTGTTAGCAGTTCATGTAAATCATCCCTTCAGCGCTTGTAATGGCATGCCTGGAGATGCATTAAATTGCTGCTGCGGACAGAGCTGTATGTTGAAGGAATTGTACGTATGCTGTTGTAAAATTAGAAAGGGCGTGAACTCATTAACCCACTGCCTACATACATTGAAGCTCTGTCAAAACTTGCCTGGTAATAAATTGTTTTCATTTAATAAAGCTTGAATCTAGGTGAATCATTCATCTCACTAAACCCTTAAAACCACATGATCCCAGCTGCCAGCATTTCTCCGGGAGTTGGTGAAACTGAAAATCTCCCTTGGATTCCAGGGTATTACAATACTATAACTTAAAAAAAAAACATACAAAAACACCCAAACATTTTGTTAATTGTGCTCCCTTAGTGCTTTGGACTTGAAGAGTGCAGTGTAAGACCCTAAAAGTGAGTTCTGTAAAGTTAATAGTTCTAGCCCAAACTGTATTTCAGACATTCACACATTCATTCCTTTAAGATCCTCCTATGTGGACTGCAGGCATGAAGGTTAAGCACAATGAGGTTAGCAGAGAAGTTTGGAATAGTTCATTTTTGAGGGTAAACTGCTTGATTTATTGGTTACCAACAGGTTTTTGCTTCAAGGCCAAATTAACAGTTTTGGCATCAACAACAACAATATAACAATTAGCATTGTTAATTTAACAGGAATTGATTAGCATTTACATATACATACTTTCACTGACACTTTTAAACCAACTAAGTACAACAGTGCAATACATTACAAGCCATCAGAGGTAAAGCGTGTAGGGCTCAGAGGCATACTGCCCTGACAATCATGTGACCAGACCAAAACCAGATGTATCAATCAAAACTAGGTCCAGTTATGAAGTTAAAGTTTTGGAATTTTGACAACTAGGGGCTACTCTGAAAGTCCATGGTCATTACCAAGATGAGTCAGTTAAGCCTTTAAATTCAAAGTGAATACAGACTAGCAAAGTTTCAAAAATATTTCTCCACATTGTGAATTTTTATTGCAAAGTCCTGTTTTTTTATTTTACTTTGAGAATACACACACACACACACACACACACACACACAGTGGTGCAGACCAGTGTGAGCTTCCATTCAAGTCCATCAAAATTAAAAACACGTTGCACAGCTCGTCTCCAGTACACCATGCTTTATTCACCAAATGTTTTCCAAAACGCTATCTTGCCTTCATCAGGGTGGTGAGGCCACTAATATACAATTACTTGATTCATCAGATTCACACGATGAATCAGTTAATTGTATAACAGTGTGAACTGATTTTTTTTTTCACCCCTACTATTTTTTTCACGCCCAGCCTTAAAAGCGCTCCACCTGCAAGTCAACTAACATTTTATGCTGAAAATGAAACGGGTATTTTACTTCCAGAACCCCGGATGCCCAAAATAACTCTTTCCACTTTGCTACTCTGTTGTACATCCATGATTACCATCTACTGTATCAATAATTGCAGCATTGATTTTGAGAGACCAATATATTTCCTGTAAATAGGACCATGATCCAATAGAGCAACAGTCTGTTGTGGTCTGTACATTTTCTGTGATGTTTACTGTTTGGGGCTGTCAGTTTTGTCTAGATTACACAGCAAAACAGTAAAAACCACAAAACGGACACAGATGACATGCAGAAGAAATTAGGATTAGGTGAATTACTTTGACCTCACAGACAGGAAAGTCTGAAGCCTCGTGAAATGTAGCAGTGCCAGGTGCGATTAGGAGGGAAATCTGAAGCTTTGTTGCACAAAAAAGAAAGAGGGTGCTGTTCTTTTAGAGCAAATGGAGCTAATAATCAACACCTTTTGTTATAAGATTGTGTAACGCTCCTTCATTTGTTTGCTATAATTGTTCAAATGGATCACAGTTACTATTATCAAAATTATTTATGTATTGATGTGTAAAAATGCTGCAGATCTTTAATTTTACCTTGATCTGCTGGTGATGGCTCAGGCCTTGTAGCCATGGACATGTCTGTCAGCTGTTGTGATTGGTTGAGCGGTGATGACATCATCAGAGGACATACAGAATGGGGCTCAGGATTATCACCCATATGGTTGGTGTTCTCGTTAATGACCACAGCCTCGTCCTTGAGATGGAGGGATGCTAGCGATGACGTTGGAAAATCAGCTGGCTGGAGCTCGATGTCCTCTGTCCAGACATGGAAACCCTCATCTGCCATTTTCATAACAAAGACTGAATAGTCCAGCTAGGTTTTACTGAGGTGGTGAAGCAGCAGGATGCTAGGTGCCACAGTGCAGTTGATCACATATTATCAGCTTACAGTTACACTCATGGCTGAGGATAGAGAGGGTGACGGTGCAGAGTTCATGGCTGCCCTGTGTTGTAGAGGTGCGGCATGTTCCTCAGGCTGAATCCCCGGTTTAACCACATGATGGAGCAGTACGATGACATTGCCAGTAGATCTTGTTTTCAGTTTTATATACTCAAGTGCTGGTCTGCTTCAGTCATTTGCGTAAAGGGATCCATACCTGGATCCACCCAGAACAACCACAGTTGCTTACTGAGCTGATGGATGGTTCAGTGCATGGCTCATAGACACCTTGACAGTAGTTGTTGAGCTATAAACCTGCTGGAGAGTGACTGCCCTATTCTTCCTCAAGGATTCATGCATCACCTCATATAAGAAAACCTAAAACAGAAATGGTACAAACAGAGTCTGAGAATCAGTTTTTTAGAATGGGAAGATGAGCTGTATTTCATTTTTTTACAAGGTGTTAAAATTTCAGTTTGGTTTAAATGTTAGCATTTGGCCAAGGGTTGAATAAATTGTATTATTTAACATTGTATTATTACCCCTACCACTAAGACTGATACTGCTATGGGCCAGTGAAACCTTTATGTTTGAGACTTGGTGCGTAATGTGTTAATGCTCCATGATATTGAAATTCGCCCAGCCTGCTATTTCTGAGCAGGCTGGGTGACATGGAATAAATACTATAATAACAAGAATATAATACACTGTATATATACTCACCAAGCACTTTATTAGGAACACCTGTGCAGTGTAATGCAATCCAATACAACAGCTCTGCCATAAATTCTCCTTTTATGATGTTTATACATTTTCAGTTTTTGTTGACATTGTCAGAAAGGTGATAATTCTATTTTATATTTATTACTGAGGTTGTAGTGGGTGATCATGTTGTACTGGAGTGCATCATATTGAAAGGTTTTCCTAACATTTTGTCCACTCCGTTAACATACATAAGGGGGTGGTACATGAGGTTGATAAAAAGAAATATTGATAACCACATAGCCCGAATTACTGATATTACTGATATTTTAGCACTGAAAGTCAGATCATGAGGAATATAGACCAAGTCACATCCAGAAGCTAGATGTGTCAAGCAGAATCCAGACTCTGGTAGTAATAATGATCATTCCACAGATTTATTCTTTGTTACAATTGATGAGGAGCTGGCAATCATTGAATTAAAAAAAAAAAAAAAAAAAAAAGAAATCTATTATCATCCCATCAGAAGGAGCTGCATTACAGCTGATCTCAGAAAGTAGTGAGAAAAATGAAATTACTATTTGCACAATAAACAGGATCCACTTTAACAGAATAACTGGAGACATGTTTAAGCAGATTATTGGTTACAATAAAAATAATTTTGCCCCAGCACTCTGGACCTTATTAAACATGCAGAGAAAAAACATGTAATTATGATCTGCACTTGTAAATTAGTTCTATGATGAGTAATATGATATTTATTCCATTTTTACTCAAGTGTCACCCTTGAAAGTTAAAGGGAAAAATTACTTGAATGTAATGTCCAAGAGAATATAATATATTGCCTTTTGGTTTTTTTTTTTTTTCTGGAAATTGGTATGTCATGGGATTACTTTTGGGGAAGTCTGGGTCAACTTTTTTTTTTTTTTAACATAATGACTGTACAATGATGAAACCCATTACATGGTAAAGAATTCAGGGGGACTGCAGCTAAATCCTCGTCCTCTCCCAAGCGTCTGGGATTAGTCAGCGGTTTATTATGCTCCTATACTCTTTACAATGTGACATCTTATCGAAGGAATGTAAGGTGGGAGTATCAGCTGCTATACATAAGAAAAATTATTGTATCTTAATTTCAGTCAAAATTTATTTAATCAAATATCAGAGGTATCAAAAAGCTTTAAAAATGTTATACTGATTATATGACAACTCAAATTTACTTCATCTGTATCTGTGTTGTCATTAGACAGATTATTTAGAATGTGGTCTGTGTATGTAAAAGAAGCAAATGGTAGCATCTAAATTTACTGAGTGATGTAACATTACAGATCGGAAGTCAAAGCATTGAAAATGGCGTCATTTCCAATAGTACGCAGCTCGATGTTGATGGCATACTGTGTCCAGTTCTTGATGCGGCATAATAAAACATTGTTTTGAATGAGGTCCTGCGATCTTTATCAGATAAGCTTGTTTTCTTATGTTTTAATACTTTTGTCCTAAAAAACTTACGGGACACATCCATCTGGGACGACACACATTTGTGTTACTTTTCTACACATTCATTGATAATCTTTTTTGGTATTACAATGTATGTATAGGACGGAGAAATGTGCCTTCCCAAACTAGATTGGCTTAGTCAAAACAAACTAAATGGTGTTTTCTCGTCTCATGCACTGTGATTGGATTGGTGGATCCATAAGGAAAAGCACTGGACAAGCACAATTGAAGGCGTCAATCCAACATCCAACAGAGGTATCGATTCTGCAGCTGGTGACTGTCGTCCTAACGTATTTTTGTTTTTTTTGCGGATATTTGGTCGTAGTCTTTTATCGATCGGTGATCAGTGCATTCCAAAAACGGGACGGCTGACATACGTCATATTTGCCTAACGCCTTCAAGCTTTTCATCGTCCCATGCCCAAGCTTGGAATGGCAGAGATATCAAGGCTTAACATGCACGGAACTTTCAAAATGGCAACTTCTGTAGATAACATCCAAACAGCCTGAAAAAAAGGAAACATCATTGGGAAACTCAGTAGTTCGGGACAGTACGCACCTACCTGGGCCAAGACAGAAGGGACCGGGCGGCAGGGGAAGCCAACGTTTCATCAACATCCATGAAGCGGGGAAGAGACGTGGCTGGACGCACACGTGGCTCAGATCAAACCAACCACCGGCCTCGGTCCTCACGCCATCCTATGTCCCTCCACCCCCCCACTCCTCCTATCCCGTACCGCCTCTTCTCCTGTGTCCTCCATCTTTAAAAATCCTCTCCACTTGGTTGTTGTCCGTCCCCTCTGAGTGCCACTTTTTCCCCCGATGCCAGTCCTCTGGGTATTTCCTCTCCTCTCCACCGACACATCTCACGTCTTCATGAAAAGCAAGCCTTTTCCAAGACATTGCCCACTTTGTTTTTACTTTTACATGCCCATGCACAGGAAAAAATCCATTTATCTGTGGGGTGCAGTATAAAAATTTACAAAAATGTGCATAAATATGAAAAAATCTATTTTAAAAAAACTGCAGGTTTTAGAGTTTATGCAGGTAAAGGAAAGGGAAAGGTAAAAACAGCACTACTCTTCGCACCGTAACTCTTTTTCACAGTTTGAGAGCACAGTGTGGCTGCACAGTGGGGGGACAGAAGCATGAGAATGAGTCGGTGGGAAAAAAAACTCCAATATAAATAAATAAGGGAAGGATGCCACTGTTGCTATACAGAGCGAGGGGCTTAGTGGTCTCCTGAAATCCTATTGGCCGGCCTGTTGCCATGTGCTCGGGAATCAGCAGAGATGCTGCTAACAAATCAAGGAAATGTTCTAATATTAGACTGTATGTATCTAGGCAGCGGGAGCCCCTGACCTCTCAACTCTGCCAGCGCAACGTTCCACTTCACAGATCAGCATAATGAAAGAAGTGGTGTGGAAGTAACTGGTTAAAAAAAATGTTACGACACTAGACAAAACAGCAGACACAGCCCCCCCACCACCCCACCTCTCTCCATGATATCCCAGCCTGTACAGTTACAGTATCGGACGGATCAGGAAAAACTGATTCATCTTCTTTTTGGATAACTGCTATTTATGAAATACAGACACGTGTTGTTATTTAAGTGCCGTTTGGTTCTCTGGACAATTTGTAAAACAGATTTTTTTCTTATTATGTTGGTAAAATTTAGCTGATGAAAAACGGCCTATTTCTAGCAAGTTCTGCTGTTATAAACTAGGTCTTTGCATAAAAGATGCATAAAGCATGAGCACGCTGGATGTTCCTCTGCTGATATATTTCTGCCCTGTACCCTGTGCTTATATTTTATGAACAATATTTTGTCATAATTATCATGTTATGATTATTATGGTAAACTGTCTTTTTATGTGTTACACATTTTTCTGATATGGTGATTTTTATATGTATTTCTTCTAACAAATTTGTAGTGCATTTCCAACACATTCATCAAAGCTTCATACCTAAACACAATGGAAAGAAAATGTATTATATATTAATCTGTTTATATGTTTGTACAAATTGTTGTTACAGATTCACAAATGTCCTCAATGCCTGAAAGGCTTTCAGAAGGTGATATTATAGTGCCCAGGAGATCTGTGCGCCTTTGCTATAAAATAATAAATTACCATAGTCACAATTTTACTATGCTTACAGGCTTCTAAGGTGATGCAGGTTAGATGGGGTAGTGATGTATCAGTAATAGGGTTAGGCACATTAGAAAACAGATGAATGAATGAATAATCTTGTTTTCGTGTCTTACTTGATCCATCTCTTATGTGATTATTCATACACATTATTCAGAACAATTACTTTCTTTTAAGGTTTGGTCATAAGTCTTATTCAATAAACACGTTCTCACACAAACAACAAACATAGACAAAACAAAACCTGAACCAAATGATCTGCACATTGTAAAACTAATACAACTCAAATTCACATATATTCTCTATAATCCACTTTTTTTCAATTTCAATTTCCAATTTTTTTGCTAAAATATTCTGAAATCTAAAATCTTATAAACCTTTAGGTCATGTGTAAAGCACCATCTTCATTTCTAATTTCTAACTTTTTTCTGTGAAACATGATGTAGAGGATGAAGTAGAGAATGAAATACATTTCATTTTTTCACCTTCTACTATTACTCAAGTAATATTAATAGATCCTCTAATCTAACCCCTTTATATCTTCCACTTTTAATATGTAGTGGCAATATACCACATCTTGTATGTGCAGAGTAATCTCTTACTTTAAAACAGATTGTAACAGATTGTGCCATTGGTAATCTCATAATTACTCATTTTGTGTGCAGATGATCTGGTTATATTATCTTCCAGCAGTGCTGGTCTTCAACAGCTGTTGAGTAAATGCTCCCAATATGGTGGTGACTTTTACATCAGATTTAATGACATGATGATGAGGTGTAAAGAGATCCGAATTGTAGTGTTTCTCAGGCTGTATCAGGCTTGTAAATAAATTTTACTTATTGGCTGTTCACTATTTACTGCTTGTGTATGTATATACGTACAAGAAATGTTGGAATTGAAATTGAATTGAAATGTTTTATTATGCTGTGTAGTAGAGCTGCAACCATTTAGTTGATCGAAAAAATTAATCGCCAACTATTTTGTTAATCAATTAATCGCTTTGAGTCATTCTTTAAGAAAAAAAATCAGTTTTGTGGTTTCTTCTTTTGCTTCTTGAATCTGAGTATTTTCTAGTTTCTTTTGTCTTCTAGTCTTCTATTGTAGTCTTCTATGATAGTAAACTAAATATCTTTGGGTTGTGGACTGTTGGTCAGAACAAAACAAGACATTTTAGGTTGCATCTTGGGCTTTGGGACACAATGATCAACATTTTTCACAATTTTCTGACATTTTATAGACCCAACAACGAATCAATTAATCAAGAAAAATAATTGATAATTGATGAATTGCTAATGAAAATAATCATTAGTTGCAGGCATACTGTGTATGTATGTTTTTAATGTGATGTACTGTATGTATACATGATACTGGGAGATATTTATCATAAATTAAATTTAATTAAATAATAATTATTAATGATTGATTTATGATGTATCAAAACCTATATAAACTATGATCCATTGTCTAAGCACAAACAATTGGATTTTATTTTTGACACTGCTGTTAGGAAAGGACATGTAATACTTTCTAGAATAACTGGCACACTCTCACTTAAAAACATAAAATATAAGGATAAGCACAAGGGAAATAAGAATAGCTTTCTGTTTATTTTTCCATGTGCATTTACATTGTAAATTGTACTTGAAGCACCATCTAACCATGACAAAAGTTAAATATTACGATCACTTTAATGTCAATTTAACCGTGTTGTACAGAACTCACATTCCAATGGATTTTTTGTGAGTCATTTCCTGTAATATATATTTAAACAAGATGAATATGTAAATACATACAAAGACACCAGCTCAAGAAAGGCTGCCACCAACCCCATAAAATACCTTTTTTACTGAAAATAAAACTTGCAGAGATAAAGAACACAGTGAAATCAAGTATATCTATGTGTTACTTGTTAATGTTACTTGTAAAACAATTAGTTCTGTTGAACTGCCAGCTGATGTAAAAACGACTCATTTCTTCAGTGTGAGGGCAAGGAACTCCTTCCTGGTCTTGGGATCATCGTGAAATCTTCCCAGCATGACACTCGTAATAGTGCTGGTATTCATCTTCTGCACACCTCTCATCACCATGCACATGTGACTGAAATGCACAAAGGAGGGTGTTAAAGTTACCGTGAAACCCCAAAGGTTAGCTTTGTAATTCACAGTGATGAACTTGTATGATGTAAATGGAGGCACTCTCGAAACTATCATCTTTGTTTAACTATCTTTTGCCATCTTCATCATGTTACGGTTAAATACACTGAGTTATTCATCCAAAAGAGATTAAGGAAAATTAAGTTCCTGCAGTCATTTGCAAAACATTTGATCCATGTCTGGTATGGAGGCAACAAAAGGTAAGTACTCACACAGCCTCAATCACCACTGCCACTCCAGCAGGCTCCAACGCTTCAGAGATAGCTGAAGCAATCTCTTTAGTTAGACGCTCCTGAACTGTAGAGAAACCAACACATTAAATGTACTGCAGAAAAAACAAAGGTCATAACAAAAGAAATAACTGTAGTCAACAGTGTTTTGACCTTGAAGCCTCCTGCTGTAGATCTCAACAATTCTGAAAGAACATAAAAATGAAAATTACAAAACAGATGTTGATGTGTGTGTGTGTGTGTGTGTGTATGTGTGTGTTGTCATTATGTACCTAGCAAGCTTGCTCAGACCAACCACTTTCTTGTTTGGGAGGTATGCTATGTGAGCCTGAAACATTGAAACAAAGCATTATTATTTAAAAAATAATAATAATATCAATGTACATTATTTAATATACATTAAAATACAGTCTGTAATATATATCAGACAACAAACAACAACATCTGCAAATATTGACCGAGCAAATATGACTTAAAGCTTATCACAGATACATTGCTATCAGCGTGTATGTCAGCAGGTAAGTACCAAGAAATCAGACTACAGAAAAGAAACATAAATTTAAGGTAATTTAGACACAGTGTCACATGGCTTATTCACCAGAGATCACTGACAAATTTAACTGTAAAATTTGATGCTCAGTAGCACATATTTTGGTCACAATTTTTAAATAACTAAATATAAAGGATCCTTCTCAAAAATGTGCGTTTATTTAAGAAATGAGAATTAGCCAGTATATTTTTTAATCAGATTTTTAACTATCAAAAATCAATATCTGTAATGGCCTCAAGAATACAGCATTGGAATATTATATTAATCCACAATTCAGGACAGAATTTATTAAATTACCTTGCCAAAGAAGGGTACCAGGTGATGTTCACAGAGAGAGAACAAATCAATGTCCTTTACAATCACCATCTCTTCATGGTTTTCATCAAAGATAGCATCGTTCAAGATATCTGTGTGGAGATTAAACGTTAGTTTTACAGTCTTTGTTATACTGGAGCAAATACATTTTATTAAAAGTGGCCGATGTGTCTATTAGTTAGGACCTAGCATTTAGCTAACAGGATGATTTATGAAACTTTAATGTTTCAAAAAATGGGAAAAGACCAGGACAACAACTCTTATTGTGTGGCTGTGGGCCAGAAAGTGTATAATTGCTATATTGAAGTGTTCTTTGTCTTTTGCCCTTTGTGAAATGTATAGTAATATATAGTAAAATTTCAACTCACTTTTTCAAAAATATAATATGGCAAATGGCTCATGTGAAAGTATTGATAAGCTTTGTCATCCAAAAAAAAAAAACAAAGAAAAAGTTGTACTCACCTTGGGTTGTTTCCTTGTAGCCTTTGGTGAGGAACTGCATGGCTTTGGCTGCACGTAGTGGTGTGCGTAGAAGTCCCTCCCTGACAATGTCCTCTCCAAGCTCACTCAGTACTGTAGTATAAGCTTTCTCAATGCGAAGCAGTTTTGCTGCGTCTGCAGTTTCCTTCTCTTCTTTGCATAAACCATTATGTTCAGACTCGACACACATATTCAGATACTCTGCAACTGCTCCATTCATCTCTGAAGCATGGTGATGTTCCATTCTGGCTCTTAGTACTACTTTCAGTGAAACACACTGCAGGATACAATGAAACAGGCCAAGTGGTTCGCTGTTGGCTCAGTGGTCTCAGAAAGGACGTCCCCTTGGTTTTTAGAGCCTGATGTGGAGCCCTGAGGCTATGACAACACTGAAGCCTCAAGACACCCATAAGACACCCATAATTTGCCCATTTGAGCTCTTGAGCAGGCTTTAACTGTCCACAAAGACAAGATATCTAATTACCACACAAATCAGTTTCAAATTCTCTTGCATCTCATGCCATGGAGCAGCATTTGACTGATCCTGTGATTTGAGTTTAAATACCTAGAAGACCCATGCTCTGATATGAGGTCACAGAAGACTGCCACTCACATGCAATCCTTAACATTCTTCTGGAGCTTTTGTCTACATCAGCCAGTGAAATGAAAGTAAATGAGATTAAGCAGAAATATAGCTAAAATATAGCCCTTGACTATCTCACTTTTAATGTACAGTTATGGGATAAGAGTAAGGATATAATATTATGAATAAGATGGAAAACATAAAAAGCAAGAGTCTAAAGAAAAAAGTTATGAAGTTGTCATCTGTTGTTTACTTTGGATTACCCACCTTTACTCAGCCTGCCCCTTTTGCCAGTTACCTCACAACATCTGTAATTTGAATGTGTGAGAAGTTACGGCCTAGTTCTTGGTGTAAATAAGTGTACTTTTCATATGTCCAACGCTTCAACCCTGATCTCAAAAAGTGGGCGTATAAGATCAATGGATTTTTCTGTCTGACTGAATGCCAAGAGGGGATAACATTTATACTTGACCTGACAGTGGTCAGCTCTTTGTTGTATTTTGTCTTTGTATTATAGCCATGCGTGTTTTACGGCTTGATTCCACTGGGTGCATCTGCGTCGCGTTCTGTCTGCGACGTAGCTGCCAGAGCTGATTGCGGCCACTCTTGTCAATGCTTGTGATCCCACCAGACAAACTGCAGTGAGTTTCAGAAGCATCCGAGAAGTGGCTCTCCGCTCCGTTAAACATACGTGCACAGAGCAGATCGAGGCAGGAAATCAGACACAGGAACAGCATAGAGCATCCAGTCAATTTTCAAAATAAAACGCCCTGCACGGACTCCCAATCGTATATATCACATCACTACATCAACTTTATAACCAGCAGCACCAGACCAGAAGTCAACGAAAGATAAAATAGTTGCCATTGTGATAACTTTCCAGAGTTGTAATGTCCTTTCTCCGATTATTATAAACGTCTATGCAGTGTTTTGGCATCTGATAAGCCTTCAAATTCACAGATCTGTTACTCAAACTGGACTTCCTGGATAGTATTTCATGTCTTGCCAGTACATGAAGCAACGTGCCCTCACCATCATCTCCCCCAATGTCTCTTGGTAATGTTTGGACCAAGTTGTTACTGTTGCTGATGGGCCTGAGTGGGGCTCTTTACTGGGGAGTCCATACAAGCAAATGAATAGTCAACAGCTTTTTCCCGCTCCAGCTGTTTTAGACAGTGTATGGCCTTTTTCTTATAGCTGCTGGTCGGATCTCACCTCAGTGTCTCGTATGTATTAGTGTCACTCAGTAGTGTGGTCACTTTGGCGTGGTAGTCCGCTTTGTTAAGCATGACTGTGCAGCTCCCTTCAGCGCCCAGGAAGATGGTGGTCCTTTCTTAGTGATGTCACCAGAAAGGGCAGCCGATAACTTCACCCTGAACTGTTTTGCTGCTGTTTATGCTAGGTTGTTCTTCCTATGGCTAATATTAACTGCTAACTGTGGCTACCACTAGCAACTGTTGCGGAGCTATTGCAAAGCAAAGTCCTTCTGCTACAACCTCCTTTTCCTGTTGAGAAAGCTCCTTTTAGACAGGTTCTTCACCCACTTGTCATGGATGCCCTACTGTGTTGAGCTGTTGCCCTGATGTGTAGTTAAGGGAAAAGTAGACGTGCAGGATTAACTGAGACAGACGTAACAAGTTCATGTGCCATGTCACGCTTAAAGCACCCTATTCAACACAAGATGCTGACTGTCTTGTGCTTCAAAAGAATGTTCATATCTACCCACATCTTGTAATACATCAAAATGAACCCAGGACATAGGTCGGGGCCACAACTAGATTTTTTTGATTTATTAATGGTAACGTAAAATACATTTGTTTTTCTCTATACTTTATTCTGTCACATTTGTTTAAGGAACTGACTGTCACAATGCTGCTATGACTAAAAAATGCATCAATAAATTCTTCATGCATAATACACACAATCCAAGTAAACATAATCAAATATAAAATAACCAAATAATGGATTTGAAATGGATTTATTACTTGCGTGGTGTTAGCCAAGTGTGACTGTCACCAGACTAACTGTACTCATGAAAGCTGCAGGGATCGAGCTGTTAAACTGATGAGGCAAAGGATATTTGATTAAAACCTGTTTAATAAGCCAAACAGAAATCTCCTCTTTGCATGGGCTCTGTTTGTGAAGCATGCTAGAATATATTTATATTGGTAGTAAATACTGTGAAATATATGTGAATGTTTGCTATCTGGTACTGTAAAATGAAAACAAAAAATTTGTTTAGTTTAGGTCTGCAACTAAAGATTAAATGTTAAATCTACCAATTATTTTCTTTATTAAATGTTCTGTCTATAAAATGTCAGAAAATAAAGAGTGTGTCCATAATAAGATAAGATAAAATTTTATTAATCCCCTATCAGCTATCAGCAACAGCAATGAGAATGAAACACAGGAGAGGTACAGTACAGGAAAGAGTTAGAGTCCAGAACCAAACCAAGATAATAGATAAAAGATAGATAAAAATAAAGATAAAGTGAAACACTGAGCAGCTGGATATCTGCACTGGATCTTTGACTTGAGTGAACATATGTACAGTCTATCAATAAATAAAAAAACATAATTCAGACCTCAGATTATATACTGTATATCAAAATAATTGGTTCCGAAATACCGTATTGGCCCGAATATAAGGCAACCCTGATTATAAGATGACCCCCCACCCCCCACCCCCCTTTTTCGAACACCTGTTTTTGGAAAAATACTTTTAATATAACTTACATCATAGTATAGTTTCAGGCTCTTGGAAGTAGTCAAAAATTATTTTTTCCAGCAGTTAGCATTTATAAGACTGCCTGGTTTGTCTTTTTGAGCTCCTTATCATCTGTCACAGTGGTATTTGGCAGAAAGAAAGAAGAGGACACTGGCTACTACAGACTGGTAAAACATCTGCTGCAGCCTATTGCACACATTGAAGGACCTGAGCCTCCTCAGGAAGAACAGCATGCTCTGGCCCTTCCTGTAGAAGGCCTCGGTGTTGTTATAATTTCCCAGAGCACTAGGTGACATTTAGATTACTTGTTTTATCCAACCAACAGTCCAAAACTCCAAATATGTTCAATTTAATATCATATATAACAAAGAAAATCACCAAATCCTCACATTTGAGAAGCAACCAAAGAATTTCTGGCCTTACTGGATTATCAAAACAGTTGCTTATTAATTTACAGTGAATTTTACTAATCGATAAATAGTTTAATTATTTCAGCTCTAGTTTACTTACATGTAGAAAGTAGGTTGATTGTTTATCTTTATAATAAGAATATATTTACATGCACTTTACAAACTTTACAGTCATGGTATACCGGATAGTGGTTTCAGAGTCCAATGTTAAGAAACTCGAACATCACAGTTAATTGATAACTATCTAATCTGAGACCTTGAGAATCTGCAGTGGAACAGTCTCAAAAAATACACTTTTGATGGCACTGATGGATTTTATGTTCAATTTTCAGTAAAAGTTGAATTAAACAAAAGCATTAGTTCAAATTAAGCATCCTAAGTTTACTGAAAGTGTTTTTCTATACTATGTCAGTAGAGCTTTTCATATTCTTGTTCTGAAGCCACTGTTACTGCATGAGTTTCTGTTTGCACTCCAGAAGATGACCAAAAGAAGTCATGGCATGCCTAAACTATTGTAGCATCTGCAAACTTGAAAAACGTAACAGTCTGAATCAATCAGTGCAGCAGTGACGACAGAAATCCTTGAGGGACGACAGTGTTAAAAGTTGAAGTCTTAGAAAACCTTTTAACAGACTTGACAACCTGCTTTCAGTTAGATACAAAGTCCAACATCTAGAACTTATAAAACGTATAAAATTACAAATAAGCTTTCTTCTTCTTTTATTCTTCTTAATTACCACTCAGATCAATTTCAAATTATCCTACAGCTAATACCATGAAGCAGCATTTGACTGATCCTGTGATTTTCTTGTAAATACAAGCCCCGTGCTCTGATTCTGGGTTGCAGAAGACTTCAGACCGATCAGATCAGAGACCTCAACACATTTTACTTGGGTGACATAAACACAACCATTACGCCGCTTTTTGCCCTGAAATTAAATCTTCTGCAGACCAGTGGCGTATTAACATAATTTCAAGACCATATTTTTAAGTATTAAGTATTAGTGTGATTAACGTTTTTTTTAAGCTTTTTTTCTCTTTAAAGAGATACATATAATTAGTCTACATGCCAAGACAGAACAATTTGGCAAAATACAGAGAAAATTGAAAATAATAATAATAGGGATTCTAGGAATAATACAGTAGGTAGGGGAAACCAAGAGTTTCTAAAACTGGTGACGTGTAAAACTCCTTCGAAACAAGAAGGAACATATAGCAGGAAGAGCAGAGTCTGTGAAATTATTTTTTTATTCTGACCACTGATAAAAAAAAAAGAACCCCAAGGAAAAGCAGCAAAAATGTTTTGCATTTTTCCTTGAAAAATAACTGAAATGACTAATCAATGGTTTACAGCTATGTCCACTTTTGTGAAGATTGCTTCCATTGTAGGGATAGTAAGTACAGTAAAATTGGTAGCTGTGACTTCTGAGTATGGGACTTCCAGATATTCAAAGTACAATCACAGGATTAGTCAAATGCTGCTCCATGGAACTTACTGCAAGAAACTTTGAAATGGATTTTTCCTGCATGGGTGTCTTGAGGCTTCAGTGTTGTTGTAGCCTCAGGGCTCCACATCAGGCTTTAAAAACTAAAGGGACATCCTTTCTGAGACCACTGAGCCAAAATACCACCGTACCACTGGGCCTGTTTCATTGTATCTTGTGTCTTTCACTTAAAGTAGTACAGTAGTACTGGTAAGAGCCAGAATGGAGTATCACCATGCTTCAGAGATGAATGGAGTAGTTGCAGAGGACCTGAACATGTGTGTCGAGTCTAATCATAACAGTTTGTGCAAAGAAGAGAAGGACTCCAAGGAAACTGTAGATGAGAGCAAACTGTCTTGCATTGAGAAAGCTTATACCACAGTACTGAGTGAGCTTGGAGAGGCCGTCAACAGGGAGGGACATTTACATACACCACTACATGCAGCCAAAGCCACGCAGTTCCTCACTAAAGGCTACAATGAAACAACCCAAGGTGAGTGCAGATTTGTTTTATTTACGACAAAACTTTCAGCAGTGCTACATGTGATCAAATAAATCATCATTTTAAGCTAAATACTAAATATTGTCAGTCATTGTGTCACTTTTGATTTGCTGTAGTATTAATGCAGAATGTTTAACATTTAATCTCCACACAGATATCTTGAACGATGCTATCTTTGATGAAAACCATGAAGAGATGGTGATTGTAAAGGACATTGATTTGTTCTGTCTCTCTGAACATCACCTGGTGCCGGTCTTTGGCAAGGTAATTTAATAAATTATTCAGGGTACCGAAACAATATTTATATTTATAATTTTTGAAAGTACTGTTGTTTTGCAGCAGATTTTGTATGTAAATAATACATTTTTGCAAGCACGTACATTGATGCAATATATACTGCATTTTAACATAGACTGCATTATTTGTTTCAATGTTTCAGGCTCACATAGCATACCTCCCAAACAAGAAAGTGGTTGGTCTCTGCAAGCTTGCTAGGTAGGTGATTAAACACACACACACACACACACACACACACACACACACACACACATACAAAGATGTCTGTTTCATTCTCTTCATTTTTGTATTTCAGAATTGTTGAGATCTACAGCAGGAGGCTTCAAGGTAGAAGTGTTACACTTATTTCTTCTTTTTTCTTTATCTTTTAATTTCTTTATATTCAGGCTTTACATTTCATGTGTTTCTTTCTCTACAGTTCAGGAGCGCCTCACTGCACAGATTGCCTCAGCTATCTCTGAGGCGTTGGAGCCTGCTGGTGTGGCAGTGATGATCGAGGCTGTGTAAGTATTCCTCTTTTTACTCATTAATGGCTGACAACAAATGTTTTGCTAAAAACTGCTAGAACATGTTTTTTTTTTCTTAATCTTGTTTGGATCATCTTGTAAATGGTTTTCCCTGCATTATGGCTACTTTGATTGTGCTACATGGAATGTAAAACACCTTTACATAATTTTGCATCAAACGTGATACACATCATTAATACAGTAAGATGACCCACATTACATATAATCATATATGTTCACAGTATCTATCTATCATGTCTATTTACTGGCACACTGGTGTAGGAGACACTATTATATGGCTTTTCTGTAAATCATGGATGTGCTTTAGAGTTTTATGATAATTCAGACAACCTCCTTTGTGCATTTCAGTCACATGGAAATGAACACCAGTACTGTTACAAGTGTCATGCTGGGAAGATTTCACGATGATCCCAAGACAAAGAAGGAGTTCCTTGCCCTCATAATGAGGAATGAAAAGTTTTTACCTCAGCAGAGGGAACTGTACAGTGTTTTCACCACTTGTATGTTTTTTTTTTATGTCTCCATGTGTATCTCTATCACTTTTATTGTCATTGGATATTTCAGTTACTGGTGTTCTTACTTGAGCTAATAGCGGTGTATGTGTTTGAATGTCTCACAAAATGAAATGTAAAATTATCAACTGATGGTAATATTTAAAGCTGGAGTGCGGGACTTTTGTCTCCCCCTTCTGGCAGTGAGAGTAAAGACGAGAGAGAGATGAGAGCACCAGCAAGCAAGAGAGAGCAGCTGTGGTCGAATGAATGAAGAGAGGGAGCGGTGATGGTGAGAAAGCTGGTGAATCAGATCAATAAAACGTTATTTTCTGATTGTTTCTCAGCGGTTACGTTCTAGAGCACAAACACGCCCATACCTCCACTCAACCCTGCGGTGATGCTGCAACACCTGATTTGGTCTGAATACACACAGGCATGCAACACGCTCTCATGTGTCCCCCTGAGTGACAGGCACACAGAGAGGGCCGGTAAAAACATATATGTTTTGACGGTCCACCGGCCCAAAAATGTATTTTTTGACAGCCCACCAGGATTTGGCCCAGTATGCCCGATGATCAGTACATACTGGCCGTAACCTACTGTTGCGGCTGTAAAATGGTGCATAAATTGTTTTGAGCGTCACACAACCCCTGCGAATTGACTCGTTTCATTATCATTTGATCCATTCGGTCCATTAACATTTGGAAAGTCTAGAAGAGTCACACGATTAACGACCAAACGGCCAGCGCAGGAATGTGGCCCCTGACATGAGATTTAAAAACTCTGTATACTGTGAAATACAGAGAGATATATCTGGTGGTGATGGGCTTAATCAGCATTGTGTGAACTTGTTTGGGAAGGGCTTGAATGTAATGAACGTTCATTTATATGTAAAAGTTCCGCACTGCAGGTTTAATGAATTTAAGGGCCATGAGGTGCTTCACTGTACAGATATATAGATGTCATGGAAAAAAAGGTGAAGCTGATTCGTATTTTCTTGCATGAGTCTTATGTGTTTACAAAAGGTTTGAGAGTCTTCATTGACTACTTCCTACTCTTTAACCTTTAATTTTCATTTCATAATCAAAATAAAATATTAACTCAAGAAGCTTATTTGTAATTTTATAAGTTTTATAAGTTGGACTTTGTATCTAACTGAAAACTAAGAGTTTAAATTTTAGCACTGCCGTTCCTCAAGGATATGTGTTGTCATGGCTCCCCTACTCCATGCGCACTGATTGATTCATAAGTTTTCAAGTTTGCAGATGCTTCAATAGTTTAGGTATGCTGCCTGACTTCTTTTCATCATCTTTCTGAGTGCGACCAGAAACTCATCCAGTAGCAAAGGCTTCAGAACAAGAATATGAAAAGCTCTGAGCAGCCCTGCCAAATCAGAACTTAAATCTTTAATGAAAATGTATGATTTAATTTTATGAAACTCTTTGTTCTCTATGTTAACAAAATCAAAGTTTCAAGCCGGTATAGTCATATCAACAGTCATATCTAATAAGGGTGGGTGAAAAAATCTATTCATGTTAGAAGTTCTGATCGTCTACGATTCTTGTACTCTGCTAATAACATTATGGATTTCCTTATTACGTTCACGGAACAAAAAAGGCAGAACTCTGCCGCGAGGCATAGTGCAGCTCCCAGACTGTATACAGCGTGCACACACTAGAGTCATGCTACAGTCAGCAGCCCTGTCTTCAATGAAGGCAAGTGTATGGGTGCATTTTACAACCCCCCGGGGAAGAAGGAGGCTTGTCATGTTCAAATATGTCAAACTTGTTCATGGTGTGTCTGTAATATACAGTAAACTTATGGAGTGCAGTATATAAACTGATTTAAAATTTAAAGAATCATAACATCTATACGTGCAGACAATGTGAAGCACTGTGTATCCAATACATTAAATAAATATTATCATCAGTTATTCATTTCACTTTTTGGTAGGATATTCCTTCTATCTGATATTTCAACTGTACATAAAAGTCCTTCCCGTTCGACATCCTCTCCAAGCTCACTCAGTACGGTGGTATAAGCTTTCTCGATGCGAGACACTTTCTCATTCAAGTGAATGGGAAGGTAGAAGGTTTCCAAGAATTTTAGGAGGTTCTCAGGTTCCAGTCCAACCAACTTGTGTCTGAGAAGCTGGTTTAAAAAATAGAAGATAAGGGACAGATGCAGACGAACTTTGTACTTGACCTCAGGTGAAATATGGTCTTTATATTCCAATACTAACAGTAATTCTGTTTAGCTAGTATGTCTGGTGGAGAGTTTAATCATCACTTTAAAAATGTTAATTAGAATTATTCACAGTGACACACTTGAAGATGAAACAATCATCAGTCTCTTTGACGCAGAGTTGCAACTGTAACAAAGACTATGTCAGTCGACATAATTCACACTCCAATGTCCACATGACAGCATTTGGCACAGTTAGCTCAGTCAACTCAAATAGCTCTTTGTTGTATCTTGTCTTTGTGTTGTGGCTGAAAAATATCTAATTTTGCATACTCTGTTTCCACAGTCTTGCATGCATTTTCCTTTTGTTTCAAGGACACTTTCCATGTATTTTCCACTAGAATTTTGTTATAGGTTTCTTTTCATATGACCCAGTATTAATATAAAGCAGCCCTGCTCATTGATTTGCAACATTTTTATATATATATATATATATATATATATATATATATAGGGTATATAAATTCATCCCAACAAAAACCACAAACTAAAAGATTTTCTACACATTGAAAAGGTATCAGCTGAAGTCACAGTCTATTACGCCAAGACATGCTGTTTGGTATATATTTTTATATATTTGCATTTGAAAACGATAGCATTAAATTTAAGGCGTCTTCCCAAAATCTAAGATTATGCATCCTCTTTACCATCAGATTGAACTTCACTCTGCTGACTGTCTTGTGCTTTAGAAGAATGGTTCTTCAGTTACATTCATCAAAATGAACCCAGCACATCAATCAAGGCCATAAACACATTTAATAATAAGTGTAAAATAGTTAGAAACTTGGCACTATTAGTTGTATGGTTCCTATGTATTTGTATTTATACACCAATGTCTACTCTTTCTGATTATTATTGAAAATACTTCAAAACATGTCACCTAATGTCACAGTTACATGTTTCCTAAAGGTAACCAGGAGTGTTGTATTTAACATTTAATGGCATTTTTTTTTAATTAATTGATTCATGTTTCTAACTGTTCTAACTGTAGGGACACGCTTCAGGTCCAGCTTGGTGACTGTCACAATGCTGCCATGACTAAATACCCCGTCAGTAAATTCTTCACAGTGAAGCGAGGAAATATTCTTTCTCCTTTAAATCTATTCATCAAAAGCAAGTTACAAAAAAATCTGCACACAATCCAGGAGGAGTTAGCTATACACAAATTTAAAAGAAAAACCTGGTGTGTCCCTGTTCAGCCCAGGTAGGACTGTATGTCACAAACACCTCATCCTGTTTGTCCATGCTGTATTTCTGCAGTTTTGCTATCTTGGTCTATTCTGTACACCCAACATCTGGAAGAGGGATCCCTCCTCTCTTGCTCTTACTGAGGTTTCTTACATTTTTTCCCTGTTAAGGGTTTTTAGGGGGAGTTTTGCCTTATCCAAGTCAAGGGTCCAAGGACAGAGGATGTTGTATAACTGTGCAGAGTGTGAAGTCCCCTGAAGAAAATTTGTGATATTGGGCTATACAGATAAAATTGACTTGACCTAATTCACACAACTAAGGTTGCTTACCTTTCAGCTAGCTTGTGAAACTGTAGTGAGTTGGGATCATTTAGGCAAAATAGTTTGTAAGGCTTGAAGAAAAACATCTATTTGCAACATTTATGTAAATATGTTTATTTCAGACATGAATATATTTATGTATATATTTATATGAATATACAATGAACAGACAGTTAGTGCAGACTACGGAGGTTCACAGATCAGTTAACCAGGGCAGGACAGAAAGGGAAGACTAAAGGGCAACACACACACGCACACACACAAACACCAGCCATATCGTGTCATTTGATGTCCATAGCACACACCTGACCCTCCGTACAGGCGGAAGAAGTTGTTAAAGTAGAGTAGCGGGGTCCAGCCAGTCCAAGGAGCGACTGATAAAATTGTTGCTTTACTGGAGTGTCGACACTGGGAATTAGGACAGGCATATCTTGACACGCACGTCCATAGAAAACAGTGGGTGCATGTTTTTTGATGTACTTCATACACCGCCGCTGTGTGTTACCCTTAAGAATAAAATATATTAGTGGAGTGCAAATAATAAATGTAAGGTCTAATCTCCTGTCACAGAAAAAAAAAAACAAGTGCTGGAGACCTCATTTAAACATGCTAGGAGCTCATATTAGTCAAGTATATAATATAACCTTTCACAACTTTTATGGAAAAATAATATTCTCATATTAACAATACTTATAAATGCAGGACATATGGCAATATATAAATACATATATATTTAAGTAAATTCCAGTGGAGCTTTTCACAGCTCAGATCCAGTTATGTTTGCTGGTCTGCATCATGTCACTCTGCAGGCCAAGGCTTGTGGGTGCTGGTGGGGCTCCGTGGGGCCTTCGGACTCCCCTGAAAGACAATGTGAAGGACAGGGTTTAATTATTCTGTAAATTAATATAAATGTTGAGTTATTTCTGTAGTAGTTATGAATATATAGAATTTAGAATATTAACTAGTAACTAATAACTAGTATGCAAGTAGCCTCTACACAGATACTAAATATAATATAGATACACTATTTCTGTTGACTGTTAATTATCAGAATATTCATTAAAAAAATTCTTAATTGCATTCACATTATAATTTTAGATTAATTTAACATAATTCATTAAAAAAAACATACTGTGGTAGTAATATTTTACTATTAAAATAATAAAGTGTTATGCTCCTCAAACAGAAAACACAATCCACAGGAGGGCAGCAGTGCACCTCTGGTCAGTGTTGCCCACACCCAAACTACAGCCTGGAGCTCTGCTGTGGAATTGACCCTGCCCACTTTAAATACAAGAGTCATTTCTCACTGTATGTACAGTTATTTTGAGTGTGACCTGCACTTAAATCTGCTGATTCCCCAGCAGATTTAAAGCTGGTGGTGTTTTAACTTTATAGTTTGTGACCTCTAAAAATGAACCAATGCCAACTAAAAAAGTGAACTCTTGACTCCAAATGCTGATATTTATTCTTCTTTTCCAGGCTGTTAAAAAACTGCACCAGTGAAGTTTGCATGATGACTAAAGGTGACCACCCATTCATTACAAGGTAGGCCATTTTATACCGGGTGTTTCAGTTTTTGCAGTACATCTTTCTTTTACATGTATCACATGTATTTATGTGATATAGTGTATTCTTATCGTGAATTCTTATTATATTTTTATGCAAAATTACAGTCACCTTAAAAGGTCAAAATGTGATTACCCCATCCTCACTGACTCAGACTATGTAGGTGTTACCTATTTCCCTGAATCAAATTCTTGTCTCTGTTTGGGCACATTAGGTGGGAAGGTGGACTCACCACAGCAGTCTGGGTCTTTGCATAGTTCATATGGGCGTAGAGCAGCACAGCTGTGTCGTTGTGAGACGCCTCCAGTGCAATGGACAAAGCATTGCTGCCATCCTGCAGACAGAGGGGAGGAGGAAAGAGAAGGGGAAAAGCCAAAACAGAGATAAAAGAAGGGAAGAGGGAGAAAGGTGAGTTTATTGACCCTAAAAACACGAGAAAGACTTTACAGTTTAGCTTTACAGTTTGAGATGTACCATGTGATCACATGGTTGTTCCTTTTTCCAGCCACTTCAACACCCTCTGTATTATAAGACTATGGCTGTCTAGATGTTACATTACTCTCATGATGGACGTCGGGCTTACACATTCATTCCCATCAGTCCAGTCACTATTGTGTCATCCTTGATTGGCCAGTAAATAAATATGACATTCATCCAGCCTGCATCCTCAGCTTTTCTTTGTTCTTGTAATTAATAATTAATACTTTTCAAGCTATTACATCAAAACAAAAGATCTAAATAACAGTGGAGGCACTTCCAGTTACTCTTTGCATTCCCCATAGAGCTATAAATCCAGAGGCTAACCTGACTAGCATGGTCTAGCTAAAAGACAACAACTGTTCCATTGCCAAAGCTATCCAGGTGGAAACCTCACACCTTAACCTCTATGTTTCACACATGCCAAGACGTAGACCTAATAGACAGTATTCAGCTAAATCAACAGAAATGTTTTCATTGATGGGGCACACTGAACCAGAAAGTCACGTAGCAAACAGTTTAGGACAACTACATGAACTTTTAAACCCCTAGTTAATAAAATACATGAAATGAAAATCAAACAAAAAAAAAAACTGGCACTGCACTACTTTTAATATGTAACACCACTGTGCCTTTCAGTCATGATTTGACATGCTGTTCTCAGCATGACAAATCATGACTGACCCCCACCCCCACCCCCCACCCTGTCTACCTCTCGGTCCAGCTGTGCTGCAGTGAAATACAATCCAAGAGCAGCCTGCACTGAATGGCCAACTCATTATGGCACAGATGTGAACAATCAAATATCTCTCAGCCTGGCGGTCCTTCAAGCATCCAGACCAATCCAGTGTAAAATCACTTTAAAACACAAGGCAAGTGCAGATTAACATAAAGAAGCAAGAGATGTTAGAAGGAACGATGAGAAGCTAGAAAAATCTAAACAATTTGTGATACATTTCATTTGGTTGACAAAATGATAAATCTTGTGCACCACAGATCCTTCAAAGTTTAGAAATAATTCCTGATGGACTTAATTTTTCCACCTTTTTTGTTTTTAGGACACAACATTTTTTGTAAACTAACAATTGCTTTCTGACTTGTGTATGGGTCATGTGGTAAGATATGCAGAGGACTACTGCCAGAGTCTGCAGGGCATTGTGTCTGAAATCTGCAAGTCTGCAGTTGTGGTTTTTTTTTTTTAATTCATCCCCGGGGGGCTTGTGAGTAGCGCAGCAATTGTTTTTCCTGTAAACAACACTGATTTGAAGGAAGGACAGAGAAAACTAATCTAACTGTGGCTCTTCAGCTTTCAGCATGTCTTGCTAACTGAGAAAAAAACGAAAGAAGAGCAAAAGGAGGTGACAAGAAAAGGAAACTGCATAGACCAAAAAAAAAAATTTCCCATGAGGAGTCGTTTCCTGAGCGCAGATTAAGCTGAATCCCAGACATGAACGCACTCAGATGTTTTCAGCTGTCAGAGATCCAGCAGTTGGCTTGATCTGTAGGCTCAGAGTAAGCAGGCATTCAGTACGAAAACAGCCCTGCACTAAAATAACACAGGGAGCTGCGCTGGTGGGCGTGTTGCTTCAGGTACCAATGAGACATGAATACGATGAAAGAAGTCCAGTTTGAGGTTCAGATCCATGATTTCGTAAACTTCTCAGACACCCAAAACACCTTAGTTTATAACACTCAAAGACAGCATTTTACAACTCAATCACAATTTTACAAAATTATCACAGTGGCAATTGTTTTATCTTTTCATGTTACAGAATAATCTACAAGGAATCTGTGCTTGCATGTATGTGATTAGCCAATCCAGCACTTGCCAGGTGAGCCTGAGTTTTTGCACCAGAGCTCCCTGCATTGGCAACCATGCGCCTCTGGACGCAGGGTTAATGTCAGTCTGAATGGGGGCCAATTCACTGAGAGTTTCTTTCAATGAGTGCAGCAGCTAAATGCCTTAAATGTAAATTTGTCCGATGTCTTACGTTATCAATGATGGAGATGTCACAGCCAGGCTGTTCCAGGAGCAGCTTGACGATTTCAGCTCGGCCATGTTCGCTGGCACACATCAGCGCCGTAGATCCCTCGTCGTCCTGCACGTTGACGTCGGCGCCACACTCCAGCAGTGCCCGCACCATCTCCTGCCGACCATGACTAACAGCTAGCATCAACGCTGTCTGGCCAGCCTACAAAGGTAAAGATAATATTTTCCAAAAATAATACAGTTTTTGAGAGTCTGTCAGATGGGTTAGCTTATCCATTAATTGCAATCAATAAGATTACCACCTCCTAACAACATAAACTGACTTACTGATACCAATCCTACTGTTCTACTATCTGAAACAATGGCAATGAGGAAAGGTATAATGTGTACTTTTATTGATATAGAGAAAGTTTTTTTCATTTGTACATTTTTCTTTTCTTAGCACTGCACTACCTTGTGCTGTAGAGCTCCTCAGAAACTGTACTTAAGAGCATTTCAGTTATTATGCAGCAGTCATTCATTCACTCAACCTACATTTTCCTTGTCAGTTAAGGGGTTCAAATTAGTGGCCTTACCACAGCATGCCTGCCTCCCTGGCCTTTTAGGCTGCTGCTTCCCCTCAACAGGGCCCACTGTTTATTATAGCATGGAGAGCAACTAAGTGTAGGTATAAAAAAAAATAATGCATTGTTCCAAAAGCCAAACTTAGTCATAAAAGAAATCTCTAAAGATATAATCACAAATGGCTCCTTTAAATTTTGAATTTAAAAATTTGTGTCACTAAATAAAAATAAAAGTTACACAAGTATCTTTCTCAAATGTAATTTAGCACTCCCCAGCCCAAAAGCTAAAATTAAAACAGAACAGAAAATAGTGTGACTTAAAATTCCTGACTCTAAAATTTCATTGCGTGCCTCGTGTTTTGTTCCCCACAGCAGCAATAACAAGCATCAGTAATTGGATTTATAGCCAGTGATGCTATAAATTCAGTCCTATGACTTGGCGGTGTGAGAGTCTGTCAGGTGCTTTGTCCTAACACATACAGTACACAACCTGATTAAATCAACCAAAGAGATAAAACCACTGAAAAGTCAACAGATTCTCACAGATGACTTGTGTGTCACGTTAGGCTACACGTTTCCTTAATCAAATTGAACCTGTAACACATTATTCCTCATGTGCTCTGGCTTTGAATGTAGTACTTCATTACAACACAGGAAATGCTCCTAACACTTTCCCATTTAAATAGGCAGGGAACAAGGAGGGGTATTATTCCCTGAGCACTGTTTTATTGTCCAACTTCTTCAAAACAGCTGTAAGAATAAAGTAGATATTCATTCAAAACTATTTTATGTTAAGATTAATCTAAAAACTAATGAAATCACATTGAACTTTTACCATCTGTGACTGTAAAATTGTAAAAACTGTAAAATGTTTGGGACATACACACACAAACGCACTATAAACCAGGAAAAAGGTTGAAAAGCTATAATTAGATTCAGCAAAGGAATGCTGCAAAAACTCACTATCGAAGATCTTTAGTGACTCATTCACTTAAGTTACAATTTTTCAAATTTGTAGAATTGATTCAATGTCTGGTTTTATATAATATGTTTTCTCCTTAACAGCTTAATGTGTCCAAATCAGACTAAACTCATTTAACAAAGCCAGCTGAGTCATTGACTGACTCCTGTCGATGTAATGCTTCTGGCTGATGGAGCTGACCACAGAATCACATGAGCTCTTTGTGTTCTTTTTGGACACAAGTCATTCATATTCTGCTTTTTTGTGAAACAAATATTTTCATTCACCCTTTGGAAAACTACTATTTTGTCAGGTGATGCCAGAATACAGCATGAACATACATGTTCATGTATCAAATCCAGCATGTACTCACTAATCTTGTGTTTTAAGTTCATGTGACTTTTTGACAGGCAGGGCTTACATAACATAAATGACATGCATATGACAGGAACGACTGCGCTAAAGTGACTGTGGGAACATGGAAGGAGTTTTTAAAAAGCGGGCTACGAGCTGCAATTTAAAAGCACATGAGTGCTTAATACAAGAGCACTGTGAACATAGACAGATGGGGACTTGCCTGGCTGGCTTTGGCGTTGACATTGCCCTGACTGAAGAGCTTCTTAACCACAGCCATGTCATCCTCCTCCTTCACTGTAGAAAGAGCAGCCAGCATGATGGCCGTGTAGCCCGCCTTGTTCTGTTTATCCACACAGCACATGCCTGTAAGGAACAGATGTTTTTTTACTTAGTATATAAATGCACGCATGTACAGTACATACCGCTACTTGCATGTGAATGTACATGTGAATGTGCAACCTGACAAGTAGAGAAATCAGGGTTAGTTTAGTTTGTTTAGGGATTAAAGATAACGACTTCATTATGAGGACTGTCACTGGATCCACCTTTTCCTGGTCAAGAAATAGCTCCAATGTAAAAACCACACTGTGTCCTTTTTCTATTTCTGCATGTGTTAAACACACAAGATGCCAATAATACTGTATGTCATTGGATACTTGTTGGAGTGAATATTTTTTTAGTTTTGAAAGTGCTGGGCTAGCGGTTTTCCCCTACTTTAAGTCTTGTGCTAAGTGAAGCTAAACACTTCCTGGGCGAGTCTCTGTCCTGAAATTGACATTGGTTATTTAATGAATGTTCTATTAATCACTATTTTTAATATTAACACCAAAATCACCAAACCCAAGTGGACATATGCCAAGTGAACACAATACTGCACATGTAGCAAAATAATTGGTTGGATTATTGACTAGATTGTTGTTTTAGTCTGTAAGGTAACATAATGTGGATCCTTATCACAAAACTTTTGGCCACTGACCTGTGTCCAGCAGCAGCCCCACCACACCAAAGTTGGAGTGTGAGACGCTGTAGTGGAGAGCTGTGTTTCCGTTGCCATCGGTCATGTTGACTACATGCTCCAGCAGCGTAGCAGACACCTCAGAGAACGCCATCAGGTAGTCCGACACCCGCGATGGCTGAGCCATTTTAGCGCTGGAGATACGGAACCACTCGAGCTGGACGGTGTGAGTGCTGGAGAGCTAAAGGTAAAATCATCCATCAGTATTCATTGTGAACAACTGAGCACAACAGAATCTGAGACATACCGACATACATTTCATGGATCTATTGTCAACTTGCTATAGTATGAACTAGCTTAGCAGATATTCTCATAATGTGTTGAAGTTAAAAACAATTTCCCTCGTGTGTGTATACTGTACAGGGTTTACAGTAACCCCACATTCCACTGGATGTTAAGGGAAGTCCTCCTTTTTACCATCTGCTGTTTAACTCAACAATGATACAGAACCTGTTCTCAGTCTAGACTCCCCTGTTATTGTTACATGAAGCTCCTATTGTTTCTAATTAATGTTTGCTGGTGCTAAAAATATCCCTAACCAGTACAATGCAGTCCCAGAGCTTTCATCAGCTTTAAGTAATTACAGTATAACTAGACGTTACATTTTGCATTATTCTGGTGATAAAATGGTTTCAAAGAAGCATGCAGGGACGCACCACTTCCTTACTCTTCAGGGTTTTGATGTCATCGTTCAGGTGATTCTTCAGAATGAGACAGGCTTCACGCATTTTTGAGCTCAGCTCAAACCTGTGACAGACACATAATTTGTATGAAGTTGGTCATTTTTGATTTGTGTGCCACACAAGACAGTACAATAGATCACTTTGTAGAAATCAGTTTTCACTTAGATATTTAAGGGTCTTTTCTGGTTGGTCTGCATGGAAAAAAGCCACTTTAAAGCCCTTTTGACAATAAACCATAAAAATGTCAAAGGGCTGGGTGAATACTTTTTATAGACTGACATTCTATACTGCTTTCAGTACATAGTTTTTTTCTGTTTTTAAGATTGTAGTATGTATTTATCATGTGTATATTAGGAACAACATACTTCTCTTTCACACCATCAGATGAATAATTTTCTGCTCTCAGAGTTTCCTCATCTGTGTCACTCTCGTCCAGGTTGACATTTCTTTCCTCCTCAGATGTTTCTTCCTCCAGAGCTGCCTCATCCTCCTCTGTGCTGTCCAAGCACTCGCCTTCTCCACTTTCTCCAGAAGAACTCCCATCTTCCTCCTCCTCTTCCTCATCTTCTTCTTCACTCGATGTAGACTCATACCTGGAAGATTCAAATATTAGCTGGAACTCAGCTCAACTTGTTCGATTCACATTTGTAGGCACTTGGCTGGCTTTCTTTTCAATTGGTGAGGAAAAAGAGGTTTACATTCTCACCAAGCCTCTGACCTTTTGGTCGCAGCGTTGATGCCAACCTCTAGACCGTCTGCCGCCCCTCATTTTATTTTTACTGTGGTAAAAAATAAAATTAAGTTTCATGTTACTCACCCTCCATTTAGAATGCCCACAAACTGCAGGCTCTTCTTGCCAGCGGTGCGATTCTCACCCAAGTTACTCCCATCCTTCCTCTTCATGATTGATTTCAGCATACCTGTTAACACACAGGAAGCAGATGGATCAAACAATAGCTCAAACAAAGAACACATACCTCAAACATGACGCATGATGTAAATATGTTTTCGCAGCCTTTATCACTAAAGGATTATACCATCAACTATAATTTTAGCAGTTTTACTAGGAATACAACATATGTCCCAAATTGTTTGGTTTTTTTATGAATGTACATTTCAAATTCATACCTACTAAATATAGTTTAACAAAACAAGCTCATGTCAAGGTCTACTGACTGTCCTTATGAAAGAAAGCATTTGGTTCTGTCATGAAGGAAGCAGTTAAAATCAGCATTTACTGTAGCACACACCTGTCTTGGTGTTGCTGATAGCAGTCACGTCTCCTTGGTCTCCCTCTTTCTTCTCCACCGTACTAACCACTTCTTCTTCTGGCGAGACCTTGTATTCAGCGATGGTCAACTGTCTCTTCTTTGGCACTGTAACTTTCTGCTCCTCAGTCTTTTCCTCAAACAAATTCTCCCATTGGCACCCAGTGCTGACCATTGCAACAGGAACTGGTTGTGCTGGTGTCATTACAGCATCAGTCTGAGTGCTGTGTTCAGTCTGATTTGCTGTTAAGCCCTCACCTACGCATGCATCGCTCACCTCGGGACAGCACAAAACTGCAACATGCTTTAACACAGAAGTCGATGTCTCTACCTGGGCATTCGTCATGTCTGGTTTGGCGAGAACACCTTTTTCAAATGTGACTTTGGACGCTTTCTCCTCAACCTGGGCTCTGAGAATTCCCAAGTCTTTGTCAGCCACACTCAGCCGGTCCTCCAGAGCCACAATAGACTCCTGCTGGAATTTAATGGTGTCCTGTAAGGTATCCATCTCCCGCTGTGTCTCGGAAGTTAGCCCAAGTAGTGACTCCATAACCCAAACCGCAGCCTCCTCTGTCTCCACTCTGGCCTGTATTCCCTCCTCATGAACCAGAGTGGCTTCTGTTCCTGTGCCTTTCTCACAAACATTCACCTTGGTGCCCTCAGAAGCATCTTTCACACCGTGGCTGTGGTAGAAAACAACAGAGTCCATTGGCATATCGTCCCCAACTGCCACTGATTTCTTCTCAACAACTGAAACTTTCTCTGGAGTTTTTAATAAAACTTTAGATGAACGTTCTGCAGCTTTCTCCTCCATCCCCTCAAATTTCTCAGTCAGCTTTTTCAGCTCCCCAGATTTTCCAAGGCCTCTGTGACCAGGTGAGGTTGGGGAAGTTAATCGACTCTGGATACTGGGGTCAGTTTGAAGGGTCTCTGTGGTTTGGGTGGAGGACTCTGTAGATGGTTTCTGCTGCTGGGCCACCTCCATGGCTACTTTCTTCTCCTGCAGTGCCAACAGGAGCATGTCTTTCTCTGCACGGAGTTTGGCCACCTCTTTCTCAAGTGCTGGAACACCCTTTACCCGTTCTTCCATCTCCTTCAGCTGCTTCAAGGCTGTAGCCATCTGCTCTCTAACTGTCTGCAGCTGGCTGGGTGGGATTGGAGTCATTGTGGTGCCAGCAGCTGGAGTGCTGCGCCCAGAGGTCTGAGGACTGGGTTTAGTCCAGCTACTCTGCAGTGGCTGATTCGATGGAGAGGTCAAGAGCTTCTTGGGAGGATCTCCGAGCTGGAATCGCCCACCATTCTGGTGCTGGTGGCTCTGCTCCTGCTGTAACCGCAGACTGGTTTCAAGAAGAGTCCGCTCAACTCTGGGGTTGCGCTGTGGTGGAGGGGGTGGCACTTTGGCTCCGCCAGACAGCGGAGGAACACTGAGGAGGGTCACGGGGGAAAGAGAGAGCCCTTCGCAGGGCGCTGACCCAAGGCGGTTGCGTGGTGGCGGCGGAGGAGGAGCTCTGCCATCCTCACTAGCTGGGGATGCAAGAGACTCTGTGGAGGTCCAGCCACTGGTGCGCCCCCCCACACTAGGACTCCTCTGGGAGACTTTCAGCCCCCGTCCAGAGCGGCGGGATGTCACTGGTGCACGGCGAAGGTTGTGCCCACTCTCTATCTCTTCTACATATTTGAGGAAGTCCAGATCGAGCTGGAAACCATATGGTGTTTGGACGGAGTAGGAGGCTGGCTGGTTAGCCTCTTCCTGACTAGAGTAGAGGAATGGAGAGCCCAAATCTGTAGAGAACAGGACATGTGACTAGACAAAATGGCTACATTGATGGTAATTAATTAGTCCTGCTGATACAGCAGAAAGACATATTAAAATAGTACTGTTTTACAAAACAGCAGAGATAATAGTACTTACTATTGTAATATAAACCAAGAGAGTATGTACATTTTTTTGCTTTAGTGTTGACACAATATTCACAATATAGTCAAGAAACTAAATAGTTTTAATGTTTTCTGGTATAGTGAAGCTAATTTAGGTGTCTGGTGTGTAGCGTTTACAGTACAAGCTACATAAAGACACAAAATGATTTCATATATCTTTTGTTTCTTTTTGGTTTTAAGCTTCCCTGACAACATCTGAATAAATCACTGCGGTAAACCTAACCATTCTTGTGCAGGTTAAAACAAGTTGATTTATTGCGACAACTTGGAAAACTACAGTAGATGTTGCAACACCAAAACCTCATCTCATGGAATAGCCAAAATAAAAGGAAAACATGAGATTGAAATAAAAAAAACAATGACTTGATCTTTTTAAGAACATCTTCATGCAGCTTCTTACCAGGCAGTTTTGGGTTAACTTGCACCGACTGAGTCATTTTTCAGGACTGGGACCTTTCAGCACATACACAGCTTCAAATCAACACCTGGCTACAGAAAACATACAGTGACATGGATGCATTTGTCATGAATGTACTTAGACACAACAGGAAGCAAGGAAAAGGATGCCATTTCTAAAATAATGCCAGAAGTCAGTTATTTATATTGTCAACAAAAAAAAAATGTAGGTTATGTTCTGACTTGCTAGAAGTATCACAATGTGATTTGATTTTACATTATTAATCATTCTCTAACCACAAACATTACATGCTTCAAATGTTGGCCATCAACACATTTTTGTCAATAGGAAAAATCTTTAAACTTTCAACATTATACCTTCTAAACAAACCCAAAATGGCTCCATGCTCTAACTTTAATGGCACATCTTTATAGGAGTTGTAGACTTTCTACAAAGTGCAGAAAGGCCTAAAATAGTTTGTGTTTTCTTATGGCTCGTTAGCGCGTGTGACAGCCTGTGACTGAATCCAAAGGAAGATAAATTCCTCTCTTTTAGAGATAAAGAGGTTTTTTTTTTTTTTTTAAATGGATCTGTTATTTTCTTTTCTTCTTTAGAGTTGTTGAAAGACATTGAGCCTGACATCATCCATATCTCTGAGCTTTTTGTGTGCGTGTGTGAGATTGCGTGTGTGCATGTTCTACTGTCAAGCTTTTGACCTCCTTAGAACTCAATGACTGTAAGAGCTATCACAAGCCTCTAGGGGTGAAGATACATGTCTAAAGTGCAAGTACGTGTGAGTGTGTGTGTAGACATTTCTGGCACACAGTGCGGATAGAAGTCAGGGAAAACACCTCAGAACAAGCCAACAACAAAGAGCTGAACACTGTCCAAAAACCACAACACAGCTGCTCCATTAACAACAGTATCACACCATCGAATTCTACTGAAAAACTACAGAATCTATCTCGCCACAAGACCGCTAAAACCTGCCATATGCAGGGATTAAAACAAGAAAAGATTTGTGAGCCTGAAAAGTTGTGCAGGAGGAAATGTGTACAATGTATAGAATTAAGTGTTATATGAATTTAAAAGTGCTCTATGTCTGAAATAAGGCATGGTGCCTGAGAACTTTAACCCCTGCATACATACTGCTTCACTGGGAAATCAGCGTTCATTTATTCAGACACATGCATGAGAAAAGCAGAAAACAGAAGTACAAACTGGTTGGCTGAGACACAGTAAAAGGGTCCATCTCAAGACCCAAAACAATAGCATCCAGCTTGTTATGTTATTCGTTATCGTCGAGACAAAAATGAACTAAAGTTGGGGGGCGGGTATTTCTCTATTCAGCTATAGTAGCTATAATTGCTTGTGTTAACAACCTGGTTCTTCTTCTGTTTGTTCCAAACAGACAGGAAATACAAGATACTTCCTGAGCTGCAGGAAAGAGCTACCAGTTAGTGTTCCTGACAGAAAATGGAAAACATTGCATGAACTGAACACTTACTGGATATCTGTTGTTATACAAATTGTAGAGGCGATAAAGATGTATTAACCTAAATTACAATTTGATAGATTACTACTTTAAAACAAAAATAATGAACGTTTAAAGAGCACACCCAAAGTTTCTAACAAAGCAGTTTGTTTTAGTGTGTGGAGGAAAAGTTTACCTCTCTCAGCCGCTCAGTGAATGATTCATGCAGCTGGAGATTAGGCTGGTTCCCTCCTCCCTGCTCCACACAGCCCTGTGAAAGAGAGAAAGAGACCATCAGAACAATCCAAACATAACATCCAAAGCACACCACCATTACAATGCAATGGCACATTGTTGGGTGTCACATTGTATTAAATGTGTTGAGAAACATGACTCAACATGAAATGCAGATGCTTCCATACAGGGCTCACTGAATAGTTTAATGAGGATGAAAATTGCATGAATCATACAGTATGTTATGGCCTTTACAGTCACCAAGTCAGCATTTAAGCTGTCAAGGAGGCCTGAGTTGGCCCAAAATCTTACTGCAAAAACCTGATGGTAGTTTTATTTTCTTTTGTCACACATCTGTACACTATTTTAGTGAATCTGGAGCAGATTCAGTAGTTTGTATTACACTTAATTTGTTACTTGAAGCTTCAAACTCTCCAGCTATGGCTCCTCGGATGATGGCTGGTTGCCTGGCAACATCACAAGGATGACAAGACTGGAGAAGTTCCAGCACATAAACCCCCATAAAAAACTTTACGTTTCAGTTTTTGTATTGATTAAACAAATTAAATATAACGTGTTAATGGACAGAGCCAGGCGAGCTCTACGGAGCAAGTTTGAAAGACCTCACTTTGCAGAAGTCAAGCCTTAGAAGCCACAGACTATAGGACAGTAACGTTACCTGTAACAGGTTGTGTGTCCACCTGCACCAGTAACTATCTCAGGTGTGTGGGTTTACAAAGAAAATTATAGGAGCTGCTGTTTATGTGGTTCGTTTAAAAGCAGTGTGTTTTGAACATAAAACTACTTTTCCTATAAATCTCAGTTTCTTCTTTATGTCTTCAATATGTGCAGCACATGCAGATACACACGTCCTCTGTCTTTGAAATATGAAAACACATACAGTCTCAGATACAGTAACCTCACCCACACACACACAAAACCCCTCATACATGCAGTCATTCATTTTCTTTGAAACATACACACACACAGATGTGTTTTCCAGCAGCCTCGGGCACATTCCTACCACATGCTGTTGCAACACGCCAGTCGTCCTTCTAGCTGACTGACTACTGATAACCTATAAACACACACGCACACGCACACACACACACACACACATCATCTGTCAGCTCAGACTGCTGCAGACAGATACTTTATTGTCAAAGTAAAGACCACAAACCAAACTAACAACACTAATTATCAAAAATTACATAATTGGCTATTATTGACAATGGATTAATTAGAATATGCGGTCCCCACAACAAAAACGGAACAAAAATCTCTAAGTGAAAACAGCGTTTCTGCACAGTATCTTCTTATCAGTCACTGCGCTGTTTCTTCTCTCAGGACAGACCACAGTAAACATGATGCTCACCGCCTCGACCAATCACACACAAGTTATACAAGTGCTAAAAGGTTGGGGTTTTTTTGTTTAGTTTTTTTTTTTTTTTTAAAGGAGTGACCACACCTTGATGGGTTTACTTTGGTCCAAACAAGAGAGAAGTAGTCAACCATACTTTGAGTTTTTTATATTTGGTTTGTTTAGCAAAACAGGGACAAATTACAAGCTAACCAGAGCTCATAAACAAGTCACATGACTCACAGGTGGTTTGTTTATTGGGCAGTTTTAGTAATCCAGCCTGGTTGAAGTTAAAATTAGTCTGACCTCAGTTTCTATAATTTTAGCTTGTCTGTTTTTTGTTTTTTTTTTGTTTTGTCTGTTTTTTTTTCTATTGTTCTTCTTCCACATTTGCCATAGCTGGGTTGGATTCCAATGATATTTTTTGTAAAAATCCAGCTATATTTTCAGTCCCAATGTGGTGAAGTCAGTGTTTGGTAAGGTCTGAGTGCTATTATAATACAGCAGTGCTATGGTTTGTATCAATGACAATAAAGTATGTGCGTCTCTGAACTTAAAACAACAAGCTCATGTATTTCTGGTGCGATTTTACTGTGATATCATCATTACTGGCGCACAAAAACATACAGCAGGCCGTCATTTGTTCTAAACATCAACATTAATGACTGAATTCAAGGCACTGTGTAATCCATTTTTTGATAGTGACACTAAATTTACAATTCCAAGGAAAGCCAAGCACATGTTTTTCTACCAGAGTTCAGGCGGCATCATTTAACCTTGGACTAACTTGTTTTCACCACAAACGTGTCCATATACAAATATTATAGTCTGAAAGATGAATTGTTGGTTTTAATAGCTCCAGACTGACAGCACTGAAAACATTTTATCATAAACCTTTCTTAGACTGTTCAAAAACACAATTATTCACTAATTCCCCATCCACAGCAAAACTGGAAAAACAAAGACGTGCAAAAAAAAAAACCCACTGCAAACAAAAAGATGGCTGCTGTTAGAGGCACCACAGTGTATACTGCTAAGAAGTAGAGCATTATTCATAAAATTGAATTGCACGTGTTGCATAGTTAGATTGTTAAAGCAACAAAATGAACAGCACATTCTTTTCCTCTCCACATCTTCTTTCTTCCCTCTTTTTCTTTCACTTGTTTTTGCTTCACTTCCCCTCGTTTACACTCCATATCTCCTTAAATTTCTCCTTTCTTCTTTTCTTACCCCCTCCTTACCATTCTTCATTTTTACACTCCTCTCCTCACATGACACTCATTTCTCCTCTCACCCTCTTCTCCCCCCCCCCACCTCTGCACACACACACACTTCCCTCAGCTCCTCTCAAGTGTTGCTGTTTTTCCTCTCTGATTTGATGACAGACAGCAAATTACAGAGTGCAGGGAGAAGCTGCATTCCTTCCCTCTACACCCCGAGCCCTGACCAGCTGAGAGCCGAGCTGTCGAGTCACACACACACACACAAATATTCATGTACATACACACATTTGAGTGCCAACACTGCATAAACTTACAAATGAAAACTCACACACACCAGAGACAAAGGAACAAAATTATAAAAATATTCATACACAACAGATAAACACCAAAACAGAAAACACGCTTTATATTCACACAAATATTCAAAGGTCTGACTCATATGTGTGAATAATCCACACACACACACACACACATGCAGTCATATGATCCCACACAATCAGACAAAGACAATGTTCACCGCTACAAGTTTCAGTGAAATCATTGTGGGCATGCCACCTTAATTTAGTAAACGCCTAACTGGGTTCTATTGTGAACAGATAAACTGCATTGTTCTTCAGACTGATGTCAGACGTCTGTATTTCCATGCCGACAAATTGGGTTAACGTGACATTCTTGATTCAGTTTTAGTGCAACATGGCAATGATAACTGCAGCAGCTCACACCCAACACTGCGCTCACATTTCATTACATTGCAGGCATTTTGCAGTGTGAAGCCACAGAATAATCCTCACGCTGTGCAGCGTTATCAGCAGCCACCAATAAATGTTCCTACATCGCACATATGTAATAGAGGATCCCACATATCGTTTTTTCAGTTTGATCCAAGACAGCTCAACGTGTATTTTATCGGATAAAGGATTGATCGGGTTTATTACAATTTGAGTGTTATGTAACGCGGGTCTGTAATTTCTGAATCCTTTCCTAGTAATTTCCAAGATGTTTCCTGGAAAGAACGATGTAATTTGGAGCGAATTAATTCCAATTAATTTTTAGAGTACCCTCAAGAGTCTTTTAACATGCAAAAATGTGGAATTTGCCTACAGTCCAAACATTTGAATGTTTAACAAAGTGAAATGTTGCTAATAATCCCCATCTGCCCGGGAAAACTACAGCCAGTACGGCTGGTCAAAGCTGAACCAGAACGCCTGTAAACTGTGATGAATGTTTATAACAGTTTGGTTAATCTTTGTTTTCCCTTCCTAATAACTTTGTGTAAACTGTGGGTTTATTTAAAACCTGTCTGATCGTCTGACTGCTCGTGTTTCTTGCCGCCTTGGACTTCTTTTTTGCAATGTCGTATGCATGTCCGGCAATTAACTTGTAGCACTTTTCGTCCAATCATTTCACACAGAGAGTCACCGTGTTGCATTTGCTGTTGTGTGATTCTGATGTTTAATGTAATAAATGAATGAAAAGGAGACATGCAGAGACTAAAAACTGAAAAGAGCACTGATTATTATATGGTTTATTTCTGTTTTACAACATAACTACCACGAAACTATCAGCAAATTAAGCAGTTTCTAATCCCTCACCACTGCTGCCTCGCTTTCATTCACTCCCTAGCTCTCTCTCGTGTTTCTGAGTGTTCTCAGCTTGCTTACTTTATCTCCCTTTTGTTTTTTGTTTTTTTAAACTAGTCAAACCCTCGTCCTTTACCCAGTACTTCCTTGTTTTACCCACTGAGCAGGGACTTTTTTTTTTTTTTATTTACACATGGAACTTTCTTACATAAACTAAATTTAATCCTGGGTTCCTCCAGTCAAAATGCAGTTTTGGATGTTCCTTAAGTTGAAACGGCCTATGGTTGAATACAATATTATTACTACCAACAGGAATGATGGCCAAAAGTACTCCTGGCGCAGCTGTGGCTCAGGAGGTAGAACAGGTCATCCATTAATCGCAGTGTTGACGGTTCAGTCCACGGCTCCTCCTGTCCATATATCACAAAATTGAAAGCACTTTTTCTGTTAAGTTAAAAAAAAAAGAAGCACTATTTAAATGCAGTCTATTTCCAAAAATAATGATACACCAAAATGATGCTTTATATCATCAGTGTATACTGACTAAAACTGCTTTAGTAGCAGTTGAATCAGGCTTTAAACAGTCAGAGCTGCAAACTAATGAGAAGCTCACTTTACATTCAAAACACAGCACTGCATGTTTGTCATCTAAGATTCAATGAACTTGGCGTTGGGTTATAGCAAGCAGATTTAAAGGAGCAACACTATTTATTTCTACAAAGAGAACTGGATTAGTACCTCAGTAACATAAAGTGTTTCCTATAAAAATGGCAAATACAGTGATTTGTGACTGATACAGTTTTTCCCCTCTGGCCGAGTAGGAACATGTGACGAGTGGAGAGGTCCCATGTCGTCTCAGAGCAGACATGCAGACGAGTTATTAATGAAGAAGAGAACATTGGGTCGTCCTGCACTCAGTCCGCTTCATGGAAGAGGAAATGTTGTGCTGGTTTGAGGCTCGGGGCCATGTTTTGAAACAGTGTCCTCAACTCCACCGCCACCCTTTTCCCGACAAGGGAAGCCAGAGAGAGAAAGAGAGACACAATCTGACTGACAAGGAGGGAAGGGAGTGAAAGCCAACATCCTCTCTCACTGACAGCAACAGTTACTATCTGACTGCTTTACATGAGAAAAAACCCATTCAGAAATCTGGACACACATAGAGACACACACACACATAGAAGGAGACACCACAGATACAGGCCTCCACCCTTATATGCATACCACACATGCCCACAGACACACTTATTATTATTATACATGTGAGGACTTTTCCTGGTTTTATTTCCAATCCCCTGCCTGAAACATTTATACCAATTATAATTCCAATCTGAGCCCAAAACTCAGACCTTGTCCCGCAGTTATTTTTCCCAAATGTAGTTTACAACTATAGAGCTCAAACGATGAACTGATTAGTCGTTAGAAAGAAAATTTACAACAGTTCTCTCATTCTAGCCTCTCATATTTGACAATTAGCTTAATTAAAATAATCACTAGGCGCAGCCCTTAACATTTTACTGATTATAAACAGGTTTTTGTTTTTTGTTTTTTAGCTGTTCTGGAGTTTGAACATATCACATGGTCTTAATCAGTAAAAGACAGATACTAAATGGACCTTTGTGGTGAGATTGTTTTCTCATCTTTCACTTGCAAGGTCAAGAACAGACTTTGAACCTCAACTTTTAAGCCAACACGGACGAGAAATGCTCAGAAAACATGAAATGCAAACATCTATATTTGCATGACAACTGAGCAAACTGATCCTCATCTGCTGATGAAGATGTGATATGATTGAAAAGCTCCAGAACAGCTACTACATGGACCTTGAACTGTTATTTCCAAGGTCAAGAATGAACTCTGAACCTCAAATTATCTGATGCTTCCTGACAGAAGAAACAGCGTCGGCCACCTTTAACTCTCATCCCAGTTCATCTTAAACTTAAACCCAACTGCTAATCCTGAACTTAATCCCTTGTAGAGGCGAGGAGCCGCTAAATCGTCCTCATACTGAGGAGATTTCTTTAATGTCTTTATCCTTGTGTGGACATTTAGGCCTAATAGATACAAACACACACTCAGGAGGGCCTCTCTGCTGCTGGGATAAATCTGCAGTTTCCTGAAGGGAAGCCCACTACTCCCCCAATAAATCCCCCTCATCACAACGCACACATACACTCACACAAACACTCCTCCATGCCCCTGTGGTAGACCTCCCATTGTCTCCCAGTAGGAACTGGCGAGGGGTGGGGGGGAGTAAGAGGAGGAGGATGGGGGTGGGGGGGGGGGTCCTGCCAGGAAACCCATCAGGCTGTCCTGAAAGCTGCTTCCTGAAGGCAGCAGGAAAACACCGGGGAGAAGACAAGCAAAAACTGAGAGCTGAACAAATAGAGCCAGTGTGACATGAACACACACACACACACACAAACACGCACACCATCAAGCAGCCAACAACAGCACCGAGGCCGTCATCACATGATGCATCACACTGAGGTTAGATAACGTGTTATCATTTTTGGCGAAGGCTCAAGTGTTTTGTGTGTGCCAGGGCTCTCACACACACATACACACACACTTAAACACTGTCACCTCAATCTAGACTATTTACAGTATTTTGCCACCAGTCGCCATTTCCTGTCTCCAATCCTTTCAATATAAATTACACACTGACGTCACATCACTGACATCTTGTGTGTCCCACTGTATACAGAAAAAAATCAATTTTTTTTTTACCACAATCAGGTTGACTTCAAACATCACATGCGTCCTGCCTCCCCTCCCTCTTCCTTCCAGATTCTCCAACAAACACAATCCAGCACATTCAGCCTCCACAATGAGGCATTATGCCTCTTTGGTGGCGACGCTGTTTTCGAAAAGTTTTGTGAGGCCTCGTTGTTTCTTTCCATACCAGACCCCCCCCACCCCTCCCTCTCCCAACTGTGTCCAGGTTCAAAATGTCATGAGTGAATTCAATAAAGTCGCTGGGGAAGTCTAACGCTGGGTGAGTTTGAAGATGAAGAGAAGTTGTCTGGCAGCAGAGCACTTAAGGCTCCCACAGTGGATCTGAAGCTGTTGAGAAGCAGCTGGTCGGACTCACAGTCTGACATGAAGCTTCACATGAAGGATAAAAACGATCAATGGATTCTGACATCCATTAACATCTTTAAAAGGGAAAATCCCACTCCGAGCCTCCGACTCAGATCTCTTCAGTCTGTGATATTCAACTAATTTGAGGAGTTCTATGATAAAATACTTTGGGCTGGCCTCAACCTGTCCCACCTTCTTCTACTTTAATTAGCGCTTTTCTTTGCCTGATAACCATTTTGCTTCACTGAATTCATCATTTTGTTTTGCCATAATTAATCAATAGTGACAAAGTTAAAAAAAAAAAGTCTTGCCAACATCATCCCAACATCACGAGCGGTTAACTTAACATTTTCACAACAAAGAAATTTGACTATTTTTGTAAGCCAACTTAGTCGATCACATCTATGCTTGTCACCATTTTTTTTCTGTACTGTTCTTCATGGCAGTGACTACATGAATCAGAGATGGGGGAAGGTCTGGAAGCATGCAATGATCGCTTATGTTTCCGAAAAAGCCTTTAAGTGCAACACAAAGAGTCAGCAAGAAGTGTTGTTCCAACGTCAAGAGGGTGTTCTCATTTTGACACAAATTTTGGTATTTTTCCACTCTTGAAAAAACAGTACGACCGATTTAGGATCACATTTTATGCTGAACTTCTACTTGCATAAATAAATAAATAACAAGGATGTCCCACAGCATCCCTGTAGCCTCATTAATTATACATTTATCAAGCTGAATGTGCTTTAAGGGATAGGTATTTTTTCTGGTCTACCAATACTGTCATGCCCATGACTACATTGAAAGTGTTATTGGTCTCTGTAATTGTTCCTCCTCTTCATGTTGGCCACGATGAGATCAAAAATACAGCACAAATACATTGTAAAGTTAAGCTAAGATAATTGAAGTCCTCAGCAGTCCAAGTTAGTCAAACCAAGTGGAGATCTCCTGATTTAAAGTTCCCATTTTGCGTTTCTGTCTCTCGCCGCAGCTCGAGCACAACAAACACTGACCGAGGAAACACAAAGGGAGAATTTCACACTTAGAGGACAGCAACTTTGGAAATACACTTTAAAGATGAGGCTTACAATTGTCAAACATATTTTGGTATGGATTTTCTCTTAGAAGATGAAGAAGGGATCCAGTAAAAACTCAGCATCAGTTGGGAAAATGGCATTGTGGTTTTTCAGCTAGCTTCAAGATTCAAACATGTTTAACCACAGGACCCAAAACCTGGCTGGACATGAATGAATTCTTGGAATAGCAACATTATATGTTTCTTTTTGGGAACAATGATGTTGGCATCAGTTTGCAGCTTAGAGGGCTTCAAACTGCACACGGTTTGTATCCCAGCAGCAGCATCCAGTCAGGCGGCTGAGGAAGTCCCGTGCCTGACAGCTCAGTGCCCCTCCCTGAAACAAAGCAGGGCTCTTAAATCGAGTTTTCCCCAATTAGCCAGTTTCCAGCTCTGATGTCACGTTGCATTTTGGACCAAACACACCTTGTTTTCCCTCTGTGGTAAGACACAAACTCTCCAGGCCTGTTTTTCCAACATGACAAACTGAACCTTTGTAGAAGCTGAAAAAATGCATTTGGCTCAAACGTCATCAGCCTTCTCCTGACTGATTTTCCATCTTAACTATAGTCTTCTCTCTCTGTTCTCTCATTTCCTCTTTCTCTGATGACTTAATTTCTTTGTCTTTTCTAGGCAAGCAAATAACTTCAACAAACATTTCTAAAACACAGCTAAGTTGACCTAGATATCTGGTCCCCAGATATGCGTTAAAGAGGAGACTGTGACCCATTTGTCTCCTTCACAACAGTAGCAACTGGAGCCTCCAGATGTTTGATTCTCATAACTACAGAACAAGACCAGATGTCAGCTGTTGCTGTTTTCTGCCCAGAAACAACTGAAATATGTGTCTATTATCATGTTATTTCCTTCACTGGTGGAAATTATACCAGTTCAGCATCTCTTTGATGAAGAGGGTCGGGGTAATGACAAGGCAGTGGATGCATGTAGGTCTTTTGAAACACTTTGAAATGTCTCCCAAAGCCCCTGCAAATCCTGTGAACACACCTTCATCACCATGAAGCTGCTCACACCCCCCCCCCTGCTCCTGTGGAAAATACATGTTTGTGAACTCTAATTCAGTTTCCATAATGCACTGATTCAGTTACCTTTTCCAGATCATGCTGATTGTTACTCCTGCTGTTGCACTGAGATGCAATTTCATGTCTCCCGGGCATAACGAAATGTAATTGAACATAAATGCCATACAGTCGACTCCGAGACGATCTGCTGGATGATTTATCCAAACTGAAAAGGGGACCCTTTTCATAAAGTTTGGCTTTTACCCAGTCTTCTTCTGTTTCCTGTTAAGGTATTACATTTACTTTGTCCCTTCGGTTTATCATTTCATGGTTTTACTTCTTTGTGTTTGGAGTTTTATTGACCTAGGTCATCTGCTCAGTATTATGCACATTTCCAGATCTATATTTTTAAATCTGGGGCTCTACTTTACAGTTCAAAAAACTATTTATCTTATACTGGCTCTTTATGCAGCCCCTTGGTTCAGCCTCTGTCTGAAACAGGCCGTTTTAGTTCCTCTCTTTAAGGCCCCCCCTCCTGATGAGCCCGCTCTGTTCTGATTGGCCAGTTTCAGAAAGCTGTGTCACAGCCGATTTCTGGCCGCTTGGGAGGCTACATCAACAAACCATTAAACAAACTATAGTAGCAGGATTTCACTACTTTTTCCTTGTTCTTCACTCGAAATGTCAACTTCTCAAATACATCTGTACATGTTCGAGCCGAAATCCAATCCGTAATATGAGAGTGAGCAACGCAAACAACACATGGAAGAACCTTAGCAACAACATTCGCAACCAAGGCTACGGAACAGACGGCTGTTTATGGACATGCCAACGTCAGCTCAGAGTTGAAGCGTGAGCATTTTTTTTACATACTTAACCTCAAGTTTTAGAACTTTGACCATGTTTAACATAGATATCCAACATCATAACAATATAGAAAACAGAAAACCACAAAAAGCATAATAATCATAATCAGAATAATAATCATAATAATGTTCCCTTTAAAGGTTGTTTGTCTGGCAACTTCATGTGATAACAAGACTCAAGGAAGTCACTGCACCCACCAAGAAATAGTAACAACACGTAACTCAAAAAACAAAAATTGTTTTTACATTTTTACATTTATGTTTTAAAGGTGCTGGCAGGTGGATTTTGTTACCTTTTGAAAGAACCAGGTTAGCTGTTTCTTTTTGTCAAACTGTTTCTTTGATAATAGTAAATGTCTTTTATGTAGCAGCATATAAAACTACAAAACAATTAATGAACATAAATAGCAACAGATTAGCGTATAGAGAAAAGTAATAAGATAAAAAGGCATAACCTGACGCGCCAGGTGGTTTGTTACATAGAACCATCTGAGAAGTCGTTCTTAGAAACTGTTTGGAAAAGGGCAGGCGTGTTCAAAAACTACTTGGCAGGGGATTGGATGAACCATCTGTCTATCCTCATCTTGCGAGGCTGCTAGATTTGCGAGATCATGCGAGAATCCTCAAAGGACGCCGATTGGTCCGAATTACCGGTGGTTTGGACACAAAGTACATAACTTGAAGCCTGACAAGATGGATTCTCGCGTGATCTTGTGATGTCGTGATCTCACAAATCCTGCTGCCTCACAACGTAAAAGAAGGCATGAAACAACATGAAAATAAGATTAACACAAAAAAAGAACAGACAAGATTATAAAAAGGAATAAAACATACAAAAGGTTTGACTGTTTCAGCATTCACTGAACATAACAGTGTTGGTGCCTCATTTTGCCTTCTTACATGACTTCATAGGGCAGGGGTGGTTTTCCAGAGGCACCTCAGTGCTAAACACAACATTTGTTCCATCATGAGCTGGTGAACAGAGGTGATCTGTGTTCAGCAATGGTTTTGGGAAACCAGGCTCCTGTTTAGAGTTTGAAACTGAAGTTCAAGGCCTCGCTCTCACTTTGCCCTCAGAGACGTTTCTCAGGCATCAGATTCAAAAAGCAACAACAGTGACAGCAACCTCGAGTCGGCGTCAGAGAAAGTTTGAATCTGACTTCAGTGTCAAACAAAACTTTCATTGTGTGATCCAAAAATGGAAATTGGGTTCAAAGGTTTGCGGGATCACAGTGACATGCAGTGTTCCCAAAAGCAGTCGTGGTTTGGTCCGTCCAGAGAGAAGCGGTCAGTTTGGCAGAGCGGGAATCTGACCTTTTTGGTGTTCAGGCCACAGTGGTTTGGTCCAACTCAAAACTAGTCTGCTACTTTCACCATTTTACCAGCCACATAGCCTTTTAGGGTAAATTATTATAACCTCTAAATGATCATATGTTGCTTGCCAAATGTCTGGTAGAGTAAACAAATTCACCTGAAGCAGCCAAAATCCAGCAGTGTTTGGGTAAGTTTGGTGTTTTCCCACCATGATGTTAGAGCACACAGTTTGATTAGTGCCTCTTTCCCAAGCCCTGCCAGTACTTGAGATGACGTGGGTATTTTTAGCCCTGTGTTTTTCATTCAGTTTCTCATGCAGTGGTGATAGCAGCAGGCTGAGCGTCTGATTGCCCCACAGAGACCTAACAGAAAATCATATAAATTTGCACTATTTTCCCGTTTTGTTTTCCCAGTTCATTTTACATTTACACGTGACATGACGTAAAGGAGTTTAAACCATAGATATAAAGCTAAGAGACGGTCATTGGTGTAACATTATATACAGTAATTTACAACATTTTAAAGGATAAATCTGATGATATTCTATATTTTTCATGTATTTCTCATGGATTGATCCTACTTTAACCTTGTCCAAAAAATATTAAAAACACAGAGGGCCACACCTTTGCACTGGGTGACATGTTGCTTTATAACACTGAACATGAGCACTGTAGTTTATTTTAATTGAATCCTGCATACACTGTCCTGCTGCTATAAATACTAACTAGTCCCAAATGTGCATTAATCTGCACACCATTTACTCCTGTTTGAGTGACGTTTGCTACAATGTCCAACTATTTTAGAAATTATTTAGCCTTTTGTAAAAATGAAACTTGACTTGTGACTCATTTAAGATTTCTTTAGTAGGAATGAATGGACTTGGGTTTGTGAGAGACAAAGAGACTAAGTCTGAAAGTATTGAGACACAGGCTAACACATTGTTGGTTTTGGTCTTTTCTTAGGATTTGTTGACAATAACAAAAATTTACAATATCACCAGCCTCATCACCTTTTAAATATTTACAGATGTATTCTCATGCGGTTGCACCATTTCTCTGAAAAAAAAAAGAGTTCGTGCTCACCCTCAGAGTTTGAGATAAGGAGCCCACAGCCTCATGCTCGAGATGACTGTAGATGCATTCAGAGACGACCTTTGGCTAATCTTCCTTTTCCATTACAGCAATCAGTACATGAAGCTCACTTTCAGCTGCTATCTATAGAATACAAGGGTGGTCTGTTATCTAGAATTCACAACTTAAACATTTTATTCATTATCTCGAGGTATGTTTTCTTTTCAGCACCACTTACACTAATTATCTCATTATCTTAAGATATTATCAGTGAGTCTGAGATGCTCATATCTATTTTTTTTTTTTTTAAAAGGCCAATAACATGGCCAACATGTTATCTCCAAACACTATTTTCCTATGATCACAGCTGAAATATCAATCATCAGTTCAAGATGTGACGTCCAATGTGACTACCTCATATTACTGATTACAATAAGAGTCTGACAGAATTATGATGTTAGAAGGAAAGATCTCGATTGATTGAGTTCATTCGAAGGTTGAGGGGATCTTGAGAGGATTTAAAACATGTCATATCTCCAAGTAACAAATAAAATTCAAACTCAACCTGCAGATAATTGGCTTAAAAATAAAATATGAACTCCAAAAGTACCTAAACTGCAATGATTGAGGCTAACGGACGCGGCGCAACATGTCTGCCGCAGCAGAGCATGCCCATTATAATCAACTGAAGGTGCTACACTGACCACAGAAGCTGCGCGCACCTGCACGGGCATCGCGCTGTTCATCTCTATTTTTTTTCTCTCTATGTATGGTTACGCGGCCTTCCAACAGATAAAAATGACACAGAACTGTGTAAAAAAACAAGCACAAACTGTTTAAAATAAATACTTCATTGTACCAGAGGCAATGTGACGCAGCGGTGCAACCATGTGGGTTTTTTTTTCATTGCACATCAAAATAAATCAATCAAATCAATGTGTATCCATGATCCTGTACTTAAAACAATCTAGTTAATTAATTCAGTACCACTTAATATAGCCTACACTTCCAAGCCCTGCATAACCAACTGCATTATCACTTGGCAAAACTCAATGACTGACACGCAACCACACGCTACAAAGATGGAGTCTGTGCAGCAGGTTAAAAACCCTGCTCTGCCCCGCCTACATGGTGCGTCGTGTCATACCAGGTGTATTTCGGCAGTAAGGAGGCAAATAAAATTACGAACGGAGCCATTCGTAGTTCTAGTAGATATCAAAGTGTCTAGAGCTGCAAATATTAGTTGATAAATAGACATTTTAATCTGCAACTATGTTCACAATGGATGGATGAAAGTCATTTTTCAAGCAAAAATCTGTAAACTTTGTGGGTTTCTCTCCAGTTTCTCTCTGAGAATTTGCTGCTTTTCCTTGTGTTGACACTACAGTAAACTAAATAATCTTTAAACATCTTTGGGTTTTAGATTGTTTATCAGACAAAAGAAATTTTAAGACGTCATCTTGGGCTCTGGGAAACTGTGGATCATTCACTACTATCAAACATTTAGTGGAAAAAAAAATTATTATTCTATTAACTGAAAAACATAACAAAACACAGCAGATTAATCAATTATGAAAATAATGGTTGCAGACCTAAAAGTGTCACCACATTTAAGAAATGCTGGAAACTATGGTCTAACCATGTCTCCCACAGCTGCCTTCATTGTACTATTAAATATTTGTGTAATTCCCATTTATTACATTTTGCTGTGTACAGTTGTGTTGTATTGTAATGGCTCCGTACTTCCTGTCCAGCTTGAAGCCAAATTTGGTGCCATTGTTTTAAAATGATTGTAAATGTTATGTGCTACAAAAAAAACAATAAACTAAGATGGATGAATCAAATAAAGACAAGAGCTTTCTGCCTGTTAAAAACTAGAAGTACATATAGAAAAATGGCAGCTGCATCTCTTCAACACTGAGCTGAACCTCTGAAGAACTTCTCCTTTCAGGGACAATTTGGAAAGTCACTCCAATCAGAGAAGCTGGCATGAAGTAGAAAGTGCCAATTTCCATTTTCAAAGCCTGGATGCCTGCTAATTATAATGAAAGCCTGCTGCTATCAGGTTCCACACAGGCCTAACACTTAAAACCAATTGTTGCCTCAGGACAAAAAATGCTTGAATTTAAAATGGTAAACAAACCACTGTGACTTTCATCGAGCAGAGAATGAAAATGTTTGGGAACCTTTGAAAGGTCTCTCCTGGAATGACTGCTGTGATCGTAATTAGAGGATATCAGCTTAGTGCTTTAATAACAAACATACAGTCCAGCTAAGATTCCTCCTTAAACTTGTAAAGAAATGGCTCTACTTTTAACTGAGAGTGTTAAAACTGGCCGAAAATTCAGTACAAATGAATCCAGTGAGGTGATGTCAGTAAACTGCACACAGCACGCTCATATTTACCAACCTGGTTGGTCTGCAGTGATCAAAGAGAAAACAGAAAAGGATCTAATTCACTAATTGAAAAATCCTTTTTGGCTGTGAGGCTGTCGAATACGCCACTGGGTGCAAATGCCAGTTCACTCTCTGCAACCTGACGTCTGTATCTACAGCAGAAGGTGGTGTTCACACTGATGGAGATGTGCTTGAAATTATTCTGACAAAAATTATCCAAATTGAAATGATCCCAAACAAAGACAACAGAAGCAGCTGTGTTCACATCATATGGGATGGATGGTAGAGATGGGAAAGATTCCCATGTTTACGATTAACAGACATTCTCCTTAGCGGACAATTCAAGACAGCCATTGGTCATTGACAAAATGACACTAATACCATAAAATTTTGGCTCAATCACCTTTAATGACGGACTTTGGCTGACATGAGGCGTCCCTATTTGTTTGACTTTCAGGCACTTCCGTATATTGAAGTGCCAAGTTAGACATATCGTAGCTTTCAGAAAAGTCAAAGTTACCAAGCTGTAATTACAACTTGGAAGTAGACATGAACTCTCTTTGCCAGTCTGAAAGTATTGAGACACAGGCTAACACATTGTTGGTTTTGGTCTTTTCTTAGGATTTTTCGACAATAACAAAAATATACAATATCACCAGCCTTATCACCTTTTTAAAATATTTACAAATGTATTCTCATGCGGTTGCCCTGCTTCTCTGGAAAAAGAGTTCATGTTCACCCTCAGAGTTTGAGATAAGGAGCCCACAGCCTCATGCTCGAGATGACTGTAGATGCATTTAGAGACGACCTTTGGCTAATCTTCCTTTTCCATTACAGCAATCAGTACATGAAGCTCACTTTCAGCTGCTATCTATAGAATACAAGGGTGGTCTGTTATCTTGAGATCACAACTTAAACATTTTATTCATTATCTTGAGGTATGTTTTCTTTTCAGCACCACTTACACTAATTATCTCATTATCTTAAGATATTATCAGTGAGTCTGAGATGCTCATATCTATTTTTTAAAAAGGCCAATAACATGGCCAACATGTTATCCCCAAACACTATTTTCCTATGATCACAGCTGAAATATCAATCATCAGTTCAAGATGTGACGTCCAATGTGACTACCTCATATTACTGATTACAATAAGAGTCTGACAGAATTATGATGTTAGAAGGAAAGATCTCGATTGATTGAGTTCATTCAAAGGTTGAGGGGATCTTGAGAGAATTTGAAACATGTCATATCTCCAAGTAACAAATAAAATTCAAACTCAATCTGCAGATAATTAGCTTAAAAATTAAATATGAACTCCAAAAGTACCTCAATTGTTTTCCAGAAGCAAATAAACAATGATCGAGGCTAAGGAGGCAAATAAAATTATGAACGGAGCCATTCGTAGTTCTAGTAGATATCAAAGTGTCTAGAGCTGCAATTATTAGTTGATAAATAGAAATTTTAATCTGCAACTATGTTCACAATGGATGGATGAAAGTCATTTTTCAAGCAAAAATGTGTAAACTTTGTGGGTTTCTCTCCAGTTTCTCTCTGGGAATTTGCTGCTTTTCCTTGTGTTGACACTACAGTAAACTAAATAATCTTTAAACATCTTTGGGTTTTAGATTGTTTATCAGACAAAAGAAATTTTAAGACGTCATCTTGGGCTCTGGGAAACTGTGGATGATTCACTACTATCAAACATTTAGTGGAAAAAAATATATTATTCTATTAACTGAAAAACATAACAAAACACAGCAGATTAATCAATTATGAAAATAATGGTTGCAGACCTAAAAGTGTCACCACATTTAAGAAATGCTGGAAACTATGGTCTAACCATGTCTCCCACAGCTGCCCTCATTGTACTATTAAATATTTGTGTAATTCCCATTTATTACATTTTGCTGTGTACAGTTGTGTTGTATTGTAATGGCTCTATACAATAAACTAAGATGGATGAATCAAATAAAGACAAGAGCTTTCTGCCTGTTAAAAACTAGAAGTACATATAGAAAAATGGCAGCTGCATCTCTTCAACACTGAGCTGAACCTCTGAAGAACTTCTCCTTTCAGGGACAATTTGGAAAGTCACTCCAATCAGAGAAGCTGGCATGAAGTAGAAAGTGCCAATTTCCATTTTCAAAGCCTGGATGCCTGCTAATTATAATGAAAGCCTGCTGCTATCAGGTTCCACACAGGCCTAACACTTAAAACCAATTGTTGCCTCAGGACAAAAAATCCTAGAAAATGGTAAACAAACCACTGTGACTTTCATCGAGCAAGGAATGAAAATGTTTGGGAACCTTTGAAAGGTCTCTCCTGGAATTGGTGCTGCGATTGTAATCAGAGGATATCAGCTTAGTGCTTTAATAACAAACATACAGTCCAGCTAAGATTCCTCCTTAAACTTGTAAAGAAATGGCTCTACTTTTAACTGAGAGTGTTAAAACTGGCTGAAAATTCAGTAAAATGAATCCAGTGAGGTGATGTCAGTAAACTGCACACAGCACGCTCATATTTACCAACCTGGTTGGTCTGCAGTGATCAAAGAGAAAACAGAAAAGGATCTAATTCACTAATTGAAAAATCCTTTTTGGCTATGAGGCTGTCGAATACGCCACTGGGTGCAAATGCCAGTTCACTCTCTGCAACCTGACGTCTGTATCTACAGCAGGTGGAGTTCACACTGATGGAGATGTGCTTGAAATTATTCTGACAAAAATTATCCAAATTGAAATGATCCCAAACGAAGACAACACAAGCTAGATGGTAGAGATGGGAAAGATTCCCATGTTTGGGTTAGGGTTAGGGTTCTCGTTAGCGGACAATTCAAGACGGCCATTGGTCATTGACAATATGACACTCCATAAAATACCATAAAATTTTGGCTCAATCAGCTTTAACAACAGACTTTGGCTGACGTGTGGCGTCCCTATTTGTTTGACTTTCAGGCACTTCCGTATATTGAAATGCCAAGTTAGACTTGGAAGTAGACGTGAACTCTCCTCGCAAGTCGGAATCTTGACATGAGATGAAAGCTGCATAAAATTTACAGGAGGAAGACTGAATGAGACTAAAACAAGACTAGGAGTAATAGTAGCTCTGTGAGGCTGTGCTAAGCTAAACACTAACATGCTCACAAAGACAATGCTAACATGCTGATGCTAAGCAGGGATAATATTCACCATATTCACCATCTTACTTTAGTGTGTAAGCATGCTAACATATGCTAACAACCTACATTCATACTGAGAGACAATGTTTAATGTCTTTACCAAATTTCATGGGAATCCATCCAATATATGTTGAGACATTTCACTAAAAACCAAAAATCTCAACCTCATCGTGGCGCTACAGGAAAGATCAGGGGATCACCAAAGTCAGCAGGAGTCATCCTCTGGGAACCATGAATGCCTGTACAAAATATTCTGGCAATCTGTCCAATAGTTGTTGAGATATTTCAGTCCGGACCAAAACCTTGCCCTCCCCTTGCGACACACTGCAGCGACTGAAGCCCAATATGTAGCTTCTTTCAGCAAATCCACCACACTGTCACAACATGCTATTTTTATTTTTTTATCCTAACGCTGTTGAGCCCAGCTTTCTGTCTGCTCACTTCATCATGTCACCACAGTGCGCTGAGTAACTGACAATCTTGAGGTGCTAAAATTAAAACCGCTCGTAATACATCTAAAAATGGAAAACGACGGCATGTATTTTATCAAGCAGCAGGACTCGGCATGAGCACACAGACCCAAATTGAAATCAATTTAAACTATCCGCCTTCTGCTCCAAGTCATAAACAGGGCAAACTCATAAGCGAATTTGTATGAAAGAAAAACTAACGGCACGTATGTATTCCTCTCAGTAGTGCCAGAGAGGAAACGTCCAGAGTATCACAGTGTTACACTGACCTCCTGACACCCCTAACTGAACTTACAGAGCATCTATTTTTGAGGTGACTGCAGTAAGTCAAACCCCCAGGATACTGTTGCAGAAAGACAGTTTACCCTGAGGAAGCTCCAGAAAGTCGTTAAAAGCTTAACACAATTTAATGGACAATTCCAGCACGAGGTTCTGCTCATGTCCTTATTCCCTCGTTGTTGATTGCCCTGTGTTTATCGATATAGAAAATATTTGGTATTTTTTTCATCACCATGGTAATTTTTCAAAAACAGAAAAAAGTTGTGTCAAAACAAATTACAGTTAAGAAACTGCACATGTAAAATTGTGATTTCATTTCCGTTTCTTTTAAACAAGAAGAAGTTCAACAAGAGGGCCAACTCATCCTGACATTCCTCATTAAGTTAATTCCACATTCTTCCTATGGTTATTCCCCAAATCAGTCATCTGATTTTTCCCTTTTTCCCATGGTTACTCCCAAATGATTTGGGGGCTACACCCAAATCCAGATGCACAAACCCCACAACACAAAGGAGCAAGCAGTGTTTCTACTCTGAGCTCATCACACTTCCATACGGGTGAGTCCAGACACCCAGAAAAGAAAACTAATTTCAGCTGTTAGTAATTGTTTGAGTCACCACTCAGACTTCATCACCACAGCTGAAGGGTTGAAGCGTTGATAGGCTGGCAAATAGAGAGCTTCACCAAAACAGTCAGGTACAACGCCGGCTTCAGTGTCAGCGCCGCCCCAATCCACCAGTAAACTCCGTCAGAATTGCATCTCGGATGATCGGATAGCTTTGGAAACCCCCTCCGCCCACACCTTTCTGACCTGTACGGCCATTTCCGTAACTTTCCAAAACCAACGATCCAACATTCTCACCAACTTCACACCGTGATTGGCCAGCTATGCGGAGGTAAGACACCGAGTCAACTCAGTTTTTATTTGTATAGCCCAACATCACCAATCTCAAATTTTCCTCATGGAGCTTTACAATCTCTACAGCAATACAACATCCTCTATATTCAGACTCTTGATTCAAATAAGGAAAAACTCCCTTAAAAAAACTTTCACAAGAAAAAAAAAAAAGGAAGAAACGTGGCAACACATTGTACTAACTAGTATAAACTGACCCGTAATGTCACTCAAGAACAAGACCCCAGGTAATGCAGCCCCAGACTAAGAGATGCTGACCCTCATCCCATCTGCTTCATACTTGGGTGCAAACCACCTGCACAGTTTGTGATCACAGTCTGATAACGCCAACAGAGCGACAAAAAGCAGCATAGATGCAATCCTGAGGCATCAAACACGGCTTCAAACTTTCAAACTAGAAAATTGTAGATCACAAAACTTCCACTGCACCTGTGCAAATGCACCCTATCGCCAAAAAGACTGTTGATATTGGACGATTCTGCGAAACCCCGGATTACATTCACTGACATTTTTCTTAACGTTCAATGCCACCGTTTTTAAGATTATTTTGTCCTACAATATCTGCACATTGCAAAGTAAAGTTTAGGTTGTGGTTACAGCAATCAAACCATGGTGAAGGCGTGCTTTAGGTGAGGAGACACTTGAGGAAGGTTAGGGAAAGATCTTAGTTACAGTTTAAAAAAAAAAAAGTTGGGTTGTGTCCAGATGGACCGTAAAGGGCACACATAACTTCCTGTGTTAGCACTGGACGTGAATCCAGAGCTGGAAATTTGTCTAATATGAACATAAACCATAGGGATACTGGCTGGTGCACTCACACTAAATTCAATACTTTGGAGTGTACTGAAAGTCTTATTGTTGTAGTTTTTACTGCCGTGTCCTGTCTCATAGAAGATGAGATTACCTTTTATTAGCCTGCTATTTTTAAATCAGCTACCACATTTCCAGAGACACAAGTAACAAGCTGCCATCAGATCCTCTGACACTGTCAAACTCATCAATCTGTCGTGTTAAATGTATTCCAGGATTCACTGCTGAAGGTAGTGATTTCCTGCATTTCCCATTTTAAATCAGATGAGGCTTTTTGTTTCTAGTCTAGAAGGAGTTCTGCGTCCTCAAATCCCACCCATCAAGGCCTCATTTAATATTTTTTCTGCTGTTAAACTTCTCTGCAGCTTATAAAATATCTGGATGTGATCTTCGGTGCAGGTCATGGTCCGTCAGGCGAAACATGACGACCACCAGCAGCGGCACATCTGCTGAGGCCGGCCCTGATGTGACTCACCAAACATCTGAACATCTAACATCTATAATAATATCCGTAATATTATCCGAGAAAAATTATATTTCTTCTAAATCTGCTCTACATACTGCTAGCAAGCTAACAAACTTTATTAAAAAAAACCAAAACTGAAAGTTACAAAGTGCCTTACAGGAAGAAGACGAGAGAAAAAGGAGACAGATCAAGCTGAATAAAGTGTACAACCCACTAAATAAAAGTATAAAATCAAGAAAAAGCCTATAAAATCCACTTTAAATAAAAACAGCTTTTTAAAGATATGCCCTGATTTTGTGAGAGGTTGTTCCAGAGTCAAGGAGCAGCAACAGCAAAAACATTATCACAAAAGCACAATACTCAAACTTATTTATATAGCACCTCATCTACTGTTAACATCAATATCTTAACAGATTATAAATCACAAATGATCACATTATTACAGCCCAAAACACCAGTTTCAATATAATCAAGTTGGGTTTAAGTATAAAAAAAAGGCAAAAGTAGTGAGGGGGGAAAAACCTTAATATTTTAAGAGACTTACAGGATCCAAGAAAATGATTTAATATGTCAAATATGATTGAGAAAACCCCTAAAAATGCATAAACAACCAGTATCATTTATAAAAGTTTATAAGAAGCCTAAATAGACAAAGTAAAACTCCAAGGACTTTATAACTAGAAACTCTGTTGAGATTCTTATTAGGATTATTATTATTATTATTATTAGGATTATGGCAAGAATAGCAGGAGTTTAAGGCACTTTAAAGCACAATAAAATCATAAAGTCACTGCTGCAGGCCACTAAAAGACCAACAACAGATTTACTGCAGCCAACAACAAGAGAAGTCTTTCTTTCAAACGCTGCAAAGACTGTAACATCAGTTGTGATCAATAATTCACTCTAACATTTAACAGCAGCTCTGAACTAAAACACACGGACCGTAAATCGTTTTGTTTTGTTCATCAAGTCAGGCAATAATCAATCAGCTAATCAATGCGTATCAATGGATGTGTGTTGATCGATCCCTCGGGCAGTTTCTTACCTCCTGGCTTGTCTCCGTCCAGTCACACTGGAACTTGTCATGACTTTCGGAGAAGGTAAGAAAAGTTTGGGAGGAGAAAAAAAAAACTCAGCAGTGACGTCAAGTTTAAAAAAATGTAAAAACCCGTTTCCGGTTTATGGCCTTCAAAATATAACGATTATTGAGCTGGTGTATTTTGTTTGGGAGAAAACTGTAAATGTCACCAATTACATTCAGTTTTTATTGATTAATTCAATTTTGTATCAGCAGTTTTTTCACACATGTAATATGTAATAAGTTTTCTTTGGATCTTTGAATGGATTTATCCTTTACTTTGATTGTTGTAATCTGCTCTTGTTGTTGATAGTTTGTCAGTGTCAACTGGCTTTGTTAGCATAACTGTATTCATTATAGCAGTGGTTCTCAAAGTGCGGTCCATCCATAAGTACCACAATGACAGAATGTATGACTATTTTGGTCATGGGTTTCATACAGCAAAGATCTTATCAGATGGTGGATCCTAGAAAAAAATCTTGTGTTAGTTTAGGGTTCCTTGACGTAAAAGTTTGACAGCCACTGCTTCATAGTATCCAAAAATGGTCTCAAGCGAATTGGTAGAAAATTTAAATAGTATTGCTGTGTAGTTATCACTGGGTTATAATGTTCAGTGCTGATGTTACATGCTCATTGTGGAGAAAATACTCAGAATGACTTCATCATATATTCTTTATATCCAATTTCCAAAGTATAATATGGAGGTTATTTTTAAATATTTTCCTGCCTTGTTTTTCACTATAATATGGAAAATCACCATGCAGAGAGTTATGTTGTATCACCAGGAAACGTTCTGCAGCCGTGTCAAGAAAACAGATGTTCTTCAAATCTGTGCAAGTTTGTTTTTACACTTTAGTGACAAATGGTCAGATAGGAAGGAAAACAAAAATGTAAAAATCCAAAATATTACAACAGATTTTGAAAAACAACAGTAATGTGAAGTAGATCTGACACTTAATAAGTGGACTAAAACGTGCATGGTCCTTTAATTTCATGTACATTTGTAGCATCAACCAGCAATATAACTATTCTTATATACTATATTATGCTATTTCACTGTAAAGCTGTATGAATCATCATTTCTGTTTTAAATATACTTAACAGGCTACATGTTAGCATAGCTTTAAATGCATACATTTTGCGCTTATTTTGAAGGCAGACTAATAGTCTTTCCGGTGATTTCCTGGACAACTGTTGCGTTTGACGCAGCTTTCTTGAGTTTGCCGCTAATCACAGCCTGAAGGAGTCAGTGACAGACAGCTGAATCCTCCAATCAGAGTAGCATCTGCGTGGTGACGACGGGGGGGGCGGGGCATGCTCACCAATTTGGTCAGATGGCGCCAAAGTGACAAGATGCCTCATTATATTATATTATATTATATTATATTATATTATATTATATTATATTATATTATATTATATTATATTATATTATATTATATTATATTATATTATATTATATTATATTTTTTATATTATTTTACTTTATGTTTTCTTCTGTTTTTCACTACAAAGTGTCTGAGAGTCTGAACATCTAATATAAATTTGATTATGCCAGAGACAAGCAACGTCTCTCTTGTTTTTTTTAGATGTTTTGTGGTCTGTTAGTCCAGGCCAAGTAGAGACAAAGCTCTACTTGTTAATATAGAAAGTGATACAGTTTACAGCAGGGTCAGCAATTAGGTTCAACCATGAGCCAGTTTTTCAAGGATTTTTTTATTTGGGGGCTGTTAACCGCTGCAGTGGAAACACAGACCTATATGTTTATTCTTTATTTGTTTTAATTCATTTAAAATAAAATAGTGTTTATAACACTGTTAAGAACTGTATCTGAGGAGGAAAAAATTGGCATCAACACACCATTTCTGTTCGACTGCCAACCATTCGTGTTTGTGAAGAACAAATCTGTTATGGTCGCACAGGCTAAAGTTGTGGAACTACATTAAACTTTAATTTCTGGGAGGTTTATTAGACTTCAGCACCATTCACTGTTCAAATAGCATGTTACAAGTACAGTTTTAATGCTTCTCCTCATGTGAGGGCAGTATTAGATGTAACAAGCTTATATTACAATAACTGCTATTTAGTTTTTATGTAAACTATATAAGTCAAAATTTTCATCAGAGGGCCAAATATTTTTGCTGCAGGGCCGGATTTGGCCCACAAGCCACTATTTGCCCACCACTGGTTTACAGCCTCACAAACTGCATTCTCTGTCGTCCAGCAGCTGAGGGCGCTGTTGTCTTTCAGGTTGAAGGTTGTCAGGAGGAAACTACAAGTTTCTGTCTCTCTATTACAACCACAGTTTAATACACAGTAAGTACTACTACTACTTACCACCAGGACTTATAGTAGGTTCTACTTAGTAACAACTATAAGTCCTGGAAATATTACAGGAACATATAATAAGAGATTTGAAACCGAAATAATGAAAACTGCAAATTATTGGACTTTTCTGCTTGAATCATTTTACTTAAATAAATACAATTACAAGAAATATTTAGGATCTGCATAAGTTTATTACTTTAACTAAGCACTCAGTGTTATAAATGACAAACAAGTGAAAATCTAATTATCTAATCATAATCACAAGATATCATGTCTCTAATCTAGAGGTGTAAAAACAAATGTTGCAGGCATAAATTTTCCTGTAATGTTTGCATTTCAGTGTTATCATGGTCGAATGAGTTCAGGTTGAGATTTCACACATGCATTGCATGCATTTGCTTTTATTACTGGGCTTGACTGTGCATGTAAATGCTTTGTCTGCTTCCAAGGTGTCATAAAGTTGAATTTCAGTTTAGTTTGTCTCTCTTTCTTCTTCATTCAACCTTTTTTCACATTGGTCATGAGGTTAGTTACATACATTTTGTTTAAACATCACAAACATTAGAAAATGCCTCCTCCCTCATCCAGATCTGACCTATAAACAATAACTAATCAATAACTGCTGTTGTGAAGTTTGACTGTCCAGCATCTGGTTTGTATCTGTTGCTCTGGGAAACAACATAAACTAGCTGAGAAACAGGGACATTTTTATTTAGTTTCCACTGCCTCTGGCTGAAACCTTTTACTTTTAAATGTATTTAATAGGGATTATATTCAGTTTATTTCTTCTAGCTTATTAAAGAGAAATGATATTAGCATTTATTTAAATGAAAATCTCAATAAGAGCAACATACAAGTGCAGGATTGTTTCAAAATGTCTATTATAGTATATTTTCTTCTTTTTGGAGAAAATTGTCATATTTTATAGTATTTTTCTGCTTTTAAAAGTTCATCATTCATGCCTCTTGTTTGGAGTGTTTTGAGGGTAAATATTGGATTCATGTTGAGCGTCAAATTCAACAATAGTTAAACACAAAAACCTGAACTCAAGATCCACTCACTAGATTTTTCCTGAGCTTTCAACCCTATCTTAAAGGTCTTCCTCCCAGTCTTCCTCAGCGGATGTAGGTTGACCAAGGAGGTCATCCACATCTGAAACCAAATACCGTCTTTAAACAGAAAAATGAGTTATATTACAACCTGTTATCACATGACTGAATCAAACTCCAACTGCTGAGATGAGCCCCTGGAAAAAACTAGTAAGTGGACCTTGAGTTCAGATTTTTCATATTAGACTCTCTACTCTTCCCCTAGCTTAAGTTTGACTTTTTCAATGCCAAGAATGCAAAATGTCTTTAAGTGAAGTTGGATCTCTGTGGATTTCACAGATTTCCACTGAGTGAAATGAGTAGAATAAAATCCCTGCAGCACTTTAAGATCAGATTTCATCTTCAGTTCAAATTTCCTCTGCTGGGAAAACAGGGATTTGTGTGAGAAGCAGCAGCAGGGATAACTGGTACTAACATAAAGTCAACCACATCTTCTTTTAAACCTTTGTGTTACAGAAGTCACAGTGAATGACGGTCACTGACGGTCCAGTGTGCAGGCGTGTTACTCTGCAGAGTTGTCAGACAGGAAGACTCGGCTCTCCAGTGACCAGAGAGAACAATGCAGGGATTGGCAGTTCGCCATGACCCAGCAGACACAACAGGACACCGTATAAATGAATGGACAATCAACATGACACTGTCAAAACACACAACGCACAACCACTGGGCCCAGAACAGGAAGAGTGATGGGTTCAACAGTTTAATCCTCTCTGGGGTCGAACCGTCCCAGCCTGGAGAAACAGATACGTATCAATTCAACATACTGTAGCTGCTCTGTGTTCATTTAGAAAGACCTGGACCTGAGCTTTGTAGAAGAACTTAAAACCTGATTCAACAAAATGTTCCACTGAGGAACCGTAAATTACTGAAACCACTCAAATATTTCCACAGAACCAACTTGTTCACAAAGTCATGTCAAAAGGTAAAAAGTTGCTTTGAGTGATCACTAATCAGCAGCTCTAACAGGTATGCTGGTCAGGCGATGAAGATCAGCACAAATGATCTCGTCAACAAACACGTCTCACCTCCAGCTGTTGACCTCTGACTGCAGCTTCATCATACTGAAGCTGGTTGCAGGCAGGGAGACGACCATTTTCTCTAAAATGTTGCTGCTTAATGCATGAAATAACAGCAGCAGTATGTGTGTGTGTGTGTGTGGGGTCAGAGGTCAACAGCGGGCCAATTAGAGCTGCTGTCACTTCTCTGTGGGTTAGATGTCATTTCATTTAAATTAAAGTGATCATAATAGAACATAACTAGAAGACACAACAGTAATAAATGGAATGGCGACACTTTATAAGTCTTTATAAAATTAATTTTATATTGTTACATTATTCATTTTAAAATAATCAATCAATTTTACTGGTTGCCTGTAAAAGAACAATACCTAAAAATGCTCTTTGAAGCTGAACCTCACAGACTTAAACAATGGATGGACACATAGTAAGTAAAATATTTTTTATGGACAAACTGACTTTTTTCTTGAAAATGTGTGAAATGTATCACCACGAATAACAAGGAAGCTACAGAATCATATCTGGATCAATAATAAGATAATAATAATATAATATGGACATTAAGACAGTAGAGTAAGAAATGTAAATACTCCACTTGGTTCTTACAATTTGTTGATATTTCTTCTTCTTTCTTTTGTAAAATATCTTAAAAGCATCACAAATAAAAAGTGACAAAACTAATTATCCACTGATTATAATGGAGCACTCTATAGATAAAACTCCTGCAGTCTGTCAGGTCAAACAAATTAAAAAATATATAAATAAAGCTCAGGTAGAAAATACCTGGAATATAAATTCATGCACAGGTTTACTTTGTGGTATCACTACTTTCACTTGAGTTGATAAATCTACTACATCTGCTTTCATGCTACTTTATGAATATTTTGTTATCTACTGGCGGCCTCTCCGTTCCTGGTATGACTGCTGATCAAGACTTTCAGCACAAGATAAAATACTTCAGTGTCAAGCTGTTTCTTCGCCTCCCACCAAACATGCAGCAGTTTGTATGCAGAGGGTTTTCTGATGGACCGTACAGATGGAGGAAGTTGCAATTACTTGGAAGCAGCAAAACATTTTATGGCATCTTTTTCCTCCAGGTCGTCCTGACCTCCGGCCCAGAAGGTCACACTGAAGGTCGCAGTGAATTTGATCATCCCCGAGAGACAGGCCTCATCCTGCCCAACCCTGATCACTGATGAAACTTACTGCTGTCAGCTAAACTCTTCCTCACTGAAACTGTAAATCTTGACTTTTTAACTGCAAAAACAAAATATATAGTCAGTCACATTAATCCTGAAGGAAACAGACATGTTGGTTTTACTAATGAAAGAATTCACTGTTTTTCTTGGTGTTACATTATAGTAACTTGAATATTTTGTGGTTTTGGACTGTTGGTCAGACGAAGCAAAACATTTGAAGATGTAATCAGCATTTTTCATGGTCTTCTCATGTTTTATAGACCAAACGATTGATCGATTAATCAAGAATATAATCACCAGATTAATCAGTAATGAAAATAATCGTTAGTTGCAGTCCTACATCCAGCAGAGATACTAGACGTTCAGCACTGTGCTGAAAGGTTTAATAATACAGCTGCCATTTGCTGCTTTGAATTTCAGCTGTGTAGTGAGAATACACGCTGAAAAGTGAGTCTAGACAGCCACAAGTCTGGTATTAATTACAGACTATTGATCAACAACTGTGTTATCAGCAGCAGATTTTTATGGTCATTTGTGTTATGAGACAGTAACACTATTACTCATTACCTTTCTAAGTAACAACATCTCACTCAAGGCTGTGTTGATAAGAAACCTTTTGCATACATTCAGGTTGTAAATTTATTGTTCTTCAACATTAACACAGATCAGACACAAACACGGAGGAAATGTTGGCCGTCTTATAAGAGCTCCACCCTGCACGGACAAGTTTAAGTGTTCTCTTTATCTAAGTATAAAAACTGTGTTGGCAACGAACATCATCATTTTTTCAGCCAAATACAACACTAGAGCTGAACAGCCAGTTCTCACCATTAAAAAAAGGGGCGGCTGCTGCTGACTGTTGCTCTCAGTGAGTCATTACTTCCATGAGTGAGACGGTTTTTATTTAACACTGACAAAGCCAGGAAATTAACACTCTGGCCACTCTGTGTTTACTCCAAACGTCTTTATGAGCAGCAGAAAATCTTAACTAGCAAGTTCACAGATCTCTCTAAATAGGCAACATTTTGGGTTATTTAACAAGAAATGCATGGAAGGTCATGTAAGATGGATGTGATTTGGACACATTCCACAATGAAAGAGATTATAGCTGTAATCATTGATTTTTTTGGGGGGGGTGGGGGCGGCAAACACTTGGCTAATTATACATCCAAAAGACACAGAACAATATCAATGCTGTGTTTCTAGCTGCTTGAGCACCTCTGTTTTGGTCTCCACCGACTTGTTAACTTTGTCTGTCAGCCATTTAGTGCTGGACAGGTAGCGTACACGGGGTTTATCAGAGCGATTAGCTGAAAACAGCTGCCAGCTGCCTGATGAGAGCGGTGAGAGTGAACCAAAAAAGTAACGTCGCAGCCGTAAAACAAACACAAAGACGCAATAAAGCTCTGTAGAGCTGAAGGTAACTGCAGAGTTCGATCACCATGAGCGACCCCTCTAACATTATATATAATTTGTAATAAGTGATTGAGTCCATCATTTGTATAAAAATCACCTCTGAGAGATTTCATCAGAAATCACAAATAAAGGCTGGATGGATCTCTGCCAGTAATACATATTTTAAGAGGAAAACAAACTTAACTTAACTTCAACAGGTTTCTGGAACGTCTCTAAGGTTTGATGATATTAGCATCAAGCATTAAGCTGAACAGTTCGCGCTGAAGTAACATTTAATGGTGCTCTGTAGAAACCTTTGTACATAGTGACTGACCTGGGAGGAAAAACAATGTTGGAGGCCAAACCAGCAGCTCTTTATCAGAACAATAACTTGTAAAGTAATTTCCCCACTGAGCGGCGAGTGGTACGGCTGCTGTGCTGACAGGATGGAGATAGGAGAATACCTGTCCGTCAGCTCTGAGTATGCGTCAAAGTCCAGAGACGCTGGCAGAAAAACATGTTTTCTTTACTGTGGGCCTTAAGGCGAGTCCAGGCAGGGCCAAACAGGAAGAAGTTATAAACACATTTTCATCGGTTTCAAGGCCTTCAGGTAGAGAATCAGTTGTTTAATGTGAGAAAAACAAGCTCATTTACAAGTAAAGGTTAGTTTAAGAGGTCATAAAATTAGGACTGCAACTAATGATTATTTTTTCTCACTATTAATCTGTGGATCCATTTTTCTATGAATCGATTAATCGTTTGTTTTGTCTAACCAACAGTCCAAAACCCAAATATATTGAATTAACAATGTCTTTGAATCTTTGACATTTTTGTTTGATAAATGACTCAAACAATGAATTATCAAAGTAGTTCACAATTAATTCCTACTAATCAACTAACTGACTCATCGTTTCAGCACATAAAATACAGAGGAATGATTAAAGCTGCTTAAATCAATGTTTTTATATAAACAATGGTTCAAATGGCAACCTGTAATGTCAAAGGTGTCGCTTGTAGTGATGAACCCGCAGAGAATTAATTCAATTCAATTCAATTTTATTTATATAGCGCCAAATCACAACAAATGTTATCTCAGGGCACTTTACACATAGAGCAGGTCGAGACCGTACTCATTTATTTACAGAGACCCAACAATTCCCCCCATGAGCAAGCGCTTGGCGACAGCGGCAAGGAAAAACTCCCCTTTAACGGGAAGAAACCTCAAGCAGAACCGGGCTCTAGGTGGGCGGCCATCTGCCTTGACCGGTTGGGTTTACAAAGAAAGAAGGAGGGAGGGGGATGGGGGAAGGGGAGAAGGGGGTGGGGTGGGGAGAGACACAGAGAAGTATAATAACAACAACAATAACAATAACCATAACAACAGTAATGTAAGTAGAGCTATGACTTTATAATAGTAATAGCAATAATATCAGTAGCAGAAATGGAAGCAGGACATCCACAGGACCACGCCACAGTCCCCACAGCCGTGGCCCACCGTCCAGGTGCTGGATCTTCCTGTGAGACGAGAGAGCACAGAGACTCCGGGGAAGAAGTCAAGTTAGTAACATGCATTAATGGTACATGAAAGCATTGAAATGGAGAGGAGGAGGAGGAGGAGAGAGGAGAGAGGAGCTCAGTGCATCATGGGAAGTCCCCCGGCAGTCTAGTCCTATAGCAGCATAACTAGGGGCCGGTCCAAGGCGAGCCTGGCCGGTCCTAACTATAAGCTTTTTCAAAAAGGAAAGTTTTAAGCCTACTCTTAAACGTAGAGAGGGTGTCTGCCCCCCGGACTGAATCTGGAAGATGGTTCCACAGGAGAGGAGCCTGATAGCTGAAGGCTCTGCCTCCCATTCTACTGTTAGTTATTCTAGGAACCACAAGTAAGCCTGCATTTTGGGAGCGCAGTGCTCTAGTGGGGTAATAAGGTACTATGAGCTCTTTAAGATATAGTGGCGCCTGACCATTAAGAGCTTTATAAGTAAGGAGAAGTATTTTAAATTCTATTCTGTATTTTACCGGAAGCCAATGTAGCGAAGCTAAAATAGGAGAAATATGATCTCTTTTCCTAGTTTTAGTTTTTGTTTAGTTTTTAGTTATCATCTGATTCTGCAGCTCCCCTCAGATCTAGATTTCTTTAGATTTTTGGCTGCAGCACGCAGCAAAAACTTACCTGGCTAAGCTACCTGGCCAACACCAATCAGCAGGCAGACAAAGTTAGCACCAGTCTGATGAACATAGTGGAGCATTTAGCACTTAAAAGGAGTTGGTGTAGACCAAAAACAGAGCTGAAAGAGTATTCGATATTGGACTTAACATTCACCAGTTGTGAACACATTCACAATACAATACCCCCCCCCAAAAAAAATACAGAACAGCTGAAAAAAGCTTGTGTGAAATTAAATTTTTATTGTCTAGTTTTAGCAGATAATTTTACTGTCCCTTGACTGTCTTCACTTTTCTGATAGAAGCTTTTCCACTTTAACAGAGAGAAGAAAACTAATTTTAGCACAACAAGAAAACACAACTACTTTATGGAGGATTAGTGACTATGTGAAAACAAACAAACATAAAAACATTTAAACAATCAAACTTCTGAGAAAAAAGAAGAAGTGATAAATCTGACAGCTAAGTCAGAAAAAACCCAATAATTTGAATTATTTTACTCTAACTCTGTCTAACTCTGGAGAATTACTGAGTGAAAATCCAAAAATCACTGATCAGAGGTCTTTCTATGTACACGTGGTTACTGATGCAGTCATTTGAGAAAACGTGATTTTTTTTCTCTTCGTTTCCACACACCTCGGGATTTCCTCCTGGTTTCTGGGTAAAAGGTGAAATGTGTAAGAGAGTGATATGACCTGACTCACAGCAGCGGTCACGGCCAAACAGAGCGTTAAGTAATGGGATGGAGAGTGCAATGAACCGCTGAAGCCCCATGTGAGTAAATAGACGTCTGGTCTGAAACAGGTTAATACCAGGTTAATACAACGCCAAAAAAAAGGTCAAACTGGGTTTATTTTAAGAAATAGAGCAGAGTTCAACAAGTTATTTATATTTCATTCAACAAAGACACTCAGAAGTGGTTAGTTTAGGGTGAATGAATACTGTCAGTTTTACTTTGTTTCACTTCCTTCTTATGTTTAAACTGAGTACCAGAACAAATTTTTACAAGGTAAAAAAAATTTATGTGATGAAACTTAAAAAACACTTCTGAGATTGCGGGTGAACGTCATGAGATGAGTTTAGGTAAAAACCTGAATCTCTTCACAGCAACATGGAAAGTCTTATTTCCAGACTTAAATGTTAAAACAGGATGTCAGGGACAGACGTCACACAGAAACGTGACGTGAAGTTGCATTAAATGATTTTCCTGACTGGCAAGACTAATAATAAGTCATGCTAGTGTCTCTGTGAGGCTGTAATGCTCATTATAAAGAAAACCAAACTGTAAGATGGATTAAAGTGGAGTTTGAAAGTTTCCTTGAAGTGATTCTTAGGTGTTCCCCCTCCGCTCATTGTTTTGGTTTTCCAGCCCATAACTTTACTGTTTTGGTTCACTCTCACTACCATCACCAGCACTGTTTCCAGATGCAGCAAACAGCTGTTTTCTGCATAAAAAGAGGCCCTGATAAACCCACTGAACTCTACCTACCCAGCACCAAGCAACAGACAAAACTAGCGACTAGCTGGTGAACGCAGTGAAGCTTTTAGCAGCTAAAGATCCAGATATTTTTAAAGCAGTTTGTGGAGACTAAAACGAGAGTGAATATTGGACTTACATTCTCCAAGTTCACAAAAACACAACTCTAAATACAAGCTAATGTAGCTCTGCGTCTGCTGGATTTGTAAAAAGGCAACTAACAAGTTCACCATAACAACTTAAAAGGTGATAATTTGAGAGTGTTGTGTTTACAGCTTGGTCCTGCTGCCCCCCAAAAATCATTAATGCAGGTTTAAGTAAATGTAAAAGTTGTACTGCTTGGTATGATGAGTGCTTATCGTGCTGCTAACATGCACACAATGATATTATGCTGTTTAGCAGGTAATGTTTACCATGGTTACCATCTAATCTCAGCGCATTAGCATGGTAACATTTGCTCACATACAAATTAGCACTAAACGCAGCAAAAGGCTGATGGGAATGTCATAAGATTTGCAGATATTTGGTTATAGATCAAAGTATTGGAGAAATTATCATTTTGACGTCATAATGGCGCTAAAGGAAAAGTCAGGAGATCACTAGAGACACGAGGTCGCCTGTCTGGGAACCATGAATGTCTGAACAAAGTTTTTAACATGTTTCAAAAGAGTTTTAGGATTCGCTGACTTGGGAATGTTCGTACAAAACATGGAAATCATTCGATAGTTGTTTAGACAGTTCACTCTGGGTGGTGGACTGACCTTACGTCGCCATCTGTAGACTTACGCTGCTAACGTGGCTAAAGATATGAACTGCAAAGCTTTATTAGGAAGAGAAATTAACAGTAACACTTTCTATCACACCCATGTCTATAATGCATTATAAACATACTAATGCATTATAATCTTCTTATAGCACTGTACAATTATAGTTATAAGCACTCATAAATATTCATAATGCTTTATAACAATAATCATAACACATTATAAAGCATTTTGTAATGACTTATAAGGTCAAGTATCATAATACTTCATAATTGCTGGTCACTAACTGACTCATAGTGTATTATAATTCTCATAGTTGTAATATATTTTATAATGAATTATAATCACTTATCGAGTTTTTTTAAGGAGTCACACAGGTAAAGTAGAAATTGTTTCAGGTATTATCTATAATTTGAGTCAATTTAGTGTTTAGAGTGAGTTTTTTGGGGAAATGTAAATTTCCATCATTCAGTGTGTATATCATCAATGTGTCAAATTAGAGTACTCAATTCATTGTCTGTTGTGACCCATTAAAGGGATAAATTAATTTTACATTTTGTGTTGTTCTTGCATAGATTTAATTTTTTCACTTTACTTAAAACAAACAATGAGCACTTATAGTCACTTATAACCAGCTTGTAATGTATTATATCTGCCTATTCCTCAGGAATTTCATTACCTCAGTTAAAGACCCAATAACCATTTAGACTAACTTGTAATCACATTATAATGCATTATAACAGTGATTATAATGCATTATAAAATGATTATAATGTATTACAACTATGAGAATTATAATACACTAAGATATTTGCAAAAAATGTCAGCGAGTAACCAGAAATTATGAAGTATTATGATACTTGACCTTATAAGTCATTATAAAATGCTTTATAATGTGTTATGATTATTGTTATAAAGCATTATGAATAATTATGAATTATACAGTGCTAAGTATGCAATAAGTATGTTTAAAATGCATTATAGACACAGGCGTCATAGAAAGTGTTACCAAAATAACATTTGCTAAATAATTTAGATTCTTGGCAGATAAACTGACAAACTAACACACTGAAACTTTGACACACGATGAACCTCAAGTACTTATTTTCTGCTTCAGTTGCTCATTTAATCACCTAAAACTACACATATTCTCAGTGTTTTACAGTATTTCAGACAGCCAACCTCTGACTTACATGCCTCTGCCTCTCCCACACCCTTTGATCAGAGAATGGATGCCTCAGGGAAACGACGCTGCTTTCTGGGTTAAAGTGCAAGCCGCAGAATCGGATTGTAAAAAAAAAAAAGGCAGCTACAGGTCCCAAAGCGAGCGGGAACAGGTTACAAGATGCTGTGAGGGTGGAATCTGGGTAAAAGGTCAGTGTGATGGAAGTGAATGAACGGAGACTCACCCATCGGACTGTAAATAACAGCTGCTTTTAGTTCCAGATGAAAACGAATCCCCTCCCATGACATCAACACAGAAAGGCTGTATACAAAAGATACCTTTGACTTACTTTTCTGTTCTGCCAAGTGTAGCTACAGCCTCCCTCAGATGTTAAAAAAAAGAGGAGCCCGTTTTTCAAAGAAATAGATTCACAGTTTAAAACAAACAAACAAATGATACAAGCACATCTGCTCAAAGTAAAATTATTGATTTTTTTTTTTAAATGATTGGGTAATTGATTGGGTAAAAGTTTTTGGACCGGGCACACAAACCCCCACAAAAACCACAACATTTGTTTTACTTCAGTTTTTTGTACAGAATACACAAACGAGATATAACGTGTGAATTAGAGGCAAACCAGGCTAGCTGTTTCAAGTCTTTGTGCTAAGCTACGCTAACCGTCTGCTGGTGGTAGTTTCATATTTAACACGCGAGAGAAAGTGGCATCAATCTTGTCATCTTACTCTCTCCAAGAAATAGCCAACTATTCCTTTAATCTACACTCATTGTGTATGCCAACACTGAGCTAAACTGATCCGTTAAGAGTAAAAGGAATTCTACAAATTATATTAATCTCTTTACGAAATCAAAGACCATGTTGAATGCATAAAGCTCTCAAATCCTGTTTCATACTAGAACTGCATTTCCAGAAATTAAAGTTGTGAAAACTACTATAAATAACTCTGAGTCGTGTCATTTAGAAAAGCGCACCAGCATCAACATGAAAAAACAAACAAATCCTAAAAAGAAAAAGGGATTAGCCTTCGTAATAAACACAACACTTCATACCAGCAGAAACTGCTTTTAGCCACATAAAGTCTTGTTAACACCTCTAAGTGAAACTGTTTTTAGTGATAAATTAGTGCATTATTTCAGATTTAAAAACTAAATCACCTTGTTGAAACATCATCATATATATATAATTATAAATTAACATCTCTGCTGTAAAGTCTCTTTAAACTTAACTGTATTTCTTTAGGTTTTCTGTTGATGTTTTTTCTTTTCTTTGTTTCTGCCAATTCCTTTGTTTGTTATTTGGGCTTGCTGATAATTACTACATAAATACTCGAGGTTAAAGATCAGAATATATGTTAAAAATAATTTCTCATCCAGCTGCAGCACTTTTGGATGTTTTTGTCACTCTGGGTTCAGGTTCCAGCGTGTTGGGTCGCCCTCCAGCTGTGCGTGTCTGATCACAAACAGAGTCAAGGGGTATTTTCTGCTCCAGAGAGGCTGATGCAACATACCAGACACGTGACAACACTTTCACCTTTCACACACTAACCCACTGGTGCCTAAAAACACAGCCTCCCCCCCCCTCTGCAGCCCGCCCCTCTGTGGAAGCTCATGTACTGTACATGTGCAGATCTGATGGGACATGTTGTGGTGTAATCTGCACAGTTACAGTGTCTTCATGGCTCATAAACAAACCAGGAATGTTTCAGGATGTGTTAGAAGATAAAAACTGTCTTGACTTCCGACAAGAGTGTGTGTGAAGTGTTGAGATTTATTTCTGTATCATAATCTGCAGATAAACGCAGTTATAGTCTCATGTTTGGAGACAAAATTATCAGTTTACCAGAAACTATATCTGTTAGTCAGTGTCATCCGCCTCTCTGATGATGGAATATATGTCTGTAAAACCTTTTTACTAATTTATTTGTTTATTTTTATGTTATCATTATTGTTTAAACGCCAAACAAACATGTAGAGATCCTTACAATCAGCATCTACATTTGAACTTTGCCTTAGTAACACATACAGTTCAAACAGCTAATTTGCATCAATATATTTAGTCAAATTTTAAGTATGAAGGGAAGTTTTAAAACAAAAGTGACAGTTTAAATGTTTTTTAGTTGATGTAACAAACTAGAGTTGCAATGATGAGCTGATTTATTGATTAGTCAGTCGACAATTTTAATCGCCAGCTTTTTTGATAATTGATTAATCAATTTGTTATTTTTTAAGACTAAATGTCCAAATTCTCTGATTCCAGTTTCTCAAATGTGAATATTTTCTTGCTTCTTTAGTCTTCTATGACAGTAAACTGGATATCTTTGGGTTGTGGACTAAATCTACAAACATTCTGTATCCACCTTTTAAGTCGACACTAAGTCACTTTAAACCTGCATAAATTGATTTTTGGTCACTTGTGGGCAGCTCAACAAGCTGTAAACACAACCTACCTACATATTATCACTGAGCAAAGGAAACAGCTTATTTACAGTATATTATAGTAGATATTAAGCTACATTTGCATTCATTTGGAGTCATATTTCTGTCTCCTTTTTGCTCTGTTTTGGTCTCCACCAACTCCTTTAAAGATATCTGGCTCTTTAGGTGTTAAATGCTCCACTATGTTCACCACTTTGTCTGCCTGTGGTTTGGTGGCAGGCAGGTAGCGTTCAGCGGGTTCATAACAGCTTTTTCACTGAAAACAGCCGCTTGTTGTTGCTGAAAACAAGGTTGACGAGAAAAGTTATAGTGAACCAAAACAGTAAAGATGCGGGCTGTAAAACCAAAACAAAGAGCAAGAAAACACTAAAACGCTTTGTAGAGCTGAGGGGAAAACAGAGTCTGGTGGTAACTCTCTCTGTGTTCGACACATAGTCATTTGATTCATTTTCAATAAAAAATATTTTGACTAGAGCAGTTTTAGGCTGTATTTTTTAATATGAACACTAACACAATGGACTCCATGCAAAATCAAACGATTGCTGGTACTGTTGATTGTATTTTTATCTAATATCCAATCTCATTTTTTTTATTTTGTTGGAACCTCTGGAACATGATCCCACCTTAACACAACATTACACAGGACTCTCTGTTTCTGTTGGATGTGTCAGTAAAGTTAGACGAGTGTAAAACCTAGTAAGACTGTTGTTGCTACAAATGTCATTTTTAAGTTAGTCAGTTAGTAAGAGCGGTGACAGCCACATTGTCTCAACAGGCAAAGTACAAATGGCCATGTACAGATGTAAATAACATTTCATTTAATGAGCAATGTGTGTGTTCTCCTTGCAACTGGGAATTATTGTTTATCATTACGACAGTTTGAGAATCAAAATGATAAACTGAAAATGATCAAAATCACATGAGTAACTTTGAGAAAGTTTCATAACCGGCTTCATAACATCCTGACTCAAGATATAGTTTCAAAGATTTTGTGATGACCACCATCACAAATGTAAATCAGGCCGAATTTTATACAAACGCCCAGATCTTCCAGCGCCTCTACATCCTGGTTGTGTCAACTGTTGAGCAGCTCTCTGCATCATAATCACACATTTAATCCGATTTACAGGAAACAGCTGTTATTGTATCGGGGCAGTGGCAATGTTCATGCAAGCAGCCGCGTCCAAGCACAACCTCATCTACAAGTCGAACATTGTGTCCTGATACAGCTGAGTAAGGATGTAAAACTGCCTCGTCCAGCTGATTCTGGAGAGAGCTGCAGAGAAAATGCTCCACCTCACGTCAGCCGAGAGCAGGAGGTTTGAGGATACGTGCAGAACGGCAGCCTGCAGCACAGATACGTGCACTGAATCACCAGCCACAGGGAACTGCCGTGTTCAGTGCAGTCTCATTATTTGAAAAGAAAGTCCCCTGATATCTTCAGTGTATTGTTTACATTCAGACCTCAACAGCATGAAAATTATTTACAGGTGAAAATAAAGTTATATTAGGAATGCAAACAAATGAAATTAGGTTCATATTTTAGACAACTGTCACTGTTTGTTTGGTTAGTTTATCTTACTGTACTTTGTAACTGTGCAAAATGTCATGCAAATATTGATCTTCTTTGGTTTTCAATTGGAGCTGTTACATTTTTTTCTTTTTATAGATTCTTTTGTCTCAACCTGCCCTTGACTTTAGCTTTGGTTTGTATGCTGAGTCAGAAGTTGAGAATTATTCAATTCAAAGGGCAAAAGTTTCAAGAACAATGTCGCCAAAGCATCAAAGTACAGTTTGTTCAAATATTTAGACAGTATGAAATAACAATAATATGAACAACGCAACATTAAGATTGATATATATTATTATACACTCACCGGCCACTTTATTAGGTACACCTGTCCAACTGCTTGTTAACGCAAACATCTGATCAGCCAATCATGTGGCAGAAACTCAATGCATTTAGGCACGTAGACAAAGCATCAAAATGGGGAAGAAAGGTGATTTAAGTGACTTTGAATGTGGCATGGTTGTTGTTGCCAGACGGGCTGGTCTGAGTATTTCAGAAACTGCTGATCTCCTGGGATTTTCACGCACAACCATCTCCAGGGTTTACAGAGAAAGGTCTGAAAAAGAGAAAATATCCAGTGAGCAGCAGTTCTCTGGGCGAAAATGCCTTGTTGATGGCAGAGGTCAGAGGAGAATGGTCAGACTGGTTCGAGCCGATAAAAAGGCAACAGTAACTCAAATAACCATTTGTTACAACTGAGGTATGCAGAAGAGCAACACGTCGAACCTTGAAGCAGATGGGCTACAGCAGCAGAAAAACCACTCCTAAAAACAGGTGACTGAGGCTACAATTTGCACAGGCTCACCAAAATTGGACAATAGAAGATTGGCAAAACGTTGTCTGGTCTGAGGAGGGTCTCAAAGGCTGCTGGTGGTGGTGTAATGGTGTGGGTGATATTTTCTGGGTACACTTTGGGCCTTTAGTACCAACTGAGCCTCGTTTTAACGCCACAGCCTACCTGAGTATTGCTGCTGACCATGTCCGTCCCTTTATGACCACAGTGTATCCACCTTCACTGTGTCACAAAGCTCAAATCATCTCAAACTGGTTTCTTGAACATGACAATGAGTTCACTTTACTCAAATGGCCTCCACAGTCACCAGATCTCAATCCAATAAAGCACCTTAGGGATGTGGTGGAACGTGAGATTCTCATCATGGATGTGCAGCCGACAAATCTGCAGCAACTGTGTGACACAATCGTGTCAATATGGACCAAAATCTCTGAGGAACGTTTCCAGCACCTTGTTGAATCTAAGCCACGAAGAATTAAGGCAGTTCTGAAGGCAAAAGGGGGTCCAGCCCTGGACTAGCAAGGTGTACCTAATAAAGTGATCAGTGAGTGTATATATAGTATATCCTATGCATGTATGTTTTGCATTTTGCTTATAAATGACAAACAATTAATAGATTATCTAAATAGCTGCTGATTATTTTTGTCAATTGATTAATTAATTGAATACTCCTTTCAAATCTACATAAGATTATGTTTTAAAGGGGAATTTACAAGTCTGCTTCTTTACCTACACAATGTAAAAACTTAAAAATGTGTTTCTGATATAATATCACAAAACAAGCCACAGTGTGCCAAAGTGTACTGTATGTGTGTGTGTGTGTGTTTCAGTGTTTTCCATGTCATCTGTACCTCATCAGTACACCACGTGCCTTGTGTCTGGGTGTGTGCATGCATGTGTGTGATTGTTGGATTTTGTTGTGAGGAATGAGTCTGGAATGAGTGTGTAAAAAGCCCAGAGGGTTGAACTTTCCCCTACTTCTCACAGTGGCTCCTCCATCTGTAAATGTTCTCCAGCATTCCTGATTCATGCTGAAGACACACGGCAACAAGACTCCACTTCACTCACTCAGATGAACAACTATATTTAAGAATTAGTGTTTTATTTATTCAGCTCAAAGCTACAACATCTGACAAGAGAGAGTCCTCATTATTTAATTGTTTAGGCTTGTACATAACTGCACCATTTTGTCATTTTATTTCCAATGAATCTGGACTTTTAGCTACATTTACACTCCCTGAATTTTACAAAATTAGTTAAAAAAAAGTACAAGAAATCTTTTTAGACGGGGGTCACGTCACATTCGATGAATGTCCCAAATGAATTTGAAATATGGTATATTTGAAATATAGTCATCTACATTGTGTTGGAGATGTAAAACTCGGGTTTTTAGAGAAGAGAAATGCATGCTAAAGTTGGATGCACACTTAATTATAGCCCTTATTAATGCAAATAGAATATGAACAATTGAAGATTGTGGCTGAAAGATCTGAAAGCAAGCAAGTAAACTCATGTTAATTTAATTTTAAGTAGTACAATTTTGGACAATAAAATATTGGTTGGAAAACTCAGTTTGAGCTTTAAAAACAAAACTGAATCCATGCCCCACCCCTCTGTAGAATCAGCAAATGGTAAATCAGTAATTCAGTCCTTTCATTGCATCATGATCCAAGTCCTCTGAAGGGTAATCACTATGAAAGACTTTCCACGCCCCCAACTCCCCCGTCCATCCCCAGCTCCAAGCTCTGCCAGCCAATCAGAGAAGCCCTCTGCTGCAGCACAGAGCATAAAAACCTCACAGTGCCTCTTCAGCAGCAGACACCAGACAGAAAGACACATCAGAACCAGCGTTCATACCAGAAGAGACCAGAGACACAAAGATGAAGACGCCTCAGCTTCTCATCCTCCTGTTGACCATTTTGGTGCATGTAGCAGCAGCTTTGCCCACAGACAGAAGAGCATTACTGGGCGGCAGGGACAAGCACGCCTCCTGGGACGACGTCAATGTGGTGGCTCACGGCCTCCTGCAGCTGGGCCAGGGTCTGAAGGAGCACGTGGACAAGACCAAGATCCAGATGAGAGACGTCAACGCCAAACTGAAAGCCTTCAACGGCACGTTGGCTGAAGTGGAGAGAAAGCAGCAGGAGCAAGATCAAGCTCTGAAGGCCAGAGGTGAAGAGGTGGAGGAGAGGGAGAGGCTGGCTGCACAGCTGGCTGAAGAGGTGAAGGTGAAGGTGGAGGAGGCGAAGAAGCAGAGCGAGGACATCCACTCCAGGATGGACAGACTGGAGGAGAAGGTGGACGAGGTGCTTAAAGAGCCGGCACTTGACAGCAACTACAGCGATCACGCAGAAGTCCCGTTTATCCAGGTGAGAGAAAAATGCTGCTTTCATTTTATTATTTCAACTTGGTTCTTCTTCAGCTAGAAAAACTGAAAATATACAGACCTGTAAATCTTCTAAAAGAAAACACATCCATCAGAGTTCATTTAAAGTTTTAAATAGATCTGCAAAATAGAAACTTTCCTGAAAACAAATACGAAAAATTTCATCCTCTGGTGCTTCAAGAAACAAATTTATAGTATCTGCAACTGTTTCCCATCTTTACCTCCATCCTAGAGAGATCAATGTACCGTTTGAAACAAAGCTGTGCTTGTGAGCACATTAAGATGCTGTCAAGCTGATGAGATGTATTTTTTTCTTCTCGTTTCCAGAGGATCGTGGCAGCTCAGAACAGACGCATCGACCAACTGGTGGAGAAAATCCAGCAGCAACAAGACAAACTGGAGAAGCAGAGTCTTCACCTGCAAGCACTGCAGAGCAAGGTGAGTTACACCACATCAACGTGTACTCTCTCTCTAGACCAAAGAGGAAGTTAGTTTCTATTCAGAGGCAGAAGTGATAGATTTTTAATGTCCTGCTCTGCGTTTCCTTCAGGTTGCACAGAAGAGAGTAAAATCACACAGACGGAGAGACGAAGAGACGGCACTGAGAGGAGAAGCAGAGCAGAGCAACACCAAATCAGGTAAGAAAACAAACTGATGCCTTTAAAAAGCTGAATGAAATGAAGTGATGGAGATAAGTCGCTGTGATTGATGATATCGGAAAGACAGTTCTGAGTCACTTTTTGAGGGCTGAACACGTACGTGTTAAAGTTCATGTCCCACTCAGCAACCTTTACCCTAATTTCTTCTGGCCATTCCTCCTTAAGAACTGAGGTACAGAAACACTCATCCTGTGCTGAACACACCTTGTGTCGTATAGCTGTTAATATAAAGTATAGTGAGCTGAAACACAAGTGTGTCAACCAGCTGGAAAGGACATGAGCTATTTACAGTGACGTAAGAACAAAAAGGTTCACCTTTACTCCTGAATTTATAATACTTGACTTGCTGGCACAGCTGCTCACAGACAGTCCAAAGATCATGGAAAATGAGGACAATGACAGCAAACCCACTGTATGTTGCTAGGAAACTGCTAGCTCAGCTCTTTGCAGGCTTTAAACTCAAGCAAAGTGTAAAAAAAATTGCAGCAACCAATCTAACAAATTTTACAGCTGTACTGAACTGACAGCTGAGCCACAGCGAAGTTGAACTGTCCTTCAATCATCTGATTTGCTGAATCATCTGATCAGAGTTTTCTGGTTTTCTCAGGTTTGGCCAGAGACTGCCATGATCTGTTTGTGCAAGGGCAGCGAGCCAGCGGTGTCTACACAGTCCAGCCCGAGAACTCACAGCCCTTCAACGTGCTCTGTGATATGACTTCAGGTGAGTCAAACAGAAACGTGCCTCCAGTCCTGTGCTCTAAGAAACAACACAGTTACACGGTTGAAAGCTGAACTAGGCAAAAATACACCCATCTAAAGACATTTGCTCAAAATAAATTCTCCTAATGGGTATCGACAATTGTTGGTAATTATTTCAGTCAACAGGAATTGTAAGTTTACCAAAAACAGCAGTAAAAAAAACTCTATCAACTGCCAAGAAGGAGAGGTTTTAAATCATAAAAATGATCACCAACATTACGTGATGAGACATTCCAACACAAGTCAAGACTTGAAGAATATTTTGTAACAACCCTGCTTCAAGCTCAACTTTTCTCTGCTCTTTCTGCAGAAGGTGGGTGGACTGTCATCCAGAAACGTCTTGATGGATCCCAGAGCTTCAACCAGCTTTGGGAGAGCTATAAGAAAGGTTTCGGCAGCCTGAATGGTGAGTTCAAGTTTTACTCAAAAAAGTTCATTAAAAAAAATCTGCATCATTAAAACTCAGTCACAAAAACTAATCTCCACCTTTCTCATCCCTCAGGCGAGTTTTGGTTGGGCTTGGAGAACATCCACTCGCTCTCCAAACAAGGCCAGTACCTCCTGCAGGTGGAGCTCTCTGATTGGGCGGGACAGGAGCAGGCGGCTCGTTACCGAGTTACCGTTGACGGTGAAGAGGAGAAGTTTGCTCTCCACCTGGAGCACGAATCTTCATCTGGAGCTCAGGAGGAAATCATCACGACCGGAGCCTCCGGTGTTCCTTTCTCCACAGCTGACAGAGACAACGACCTCGCCGCTGACGTCAACTGTGCTGAGCTGCTCTCAGGTACGCTCACTTCTTTGAAATCTTTGTTAAAGGGTCAGTTCACCCAAATCCTGAAAGAAAAAACCTGCAAATAACAACAAAACTGTCTGGATAGCTGGATACTAATACAGTTAAGAGAGCAAAGTAATCTTATTCTCCTCTGCTGCTGAGGAAAAATTAAAAACTAAAAGTTTATGCTCTTTCGTTGCAGGAGGTTGGTGGTTCAGCAGCTGTGGAGAGTCAAATCTCAACGGCAAGTATCCCAGAAGGCCGAGCCTGCTCAAGAGGCAGCAGCCCAGAAGACAAGGGATGTTTTGGACAACCGCAAAGGGACAAAGCGTCTCTCTGAAGACCGTGCTTCTGAAGATTGCACCTGCCACCATAAAACAATAAGCTGATCAATCTGTCTCAGAGAGAACTGAACAGCAAAGGACCAAAGTCAGTAAAAACCAGAGAAAACATGAGTGTTTGTAACTTAAATGTTGAACTACAGGCCTGTGGAAGCATCAAGCTACTGAACTGAAACATTATGATCTGTCCTGGATCATCAGATATATTTCTATGCTATGTGTTATGATCAATTAAGTCATATTGACAGTAACATGATTCCCTTTATAAGGGTTTTACTTTTTAATCTTATTTTATAAAACTTGCTGTGTATGTTTTGTGTCTACTGTAATAATGTATAGTTTGTCATTTTCAATATTTACACTCTTTAAATATTTTATTTCATTTATATAAACTGAATGAAAATAAAACTTTTTAAAGGCTTAATAAAGTCCGGCTCTTTGTTGCTGCTTTGTGCAAATACACCGACGCTCCAGCGGAGACTCGCAGCCCTACAATAAAATACAATAAAATAAAACCCATGAAAAGGAAGAAATACAACAGATTTGACACTTTTTACAATTTTAATAACTATATGTGAACAGTGAGTAAAGCATGTAGGAGGTTTTGAGGGGAAGTTGTACATTATGAGCTTTCAGTAAATGATCCAACTGCTCCACAGTGACACATACTGGCAGTTTAAATTCATAACATGAGTCCCTGTCAAATTCAAAATAAACCACAAACTTTGGTTCAATACATGGTTTTAGAATGACTGAATTATGAGATATTAGCTAATCTGATGAACTGATGAGGGTCTTTATCGGAGCTGTATGCAGTGACGACGCTGTGGTTTACTGGTTTACTGAAAACTCTTTAAACTAATTTCTCTTACTGGACAAAATAGTTTTGACTTAAAGCAAATCCTTCATCACTGGTGTTGAATAAATCAACTAAATGCCATTTTGGTGCTTGTTGCAGTTTGATTTGGATGTTTATGGGGTTTCATGGTTCACACAGGACATTTATAATCAAAATGATTTTTCATCAATTTGGTTTAACATCCCTTCAGTTTCATATTGCTGATCATCGTTTCTTTAGCGCTGCTGCTCCCTGCTGATGAAATAATGAAACATACAGACGTCAGCAAGCTTGTGGTAGCCCCACTGGGCGGGTAAAAGACTTTGGCAGCTTGTGATCATTTCAGCTACTTTATTATTACTTTATTAATAATAATAATAATAATAATAATAATAATAATACATTTTATTTATAGAGTGCTCTTCAAGATACTCAAAAACAAACATTACACAAGTTAAAAGGATTGTGCACCATTTGGCCATTTCCCCCAATGAAAAGTTACACTAAGTTACGCCCAATGAATCAAACAAATGTTTTTTTTCAGTTTATTACAACTAAAACTTAAAAGACTTGGTGTAGATAATCTATTATCATTTTAACTGTGAGTTTGGGTTTGCTTAATTATACTTAAAAAAACAAAAAGAAGACAGAGATGCATTCTTGCACTCTTTTTGTTGAGCAACATAACAGAGACACTCTGAGGCTCCTTTCTGACTCTACATGCTGTATATTGATTGGATTATTTGGCAACACTGTTCAGAGTCTGTATGTAACTGTGGGACCTGTTACAATTAGAAACTCACAGGAAATATATGAACAGAGTGAAACTCTAATCACAGGAATCTGATTTACAAATTTAAACAGCTGTACTGAGGTAATTATTTTTGTGTTGTCCTGTCTGAATTGTGAGGTTGAGCATACAGAGAGTTGTATGTTGTAGACAGTAAAGCTCTTTGAGGTAAATTTATGATTTGTGTTATGTAAGTAAAACTGACATAACTTTGACTTTTGTTTTGTCTGTGTTGAGAGGAGATGGCCTCATAAGCCCCCTGAAGCTTCCTCATTCCTCCTAACTAAATAGCTGCATTGTCTTTCTGGTTAATTCACAGCATTTGATGAAATCGGTTTATGTCCAACTTTTTTATTTTCATGCTCCTAAACTCACACACACAAAATCGTAAAACTTTATCTGCCAAAACACAAGTGTATAATTTTTCAGGTTTATTTTCCACACAATAGCCACTGAAATGCTTTTTTAAAATAATAAACTCCATTTGGTTACAAGACTTTGAAAAAGTTTGCTCACTTCTGTTTATTTCTTTGATAACTGAAAGTACATTTGACCATCTACAGATCATGGTAGCTCATCTCAGATGATCATCAGACACTTGAGTAACAAGGCCTTTAATTGTCGTAGGTGTTCAGACAGATTCCCTGATATATACTTCATGAGCAGCCGCTCTTACACTTTTGCAAGGCACCTTATACTGCCAACAGTTGTGTCATATATCATCTTATAGGTCATTTTGTTGGCACCAAGGCAAATATGTACTGTGCAAAAGTCATCTGAGCTTGAGACGTCGGTCTTGAGCAGCAGAAGAAAAAGAAGCTCTCAGGAAAATTAAAGCAAGCGACTGAGTGAGACAGCAACAGGGCGCTACATTTTTTTCCACTTTTTATGAATGCATAAAAATATATTTTTTAATAATTCACAATAAAAATGCGACATGTAACATTTTTTCTTGTTGATGTGACAAAGAGTGGCACACCACATAAAAAGTGATCTATGATAGCACTTTAGCACAGCCGCAATGCAGAAAAAGTAACAGTATACAAGAAAGGGAGTTAAGAGCTTGTTTGGATGCTCTTATAGAGCTTTACATTTACTAACTTCACTCCAGTGTTTATTCATGGAGACAGGGAATGATATCAATTAGGTCCCAAAAAAAACAAAAAACAAAACAAAAAACAAAGTGACAGTTTAATAATAATAATAAAAAAAAAAAGAATGGCACAAAAAAAGTGTACAAGAAATCACTCAAAGTCGCTTCCAAAACCCGGCACAACAGCTCCACTTCTGTACTTTTTGCATTGCAGTTCAGGTGCAGCATTTTAAACATCAATAACATCATTTACATCTGATTTCTACTGGTTCCAATGTCCACCATTATGACCAGTAAGTCTGAAAGCTTCAGCCCTGTTTGTTCTGGGTGAACAGCGCCCCCTGCTTATTTTGGGGCTTAAAGCAATCCAGCTGATTTCCCTCAACTGTAAAATGCAGTGATGGTCTGCTTAGTGATGTTCTTTTTTTTTTTTTGGTAATTATGCAAACATCTGAATGTTTACGTGGATTTATTGATGCTAAAAATGCTGCCGCACCTTTAAGACTGGCGACTCTCGAGGTGTGGTGAGGTTTGGCATAGCTTGCATTCAGCAGATTATAAAATCGAGTGAAGTGGGAAGTGATGAATGTTTGGAGAAAAGGAGGAACGGGAGGTAGAAGACAAGGAGGGGAGGGAAGGAGGAGAAGATCAGTGTGTTGAAAAGCTTATCAGAGGTTCTGCTGGAGGAAGTGCAGCAGTGTGATCTCATAATGTTCTCCAGACTCCGGACATCTGATGCTGTGTCGCTCGTTGGGATAAACCTAAAAAAAAAAAAAAAAAAAAACAAAAAAACAACAGGAAACAAAATACATGTTAGTCGTTGTGATGTCAGCTCGATTCCTAAACATTTCACAGTTTATGTCTCCACACTTTTCATTCAAGTATTTTTATTTTTTTAATATTTGGTCATGATTTATAGCGTCAGTGGTGGGTCAAGAGCAATTATCATAAAAAGTGCTGCAGCATTACTAGAAAATAATAATTTCCAGGTTTTGCTTTTTTGATTTGCAGGAAATTATTAAATACATTTCCCAAGTTAGGGCTGCAACTAACTATAATATTCTTTATCGATTCATTTGTTGATTATTTTCTTGGTTAATTGAATAGTTGTTTGGTCCAGAAAATGCCAGAAAATGGTAAAAAAATGTTCCCAAAGCACAAGATGTAACCTAAAATGTCTTGTTTTGTCCCGACCAACAGACCACAACCCAGAGATATTCAGTTTACTCTCACAGAAGACTAAAGAAAACAGAAAATATTCACATTTAAAAAGCTGGAACCAACAAATTTTAGCTTTTTTTTTTTTCAAAATCAAAAATTACTCCAAAAATTTTTTATTTATCCATCCATTATCCATTCCATAATTTCCAAATCCATCTTGAATACTAGAAAAACTGCAGAAGCTGCAGTTGATTGTTTTGCTTTTTCATGCTGAACTGTTCCTTCTCCAGCTGGACAGTCAGCGTTTTGCTCAGTGACACACTGGTAGCTTCAGGAATCAAACCTTCCGGTTAGATAATATCTTTTCTCTCACAGGCTGACCTACATGTCACTGTTGTCTTCATTTAGTTTCGTACAAACCCCTCCAGGCTCTGTTTTACATCTTTATCACAGTCTAAACTTAAGTCAGTATTTATGAGTAACTGCTCCTAACCTGGAGGCTGTATGGCTTCCCCGCCCGGATGAGTTGAGACACCAGGAAGTTAGTGTGAAAAAAGTGCACATTTTCATCTAGAAATCCATGCAGGATCAGCAGTCTGTTGGGCCTGTGTTTAACAGAAAGACACAGCGTTTACTTTCTTTACTCATGTTTACAGTATATACACATTTGTAGCAGGAAATTCAACAGCTAACAGCAAAAACTACACCTGCACATAAACTACCAAATATTTTACTTTGTGAATTATCCAGAAACCATGTTAGATAAAAGAGGCAGATGACAGAAGGTAGGACATGTTTGTCTCATGGTTGCTATGGTAATTCGTCATATAAACTAAAGGCAGTGTATTTTATTATGACAGCTCTCACTCATTGGGGAGTTTGTCGACATGCAGCGCGACAGAGCACTCCTCGTAGCCCTTCTGGTTGTTGTCGGGTGTGTCCAAATATCGCTCTGTGTAGCCGGTGTCGTAGGCCATCCACAACGTTACTGGAGCTCCTGCAATGGCAACCTGAACAGAACAGAAGAGTTTTATTTAAGGTCTTCCTGTCAGATATGTATTCGGAGGGGCTGTTGAAAGTGCAGATTCAGACTCTGAGGTTGGGGAGGGGTGCAATATAAAATAGAGCTGCTACGATTAGTCGATCAATTGACTTGTTGATCAAAAGAAAAATAATCTGCAACTATTTTGAGAATCTATCAATTTTCAGGCAAAAATTCCAGATATTCTCTAGTAATTTGCTGCTTTTCTTATATGATAGTAAACTGAATATATTTGTGTTTTGGACTGTTGTTCGGACAAAACAAGTCATTTGAAGACGCCACCTTGGGCTTTAGGAAACTGTGATTGGTATCTTTAACAATGTTTTGACGAAACAATTAATTGAGAAAATGTTGCAGCTCTAATATGAAATCATTTGAGACTAACAGTAAATAAGAATACACAACATTGAAAAAATGTTTAAAAGTCACAGTCACAGCACAGAAAAAATGACAAAAATCCAACACAGCTTCCAAAAAAGCTGTTTATGATGGAGTTGAAATGGTCAGAAAAGGCACTATTTTATACCCTAAAAGTCACAAATTCCTGTCACTGCAGGCATTTTCAATAACCTATTTCCTGTCGAAAGATCTGACCTTGAAAATGTCGGGTTTGTGGATGAGACCCATGAGTGAGAGGAAGCCTCCGTACGACCAGCCGTGGATAGCAACACGACTCAGGTCCACAAATTTGTACTTTTCAGCTACATAGTGCAAACCCTCCACCTGGTCGTCAATCTCCACCTGACCCTGATTAAAGGAGAGAAGAGAGGTCACTCAGCTGATATTCACACCTTCACTGCTAATTTACATGCAAGATGCAGACTTAGTTTTTTTTTGAAAATAATGTTCACAAAGAGCTTTACATCAAATAAAAAACAGAAAAACTCAGACACAAAAAAATATGTATAAAAATGAAGTGATTTTAATTTGTAACATTTCCATTTATTAGCGTATTGATTTATTATATAAATGATGCATAAGGGTGACTGTTTACAAAACAAAAACAGGAAGTAAATTCTCTCTCTTCATCAGTCTACATCATTTTTTAGTTTCCTTTACTTTCTGCTTCCCAAGAAGCGTTTCCAGCCCAAATTAGCCATAACAAAAGCCAAATTGGGCTTGAAATGTCGTCTCTTTTCAAATGTTATAAAGAAAAATATTTTTTAAAATGAGTGTTTTACAGTGTTGTGAGTTCTTGGGAAGATCTATAATTTTCTCTCAGGATCTGAAGGTGACAGATGATTTGTGTGATAAATACCATTTTGTCCTTCACAGCTCCTTCAAACTTGAGTCCTCGCTGACAGGAGCCCCGCCCATCGATGACCAGCACAGCGTAGCCTAGAGATGCCAGCGTGCTCAACCGCAGGTACTTCACACCTTTATACGAGTTATTCACTAACTGGACCTGGAAGTAAATTAACAATATACATTAACTTTGCAGCAATATACTTTTGTGAAGAATATTAAGAATAAGGATATGAAGAAATATTTCTGATCCTCATCAACATAAGAACAAAGCTTAAATTTAACTGTTACTCTAATATCATCACAGTAAAAGCATCTATCCCTGTTGCAGATATGTGTCCCGCTAAATGCAACATGCCTGAAAACAGAGCTTTTTGCTTTTATAAAACATAAAAGAAGTACTTCTTTCCTTTGTAGCTTCTAGGCCTATATAGCATGAGTCTAATATAATAGTGGAGGATATCAAACCTGAGGACCACCATAAACAAAGACGACAGTGGGATGCTTCCTGCCGGGGACGAGGTCGTGTGGTTTGTACAACATGCCATACAACTCAAAGCCTGACTTCCCTGTGAAGCTAAAGATCTCTGGAGGAGTGTAGTCGAACGGGAAACCTGGAAACAAACAGCAGGCACATAAGAAAAGAATATTTTATGCGCAGAGTCACATCTCAAAGTCATGTCACTTCAGTTTGTGACGTGACTGGATAAGAAAGTCATCCAAAACCAGAAGGTAAAATGTACTATGTCCAAACAAACATGAAAAAGAGGATATTTTATGTGTTTCAGTACCAGAAGATTCCATCATGCTCGCCCAGAACTGAGGCTCTCTGTGCAGCGGGTCGCTGTCTGAGCCCATCAGCTTGTAGATGTGCACACAGGGTGCAGTGGTCAAACTGCTATAATGGCTGATAAACATGTCAAAGGTCTATGTAGAGGGAGAAACAAGACAGGGGAAGATTAAACACAACCTCACCAACAATAAAACATTTCAGATGAAACAAACACACACTGTGAGTTCACACTGCTGCACTGCAACGGTTTGGTTTAATTTGAGATAAATCCATGAGGCGGTTCTGGAAGCTGATGCCAATACCAGTATCTTTCTATCTGTGGTGTCAGTGGATAATACTTTATGTGGATATTCAGTGTCTAAGTAAAGTTTAAAAAAACAGAGGTGGAAAGCCTTTGACACACTGTTTTAACTTCATGGAAACAGTCTCATAAAATGAGCAAAAAAAAATTTTTAATGTAAAAAAAAAAAAGAAAAAGAAAAGAGAAAAAAGAAATCTGAAATAAAAATCGTATGAATTTTCCTGAGCAGCTTGTTGTGTGACTTAAGAATAAGAAGTTAAAATAAAAAAAAAAAAACCCACTCTTCTGAATAACAGCACCAATTAAAAAAGAAAAAAAGAGCAAAACTACACTAACATCCACTCAGTTTTGTGTGTGTGTGTGTGTGTGTGTGTACCTGGCTCACGGAGCAGCTGTGGGAGAAACCAGGTTTGGTGAGTCGGACAATTTCACCCGGCGAGTCGTAGCTCACCACATACAGGTGATGCTCCAGAGGAGAGTCCTTCGTTCCCTGGAAGTAAACCAGCTTCGCTTTCTCATCCACCCAAATCTGAGGACTGGACGAACGCTGCACCAAACACCACAGAGCAAGAAAAACTGTTGGTACTTCTTGTTAACACAGAAGCAAGAAAAAAATATATATATATCAACATCTTGTTGTGAAGTTGGTGTCTCCTATAATGTACATACACACCTGTCTTATTACTTTCTTAAATTGATTTTATCCACGTCAACATCTTATTTTCTTTGTGCCTTTACTGTTTGTTATATGGTGCTTTTCAGTTTCACTTTGTACTTTTTAATTATTATTACAAAGTCTGAATTATACATATATGGTACCTAAAAACATTGCCATATTCTTCACACCGACAAATATGTAATATAATGGGGTCTTAGGTCACAGAAAATATGTAGTCTTATGTACATTGTTGTGCAAAGTATTAACACCTTATAACTCCCTAACTTACTTCACTTCTTGTTGCAGCAGCTCTGAAAAACAAACCCATGAACCGCTAACTCACGTCAGTGTCAACGTCAACATATTAAGATGTACTGCATGTGGTCGTCATGCAGCGCATCTCAAATGTATTTTAAAACACAGTTTACTGGTGAGTGGTCGCGGTGGTTTATTAGTGCTGCTCTAGATACCGTTAAATATCAGCAACCTTGAGCAGATATGTAATCGGGCTTTACCTTTGCTCCATGGTTAGCCAACACCTCCCACTCCCCACAGGTTATCGTCACCTCCTCCTTAACTGGACACTTAAAATCATCTGGTGAGAGAGGAGAGAAGGTGTCATGTAAGCGGATTAACTGATGGATCAGGTGGCTTTTTTTTCCCCCCTCACACACAGGAAACAACAAAACCAAATTCATGCTGCAGTCATTGCATGAATAATTTTAAAATAAGATAAGATATATTATTATTTTGAATAATAAAGTATATTTGTGCAGAATACAGCTGCACATAGAAAATACAAGGTACACAAAATATAGGTACATAATCTCTGTATGTACACAACACCAGACAGAGACATACAAAATACACTGTTGTACCCCGGTACATAGAGTCTACACAATCCCTAAAATGATAAAAACACAATGACCAGTAAGTAGTAAGTAGTAGTAATACCTTAAATATGGCACATCAAGGATATATTAAATGAAAACTGAAACTAAAACAATTCCTCAAAAGTAAACAGAATACTAACTAAAAATGAAATGAAATCCTCAATTAGTACTGAAAGTAAACCTCATTTTAAACAAAAAAAATAACTGACTTATAAGTGTAAACACAGAATTGTCATTAAAATGTTGGAAAATGTAGAAAATGAGGAAAACTCAAATCATGCTGTAAATGTGATTTATCCACAAGCTGGCATAACTGAGTTAAACAATTTTTGTGTTTTATGTTTTATTTCATTCATCAAATACAACCCTGAACGTGTGACACCACACAGTAATAATACCTTCAGAGTGTGTGTAGCCTCCTGCCCAGCTGTAGCTGCCTCGCTGTAACACAGAGGTGATTTTATACAGGTGGCAGAAGCCTGTTTTGGATTCATTAACTGTGATAAAGGTGATCTCCTCATCACTGGTTTGGATGAATGGATGGAAGATATCATGGACCTGCAGGACAAACAAATGGTCAGTATGTTTTTTTTCCACTTAAAGCTGCATTCAGATTTTAGACTTCAATCCGTCTTATTTGGCGGGGGTTGCTCACATTTATCCAGATGTCACTGGTCTCTTGGTAGATGATGAAGGGTTGGATTGTGTCTCCGAGGGCCTCCAGGCTCTTCTGCCTGCTGGCCTCGTCCTGATGTGCAGGGATGAAGAGCGCCGGAGGCAGCAGCACCAGCTGGAGACGCTGCTGCCGTCGGTCCATCATGACTGCCCACGCACTGACAGAGACAGAGAGGAAGAGTTGTGGCTTGTGTGAACCATGTTACCTGATTTCTGGGTTTTGAAGAATCTGGAGCATGGTGAGGTTTAAAGGCCACGAGTTGTGTTTTTGAAATCACAGGATATTTTTCTTCCTCTATGTGAAGAAACTCACTATCGGCCGTCCTTTGTCCATCCGGCTCTGGTGATGTATTCGGCACCGGGGAACAGGCTGGTGAAGGGCACAGGCAGCTCCTTTTCCTGTGTGCTGACAATCTGAGGGAGAAACAACACCGGACTGATCTCTGAACATCTTTCTGGTTAACAATGTACTGTTCACAAAAAAAAAGAAGTAGGAAGTTTTGTGGCACTGATGAGCACTCACTTTGCCGAGATTGTCTAACTTGATTTCTGCTATTTTGAGAGTGATATCGGGATTCTTGCTGCCTGGAAATGAGTGAAACTCAGTTACGTACCAACATACAAACTCATCATGAAACCTTACTGATGTTAACAAGAGTCAGCATAAGTAATGTGAGAAATATCGGGGAAAATCAAAACCTAAACCTAAGAATTTTTAATGAACATGCAAGTTATTAAATGCTTTTTATCAAAAGAAATCCCACAAAACAAAAAACAATGCATCAAATATTTTAGATATAATAAATATAAATCTTCTCGGCATGTGTGTACCTGCACGTGGGTATCGATAGATATCTGTCTTACGCTCCTCCAGAGCTGGAGATGGGACGTGGATTATCTCAACCTCAGACTCATCCACCTCCTCGTACAGAATCTGCAGAGTCTTACCACCATCTGATTCTGAGCCGGGAAGAGGAGGTCAGCAAAAACCAGTCAGAAACAAGGTACAGACCAGTAGAACCAGTCAAAGAACACTGTAAGCAAGTAAGTCTCATATAACTAAATTATTGTTTTATGAATCTAATAAATGATCAATCTTTATTTGAAAACTACTAATATTATAATTCTGATATTTGTTGTTGATAATAGGCCTCCTTGCAAAGCAAACTGTGACAACAATGCATTACCTGTATATTCTTCACTCACCTTCTTGAGCAGCTGGTGACCACCAGTATCCTGTGAAGCGATCAAATTCTTCCTGAGAGACAAAAGTGGCTACTCCAGCAGATTTAGGATCCTCTTTTGGGTTATCAATACCTAAAATGAAAACACAGAAATAGTAGTGGACAAAAATTCCTCAAGTACCACAGTGCGTCTGATTATCTGTCTGCTCCAATCCTGACCTTTATGGCAGAAGGTGAGCCTCCTCTCTTCACCCGTCTCGATGCTGGTCACCCAAATGTCATTGTTGTTGATGAAGCCAATAAAGTTGGGGTCCCCGTGGCAGATCTTGGGGTCCATGCGTGTGCCTGAACTTTGGCTCTTAATCTCTATGGGCTTCATGGGAGATGTCTGCACAAACACACGGAGAGGATCGAGGACAACTTTGTCATTAACAGAGAAACTGACTTGTAGCAAAGCAAACGTTGACATAATGACATACCAACAATTCTTTATTTTTAATTCTGTAGTCCATTTGATAAAGGATTTCTTCTAAATGTATTTAACCAGGAAGAGATACATTATCTATTTTACAAGGGAGACTGAGCCAAAACAGTATAGTACATCAATTCTGATATACATCTTCAGATAGTATCAGTCATGCCTATGTATCAGTCTGGCTCTGAATAAATCTGGAGATTAAATATGATACTGAAATGAAATAAACTTGTACGAGCAAACCACACAGAAAAATAAAAGAGTTTTAGGATACAAATACAAAAATGTTCTTGCATGAGGCCCATTCTGTGCTATGTGACCTTAAAAATCTTTCTTAACTGTCCTTTAACTCACAGTAAAGCTGTTGTTTCCACCGTCGCGGCAGTAGTACAGACTGCTGTTGGCCTGGAACAAGAAGAGGCCGCTGGGTTGGTGGTAGTCATAAGAAGTGATGCCAGACACCCCCAAACGCTTCCTCTCTCGCAGCAGCTCCTCCTCCCGGGAGAAGCCCCCATGGTGAGGGCTGGCCTGAGGTCAGGGGTGACAGGAGAACACACAAAGTGACAATGCTGGCCGACTGAGGTCAAGGTCAAAGTTTGAGTTTGATCAAGGAACACAAACAGACAGGAAGAAAACATAACCAGACTTAAATAGGACGCCGCCATGTACCAATAAATAAAACCTCTTATTTTCTCTCTTCAGCAGCGTTAATCTCGATGGGGAAATACACCAGTATGAAAGGAGTGGGTCACAACCAGCCTCTAGTCAATTAAATACTCTTTTAAAAAGATCACCAGGATAGGTTTAACCATGTTAAAATGTCAGAGAGTGGACGAAGAGGACTGAAAATCTTCCTCACCTGAAAGTGATCCAGCATCTGTTTCCATGACAAAACCAGTAGAGCATCTTTGCGGACCTTCTTGGGAATGTCGGAGTAGAGTAAAGAGTTTTCCCTGCTTGCGTAGGGCATTCCTGTGACGACAGAGAGAACAAACAGACGCTAAAACCACGTTAAGCTAACCACTAAGTCACGTTTTACTGAGAAATCTAAAATTACTGACCACCAACAGTGAATTCCAAGAAGCTCAACCTGCACTGAACTCTGCAACATGCATCTAAAACTGTTTTGTCTTCTTCCTCTTACTGCATGATGATTGAAAACTGCTTTAGAAAACTTTGATTCTGACACCACCGACTGTGCAGTTAACAGGAATAAGAAAAACACATACAACACATATAAAAATAGCTATTTACACATCCTGTAAATAGCTATTTTAAAATTAAAGTATGTATTTATATTCGAGAGGCAGCAAAGATCTAAACGTCTATACAATAACAGCATTTGGTGGATAAAGCTTTAAAAAGCTACCAGAATGTGTGGTGGTCTGTGGTGGGTAACCCTAAAGGAGCGATCAGACTACACAACAGTTGTTGCCATCAAGGCATTACAACACACTGTCAACAACTGAGCTACCATAGATACAGGTCTTACAGACTCCATGTAGTTCATATTACATTAACTGACACTTTCACAGTACATAGACCTGGATTTTATGTCATAAAATCATAATCACACACCAGCACAAACTGAACTGGAGATGATTCACGTGCCAGTTTTTGCACAACACGTGGCAGTGAAAAACAGCAACCATTCAGCAGAAATTCTTTGCGCTAAAAATGGAATAAAGACGAGCAAAAATATGTCAACGAAGCAAAACGTGGTTCCTGATCCTTTCATGTTTTCTCCAGCTCACACTCTCCAGCTGGTCACTGGATTTCAAATGTGTTTGAAAACAGCTGCTGTGGAGGCAATTCTAAACCTCTGACTCACCAGCTGGATCCACAGATTGGCCCCCACTAAGAGCAACTAGACTGAGCTGGTTCCTATTCAGGTTTTAGTACTTACTGTAACCTGGCAGAAATTTGGCAAATTTGGCACTTAGCATGTGCTAATTCAGCCTTTTCCATTTCCCAGCTCACCAAGGTAGAAGATGCGGTGAGAATGCGGGCTAGTCTCATCCTTCTGGACGAAATGGAAGTCATGTGGCGCCTTGTTGATGACCACGCCTGTGTTCTTGCGGCTGTTGTGAATGATTTTCCGTAGGCCATCCCACGTGTGCTTCTCCACCTGGAAGTGGGAGGGATTCACATCCTCCATCTCCACCACCTCTGTGCTGTCCGAGAGCTCGTCCACCCCCATCATACCTGCCAGTGCCTCTCTGACGCTGTGGACAGACATTCAGACTGATTAGCACAGATACACCTACAATCAGTCAGAATGATGAACCAACACTGGCCACCTGAAAAATAAGGCTCCATCTTGAATTAAGGAATGTTTGATTTGTCTACATGCTTAGATATGCTCTGAATGGTTTGACACCAGCCTACATTTCTGATCTCCTCAGTTCATATTCTACATCCAGGCCCATCAGATCCTCCGATCAGTTACTTCTCTCTGTTCCATGTTGCCGGTCAGAATCAAAAGGTGACCCAAGCTTTTTCCATTGCTGCTCCCAGACTGTGGAACAGTTTGCCATCTATCACCGCTTTTAAATTCCAGCTAAAGACCCACCTTTATAGAATCACTTTTGAGTCCCCCTAATTTTTTATAGCATGATACAGCATGATACTACACAAGCTTTACTTGTCTAAACCAAATTCATTTTAACCTCTTTCAAAAATCCAGTTAGAGCTTCTTAAAAAGCTCCAACTATAACTCAATTTAATTCAAATAAAAGAAAATTTATTGAAAATTGAAAACTGAATATGGTTCAGGAAGCTGCGAGTGAAAAATATTCCATACCTGTCCTGGCCGTCTTCTGTTTTGTCTTCAATTTTCAGCCTCTTTACTCTGTGCATTAACCGTTCAACAACCCTGGACCAGACCTGGCACCCTGAAGAGTACAAGGTGAAGACACGAGATAGAGAAGAGAAATTACAAGCCATTTACATGGCAGGCACCTGCTCTAACTGACAGATAAATTTAAACAGAATTTAAGCTGTAAAAAAAACACGTCACGCCCTACGCTAAGCTGACATGCTATCAACAGTTAAACTGTTGCCGTTACTGAAGTGGCGGGCCCATTCTCTGTTTCTGTGCTGCTTCATCAGTAGCTGCTGCTCTTCAGCCAACCCGCCGCCACACTTTCAGCTGTGGGATCCTGATATGGAGTCTCACTGTGTGTGACTCAGCTGCATGACTCCAACACTTCAACGCCTGTGTCATAACTATGGCAAATGTTACACTGTCACTCCACATTTTACTGTAGACAGTTTACTGTAGGCTGTATAGGAAGTGCAAATTCTGCAGAAGTTCATTACCAGAAAACACTACAGCAATTCATGTGTTAAAAGATCTGCCAGAGGAACAAATCTCATATATAGTATCAGGATTCATGGAATAACCTTTAACAGTCTTAACATGTTGGAAAGATCACTGTCACAAGAGAACATTTACTGCATATCTGTAGGTAGCTGAACTGTCAAACATGACTAAAACCGAGTGTGAGACATTGATATTCATTCATGCTCGCCCGTAAACGACCAACTGTCATCACGTGATTGAAGTTCCAGGTCATATGATGATATGATGATGCAAACTTCATCTGCTGATGAAGACCATGCGATGCAGTTAAAAGCTCCAGAAAAGTCTAGAGTTCATTTGTTTTTGTAAAATGACTGAAACTTAATTGATATGGCTGAGAATGCTCCACATATTTGAATGATTAAAAAAAGGCATCTGTCTGCCACTGTTATTTATTCACTTATATAGAATTTATTTCTACACTGTAACTTTAATTCCTATCTTTATCCTATTTTTTCAGTTATTTAAGGCATTTATAGAGTTATAAATTAGGGTTTACTATGTTTTAGTGTTGTATGTGAATCACTTTTAACTGCTTCTGTGTTTCAAATGAGCTATACAACTAAACATTGTGAACAATGGACATTAATATGTTGTTACCTTGTATCTCTGGATGTACTTTTGAACCATCCAAATGTTGGTCAAACTGCAAGAAATTATAACATTACTGGTCTCACAACTTGAGATGAATCTCATCATTATTATTATTATTTTCATTATCAATTAATCTGCGGATTATTTACTTGATTAATCGATTGGTCTATAAAATGTCAGAAAATGGTGAAAAATGCCTGTTATAATTTCTTAGAGTTCATGGTGACATCCTCACATGTCTGATTTTGTCTGATCAACAGTCCAAAACCAAATATATTCAGCTTACTATGATGTAGGATACAGAAAAGCTTCAAATTCTCATGTATTTCAGTGAAATTGCAAGGAAATTATAACATCACTGGTCTCATAAATTGCGATGAATTTCATTATTCTTAACATTTTGTAGGCTAAATGATTATTCAATTAATAAAACATTTGAAAAACAAATGTTAGTGGGATGCAACCAAAGTTTGAATTTTATGATAGCTGTAAGGGAAAGACTGTTTTTAGAGAGAAAGAAAGAGAAAGAAAGAAAGAGAGACAGAGCAACCACAAGTTGTTTTACTCTTAATAAAGTACACAGGCTGAAATGTCCCTGCTCATTCTTGTAAGTTAGTTTGTACCAACACCTGTCTTTTCTGTTTCTGTTTGCAGCTGTACTGCATAACATGCAGACTCATGGTGCACGTTAGGACAACATGAGTCTAATAGAAATATGACAGCCCATATAAACAAGAAGCTGACACGACCTCATTGTGCCCTTTTCTTCACTGTTTTTAACATATAAATCCCTGTTATTATCCCATTATAATTTGTGTATGCTGTACTTTATCTAGCGTCAATTTTAGCGAACTAGTTTCACTGTTTCCGCTCACACACATCAGCTGATGCTAAAAAGGGTCGACAAACTGACCGACAGCTCCACTCCAGACAGAAAACACCTGGCCGAGTGTGTCAAATGTGACAAACCCTCATTATAAGATAATTATAAACTATGTTTATGTTTTTTTGGAGCTAGCATGTTAGCCGCCCACTAAACACGAACTGGCGACTGGTACCTAACTTAGAGAAACATATCAAAACGGTAAAACACTCATTCTTTGTTAGCTTACACGTTCAGCCCAAAGACCTTGGATGCTTTTCTCCTTTTATCGTCCGTTTAGGGTTGAAATCAACAGTCAGGGTCTGGATAAATTGCTGAAGTTACTCTCCCAGAGATCAGGTAGCTTGCTGCTAATATGCTAACAACGCGGAACTAGCTTTGTAGAATCAGATCAGACGTTACAAGATTACAACCTTTAACCCGGATATGATCCGTCAAATTTCTACCGTTACCGACCGTTACCCGTTTGTGATACTTTTTTCCTAAGTGGCGGAGTCATGACCCGCCCTGCTCTGCATCTGATTGGCTTACCCTGATATTCTTACCCTAACCATAACCAATCTCACTTCTCATGCCTAAATCTGACCAACCCAACCAACGAAGGCAACGAGTACAAGCCAATCAGAGGCAGAATAGGGCGGGTCATGACTTCGCCATCCTAGGAAAAAAAGGCTACCCGTTCGCGATATTTTTTCTCCCAGGATGGCGTAGTCATGACCCGCCCTACTCTGCCTCTGATTGGCTTAACCTATATTTTTACGTTAACCCTAACCAATGTCACTTCTCATGCCTAAACCTAACCAACCCAACCAAGGCAACTGGTTCTAGCCAATCAGAGGCAGAGTAGGGCGGGTCATGACTTCGCCATCTTGGGGGAAAAAATGGCTACGTTCGGCCTATTGGTTATTTGCATTAATAGCTTTTAATTATTTTTAACTTACATTTGTTTCACTCTTTAGGTGACAGCAGAAATAACTCCTCTGCTATTCTGTGAAAATAAGAAAAAATCTTATTAATAGTAGAAAATCAAAAATCTCTGGTCCAACTGTCTACTGGTGGGACCTCAGTGCGGAACTTTTGTCTCCCCCTTCTGGCAGTGAGAGTAATGTTAGTTAATTGTTTTGAGCGTCACTCAACCCTCGCGAAATTCACTATCAGATCAGATCATTCGGTCTGATAACATTTAAAAAGTCTAGAAGAGCCGCATGATTAAATTATTTCATCCCAATTCAAATTAGCAGAGGGGAAAACCGAAAGTTTGCGTCTTGGCTGGCAAAGTCTCTGGTGTGTATACTCTATGGCTACTGAAAACATCAGTGCAAATTTCCAAATAGGCGTTATTTGGGTAAACTAACCACATATTGGGGGTCTAAATTGTCAATTTTCCATCTGAAAAAGTATGAAAACTTAATAGTGTCATATTAACAGTCCTACAGCGAAAATTACAACAGCCATTGCTGCAGGTTGGTGCGAAATGCATTCTGGTATACTTAGCTTGGCGACCCTCCTCACTACTGGTGCGCCAGCGTGGTAATGTCGCCACAGACACCAGATTAAAAAAAATTCTGTATACAGTTTAATAGAGAGATTTATCTGGCAGCAATTGGCTTAATCAGCATTGTGGGAACTTTAAGCATGGGCTTAAATGTAACGGACGTTCATTTATATGTAAAAGTCCCGCACTCCAGCTTAAAAGGATAAATTCACATTTTCCAAGTCTGTCTTAAAACAATAGTCAGGTGCCCCTCACTGTCTCACTTTACAACCAATATGAACATGTGAGACATTTACACCAACTAAAAACTGTTTAAATGTACTTACGATTAGTATTGTTGTGGCAAGTATTGTTTTCAGATAGACAAAATGTGAATCTATCCTTTAATTTAGGTAAAGGTACCAGTGATACTTTCCACCACAACAAAAGGCAAATACAGTCAACATCCAAGACAAGCATTATATCCTTAAAACATTTATTTTTGTAATAATTTGTCCTTTTTTCTTTTTGCATAAGTGCAAAATGCACCCAAAACAGCCACCTGAGGGAAGTCTACATCTTTAAATAAAAAAACAAGCAAAGTGTACATTTATAGTACAAAATTCTCTTTTTAAAAAATTGCACAGTTTGTGTATAATATATATATTCATAATCTCCATTTTAAACAAACTTTAAAGGCTCAGAAAGTAAACAAAATTCACCAAATGAAAAATAAAAACATTTTTCCCTAGAATTTAAAGCTGAGGAAACTTGAGACCCTGTTTTCATTTGTGTCCACCATAAATATACATATTTATATGCAAGTCTCTTTCCATATAGTCTCTGTGCTAGTGTTTGACCAGACAATCAAAATTATTGCAAAGTAGTTTAGTTCTACTATAAAACATGGGGTGGGGGTGGGGGATAAAAGCTTCTTTCTGCTGAATGTTCCTTTAGTTATGCCAAAAAAACAAAAAAAACAAAAAAAACAAAACAAAAAAAAAAAAACCTGGGTTTTTTTTGTTTTTTTTTTACACCCCTTTTAACTTTACTGGAATCCCTGCTTTCACAAAAGGTTTCTGTTTCACAAACTGTGTGCATTCAACATTCCCATAGAACAATCCAGAACTCCAGTTTTGCTTTTTAGCGAGAACACATTTCCCTGACTTTTTTTTGTTTTTGTTTTTGTTTTGAACTTTACACGGCGGCCCGGCCCCGAAGTTGCGGTCAGCGTCGATACGGGTGGAATCCCTGTACGTTGTGGTTCTGCCCTCTGCCAAACGCTGTGGCGGCAGGCTGTGGAGCGGCGGCGGGCTGTGCTGTCGGCGCCCCGTATGAGGCCGTCTGCTGGCTGGGGTCTGCGAACGTGTGACCGAATGCTGTCAGGTCCTGACCGTACCCTGATGTGGATGACAGAGAGAAGAAGGCAGTGGAGAGAAGAGGGTTTTATTGTCAGAGTCACCAGAGAGTGTTCAGGAAGACTACTTAAAAAGTATCCAGTAAGTAAAAAATTCTAAATTTTGATGTTTGATGAAAAATCCACCCCTTACCCTTACACTGTTTTATTTCTGATGTATATTCAAATTATTTTTGAGAAAAAAACATTTTGGTGAAGAATAATTGTCCTGTCATACTCTTCTGTATCTGATGGAAGTACTGGGACTTCCCATCAAAATGATTGACATGTTTTCCAATCTTGTCCTGGCATCTACTTTACACCCATCTTTGATACCCAATATTTCTCTCTTTTTTAAAAATATATTTCTATTAAATTTGTTATTGTTGACAAGCTCTATTTAAATACTTTAAAAGGTTTTTGTTTTTTGTGTGCATTGACTTCTATGTGAAGGACTTTGAGATATGTTAGTGATAAATGGCTATATAAATAAATAAACTTGAATCTGAGTAATACGTCAAACAATTAAATGAACCAAGAAATGTAAATCTGCATTACCAATAGCTGATTTTAAACAGTACTCAAGGGGTTCATGGTGGATTTTTCCTCCCGATTCAAATACTGTATTCCTTCAATGAGCCCTTAAGTGTTGAAAATGATAATGCAAGTGTGAAACTGTATCAACAAATTGGTTTATTTGAATTTAAAAAGCAGCTTAAAGCTGGGCTTCATTGAGGAAAACAATGTCTAGTTACTCTTGAGTGATCAGTGCAAATGCACAATGTTCTTCTGTTTAGACACTGGATGGCACTATCTCCCTGCAAACAGACAAGGGAACCACAGTGACACCCAGGTAAAGGAAACTAACGGACTTGTAAATGGCTGGTGCAACCCAAAAATCAAGCAGCCACTGGCCAAGCCAAAGGGCCTTTATGGTTGAAAAGACAGAAATTGGTTTGCTTCCAAATGACTGACCAAATCTTTCCAGCATCTTGCTGGTGATTGGTTATTTTCCCAACCTGCTAACATCCAGTTAGCATAAATTTGAAAATGTCACCAATAACTACTGGAGTAAAGAAAACATTAGAAACAACTGGAATGGAAAGACAAAAGAGAGGAGAAAGAGAAAGAAAGAAAGAAAAGGGGGAAAATAGAAAATACAACATTTCTTTTGGGGTGCTTAAAGTGCTTCAAGATCAGAACAAAAATACGAATTCTGAAGAACAGGGAGCAGTCCCAACAGGACCGCCAGACAGAAGAATCTGAGAGAAATTGGAAATTTACTGGCTTCGTGTCCTTCTTTAAATCTTCTTTCCTTTCTCACCCCTTTAGCTATAATGTGGAGACAATACATGGGGAAAAAACAACGGGTGAATGGACAGCTGATGCATAGAGACAACTGAACCATGAACACATTTTCTGACAATTAGATCATCCTTTTATAATCAGCAAAGCAATGCGGACAGAGAGAGTGGACAAAAAAGGAGGACATGGTAAGTCTTGGTATAGTAAAGCTACAGCCGCTGAGGGAGATGACATGCTTAAGAGCTCCAAATGCCAAATTTCAATGTAAATTTCTTTCAAATCCACTCAGCCAAGAGACAACCGGTAGCTGTGTTTTACTATACAGGAGTACACAAAGTAATTTGTATGTACATGCAAAATGTACATGCAAAATACTAACCACAGAGCGAAAAAAAAAAAAGAGGCAAAGAACCAGGTTGCAGCTCTATAAACACTACAGTACTCAACAAATGCTACTTTTGTGGTTGGAGAAGACGATGCTGGCACCTACCTGCACTATATCCTCCCTGCTCATCCTGACCATAACTGTGAGAAGGACGCGTTGGTCCGTAGGCAGAGGGGTCCTGAGGGTAGTTACCCAAGCCTATCAGGGAGATGAGGAGACCAGGTTGACTGAACCCAGATACTGCTGGCCGACTACGTTACATATTTCCTCCCTTGCTGAGCTAACAGAGCTTTACATTGATACTCATTTACTGGGTCTGCACTATGCTTGGTGAGGCATCACTGCTCAGCTTCATCTGGAAGTCAAAACAAAATGGAGTGTGAGTATGTCAGCTATCTGCTAGCGCACCTGACTTGCGCACCTGAAGTGTTTGTTTTTTTCATGCCAGCCTGGTCTCATGAAATTTTGTGAAACGTGCATGATATGCTAAGATGCAAGAAACTTATGAGAAATACGCTTTCCCACCATGAAAATATTAACATGAGAAAGCAACTAAACACAGGAATGAGCCAGGAGCTAAAGTAGCGTGGTGCGGCAGTGGGGCTGCTTCAACTGCTGAAAATATATTGTATTTAATCTTAACCTTAAATGACCACACCAGAGGTTTTGTATGTGTAGTCCATAATCCTCTGGCCATTTTCCAAAGAATGCCAACAGCTTCTAGATCGATATTCTGTACTGCAGGCAACCATTGGTTTCCATTCATTTCAGCATGATGTGAAAATCAACTGAACTTGAAACCTATTTCCGGCACTGTGCCCCATTTATCTTTGTGTCAAAGTTATGTTACTGTTGTGTGTACTAAAGTTGTAACGACAGGCCATGTTCAAAACTTTAGGTTACTTGCGTAACCCAGATTCTCTGAGTAACATGACATGCTACTCTCCTTGGTGAGGCATTCAGGGATGTTTCAACATCTAACATTTCTAAAAAGCACTGCACTGGTGAGGTATATCGCTGAAAGAAATCTAATCCATAAAACAAAAAACTCAAGGGACAAAGTGAAGTTTCTTGCATTAAAAAAAGGCAGCAATAAATTAACCAACAAGAATTCATGACAAAAAAGTCAAGTCAATAAAATGTTTACTGTGACAAATTAATTGTCAAGTTTTGTGTTTTAAGTAAATTTTCACAGCGTACTGAAATGGAATAAAGCCAGTGTCTGCCCGGAAGGTATAAATCTTTCTAAATGTATGGGAAAGGATCAGTATTAAAGTAAATATTAATGGATTAAAGTTATGCAAAACCACTGGTGTGATCCTTGCTCTAACCCTAACCAAATCATGTTAACTGCCTAACTCCCCATAAGCCAAACAAGTTACTTTATTTGCCTAACATCAACCATTTCCTGATATCACGCAGGTAAAAATGACACGTCCACTCCTGCCTTTGTCACTTAAGCTTTCATGGTGGAGGTGCGTGATCTTCTCATTATTTGTGTCCACAAACACACCAACATTATCAGCATTTGTGATTTTCTGCTCATTTCACAAAAACTCTGTCAGGCTGACTTTGATTATTTGAAAACGTGCCTGAACAGGCAGCCGACACTAAATGCAAAAAGCTGGATGGAAGATAAGCACAAGCAGGAAACACTGAACATGATGGGCACCTGTCATGACTGACAGATATCACATGACTACTTGAAATGTAGATCCAGCAGTGCGAGGCAGCTGTAAGCCAAGTCAGAAGAAAAAAATACCGGCCAGCCAAAAAAACTGAATGTAGCTTCTGAATGAACGTCTTACTCTTATGTGACTGTGTGCTTATGTGACTGAATGCGTGAATGTTGAATAAAGACGAAGCTCAGTCCTTTTCCATGGATGCTGGGTAGTTTTCACAATATCTCTTTTTGGTTTCAGAGTTGAAAACCTCCAGCCTCCATTTGTGCTCTCAGCATGATCTCAAGCTCTTAGTACTGCATGTGCGCACAGTGTGTCTTTGGAAAAGCTACCTCCCAGCAGCATTACGTGGCACTTGGAACACATCTTTTAATCAAAGAAATTAATACACTCATGGTTTTCCACATTGATACTACAGTCCCTACGTGCTGACTGAAAGAGCTCACCAGCTCAGTAGAGTTCCAGGTGAAATAATTATCCAGGCCCAACACAGTCCAGAGGTAATGTTAGACTAGACTAACAGTCCAGCTCAAAAACCACAAATATATCTACCAGACAGTAAAATCTATAAACACATTAGTCAAAAGTGACTTGCCCCAGATTCTAGCTAAGATCTGTATGTATTTACAAGGGAGATGGGCAAAGTTCACATTTTGCTGACAAGCATGCAAAGCTCTGGTGTGAAACAATTGATGGACATGTTGAAAAATTTTGATAGGTAGCTTGGCAGGTTGGACATGCCGAATTCCAGAAATAAGGTTTCATTGGCACAATATTGCCATGCTGGTGCTCTTCAATGACGATCATGCCGAGACCAGGAAAAGAAGCCAGCATCAGTCATCAACAGTCATCAACAGGGAGGAAGAGGAGGAAGAGGAGGAGGTGTAGGAGGGAGTAATTAAAAGGAAGGAGTATTTGAACTAAGTCAAATGTCTAGTGCAGTCAGTCAGGAGAAGGTCGCACTCCCTTCAGAATCAAAAATAAAATAAAAATGCAAAACAAAAAACATTGCAAGGCAGGATGATCTAATTCAAACCTACCAAGACCTACCAATCTTTTTACCAATCCACAGCCCAGCTGGAAAAACTTGACAGAAATGACTGCTGAAGACTCCTGGACAAGGTGGAACTTCAGCAGCATCTTCACGGCAGAGCCAGGGGGGTTCATGTATGCAAGAAGCATGTATGCATGTGTAGCTGTTCAAGCTAAATGGTACCAAGAGCAAGCTCCTGCTTGTTTAAGGGTTGTAGTTATGCATTTAAATGAGTTGAGTTGCACCCAATAAAATATCCTGGGACATGTGGAGGACTGAGAGATGAATAAAAATAAAATAGGAGAGAAAAGGGCAGCAAACTGCTTTATGCACAATGCTTTTCTTACCATACTGGCTATAAGGGAAGTCGGGCTGCCCAGTGGGAGCTTTGCTCAAGTCCTGAGTTGGTGTGGTGGCGGGAGCAAAGCCCAGCGGTGCAGTTCCTGGAGTGGTGGGCGGAGGAGGAACCTGTGGAGCATACTGGTCTGCTTGGGGTGTGCCAAAACTGTAACCTGTTGGAGAAAAACAACATCATTTTAATGATCATTTCCTAGTGTTGATTTATCACAAATGGTATCCTATGTGGGAGTACAAAGACTTTTCTTAAACCATAAGACCCTGGTCAAGCCCCAGTGTTGCTGTTCCTGCGTAAAACACAAATTTTCTTCCTTAAGTCTCTAGCCGTGTTCGGACCGACACTATTCATTCATTCACTCCCCTCATTCATCTGAATTGAGGGGAGTGTATTGACGCTGTTGATGCAGATATCTGGAGGATTACTTTGTAACAGGAACACCATATTTCTGCTGTTTAACTCAAACAGTTTACCGCCGTGATAACTTTCCAGAGTGGTAAAGTCCTGTGAGTGTCACAAAGCGCTGTGTGGTACTTTGGTGTCTGATAAGCTTTTAAACACAGAATCTGTCACTACAACTGGACTTCCTCAATCGTTATTTCATTGTCTCACCGGCACCTTAACACGCCCACACCAACGCAGCCCACTGTGCTATTTTAACACACGGCTGTTTTCAGTTTGAATCCCCGCTTTGACTTGAGCAACGGTGTCGCTAACAAGTCTACAGGCACATTTTGAATTCAAGAATAAAATCTAGTATCAATACGACAGCCAGATCAACTTGTGACCGCTTTGCTAAGGACTCTGAGATCGATCATTTAAGCTTCTTTCCCACTTGTTTTATAATATTTTGTCCACCATTCTCAAAGTATTATCTTGGTACTTCCGATGAACCTGCAGACAAGTTTAAATGGTGGAAGGCAGTAATCCAACCACAGGCTGCTTAACAGAATTTTAAGTAAGGTTTGACCAAGGTATAGTTTAGCATTTCATGAAGTGCTGGCTATCTGCGGGTCACGCTGTCCATCTCTGATAAGCTGGAGGATACTCCCTGACCACTGCAACAGAAAAGCTGCCTGGAAAACATGAGATAGAGTGGATTTTCACATTGTATACACTCCTAAAAACAGTTACTGCCTTGAAGAGCTAAAAATAATTTCGCTTTTATTTTAAGTAATGTTTTTTTCCCTAAATGCTGTTTGAGGCTTTTGCACTCTAATGAGAGGAAAAGACAAAAAGGTGAACACTTGACACTTTAGCAGGATTTGCACATTGACCATTTGTGACCTTAATCAATAAAAATCAATATCAGTTTTCACAAACTATTAATCTAAACCTAAAATTCATTACTCATTAATACATTGTTACTCTTACCTATTCTACATAACCTGTAACCATTTTCTTGTGTGAGTGTATTAGTATCACTGACCAAATTGAGGTGCTGTGCTGTAGCCCTGTTGAGGGTAGCCCTGAGGTGCAGCGAAGCCGCCCGCTGGGGTCGTGACCAGGAATGCGCTGAAAGGTGACGGAGGCTGTGTGGGGGTTCCCCGGCCTGCTGATAATGGAGGTCCATACCCACCTGATCCGACATAGAACAGGCAGTTTTATGCATGTTTTTATATAAATATATGCCAGTTTAACATAAATTTACGTCTTGAAATAAACAGGTAATAATACAAATTATGATATGAGCAAAAGTGCCAGCACAGATGTACTATATGTGAATTACATCAGTTTGAATATGTACTGAACAGCTAAATAACAGAAACTAAAGTGATGCATAAATTGTTTAAAAAAAATGAATTTGCACAACATAATCTGAAGCTGAATGAAACTGAAGTATCCTCTGAGCATGCACAGGGCCGACACTGCAGTCAGCGCTGCAGGTTGACCCGGAGGTGGTGATATGAAACCGAGCCTGACCAATAGCAGAGGGAGGCCGGAATCCATTCAAGGCTGCCATCTGTCTCAGGCAGCAAATTATCAGCAGCTCCAGCCATTATGAATCAGTGATAACACGTGCTGCTAACTGTCGTCAGCCTATTGGCCACACAAAGTGCAAGCCCATTTCTGTGACACAAGCGTTTCAAGATAAGCACATGACCACATGACAAGGATACAGATCTATCTGCACTTTGATCAATTACCAGTTATGCAACATGCACAAAACAAGTAATTTACTAAAATACAAGAGAAAAGACAGTTTTTGTGTGTTGGAGGTCGAACACCTACCTATTGGCTGGCCGGTAGTTGACACCCACACTCCTTCAGGAAAAGAAAAAAAAAGTTAAGATTGAGGACAATATTGTTTCCTGAAATGTAAAATGTTCACAGAATCCAGTTTAACATTCAAACTGACAGTGCAGGCAGTGACCTACATGTACAAGGTTAAAGTTAAGGCAGACACATTTTAACAGTTACTACTATTTTTTCTCTGAACAGTGAGCCTCTCTATTCGCTCTGCTCTGGGACTTGTTCCCACTCACCCTGTGGCCCGTAAGGCTGTTGCCAGCCGTGGGCAGGCTGTGCTGTCCAACCATTAGCTGCACTCAAGATGCCCCTGGGTGCCCACTGGCCAGGGCCAAGCTGGCCAGGAGCTTTGCTGTCACGAGGTTCGGCCTTCTTTACTTCCACCTGGACAAAGGACAAGGAGGGCACATTTGGCAACACCAGTATAAGGTCCATGAAGTCCCTCACCTAGGCAGTCCTGTCCTACCACTGATATTTAATCCCAACATTTTGGGCCAGTTTGAAATTTTTCACTTTATGTTTATTTTAATAATGTGGGGCAATTATGAAAATTAATATTACTGTGTAGCCAGGAGAGCTGTACAGCTATGTGTCTCAGGTACTAATAATCAAGTGGAAATTTCACAGCACACAGAATATTACTGCAAGGACAGCAAATAATGCAAAAACGATTTTTGAAGTATAGCTTCTGAATACGTACCTGAGAAACATAGATTTATTTTTTTCCTTTAATGAACTGCACTATATATGATAAAGACATCTAATGGAAGGTCATGACTTACCTTTCTCCGGCTAACGCTTATAAAGAATCTCATTTTTATTTTACTTGGAATACGTTTTAGGGGGGAAATGGACGTAGAGAGAAATTTGTATCTCACTTCTAATAGAATATAAGGTAAACATGCAGATAATACAAATGAGCAGTCTTTTCAGTCAATTTAAAATTGAATCTTCATACTGTGTCAAAAGTGAAGTTCAAGTGACTGATACACATTGACTCCAATATAAATCATCCAATCCATTGCTGCAGGAGGACACTTTCTTACAACCAAACCCCAAATGTGAGAATGATGACCTCAAGTTTCTTTTTGTTGTTTTTTTAATTATAATAATAAAGAAGTACCAATTTGTTTTAATGCACTGTAGACACAATAACAGCTCAGAAACCAACTTCAGCCATCTATCCCTTGTTATCCATTTACTGGGAAGGTTTAATGCCTTGCGTCAAAGATAAATTTAACGCCCCAATAACAAAGCCTTCTTCTCTGTGACTAGGCAAAGCCACCAACAGTTAACCAGAGCAAAGAAACAGGCTGAGACTAAGGGGGAGCCAACCAGAAATAGACTGAGGGGTTGAGTTATTGGGGTCACCTTGCAGGAGGAAAATGAATCGCAAATTCATCCCCGCTTTAAGGTGTTGCCACCTTCCCCAGCCTCCCCTCTTCCTTCTCTGTCGACCTAATTACATGCACATGTTTCCGGCAGCGGCACTACCTGAGCACTTTCTCCCGTGGGCATCATGGCTACGAGTGATGGATACCATGACTTCTGTACAGTCCCCAACAGCGGAACTGGGATTTGTTCCAAAGTTTGATGTGCTCCAATTTCTAATTTTGTAACTCATATCTCCCAGCCTCCCTCAAGTCCCAGCATAAGGTAATGTCAAGTCAAGAACAATGGATTAAGTCTAGCCTTGATTCCTGCTGAAAACCAGGTCAAAGTCAAGGGGGGCGCGTTCCACTGGAGAGTATAGAGGTTGAGGTGAATCATTTACCAATGAGACGGGATCCGGCTCATGTTTTTAATGTAATAATCAGTGACATTTTAATAAAAGATGTGTTGTGTTGCTACTCCATGAAAATCCATGAAGGGGGTCACATTTCCTGGTCTAAAAAGAGTTGTCCAGTAGATTTTTGGCAGGAAATTACACACCTAACATTTTTGTTTGTTTAGAATAAACAGAAGTAGTGGGTAGTTAGCGCAAGCAGTGATAGCCACTTACAGAAACTCAAGGTCCATCAAGAAAAAAAACACACTGAGGTCCAGTTAATACTATCCTCGGAGGTGTAGAAACACCACAGCGATGGACACTTCTCAGTAAAGATGGACACTACTTTAATGTTGTACAGAGGACTTAAAAACTTCACATAAATGCTCAAAGGTCTACAGAGTGTCAAGTATCGCAGACTGACCTTCAAATATTTAAAAAACGTTGTGCAGCCATGTAAAGACCAAAGATGGAAACAGGATATGACTGAGTGGATATAACTACACTGTTTGACTTTGATCCATTTTCTTATGCCTACACATCATTACTGCCTGCATGGAGGACAGAGAGGAGACCGTCTCTCCTCTGGTATCTCTGAAGAGTGGTTTAAAAGCTGCTAATTACAAAATGTCTCTATTGAGGAAAATGGGAAGGATATGAATGAATGAGAGCTTTAAATGTGCCTTTAAAGCTAAAGTGTTAGGACCAATCCTAAGCAGAGACAGTACGTACCAACTAGTACTTGAAACTATTTTTTCATGGTTTGTTTTACTCAGCTGAGGTGCCAGGTGGGCGGTGTTTGCCACAGAAGGTTAGGAGGTATACTTACATTACACTGTAGTGAATGTTGTTTTTTCCCGGATGGACAGCTTACCTGATACTATCTGAACTGACTTTGTGCAGTAAACCCCATCCATCTGTTACACCCAACACACACTAAAAAGTCACATGCAAATAATATTGTGACTTGTGTCTCATCCTAAGCAGCATTTTAAAAAGAGACCTGCCATTTGGTGTTTGGCATATTTGGTATAGAAGTGACGGACACAGTATGGAGATTCTTCAACTGAGGTCACTGAGTTGAGCTTTTTTTTTTTTTTTTAACTTTTCAAAAAGAAAAAAAAACATGTTGACGTGTAAGTGACCTGCCAACAAAATATCAGAAAACAAAAGAAACAGAACTGATTGGACCAATCCTTTAGGTGATTTTTATTCAGTGAAATTCTGTGAGCTTTTTTTATTGTTTTTTTTTGTAATTTTATCACTTTTTGGCACATAAAAAGCCAGAAAATAGTATAACTTTAATGTTTAAGTACAGTATATTGCACTTAACACATCCTAAAGGAGTGGTCAATTTAAACAAAGCCTTGGGCGACAAAAACTGTAAAATAACAGAGAAGTCTGCCTACAGAAACTATTAAAGAAAAAGCAATAAGAGTAACGGTACAATGTGTTGAGGACAAAACAATTAAGTACATTAAATTAGTGTCCTGATTATTTTAAGATGTTAAAGGCCAAATTAGTGGTGTATGATGCTGCAGTGACAGAATAACTAGAAAATGAGCCATAACTAGTAAAACAACATCATAATATAATATCGCCCAAGCCTCTGTTTGATCTGAAGGGTAAAATAAAACTACAACTACACACTTTTTTGCCCATGATGTCGTGAAAATGCATGTTGACAGCCTGGTCCACTGATTGTTCGGCCTCGAAAGTAATAAATCCAAAACCTAGCCAACGACCAAGAGTGAATCAAGGTAGCAGGGGGGTTGTGACAACACAAGATGAAGAACAGTATTGGGCTTCAGCAAGTTGAGGATCCATCAAGACTGAGCAAGAGGCTCCTGGGGTTCGGATGATGTCGCAGACTTGCAGAACAACACATATCCAAGACTAAAGCCTGGGGGATTCAAGGAAACTTTTCTCTTTACTTTGCAGTGAAATAATTTGTGAAGATAGCAATACAGAGTGCTTCACTGTTACACATCAAGAATGACAGGTGTAGCATTTGATTTAATGTTAAATGTTGCATAAAAAGGTCAATTAAATCCATCTTCCACCCACTAACAAGACTGAACATGTAGTTACTTTTTTTTCCCAAATAAGCTGCTAAATGCCAATTGGACCAATACTACATTGTGTTACTTCATGCTGTTTCATCCAAACCCCACCTTGATCTGTCCCTTGGTATATCGCTGTGGAGCACACACTCGCAGCAGCCATTGTTAATGCATCACAAAAATATGGAAAAACACAAACTGTAGAATGCCTAAAGCTTTCTCCAAGCTTTCCCAAATTGAGTATTTTACTTTTGAGTCAGCTAGGATAAGCCTAAAAATGGACAATTAAAATATTGCTTACAGTAACACAAAGATATAGGCCATAACTGGTTTCCCAAAGAGACATGTTGCTGATTTTGCTGAAGAGTTTTCATGGGGAATATACAAAGTTCATCAACAAGAACACAAAATCCAAAGTCAAAAGACATTGCAGCTGAGAAATAACAATTTGGTGAAACATTTCAGCCTCGCCAAATCCTCAGTAAACTACTTCATCTGACCATCTGTAACAACCCTTTTCAAAGCGCAGAAACACGCTGCAGTGATCTACTTTCAATTTGATTAACTTTCCGCTATGGCAGAATTGGGTTGTGTGCACATTTCTACTTGGGGACCTAACCTGAATCCAATTAAACGTCCTGCGAGACAACTGAGATTTTAGAGACCTCTCGTACCATGCCAAGCGTTCCCGAGTCTCATGATCTATTGCTATTAATAACATCTGTCAATGACCCGTCCCCTAATCTAAATTTAAAACCAAGTTGGCACATTTAAGGGTTTGACATATCTTGGTTACGCTCGAGTTGAAAATGAAGAACTACTCAACGCTATTGACAAAACTGACGTGTGCTTAAAAATGTTTGCTATGACTGTCATGCAGACTTTTAAACCGTGCAATGACTCAAAATTATAATTTACTGTCTATAATTATATTGTTGTCAGATTCTCAAATTATAGCATTTCATTCTTGTCGTCATTTTGTGGCATTTCTATTTTAGAGATAATGGTGTGATCATTACCACAATATTGTTGGTCCACTAACTAAATAAAATTAAATGAATAACAACCATTCGGATGATGCCATGCATCACCAAGGAGTCGCCATCAGGTTCCCATTATCCCACAAAAATTAAAACACAGCGATTTAAAAATTTAGACTTCATTTTCTGCTAAACTATCCCTCAAATAACCCAGAGGCAAACTTTCCAATAACTCTCTCCATCTAATTTTCAAGAATAAGAAGCCCTTCAACCAAGTTGATGCAACTCTGTGTACACCCCATTTTAACCAAGTGAAAATTAGATTTTTTACGTTTGGCCTGTACCTCTGTGGTACCAGTCAATGCACAGTAACCTAAAGGAGAAAAGACAAATCTTAAGAGACACCGTTAATCACATTCAAACCATTCACAAGGAGAAGGGGGACAGAAGAAAGAAAAATAGAAAGGGCTTACTTACAAAAATACTTAACTTTCTACATATGGGAAAACACACTAAGCCATTTAAGATACATGTATCAGTTACATCTAAAGTCAAGGTAAAGAAAACTTATGCAAATGTTGAACATCTAATGGTTTTAGTAAAAGAAAACTGTTACTATACTATTAAAGATTATGTAATGGTTGTTACTGGTGCATTACATCATGTTAAATTCCAATGACAAACTATTCTGGGTTTCTCCCAACAGAGAATGAATGGGGTTTTGAAGGAAGAGCAGTAATACAGTACATGTTGTGGGTCAGTGGCCGCTGCATCACTGCTATGTAGGACAAATGCAGATGAAACAGCTGTGACTGTAGTTCAGCGGGCAGAGTCTGACACCAACACTGCCGGTGGCACCGGTCTGATTCCCAGTTAGGCCATCCACACTAAAAGTGTCAGCACATGTCAGTACACATATGATAAATTTATGACTTAACTGGACAAACTCCTCTGAGATATCAAAGCTTGTCATTTCTACTATCAAGAAGTTTGTTGGAGAGACTTTTGAAGTAGCAAAGGGCACGCAAAACCTTCCTTTAATAATTCCATTGTTCTTGTGACAATGTTGTATTTTATCACCTTCAGCGTTTCAGCCTCTCTGAAGGATAAATCCAGCCTTGGATACTCAAACTGTTCTAAATATGCCAGTCGCATGTTGTGATAAAGTACTGCATTTTTTTGGAGCACCTACTTTCCTCCAACCTGTCCCCCTTTTCAGTTAGTGGTTTCCTTTGCTTCCCAGAACTTCTTTTAAACAACTTTCCAATTAACTGGATGAACTTCTTGCATTAGATTTTTTAGAGAGATTTTCAAGAACAGAACACATCTTGTCGCTGTATTATATTCTGCTTTATTGAGGCTAATGTGGGGACACACTGGCACCCGTATTTCTGAAATGGCCTTTTCTTCTTTTTACCTTTGATGGTTTTTAATAATCTTTTTTTTTTTTTTTTTTTTTTAAACTTTTGTCAATCTTCATTTTAGAGCTGAAAAAATTAGTCGATTAATTAATCAACAGAAAAGTATTCAGCAACCAGTTTGATAATCCATTTTGTTAAGTCATTTTTTAAAATCATCAATGATCTTTTTTATTTAAGTTTCCAATAAGCAATTAGTAATATAAATTCAGGATAAGATTAATGTTTTTAAGTCATTTTCATTCAGACATGCCAAAAATTCACCGGACTGTTGGTGGAACAAAACAAGCTATTTTCACTATTTTCTCACATTTGATAGAACAATTAATCAAAAAATATTTGGCTGTAAATAATCTTTAGTTGCAGCCCTGCTTCATTTCAAATGCAGTAAATATTGAGAAGTGATGTCATATCATCTTTACATTTTGCCAGTTATCCACAGGAGTAGGGATAAAGATTAAGGAAAGTGTGAAGTACATCACCAGCTCATTTGTTTTAGGGTGGATTTTTTCCTTTATTTCCTGGTTGACATAAATCTGGTAATTTTTTTCTATATCCTCAAGCAAATCCAAATGCATCAATGCTAAACTGTTTGAATCACACAAATCTTCCTCAGAGATTTCATGTTTACAGTGATAATAAATGTTGATGTGGTAGTCCTAATTACCCCAAAACAACATATTTAACTGGAGTTGAAATGTCTGCATGAAACAGACTCTTGTTGTCCCACAAGGTCATGAAGGACACTGCAACAATCCAAATCAAAGCCTGCGATTTCTAAAAACTTCTATAATTTTCAGATGTGACCATGTGACAGAGGCTGAGACGTGGTTTTAAGGTGCCATCTACTGTCGTGTTATGTGAGCTGATTACATCTAACATTGTTTAAATTATTAACCATCACATAAATTGAAGGTACTGCCTTAATGCCTCTTTAGGAGATAAATATTAAAATTTTGCTTTACACTTTCATTCCGTCTCCTGAAATATCAAATTATATTTTCCATTTCACGTACGCTGTGGTGACTTGGTATGAGGTTTTATTTAAAACGCTTTTATTGTATTTCATTGTGTGTCTTCACCATAAACCCTATGAGCAAACAAAATTTCAGATATGAGTTAAGAGTGTTTAAATTGAATTGAATATCTGGGGCTGATTGGGCGTTTTTTTTCTCTTTGGGCCAGAATAGTTTGTCATGAGATTTAAGATGGTACGGTATGGAGAGGGGAGAGAAAAAACGGGATCAGCTTTTACCTCGGGGCCTCTGCTTCTCTGCATCATAGATCATTACCACCTCTGTGACCTTGAATGGGACAAAGGGAAACAGTGGCTCCATTTAGAAAACCAGACAGGGTCTGTTCTTATTCCAATTAAATATTCTGCCTCAGTTTGGACAAATAATTAATTGTTCTTTCCTATCACAGAAAATTTCCAATTTTTTATACAGTAATATTGACCCTGTTCAATGTCACATTCATTCAAGCAGTCATAATGACAATATGAAGTGATTATGCACTTGGCAATACTCACCACTCCGAATCTATTGAAATAGTCCCTGAGTTCAGGCTCGCCGCAGTTATGGGGGATTCCACCTACAAATATCTTCTTTGATTTATTGCTATCGGCTTTGCTGCCCTTCTGAAAGAAAACAGGGAGTGTATGGATTTCAATGTCTGTTAAAGGATCACTCTGGGAAGGGGCCAGTTAGCCATCATCTATTCAGACAGTGCAGAAGAAATTAGGTTCTCCTCTTGCCCTGGGGTATAATTCTTAACATGTCATGTCAATGCAAACACTAGTCTCCACAGATCAGAGAACACGGCTTCCTACACTCACTCTCTCTACCATCGCTGTGCACTGCACTCAATCTGTAAAGGCTAGAGGCTGCTTACTACAACAATGATTTTTAACAAATACATCTTCTGCTTTGTTCGTAAAACATTCAGTACCAGCTACATGGCTTAAAGTCAGTGAAAGGAGTTCCAATAGCAGGCAAAGGGCCTCATTTATAAAAGCTTCTGACATGCAGAGTCTGTGCTTACAGCCAAATATGTGACTTATAAAAATGTTTTCTTAACAGCAAAGGTGCAATAACTCAAACCTCTGCTGCCTAATGGGACAAAATGACTATAATAGATCTGTAGGGGCTTTATTAGCATTGTTGATCAACCCACAAATTACCCAACTTGGTGCACAGATTTCTGCCTTTTAAAAAATTCACTGCTGAAAGCAATTTTCTGTACCACACTAGCTAACTCGTCTCCAAGCCTACTTGTGTTTTCTCAGTTTTACACAGGGGAGGACAGTTACAAAAACAACATATTTTAACTATCAAGGCTGGAAAATGTCTTTCAATCTCCAAAATTAAGAAAACTGATCTAAATTCAAAAAAAGTTAATGCACACATGGTATTATAATTTCAGTATTTAGCTGGTTATGACTTCTTTATCAGACATTTTTGTTACATCTGGGAAAATATGACATTATTATGTGTCAATCCCAGGCCTGTGTAAGCTGTATGAGAGATCTGCTGATATTGTTGCAGTCCCTTGGTCACAAATAGAGGTCGATACAATAGATTCTGTAATGCTTCTGTGATTTATCAAAACCCCAAACTAATTTCTATCATTCTCCAAGGCATGATGGCTATACACTGAAGATTAAAAAAAAAATCTCACTCTTACAAGAAGAAAAAAAAAATTAGGTCAGAGTGTTTTTATAAATGAAGTTCAAGGTCTCCTCGTGCCCCATGAAAGGAAACTAGAGTCCAACCTCAGGAGGAGGGGATGGACTGAGCCTTATTCCAGCAGAAACACCTAGCTTTGCCTCCCCAGTAAAAATCAGATTCCTCTTACCCAGCCCTCCTTGGTCCGAGACTTTTCAGGTTGCATTCCTCTGGGAGTGCATGGCTTCGGGTCAATCTGACAGCAGAGAGAGCGAGAAAACATTAGCCCCAGATAAAAGGCACCTTCAAGTGTTCTTCAGTGTTAAATCCAATGCACTGGCTTGCCTCACAGTACAGGGCAACATATGTACTGACTTACATTCATTTGAATACATGGCCAATAAAATTTTATGTCCTTCTCCACCCCCATCAACAGAACAAAGGAGGCAATATATCATTCATGGAGAGAAAGCTGTATGGCAGGAATAATGCAGAAGGCAAACTAGATGAACTGTGCATTTCTTTTCAGCCATCTCAGAGAAGACTTTAACCACCAGTTTCGCTAATTTGACTTGAACAGGTAAGTCTTGTTGGGCAAACAAATGTCAGTCTTTACAAAGTACACCATCTGTATTATTTGCTGCAGGCAGGTACAACCCAAAGCAAAACTTTACTTCTCCTTGAACAACTTTTGACTACTGTGGATGAGGAAATACAGTATTTCACATTGCTCACACAAAGCGGAGGCAGATTGCTCAAGTTGATTTAACTATCTGGGCCTTTGAATTAAAATACTCACATTTCTTCCATCAAGATTATGCGGCTTTGTCTCCAGCACTGTCCGTACACAATTGGGGTCTTTGAATTTGACAAAGCCAAAGCCTCGCGACTGATTTGTAGTTTTGTCCTTCATGATGACACAATCTACTACTTCCCCATATTGTGAGAAGTAGTTTCTCAGTGTCTCTGAGAAAATAAAGAAAGAGAGTAAAGACACAACTGTGGAGCTTCACAAAAATAAGCACAGAATCACTACAAATGTGAAATGAAAAAGATACAATTCAGCCCAGTTTGCCTCCTGAACAAACGTGTAGTTATGAACTCATGCTTTCATTATAATAAATTATGCTATGAAAATATCTTCAGCACTTCAACCTGCACTGAAAGTGTAACTGGGACCAAAACAGATGTGGAAAGAAAAAGCAACACTCCATAAAATTACAGAGGGAACAATTTCAGTCACTTCAGTCAAGTGACCTTGATATTGAGTTATGGCAGAATATTGAGTATTGAACAAGTGTTTTTAATGTAAAAATATAAAAACACACTGTAGTCACATTCAAGTGACATATTGACACCCCTGAAGAGCAAACTAAGCACTGATCCACTGTTATCTTACATAGCACCAAATGTATACCCAAGCACTGTAACAGCCGCACACGCCCACTGAGGCAAAGCGTGCAAGTTTGAACAAATGAGGACTCACTTTGTAGAGCGTTACCGTAATTGTTTTACTCATTGCTGGGAAGCCCTGGAGCATTGCCGAGGAAACAAGCTCAGAGTTACGCAGCGCTGTGTTTCTGATCTTAATGCTAACAGTGCTGTTCACACAGACAAGCCTGAGTACAAAGTTACACAATGGCCAACCGAGCAGGAGCCAGGAAAGGGCTGTAGACAAACTAGACCATCTCTGGGCAGGTCTGAATGAGTGGAGAAAGTATACGCAGACTTGATGTACACTGTACAACGTAGACTCTACCACCAGTGTTTGCGGTTTGTGACTGGACATCGCAAATTATGCAATCAGAAATCCCAAAGATATATTCCAAAAGACAAGAATTAATATTGAGCAACAGTGGCCTCATGTAGACTCAACCAGCACTAACTGAAAGACACTTCCTGGGATTTTCCTTTAAGAGACTTCAGACTACAGACTCAATAAATGTAGAGTGCAGTATTTTCTTCTACTGAAGTATTGCGTGGTAAGGCGTTTCTGCTCTTTTCTCCAGTTAATATCATGATATTAACTGTATAATATCAAGACCGATCTGACATGAAATAAATATTTATGGTAGTTTGTTCACTCCATGTCATATCAGTACATCAATATGATCACACGCCACTTGATATTATCTGGAATATGGTTATTGTCACAGTGTGACACATTTGAAATCTGTCTAGGTGGGCTAGAGAAAAATAAAATGTTACTGGTTTCAATACAATACCAAAACGATGCTTTCGGTACCTTTCATTTGTGAATAAACACACTGTTCCACAAAGACCATTTTTACAAAATCAACCAAGCTTAGTTAAGCAAACGTGTCAATGTTTAATGTTATCTTACCACAATCATAGAGCACTTTACCTAAATAAAAGATTAACAAAACAATTTTTTTAAAATCAGTCCACTTCTGGCCAAAGAATAAGTAAACAAGACTCAACCTGCCTGACCATAAGAGCCGTGTTAATAATGGTTGTCTTGTGAGAGACCATGTCACACGTATTTTAATTATTGCATGAAAGCACCAGTTTTCATATCCAAAACATCATCACAATATTGATAAGGGCATGGGATAAAAAACACCAAGATTTTACTTTATTATCTCCCAGTTCTACTTTGTGTTTCATACTTAAACGTCATCTATAAAGAGTTAATTTCACTTCAATTCAAACTCAGTTTTTAAACAGGAGTCCTAACAAGCTACCAGCCCGGTCCTCCAGTGTGACAAGAAAACCATGCAGCCTCAACGGTGTCATTAAGACAAAGTCCTGTTCATTCACTACACTTTGTGCATAAAGTGACCAGGCCTTTAAAAGGTTAAACAGTGTGACTTACCTTGTGTGGTACTCCAGTCCAACCCACCCACAAAAAGTTTCCTGAAAAGAATGGATAAATTACCATCAGTCGATCATTGAACATCACGTTGAACCAGAGCAAATGATAAAACTGTTATTTATACAAACATCATGACAAGTGTCACATACAAAAGGCGTGATAAAGGTCAAACTCAGAAGACCAAAACCACAGAGGACTTGGCGGAAAAGATTGAAAAGCACAGTTGCAGAGCCATAACACCACCACAGCTGACCAAACAGCCAAGTACACAGATATGAAGCACCGCTGCAACCAAAGCTGGTGCAGCATGAGGAGAAATACACACAGCTGGTGTGACTCCTGGCTGATGTCACTTTGGTCTTCTAACATTATATGCAATGGCCTCGACAATAAAGGTCTTTCTATGAACCTCTTGCCACGTAAGTTACCCCGGGACAGAGCCATAGCATAGCAGCGTCCTGCCCCCGGCTCCAGCTTCCACCGCTGAGTGTTTTCCAGTCAGAGCGGAGCGCAGCGGAACGGAAAGCGGCTGCTCGGCTCACTGCATGCGGACCGGTGAGCTCGGATGCTGGTTACACGACTGGAAGTTGAACGGCAGTTTAAACATCGCTACAATCAAACCTAGCTGACAAGTTCACTAACGTATGACCACGACCGCTGTTAAAAACATGTCAATGATAGATGTGGAGGGTTAGTGCAGACGAGGATGCTCCATCCTCCAGCAGTGCCCGCTAAATGTCCTCGCTTTGGCGAAGTCAGAAGAGGAGACTTTCGCTTCGCTGGCAAACGTTAGCTAAGCTAGCTTCGAGCTAACAGAAAACAACACTGAAATAAGTAACTACACTTTTACACATTCACCTGACAAGCCAAGCAGCAGCACTCCGGACCAACGTGGTATATTTCGCCGTAAGCAACAACAGTGACAACAGGGCTACTTTCGTGACTAGTTTCACTTTTTGGCCGTCTTTTCCTCCGGCTAGCGATCTCGCTAACTTACTGGAGCTAGCCTAGCTTACTAGCTAACGTTAGCTGTCAAGAGAGAACGCAAACTAAGTTACAATGCAGTTTACAGTCAACTGCGTCCGCGGTAAAAGCGCTGCATTAAACGGATCTTACCCGACTTCATCTCCGACTAAGTTGTTGTTCATTTCTGAGGCTAAAGCGGGGGGCTGCGGGAGCTGTGACCGGCTTCTTGCTTCAGTGCTGCCCCTCTCAGACTGAGAGCGGAGGAAGGTCACTCCGCTTTTTGGTTCAAACTGTTCTGCGCAGTGACGCCGCTGCAGGGGGCAACGGCCTTTAAAGGAACATTACACACAACCAGTACGCACTCATCTTCACTGTTTTTAAAGATCCTCTCCAGACATATTTTAAGATGTTTATAAAAATACTCTACTTTGAATAATAATTTGTCAGTTTGACAAAAAAAGTCCATTTATGTCATTAAAATGAGATCTGCTCCTTCATTAAATATTCTTGAATCTATCCATCCATTTTCTTTACCACTTATCCTCTAGAGGGTCACGGGGGAGCTGGATCCAATCTCAGCTGACATTGGGTACACCTTGGGCCTCCAGTCAATCACAGGGCTAACATATAGTATAGAAACAGACAACCATTCGCAATTTAGAGTCCCCAATTAACCTAACTTGCATGTTTTTGGTCTGTGGAAGCTAGGTACAGGGAGAACATCCTCACAAACTCCACACAGAAGGGCCCCAGCAAGCCAGTGGGTTCAAACCCAGAACCCTTTTGCTGTGAGGCGACAGTGCTAACCACTGCACCATTGTGCCACCCTTCTCAAATCTATCTATATGCAAATATTTTTAATTTCAATTGTTCAACTGCTGGACACAAGATGTCTCCTACTTCACTAAAAGTTCATTCTCAGTGTTTGTGCACTAGAGGCTTCAAGTTTCCACGTCACACTTGTGTATACTGGACCACAATTGGCTCCAAACTAGTTGTGATGTCACAATCATGCTTCTAGGTACACACCTTAAACTCATATTTGAGTTTAGAAAAAACTGTCCTCCTTCAACAGATTGGACATCAGTCCACATAGTAAATCTCAAATATCCAGCTGAGGGAACAAGAAGAAAAACACATTTTTGACTTGAGGGGGACTTTAAACATTCCACAGGGATAGCTAAATGCTTTAAATCTGGATTATTTTTTACTTCGCTCTTTGTTATATTATCACACGTTTACATGACAAGAAAGTAATTAAAAGCAGGCAGACCTCTCCTAAGGCAAAAATTTAGAAAGGTTTTCCTTGCTGTAATCATTCCTCTTGTTCATACTGACTATTAAAAAATCCCTAAAATGTAAGTTTATCTGAAGCTTATATAAGGCTTCAGCAGTCTGAGTTACCAAGTGGAGTCATATCAAGTGGATATCTGCCACATTTACAGTCTTTTTAGCATAAAATTCCCTCTTTGTGTTTCCCTGTTGAGCTGCGGTGGAAGTATAGTAACAAAAAGAGAGAGACTTTGGCACTAAAAAGACTGTAACGTTGAAATATATCTACTTGATTTGACTAATTAGGATGACTGAAGCTTCATATTTTCGTCAGATAAACTTTTAAATAATTTTTTGCACAGAAGGAGGCTTGTGGATTTTGGCCCTCATCACTTACATTGTAAGTACATTATGAAGGGATCTCTTGTGGCCAGTATGAACAGGAGGAATGATTATGGCAGAAAACCTATTTTAATGTTCATTGGGCACCTGACTAATTGTTTTAAAACAGACATGAAAAATTGTGAACCCGTCCTTTAAACAAGCCAGCCAAAGCAGGCAACTGCCCCGAGGCCCCAGAAGCTCCAGGTTTACCACGTGTCGGCTGCTAATTCTATCTTTTGTAAATTTGTTTGGGAATTTGCACAACTAAAATACAATGTCAACTGGGTCCTGCATTACCACATAATCCTGTGGTCCTATCTTGTAGAGGGGCATGTCAAAATCTAATTATAAATTCAAAATCTAGCCAGCTCGTTAGTTTATGGGTCTCTGTGCTGCAACAGGAACCCTACATCAAATTTTTGCCCCAGCCCCTCTTTAAGATAGGGCTTCAAAATCAGGTATGAAGCAGTAACCACCTTTATCATGTCAGTTGAAATTGTTCTTTGATGGCGCATACTCCCAAACTAATTTTGAATTCAATTTGCTCAAGCCAGGTGACAAACAGTAAGCCTGCTTTCAGGGCCACTGGAGGTGTGGGGCCCCAGAGGTATCTTCCTCTTTGCATGAATATGTGCATCAAATTTCAGGCAAATCCAGCCATTACTTTTCAAGATCTGTTGCTGAAAATATATAGACTGCATGATCACATGACATCCACTCTTTGGCTAAGTCAATAAAACAGCACACAGTTGGAAAGCATTAAACAGTGACATTTAAAACATGAAAGGCAAATCTAAGTGACAGAGGTGACACATAATGTTATGTGATTAAATAACACCTCACAGCATTGCCCATTAATTTCCCTTTAAAAATAGCTTGTGACAGCTACTGACGCCTGTGTTCTGCAAAGTAGCGTGTAAAACTACGCTCTAAAACCACAGTTTCCAGATACTATGTGCATTCACAGATGGCAATCATAGATCTGCAGATTTACATAAACAGTACCCACAGAAACGGTGACAGTGAAATGTGTATCTTAGGTAACAGTGACACTGTTTAAAAAACATAAAAACATCTTCATAATCACATTTGCCTTCAGTGTACGTTCCTTATTAACCAGAAATGAGACAAATACATTGTATACTGTCATTTGTTAGCTATGAATATCCCAATTTCTGTATATGTATTATATTTTAAATTGCTGTAACTATTACTAATCACAGCTTTATTTTCATTGATCATCATAATCACAAATAGGCTACTCTAGCAAAAATATGTTTTACTTATATTTACAAAATTATTATATATACAAAATTTTACTTAAATACAGACCTTAACTACTTTTTTACATTATACAGATAATCAGGATCAAGTTGTATTTTACAATTACAAAAATGATATTGTGTTATAAACACAGACTGTGAGTTTTAGTGAGCAGCCCTGTGGTACACTTTTCAGTGTTTGAATAGTTTAACATCCTATCATAGATGTTTTATTGAATAAACGCCTCGACACTTCCTGAAGGCTCAACAATACTTGCATTCAAGTCATGTCAGATTTAGTTAAATGTTCTGCAGCTGGAACAAAACATTCACATCAAACTCCTGCTGCTACTAAGCAGGATCTTTGTCACAGGCTCCTATATCAGCAAATACAGCAGTGGATCCACCAAAGCTGACTTTCGCAAGATCTTTGAGGAGGTAATATCTGCTAATGCAAAAACACTTTGAGCGTGTGATAATAATTAACAATAAAAATAGTACATGGATATCACTTTTGGTAGTATTCCCCGCGCTGTTGCAGAGCTCCCAGGGGGAAACGTGAATGTCAGAATGAATTGACTTTCTCATTTGGTGTAATGCTTGTCTTTGGAAAGTATTCTTGTCTGCATTTATCTCTTCAAATTACATCTTATGTTAAGAAAAAAAAGTCTGATCATGTTTAAACCAATTTTGTTAAAACAGAGCAGCAGGGAGAAGAAGGCAATGTCATAATGTCATGATAGACCTTTTTCACAGAAGACATTCTGACATGTCAAAGCAGGAAAAGCACAGGTGCAATAATAACAAAATAATGATGACTGAATCCAATTTAAATTCATGACCCTGGTATAGTGCATGATTGTTCACCAGCATGTTTTTCCTTGCACACCGGAATGGAACTGAGCCATCTTTAATGTTAGCAGTTCTTGTGCTTTTCCTGCTATGACAAGTCAAAATGTCCGCTGTGAAAAAGGTCAATTGCCTCACGTTCCTCTGGACTGCCTGCAACTATCCTCTGCTTAAATGGTTTTTAAACACGTCAGAAATCCTCCTGGGTTATAATCATCAATCAATAATTACAAATGTCAAGTTATGTTGAGCTACATTGACACTGCAGATAAAAGTGAGTCAATTTAGATTGTTACCCTCATATGATGTGAATCTAACGTTTTCTAATCAGGGAATTAAATCTTCTAATCAGGATAAGTACATATGTGCTACATCTTCAATTAAGATATGAAAGCATTCAAACTAAATGCAACTTTGTAACTGTAAAATCTGCATGGAAAAACTGTCATGAAGGTAAATCTTCCATCTGGGACAATTTCATAGAGCCATAAAGCCATTTTGAAATCTCCAGCTCCATTAGCTCTGAAAAAACAGTGCCCTCTTCCTGTTGTGTACCGTGCAGCAATCAATCAGATTTCCCTCCAAATCTGAGCCCATGGTACCAGGGGTGGAGTAAATCCACACAAGAGCCAGTATAAACCTACATTTGCCACCATTGTAAATGGGTCTACACTGGTTATACAAACTGTGTCCACCAGTCTGGCTGCACACTGCAGTTTGCCACAGGTCTGACAGGGTTAACATGGTTTACTACAGCTACTAAAGTCACTACAGGGTTACCATAGTAACTCTGTCTGTTCTGTCTGTTCACGCAAAAAGACTTGCCATGCAAATATTATCCGCCCAGCCTCCCTAACACAGTGGAGGTGAACGGCATTTTGAAAAATTAAACAGTATCTTTTTCTTTTAAGAATCAATGTCTCAGTCATTCTGGATAATCCACATAACTCACTGTCAACTGTTTTCATTGGGGCTAAAATCTTTTTTTAAATGTTAATTTATTAATAAGTTGATAAGTTGATCTGCAGGCTAACATTTATAAAATTAACCAAATCACTTTTAATTTATGCTACAAAATCTATTGATTTACTAAGTGTTACTTGGCTGCTTTTGTTGTGTGAAAACCACAAAATACTGATTCAGCTACAGTCAGTTCATGCTGCTGTAAACACTGTTTGACAGGATAATAGCGACAGTATAGCAGTAGCCACAGTAGATATTGCAATTGGGAAATAAACTCTGAATATAAACTCAATATACAGACTGAAGTGAGCAAGATTTCAAACTGTAGTCTCTTCAGTATTTCATGTCCAATATGAACAGGAGCTTTCACAGGTGATGCAGTGTATAATGACGGCCTATACATGGTTCAACATACAATCCCAGAATAGCTTGAGTTATGGACAGATATGAACTGTAATCTGACCAACTGTTGGTGTATTGACTTATTTCTTTGTCACTACAGCAGCACATAACATCCTGTAATCCCCTCAAACTGCTCATTCGGCAGCAGGGCGAGTTCCTGAGTGGAGAGGAGCAGTGTCATACCTGGTATTCTAATGGGATTTGCAAATGATGTTCTGCGTGTTTGTTTTACTCTGTTTAGAGTATGTATGGGTGGGGTTGGCCTCAGAGTATAAAGGAATGAAAGCTAAAGAGTTTAAACTGTTTATCAGTTAAATGACAAATTGGTTGAATTGTTCTTTACAGTAAACCTCACAATCATTGGGCTCTCAGAATATTGACTGATTTAAAGGTATTTGTAGCTGTAATTATTTGGGCAAATATCTGCAGTTGAAAGGAGGATTTGTGCATCAAGTGTCTGGTTTTATGATGTGGTCCAGCTCCAGCTCATGTCACAAAAAACGGAAGACTATTATGTCATCACTTTAACGTAATCATTTTTGTAAGTTGTATAACAGATCATTTACATTTTATTAAGTTTGGTGGGTTTGTTGCAGTGATCAAAACCTGTTCTGCCACATTTTCATTTGTGATGCATCACCAGTGATATCAGACTGAAATCCATCCCACGTCTTAATACTGACTACCACCAGGGGGCTGATGTGCATGATTTGTCCCAGTTAGAAAAGTGTATTTTTGTCAAATATGATGACATAAAATGTGTTTTTAAACACAAAACAGTTTGTCATAAATATGATGGACAGTTAAACTCAATCCATAAATAATATGAATGACCAAAACGTTGCCATAATTAATTCTGCACCTGTGTTCAGTGATAAAAGACAGAAAAGGGGAAAAATACAGTATTTCAGTACACAAAACAGAATAAATCAATATCTAAAATGACAACATATTAACTGGACTCAAACATTTTTTCTAAATGAGACTTAGATTCACAATCCATTCATCAGAAGTTTATGCAATTTTGCACAAGGCTACCTAATTAAGGATTTATTTTCAAATGATAACCATCTAATTTTGGACCCAAAGTTGTATTATGTTCTAGAAAATGTGATTCACAGTTTTGTTTCTTTGACACAACTTCTGTTGGTGAAATCTGCTGGGGTGTGAACTGAAAAACACATGGGAACTCTGCACTGGCTGATAATGTAAGGAGGGGTTATCTGGCTGACCTGTGGAAGACGGTCCATCTACTGACCTTTACCTTTGATTACATGACATTATCTTTCATTAGAGCTGAGGACAGCAGCGTGTTATATAGGAGGGGAGGGCAGGAGACCTGTGTTGGAACAGGTCAGGTAATAAAACAACAACAAAGTCTCATATTGACACTTTATTGTTTCAAGAAATAAATGTGTGAGAGTGTAAGAAAGAGGCAGTACTGTGTGATAAAGTATATTGTTATAGTATATAGTATATATAGTATAGTATATAGCATATTGTTTGTGCTCTTCTGATGATCTATGATCTATGATATTGGGAAATTTAAGATATAGGAAAGATAAAAGGAAACTAGGGCTGCAACAATTATTTCCATTATCGATTAATCTGTTGATTATTTTCTCTATTAATTGATTGTGAGTTGTTTAGTTGTTTGGTCCATAAAATGTCAGAAAACGGTGAAAAAGGTCGATCACTGTTTCCCACAGCCCAAGATGACATCCTTGAATGTCTTGTTTTGTCCTGACCAACAGTCCACAACCCCAAGACATTTAGTTTATTATCATAGAAGACGAAAGAAACCAGAAAAATATTCAAGTTTGAAAAGCTGGAATCAGAGAATTTGGAAATTTTCTTCTTAAAAAATGATTCAAAATGATCGATTATCAAAATAGTTGCTAATTAATTTAATATAGATGGCAATTAATCAATGGAGATTTACGTCAAGTAAGGTTTAGGAGTTACTGAGCAGTCCTTAAATGTGTTTCAGGAGTCTTCAAGGAGTTCACAAATAAATAAATCAAGTCTTTAAAACATCAGTTGGTGCTTATAAGAGATAAAAGACGGGACAATATAAAGCATATAAACATGTATCACAATGAAAATGTGACTTTAAAGAAGCTTTTTAGATATTTTGCAGTGACTTAGCTGTCATGTGACTTTGAGAGAGGCTAATCCAAAGTAGAGAAGGAACAATAGCAAACACATGATCGACACTCTGGACTGCTCTCAGGATCTGAGGGCCTTTACAGCGGTGTGAAGGGATAGCAAGTGTGTTTTGTAGGTCCTTAGATGCGCTGAATATACCTGAGATCCTTGAAACCACTGTAATTGAAATCGCTGGAAATGATCCCAGTTAGGCCACACTCCTGCCAGCACAACTAGCAGCACACTTCAATACCAACATTTACAAAACTGGAACGTTTCCTGGAACGAAACCTCATCAGATGGTTTCAGAAGGGCTTTGCAGGGTCTGTGAGATGACAACATTTGAGAACTGCGGAACAAGAGTAATGGTTTATTGTTTCTCATGTCGGGGGCTCTGTGGCTGCTGCATGAATGTGAGCTTCTGTGGAATTGTTCAAAGGCAGCGCGAATGAAGAGCCTCGAGTAAGAGCGGTAGGTGGATGAAAAGCTGCGATTTGATAAGGACCCTCACTGAGGAGCTCCACTCAGCTTCACCTAATGGGAGTAAAGTGGATGATGGGTAACTGGGGCAGAGGGGATGTGAAGATGATCAGATGATCCATTTTTTGACCGTATCATTGTCTCACCGTGCTGTGAGTCATGTTGCACACAGGAAAAGGCTAAGTGTAAGGGATAATAGAGGATTGATGTTTTATTATGGTTCGGGCTCGTTTTCAGGTCCACTATCATTTTTAGGTAAAATGTTTGAAATCATAAACATCCTAAATGGAAAATGAAATGAAATATGATCCTGATAATACAATGCTTTATAGTGACTTTATCACATTTACTGCAATATGTACATACAATAATGTCCTTATAGTATTTGCACACCATCACCTCAATACAAATATATGAATAATTGTGTTCCTTCTGTTAGGAGCACCTGCAACATTTGTGTTTGTAAACAGAGGAGGATCAAATATTTTTGCACAGACATTATTGGCATTCAAAACAGCTGTGGGCTTGAAACAGGTGTATTTACAAGACAGTCTGAACTATGTGAACTATACTTAAGATTTAATTTAGAATTAGAGGCGCACAGTAACATTTAGTGCAGTAATACGTGTACATGGTGTTTTTCAAGCAGCTTTTTAAAAAAGTCTAATAAAGTTTCTCTTTATGCTTTATATCCAGTTTGGCAGGCTGCTCAAATGATGTTATGCAACAGGAGCAAATGCACAAGGTGTGTGAATAAGATCCAGTGCAATGGTTGACTTCAGCTGTGCATACCAACACTCAAAGAGCAGAAAAAACCAAAGAGCTCTCGCTCTGATGCTTGTTCAGAGGACCACGCAAATCATCCAGGGTCTATTCCAAACAGCAAACACCATGGCTGAATATGTTGAAGCTAATGCAAAAGTGCCTTTCGATGGCTTTCAACAATGGACTCTAGACACTATTGCACTGTAGAGGAAAACCACTGCCATAATCAATATTTTTATATCAACAATTGATAAAATGACTTCAAGTAATGTGAAAAGTGTTGTTTGTAGTGATGAACTCAGAAAATTATCACTTGGCTCTCTCTACAGGTCCACTAAGCTCTGTGGACCATTTAAGCATCTTTCAGATTACTAGTTTTACTGCCCACAACTTTACTGTTTTGATTCAACAGTTCTCATCAACCTCATCTCTAGCTGCAGCAGGCAGCTGTTCCTCAGGGGCTGTTCTCCACTGTAAGCTACCTGCCTAACACCAAACAGCAGGTAGACAAAGTTAGCGACTAGCTCTAACATTTAGCAGCTAAAGAGACAGATTTCCCCACAGTGGGTGAATGCCAAAGCTAAAAGAACAGAGATTATTGGATTTTGTTGGGTGGTCGGAACCATGACTCCAAACACATCATGTTGCGTTGTGTCTGCAGGATGTGTAATTAGGCAAATTTACACTGTGGTAATTGCAGCTTTAAAGGACAACAATGGCCCTGATAAAGTTTATAGCCTACCTCCTTGGCGTTGTCCAAAAACTGTTAAAGGACCCGTGTGTAAGATTTGAGGGGATCTATTGGCAGAAATAGAATATATTTGTGTGTTTTCATTAATCACCTGAAAATGAGAATCGTTGTGTTTTCGTTACCTTAGAATGAGCCCTTTATATCTACAGAGGGAGCGGCTCCTCTTCCACAGGGCCCGCCATGTTGCACCGCCATGTTTCTACAGTAGCCCACAACAGACAAACCAAACACTGGCTCTAGAGAGGGCCTTTCACGTTATTTGCGAGTATCACAATTGTAATTTATAATGAAAAAACTTAATGACAGTATTGTTCAACCTCTGGAGAACTTTTTCCACTCATAGTTTGACACATTGAGAGGAACAAACTAATCAATGTAACGAGGAAACATTTTACCTAAATTGAATAAAATGGCGACTTCTGTTTTGTTTTCTTCTATATAAAATTACCATTGAGTAAATCTCTTGTACCCTGACGCAAAACATTTACACACCTGAAAGCATTATGTGACTGAACACATAGGCTTACACCTTGCAGAGCTAAAGTTAGCCAGTTATCAACCAGAGTGGGTCATCTGCGCATCAGAGGATCTTGGGTGCAGCGACCACCGTTACTTCTCTCGGTATGTGTGTGTCCTTTTGACCGTAGTAGTGAAACTCCCGCGGCGTCAGCACTCCTGAGCCCGATATAAACAGCCTCCTCTTGCTCATCGCCCTCTTCTGTGTGGAGACACAGTCTGCCAAACCGTTTACCAGAACCAAACAACAACCACTGCCGCCTCCATAACAAAACAAAATGACCACCGCTGCTCAGCCCATATTCTCAAAGGGGGAGGACTGCAAGTCCGCCTGGCACAACGCGGGCGCCGGTTACAATGAGGCCGACACACACCTGGAGATCATGGGCAAGCCCGTGATGGAGCGCTGGGAGACCCCGTACATGCACTCCCTGTCGACCGTTGCTGCCTCAAAAGGTAAAAAGTAGTTTTAGGTAAGCGACGGTTAGGGGTATCCATTATCGGACACTGCAGTCTTTTAATGAGGTGCGTCCGATGTTGGACTCAGGCGTGAAGATAGCCGGCTCAAGAGGAACAAATATTTTTCATGATTTACAAATATAAAAACAACTTTTTTCACGGAGTGTCAAACAATATTGATAATAGTTTTGTAGACAGCTATGTGCCTAATTTGTGTCAGTTTAGGGGTCCTTGAGGAGAAAAAAATGCACCTGACAGCATCATTTGAATTTTTGCTGTCAGGTGAATATAACCAGAAAATAATACTCAGGAAACTAGGCTATACCTAAAATCAGCATGCAGTACTCTTACTTGAGTATACACTATATTTACTCCCTAAAATAAGGAGTGAGCTGTTAAAAATGTAGAGATATGTTTAAAAAGGGATGATACTATTTAAAATGTTGGAGTGGTGCATTTTGTTGGAGTTTTTCCACACATCTAAAAATGTTTCCTTCATTTTTGGTAAATGCTCTCGGGAACACGTGTGAAAGTGTGAGCAGCATGGTGCTCAGTGCTCTGTGAGTTCTACAGCAGCTGTTTCTCTGCTCATGGGGACCGACCAAGAAGTCTGCACGGGGAAACAGCTCATTGTCTCTTTGCTTTATGTGAAAATAGACTGATCCTACACACCCTCACACAGGGCTGGGCAATATATTGATATTATATCAATATCGCGAAATGAGATTAGATATCATCTTAGATTTTGGATATCGTAATATCATGATATGGCATTTGTCTTTTCCTGGTTTCAAAGGCTGCATTACAGTAAAGTGACATTATTTTCTGAACTTACCACTTCGTCACTTAGTCATTACATCCACATTACTGATGATTATTTATCAAAAATCTCATTGTGTAAATATTTTGTGAAAGCACCAATAGTCATCTCTACAATATTACAATATCGATATTGAGGTATTTGGTCAAAAATATCGTGATATTTGGTTTTGTCCATATCACCTAGCCCTACCCTCACACAGACATGTCAACTGAAACTGTCTGCACTACACTGCAAAATGCACATTTTTCTACTAATTACACATGACAGAATTTTGCATGGACAAGATGTGGAAATGTTACTTACACATGAGAAATAGGAAATGTCACATGATCTTTTTTGGGTGTTTCTGTTGACTAATTTTAGCAATTTGTTCTTAATTCTGAAAAAATGTGAATATAACACTATGCTACTGTCTTAACCAATTTAAGCCCAATAAATCATTATGAGTGGTCGAGCAACAACAAACTATGGAAGCCAAGAACGGCCGTGCTTGCATTTTTTTTAATGCCGTTGTTTAGTTATCTTAAGATAACAAAGCTCATTTTCTCTCTCTATAACGAGATAATCAACCCATTATCACAAGAAAAACAAAAGGTTGTTTCCTCTTATTGCTTATAATGTTTATCAGAGATCAGGAGTGTCATGCCAACATGCACAGGCGGCGTCTTGACAACTGTAGCAACTAATTTAAGCTGAAAATATCAGAAAATATCAAGGAGTAACCATTACTGATCAACACGTCACACAGACTGTACTTCACAGGCAGAAATTACATTGTGTCTTTTTGTTAGAGATAACATTCAGATCATTTATTTATTTATTTATTCAGACTCATGAATGCTGACATTTTCACCATATTCAAGCAAGTGCCTTTAGGTGGCTCTTAAGGGTTTGAATGTCATATGTTGGTTCTTATTCCCTCTCTTCACCCCACTTTCCTTTCTCTCATGACTGATTACAGTCTAATAAAACAAAAATGCTTGAAAGGTATTGTTTGGTACTTCTCCTACATGAAACATCCCATCAGGAGTTAATCAACCTGCCATTTGGCTGTAACACAGATGTCATTAATAAAGGTGCTGTTAATTTGTGATTAACTGTAGCTGTGTTTAGCATCAAATCAAAGTTAGCATAAAAATATAAAAGGAGTATCTTTCTTTCAAAATGGGTTCCTTAAATAGAAAGAGTTCTTGATATAACCATCTGCCTCCATAAGAAACAATAAGAGGAAATAAATTAATAAGAGGACACAACCTTTTGTTTTCTCGAGATAACAAAATAATTAACTTGTGATTTCAAGATAATGGCATTTTTTTTTAAAATTGCAAGCACAGCAGTTTTCGGCTTCCGTAACAAATACCCCTCATCTATTTATATTCTTCTCTGAAGAAAAATGAAACCCTTTGGCCTTTATGTGCAGCCACATGTTACAACTAACTGGCTTTAACTCCACACCCCAGGGAGGGAGTAAACATAAACCAAACATTAAACTGTAACCGTAACATACATATAAAATCAGAGGGTATGGTCACAATCACAATCACAATGTTAATGAGCCCCAACAACTTGCTTCATTGGAGGAAAAGTTGTAAAACTGGAACCCAAATGCCTTTTTTTGTTTGGTTTTTGTTTTGTTTATGAGCATTTTGGCATTTTATTAGTTTGTTAACACTGTAGAGAGACAGGTATGTGTGGTTGCAATTGACACCATGATGTTGTAATTATATTGTATGCATCTTAGACCACTGGCCAAGAGTCTGCCAGAAACTGAAAAACCTGTAGTTGACAAAAAATGCCACAGAAGTGTTTTGTAGACATTCAGTAGTCGTACCAATTTGTTACAAAAGTAGGGAAATACAACTCCGCTCCTAAATTTCTCTCACAAGCTATTCACAGACATTTAGAGTTCACAAATTTTCTAACTGTGTTGTTCTTCGTTGTGTTTTGTCCGGCAGGCGGTCGGGTTCTGGAGATTGGTTTCGGCATGGCTATTGCTGCCACTAAACTCGAGTCTTTCCCCATCGAGGAGCACTGGATCATCGAATGCAATGACGGTGTCTTTGCCAGACTGGAGAACTGGGCCAAGGCTCAGCCTCATAAGGTCAGTAGAACCTGAGCGGTATATTTACACTCAAATATTATCTGCCAAAATGGTTTATCACAGATATACTGGTTGCACCACATGCTTGGAACCTGGTATAACTGCTTGCAGATCTAGTTTATAGTAAAGTTGACTGTTTCTGTGCTTAAATGTGAAGATGCTGATTAATGAAATTGTTTTTTATGCTGCTGCAGGTCGTCCCTCTGAAGGGCCTTTGGGAGGAAGTTGTTCCCACCCTGCCAGACAACCACTTCGATGGTAAGAAGTCACATCAGACATGAGGGAATTTTGGTCAGATATGGAGATTTACAGTGTACAGTTTGATGTGTTTTGAGGAAAAAGTGAGCTGACAGTTGGTCCAAATAAAAATACATCTGTATCCAAAGCTTTTTTTAAACACAATAACACGGTCAAACTGCGCCATCTCTCCAAGTTTCATCAAAATCTGAATAGTGAAGTCTGAGATACATCATGTTAAAAAAACTGACTTCACTGCACTCTGATACGGAAACTCAGTCAAAATTATTAAATACTGCAACTAAGAGTGAACAAAATTTAGAATTTAGATCTCAAGTTTGACAGACAGACAATCTGAATCATCAAATTATTCTTTATAGATAAAAGTAGGAAAAGATATAAAGAAAAGTGTGTAATTCACCTGTTGTGTGTACACTGCTAACACTGTGTCTCTCCTCTCCAGGTATCCTGTATGACACATACCCTCTGACCGAGGATACATGGCACACTCACCAGTTTGACTTTATTAAGGTAAAGCCTAAAACACAGTGAGTGTGTCACCCAGAAATTATACATTTTCTGGAGAAATCACTCTTTGTTTACATGAAGTGTGGATTAATTTAAAGATGCTGAATATTGGTACAAAATGTCACTAAAGACTGTAACTGACTGTAGTCTAAAAATAACATTGTGCTTCATTTTGTACACATACTGTAGCCTCTCAGTGCTCCTCAGGCCACATCCCGACAGGACTGGAGGACTGATTGATTTGTTGGTGTGTGTGTTTCTCTGCAGGGTCACGCTCACAGGCTGCTGAAAGCAGGCGGCGTCCTCACCTATTGCAACCTGACCTCCTGGGGCGAGCTGCTCAAGACCAAATACGACAACATTGAGAAGATGTTTGAGGTTAGTCACCTTCATGATCTCGTCAAGGACGAGAAATTTTGTTTTGACTTGATTCATCTGAAACCTGAAACCTGTTTTACATACATGACTACGTTATGCTTTGTCCGCTTAGTTACTTTGCCGATGCAACAGAAACGTGTTAAATCACTTCATGGTGGGCATTTGAGGGAAAACAGGAGGTGATGGTAGCATGTATGTTTCAAAATGTCCAACTACCAAAATATTTTTTGTGTCCCGATTCCATACCACAAATTAATTGTATACAATATGTTCTGTATACTAAGCAGTATAATATGCTGACTTCTGTAGTTAGTTTACAAGAAATCAATTTATTTTACAGTTGAATACTAACAAGAAATGATACAATGCCACTTTTTCTCCAGAGATTTAATAATTTTTTTGTTTTCTAAGAACTTTCTGAAATTGTTTTGCCTCCATTTACAATTTTTCTGATGTTTTGCAGCTGTGATTTGCTGCTCCGTTTCCTTTGTGCAATGCATTGTTGGACAATAGTGTACATCAACAACATCAAAAATCATGTGTTTTTAGTATGCATACTGACTTTTTGAGTATACTGAATTTTGTCAGTTTTTCACTATAAACACACTACATACTCAAAACCCACTAAACTTAGCATGTAGTGTAGAATTAGGACACAGCTGTTGTTATTTCAACCCCTATTTAGCAACAAAAAGAGGTTGCTTTTGTGCAAAATCCAGAAAACAAACATTCTCTGTCTACATTATGACCAATATATACAGTACTTGTTTTAATTTAATTAACTTTAGCTTTATTTTTAAATTAATTTAGGCTGTCTGTCTTTAAAGACTCAAAGCCTGAAAAATGTCAAGTTTTATTTCAATTAAGTTTTAGTGAAGTATAATGAAGTAAATAGAGTGTTTAGCATTTTCTTGGCATAACAAGGGTAAACATTCAAGTTACTGAATACTGACAGTCATAATAAATATGATCATTCAGTCAATGATGTAGGTTTAACTGTACTTGTAGGTACTGAACCTGTCAGTCATCCACAGGCGTTTTCTAAACTGAATGTAGAGTTTTAATCGTTCTTCCTGTCCTTCACTGTGTTTTTCTGACTCTAGTTCTTGATTTCTGTCATGTTTCATTCACTCATGCAGCGCAGAGCTGAGTGCACGTCTCCATCAGAGTTGAGCGCGACCTGAATTACGTGCCGCGATAATGTCAAGGTTATTGATAAAAGGGGTCGGGCTGTAGAGGCCGGTAAAGCCACCAGCCGCCTCACACTGACCGGCTCTCTCTGTTAATGATTCTCAGGAGACCCAGGTGCCTCATCTGCTCCAAGCCGGCTTCAAGAAGGAGAAGATTAGCACTACCACCATGGACATTGCACCACCCAGTGAATGCAAATACTATTCTTTCAATAAGATGATCACTCCCACTATTCTCAAGGAGTGAAGTCCGAAGACACTGCTGTGACCTTTTTTTTTAAAAAAAACTCTAATGTGCTCTTCTCTCCTGACCTCCTCATTCTGTATATCTCTCTGTCTGCCATCTTTCAATAAACCTAAATCCATCCAAACTCAGTCTACAAGCACCTGTGTTTATTATACATTTATTTGGCATTAGTGTATTTTCCCATTGAGGTGTCAATTTCCAAATTTCAGGCTATTGCCAGAGTGTAATTTGTTTGATCTGAGTTGAAGTTTTAGTGTTCAGTACAGTCACTTAGCTGTCATATCTGCTACTACATATACATATATTATACTTCACAGCAACAAATATGCATGACAACAGCAGGCTGAAAGCTGAGCAAAAAGCATTTACACCCGACTGGGCCTCAGCTGTTTTAGGTCTTATATCACTCAGCAGCTTTCTTGCCATGCATAACCCAAATTTAGACCAAGCAGTAGATAAATCACTACGTGTTTAAACACTACGTGTTTATACTCTGGACTTATATTATTCATGAGGAAATTTGACTATAAAATGCCACATCAATGCAGAATTGCACAGTGGTGTGTATGTCAGGAGTGTGTTTTTTTCAAACTGAATGTGTGTATGTGTGTAGTTTTCATAAATACCAAGAAGCATGAACATTTATGGGAAAACATGTCCCCTAAAATTGTTGAAAAACAGCAGATTAACTGACAAAAACCTTTAATTTTAGTAAAGTGAGAATTAGACTACTGACAAAATACATAACTACATAATGCACTTGTTTCCTACACCTTTAAAAACTGTTTGTTTGGCTTTCAGTATACTGAAAATGATTAATTCCTTAAAAACATTGTATTAGCTCTTAAACAGTCCAGTGAGATGGACACACTGTATACAGTATGTTTTAATGTATGGCCAGAGATAACAGCGCATGTTATCTTAACACGTGGGAATAAGTTACCACCTGGCGAGGACACATTAATCATTAGATGTATGAATGGTGCAACACCAGGCTGCAGTCAGGTGGGAAACTACAGCAGCTGGTTGATCTCAGATCTGAGTCAGGAGCACCAGACTTTTATATTTTAGCATGTTAGTCAACTATCTAGTACAGAGAAGAGGAGAAAAACAGACCTTATAGCTAAGAAAAGCTATTTTGTTTATCTGTAGATATTTAAATAATTTGTGTTCAGTCCCATTTCCTGTTTATGGATGCTTGAAATGGCAGCACATATTGTTTATATTGTTAAAACTCGACCAATATATCAGCATAGTCAATATTTCCAGATTTTAGCTTTTCACAGAAACATCAGAGAATATAAAATAGTGTAAGAAAATAAAATATAAGGAAAGAAAGGAAACTAAGGGCCTTATCATATAGATTTTTTTGTATTTTTGGAGTACTTGTATCTCAGTTCCCATATATGTATATATATATATATATATATATAGTGGTATCAGTAAATATGTTGGCCAATAACTGACAAGAAATTACAGTAAAGATTTGTTTTAAGTACTGTAGAAAGTGTAAGTATTACATATTTTATCCACTACAGAGCACTTTATTTTACAACTGCCTCAAGAGAAAAGAAAAGAACACTCACTCTCTGAATAGATGCTCCCATAAACTTTTTATGTGTTCATCAGGTGTCTTACCTAATACCATAATTGTACTTAATAAATCAACTTTTTGTAAGCACCTCTTCACTGTGCAGGCATTCTTTTTCTTTTGTTTTTGCCTTTTTGCCTGCACACCTGATATCATGTTGAGATGTGCATACGCTATCTTGACACATTATTTTCCAACTGTAAAATGTCCTGCTCAGCACATATTATCACAATTATTTTTTTAAACCTATGAGATCATTAACAAAAATGTCTGTTTTTATGTTAAAAGACAGATACTGACCAGTCTATCTCTAGATTTGTTAAATCTCTCCAAATATCAATACAGGCCTCAGAGGTCCAGTATCTGTCAGTGAGAGTTAAACCTCTTCAAAATGTAGTAAATACAGTTCATGATTGAACCTTCTTTCTGGAAACTAAACACCCTGCAACTCCTTTCATGTGTGAAAGAACACCAGAATCTGGGTTTACATGTAGACACAGTTTTAAAACATAACATGAAACAATCTTTAACCAGATATGGTTATTGTCACTGTGACAATGTTTCACTTTAATCTTTTTAGAAGTGCACAGCCATCACAGCATAAAAGCACACTGTTATCCAGAGCAAATTAAAACAAATAGCCAAGTAGGAATTAAGTGTCTCGCTCAAGGACCCTTCAGCAGCACAGACCGCTGAACCAATTATTCTGTTAATTCACACTGAAGATGCATAAAAGCTACTCTGCTCTCTCTCTCTGAATACATAATTACAGGAGGTTTACAGTTGAATAGCTGAATAAACTGAAATACTGCAGCTGATTTTGCACAGATAACAAACAGATTTTCACAGAGCTTTGTTAACAGAAACCCACCCTTAACCTGGTGATTGGACATTTCACTCTGGGTTTGCACAGTGTTTCAGCAGACCATGACCTCAGAGTTAAACAACATACAGAGTTAATACACAATAAAAATGCATTTTGCTTCTAACCACCGCTGTGTTGACACAGTGAAGGTCAGAGTTGGTAATCACAAGAGCCACCTAGTGGCTCTACTTGGTTCTGCTGGTCACAGTGGCTAAAATGACAACAGATGTTACAATAATGCAATCCCAGTTTATTTAAAATAATATTCCAGATAATGTAAGATGACACACACACATATCTTATGGCTATGACTGAAAGATGAATCACATCTATGGTTTAAGTTCTGACAGAAGCTCAAACTGCGTGTCTGCGAACATAAATACTGATCTGAAAAAGCAGATGCAGAAAAACTGAGCTGACTGCCCGCTGCTGTGTTTGGTTGAAAATAAGCAGCAGTGCTTCTTGTGTAAATTACAACAATGACTTTATTGAAGTTAGTTCCTGCAGCTCTACATGGAGGAGGAGCGGCGCTCCAAATGAAACCAGAAATACATCATTTACATACCAGATACACACACATATTACACATTCACTTCCGATACCAGATCCTCATCTTCTTCTCACGTTTGATTTTCTTCTGCAACTGTAAAGTCCCGTAGAGGAGAGCCTCTGCGGTGGGAGGACAACCTGAGAACAGTGGAAGAAAATCTCAAATATCAGCCTCAAAAACCCAGTCCTGTCAGTCCGTCATTACTACTATAGTGTAGATCCTCAATAACTTGCCAGAGATACGGTTACCATGACCACTGACTTTTAGCTGTGGCTGAATTGTTGACAGAAAGTTTTCTGAATTGGTCCTACGTTGCCAAAAGAACGTGAACACGCCAACATGTGTGACTGTTGGAGTGTCACATCTCTTTCTAAAATCACAAGCATTAATTATGCTGCTACAACAGTCTCAGCTCTACTGGTGAGGCTTGCCACAAGATATTTGAACTTGACTGCATAGATTTACTCTGATTCAGCCACATGAGCATTAGTGAGGTTGGGCAAAGTTGGGTCAGTTCTTTCTGAACCCGGCTTTGTGCACAGGACACTCATGCTGAAACAGGAATGGGCGTTCCACTAAAAACTCTTGCCACAAAGATTTCCCTTGTTGGAACTAAGGGGCCCAAACCATGAAAAATAACCAGACCAAAGTAAAGCCTGTGGACATACAATGCATGTGTGACATGTCCCAGCTTTAATGGACAGGAGTTTTTCATTACTCTGGTAACATGGATTTGCAGATTTTACACTTTATATTGTGTTGCGAGTGCAGTGAAGTCTACCTGGAACATAAATGTCCACCGGTACGATTCGGTCACAGCCTCTGACGACAGCGTAGGAGTAGTGGTAGTAGCCTCCTCCGTTAGCACAACTGGAAGTGCAAAATTATGAGGACAATGATGGTTATTAAGACACTTACTGGTGCAGGTTTAGACCCTAACCCTAAACTTGTACAGTAGGAATCAGACAGCTTTAAAGGCACAGAAAGCTTGACTTTTACTGGCCTGCAGAAAAGGACCACAATATACAGTATGACTCAATAACTCAGTGAATACTGGGTCAGATGTTGAGGTACGGCTTTTAAATATGACAGTGTGAGGTAGGTATATCAAAGCTTGCTAGGGGCTACAGGGCAGAAAGTCAAAGAGAGAACATTGAACAAAAAAATGAAGAAAAAAAAAAATCACAGTAAACGTGAGTATCAGCTCAGCTGTGGAGGCTTTACGGATGCTGGAATATGCAGACCACGGATCAACAAGATGACAGGTGTTGAGGTGTTAACTGCTTTCTTAAGAAGAGAGCTATGCTAGCAATAAAAATACTCAGTTGCTTAGACAACCGTCTTCAGGAGTTAGCTTACCTTCCCATGGAGATGACGTATCTTGGCTCAGGCATCTGGTCGTACACCTGTTGGGAAGAGGAAGTTCAATCATTGTTATATAATGTGTGACTAAGAACTAATCTGTCCTTTCAGATGGAGGACAGCTTCATGCCAATCTACCAATCCACACAGAGGCTGGCCGTAATCCTGCCAGCATTTACACAGCTATACTCCCATCCTGCAGACAGAAAAGTCTCAGCAAGAGCCCTTTTATATGTGCAGTGTAGGAAAATATTCTCTCCCCATAAACCAGCTGAATTGTGCCATAATTTACCAGGCTACATATTTAATGAACTCAATCAAACTTGAGACAGCAGTTGGGGTGTTATATGGAGCGTCATTAGTGGAATTACACACTTAAATGTAAGGTGCTGATGTTCTTACATCCCCTCACAGCAGCTGCTAACATTGCTGCTGTTACATCCTGTACTTTCCCTCCCCTCACCTTCCGCAGAGCCGGAGCCATCTTATTGGTTAGCGTTCCTGCCACAATCATGACATCAGACTGTCGGGGACTTGCTCTGAACACCACGCCGAAGCGATCCATGTCGTAACGAGGCGCAGCCATGTGCATCATCTCCACCGCACAGCATGCCAGACCAAAGGTCATAGGCCACAGAGAGCTCTGAGGGAGGGAAGCACAGCAGAGATACGTCAATGACACACTGATGAAGCAAACATTGGCGGTGACAATAAATGTACAGCATGTATTCTTGCTGCTTCAACATATCAACTAATTGTTTACACACCAGCAAGGGAGTACATGTAGGCAATACCAGCTTTAAAAGGTCTCTTCACTTGGCTGATATTTGAGAAATTATGAAACTTGATTTTTTGGGATTGTTTTTCTTAGGAATCCACAGCAAAATGACAGAAACATCTGACAATACAATAGCCCAGCAGTTAATACCTGTTAACACCAGGGTCATAAAATGTCCATTAAGTACAATAAGGATGAGGGAATCTTGCATCACGCATCAGGCAGCTCAAACTGGTGCCTCTAAAGACAGGGCTGTTCAGGCAGGATGAATGAGTGATGATGTCTCGAGTACACGATTATATTTAAGGTGCTGCATTTTATTAAGAAGCTCTTACTTTAACTGTGTGTTAAACCTTATCACTCCAGATCCCATTACATTAACAACCTTTCAGTCAGTATTTATGTGGGTGGCTTCAACAGCGAGCAGATAGTTTTACTGTGACTGACATGTTGGCAAGAAATTTGTGACATTCCTTGTTGAAACATTACATAGTTTTTGTGTAGTGTTTGTGGCTAAAGCCACAGTTACTAAAGCAGCTCTCTGGCTTGTTTGTGCCTCTTAAATTTGCCTTTTTTACCCTGAAAACTCATAAAAAATGGTGACCGTCACCTCACACATACTGCTCAGTGGTAATCAACTTATGACTTACTTGCTTAACTGTCTTTATAATTATGACTTATGGTGGTCACTGGCCTATATATCTTTAGAAACATTTGTTGAGGCAGCTACAGATGATTAAAAGCTGAATCAATGGCAATTAACAAGTGAAGGAAATACAGATACATTCGCAAAAGGCAACACAACCAACCATGTGACATTTAAGACCAACACCAGACAGTCTGACACTGCATGCTGGAGTCGCATCACAGGCAGAGGACTTGATTTTATTTTCAGGTGTGCCAACTGAGATCAGATGGTGTCATTCTCAGCTACACAAACGAGCCAGAGTAAAGACTAGGACTATGATTAATCCCCTCCAAACATGCTGGGTGTTAACAAATCCAAAAGCCTCTCATCTACTCACCCTTCGTGCCCAGTTAACCAGGTCGTCCAGCTTGGTGATAACATACTCGCCCTTGCTGCTGGCTACAGATGCTGGTTTGGCTGCTGCCACTGCCGTGCTTTTCTCTCTGACTGGAACCACACTGCAACAGAGGGACAGAGATTATTTTGCTTTACCGTGTGCAGAGTGTTTACTGGACATATTTTCTCCGTTCTGATAATTACACAAAAGTCTCACCTCGTGGTGGTATTCTCGCTTTTAGCACTGCTGTGCAGACTCTTCTGTTGAACAACAAAAACTGAAATGGGCCTGTAGGGTGGAGAGAAGGTCAGAAGGAATAATAAAAATGGTGGCATGAAAATAAACGATTTTAGAGTTAATGGTAAAGTTTAAAAATATATGAATATGATCATTGCAAGCTTATGTTAAAAATGACACTGAAAGAATGCAGATACCAGTTAGTTTCAGTAGAGGGTAATGGTGTAATGTGTATTAATTAATGTTAATGTATTAATTCCAAGATATTGTGTATGATGGACAGATTTCATTTTAGGGGCTGATGACTTTCTAAACTCCTAAACTTGATGATGCTTTAAAGGATTAAGTTGACTGTTTCTCTGAACAGCATGCAGGCTGAGTGCTGCTGAGAGAAACTAACAAGAAATATTTTAGCAATGGCTTTTAGGTGAGAATTGTCTGTTTCAGCTTGCAATGCTCTTTGACAAGAGGGAATCTGGGCTCAGTAACTGAGAAATTTACAAAAATGCACAGAATAAAAATTGGGTGTTTCAGCTTTGAGTTGATGCATGTATCATATGTGGAAAAGAATTGCATGTTCTATTAATTTTACATGACCTACTGTGATGTGGTAAATAAACACATAATGATTTCAGGTGAATATTCTCCCCTGCATGTTTTGCCTACATAGTGTGAAGCAAATTAGTTGGACCTTTGAAAAGACTCAGTAAAAACTGTATTTGTGTGGTTATGAAAGGTCAACTCCACCCCTGTTAAGGGCATGATACTGTAGCAGCCGTGGGACCAGCAGGGCAGAGCTGGATTGAATTAAGTTTCGAAACAAAGAACAGGATTAAAAAGGTTCTTACCTTGTTGAAAAGCAGCCAAACGTGGCCAGGCGAGGCACTGCAAAATAAAAGCATTTGACAAACTGAAGAAAGCTTGTAATAATAGAAATCTATTCAAGGTATTTCAGATGTATTACTGTTGACTGCTGTTATGATGAATGTCACTCATAATTTAGATCACTGCCCAATGAGTTATCCTGTTTAAACAATACAGAACCAGTACCAAGAACTTTGTGAGGGGCACAAATGCTTTAAGTCTCCCTCCACTCAAAAATATGTTTTTCTTCTTGTTCCTTCAGTTGGATGTTTGAGCTTCACTGTGCAGAATGATGTATGTGCAGAGTTTGATGCTGGAAAACTGTTTTCACATTCATCTGCTGAAAGTGGAAAGTTTCTCTGTGCTCAATGAAAATCAGATTATAAGGGGTGGATGAGCATGAGCATGATTAGTGACATCACAACTATTTTGGAAGCTAATTCTGGTCCAATATTCAGCTTACACAAGTGTGATGTGGAAACTTGAAGCCTCTAGTGCACAAACACTGAGAATGGACTTTACAGTGAAGTCGGAGACATCTTAACTTCTGAAATTAAATATACTTGCATATTGTGGGAAAACCATATCAGATGCAAGTTATTATTCAGAGCAGAGTATTTTGTATACATCTCAGTTTATGGGGATTACCTCACGTCAAACACTCAACCAAATTATGGACATTTTATATAGCCTCATTTAAAGCAAGACCAGCCAAAAGATAACGGATTACATGTATGAATCAATGAGCTCTTCTAGTAAAAAAAAAATCAGATGTCGCATTTAGACGATTCGCCAAATGTAATCTACATATTTACAATTGATCAACAGTGTTTGAAACAGCCAGTCACGTTGCATTTTGAAGGAAAAACAGTAACAGTTTAATCTTTTATATTGACTGATATTTTGCTGTATGTGGTGCTAGCTGGTGTCTTCAGTTTAAGCTGAATTTTATGAATGGATCTTAGTAATTTGTATAAGCTGCTGTTAGTCTTCGGCGTGTAATATTCACAAAATATAAGTGAGAAACACAAACTGACACTGAAAGTTTTTTTTAAATGGAGTTTGGTTTGACAACACATCTGACATAACAGTTAAGTCAAGTTAGATTAAGTTTTACTAAAGTAAGGGACACACTGAGTATGTCAGAAATGGCCTGTGTCATAATACATGTTATTTATTGTTGGTTTTCGGCTTGTTGATAGCTGCTGATACAGTTTGTATAAGCGCTAACCTAGTTAGCTGCCATGCTAACGCAGACAGAGCAAGGTCAGTGTGCGCATTCACTAAAAGCTACTAATCCGATCACCGACACAGTCAAACCACTCGGCAGTGCACTTTTGTGTGCTTAATATTTAACTACTGTGCATATCACACGTCTCAAAACACTGAAATGGTTTGTAAAAGCGTGTCATTTTAGTCAAAACATCACTCACCAACCAACGCCGCCATCTTTGGGATTCTCTTTACGTCACACTCCTTCCCGTGTTGTGTATGAGCGCGAGCTGCTGGGGGCGCTGCTGTAACCTTGACAACTGGCTGACGGAAGGATTGTTACGGTACTTTGGTCATAATGTAGTTAGTTAATTTGGGGTTTATGTTGCGTTTAAAAACCATCAATCATCTTTTTTGATAGCTGGTAATTTTCTATCTATTTTTATCCCTAAAACATTTTGTTGACCCAGTTTGGAAAATCCGTAAAAACAAACAACTAAAATAAATAAATAAACACATAAAATAATCACTTTAATATTTTATACATATGTATTTTTCATATCTTTTTTATTCAGTTACAATTTTTTTGTAAATAATACAACATTAAGATCTAAAAGTGTTTCGAAGCGTTTTCCAAACTGCCAGGAATAAAATATTGAATTGGGGAAAATACAGAATACTTCATTTTTGTGTTGGCCTATATTCAGTCTAAAAATATTGGAATTATATCCTACTATAAAATACCACCATGTGTTACTTGTTTTATATTGTAGCCTGTAAATCACCAGAGAAGACTGCATGACGTCAGTGTTTTAATTGGTATGTAAAGTTGGTGTGTAAAATTATCTCTTTACATTATCTTTACTCTATTTAACAGTTAAAATATGTTTCCCGTCATTTTTTTCTTCCCTTCATGAAGGTTTAAAGGTTGTTTCACATACATGCTTCTTCATGAGGAATGCCAGGAATATCTTATATAATGCATTTTGAAAAATACTAAATCCATTTGTCTCAAATTTTTGGCCTAAAACCAGTCAAATCTATCAGTATTAACTCTAGAAATCAAACAATTAGACTTAACGCTCACATACTGTTCATATTCAGACATATTCACAGTATCCCTTCATAATTGGTCTCTATACCAAATTTCTGCACAACAAATCATTCATGAATACCTCATCAGTCACAGATAAATGTGATTCAAGTTTTACACTTTTTGTTTATGGAGAAAAAATATTTACAATCACACTATATAATGGACCTATGTTGCATAAAACAGGAACATAACGAGTTCAATGAATTATATTAAATGTGAAGAATGCAACAGTATTTTTTGAATTTTTGAAAATATTTGTATATCAGCTGCGCACAAATGTTTTTAAGAAGTTGAAATATTTCCATTTTTTAATATTCTGGGTCACATTTAGGAGAAGTCATCAAATTTCAGGCTAAAAAAAAGTATTTAGGATGTTTTTAGTGCTCTCAAATGTGAAAATGGGTCAAATTTGACCCTGAACAGTAGTTAAGGGTTAAAAAAAAACACCTAGGGAAATATATATTCGTAACTGTAGAATATATGCATATCATGGAACACTAAGGGCATCAGTTTGATAGTCATTCCTATTTTAATAGTCTATTTTGTATATACAGTCTTTATTATAGCTGTTTAGCGCCCCCTAGTGGGGGTGACATTCATGGTCCGTATTTAAGAATGGGCACTACTGTAACACATTAGGTGATTTTTTAAAGTTTAAATAGCTTTTCAAATGGATGCATAAAACCTCTTAATGATGTTTATAAACTGAGCATTGAACATTTTTACAGTTTCAGATCAGTCGATTTTACTTGTGCAAAATAAAAACAACTTGTTTCATTAGATTTCATTAGATTCATAAGATTCATTAGATCTTCTTATTTCAGGATTACTTTCTTCCTGGGGTCTGTACAGCGTATAATTTTTGATCATATATGACTGACAAAAGTAAAAAAAACACATGAAATCCAGCTTGGAGATACATAGTATATTTTATAGAAACTGTGTGGCCCCGTGGATCAAAACGAAAACTGGACCTTTTATTTCATATGAGCTGTGAAAACCTCGGCGAGTTCCTCTTTAAGTTGTAAATCTTGATTAAGTATCTCAACTACTTTTGGAAATACATCACAAAGTTGTCCACGGTTATGCCGTTATGGTGCAAATACTGAGGATATTCCATTCAAGTTGCTTTGATCTTCTGTTCCCACACTTGATAATCAGTGACAACACATGGTCACAATTTTGTAAAGCATATTTGGAGCAGGATATACTGTACATGTGTTACTCACAGCAGTCTTTTAAAGAACTGATTATGTACTTTCACTTGGAGGTTAGGACTTCAGTTTGTCTGACCCTCAGACTGGAGCAGCAGCCTGGCTCTACTGGTTGAGCAGCTTTCATTATATGTGTTGGCATAACAAATACTTTTATTTGATATCACCAGAGTCAATGCACACCTCTCATGTCAGACAGAACAACCTGAAAATCCGATAATCTGGACAGAGAAAGAGAATGAGTCGACCTGCACTTACAGTAGGTGCTACAAATGTCTGCAAATTATAGACAAAGTTTGGTCAATTTACAAATACTGGATCATCTGATCCTCTTGCACCACTGAACTGCTGTATATTCTGTTTTTCTCTATTCTTGTATATTAGCCAAATATAATCATTAAAATGCATCTTTTGCACAGTCCGTGTTCATGAAGGCTGCCACAGTTTAAACTGCCTGCACCAGCTCAACCTTGCACACCATATTATTTTATTTATATGTTTTCAACCTTAAATTTAATTCTTAAATTTCAGTTTTTTTCTCAACTTGAAATACTTCCTTTTGTATTGCACATACTTTCTCACCAAACCCCTAGGAAACACAATTTCATGTCACCATATGGAGCATTGAACTGAAAAGTATAACTTATAACTGTGGTGAGATGACAGTAAAGGTCCTTTTATCCTTGTAAGTCGAATGGCCAGAGGAAAAAATTCCACCCACATTTTTTAATAATGCAATGATGATCCTTCTTACATGCTAATAAAAATCTAACTGCAGTGTTAAATGTTGAGATTGTGAGTTGAAAGCTGCAGAAAAAGCTAGTAAGAGCATTCAGTTAAGATTATTTTGTCAAACTACTATTCTGAACTGAAATATTGCAGGTTTTTATTAGCTAGAATAACCATTGTAGGGATCATTTAAGTTAAGTTAAACATAAGTTGTTGGGCTGCAGATGTTCAAACTTATTTTAAATTCCTATTGTGTTTTATGTATTTATATGTGCAAATAAACTAAACTAAACTTTTGTTACTTTGCCTCCTGTCACTGTGGTTTGTTTTCAGCGTGCGCATAGCAACCAAACTGCAACACAACACTGTTGAAGCTCTTGAGCAAGGCACTGAATAGAGCTGCTCGGTGGCTGACAGCAACAGACTGTGGTTTTACTGGGCAGCTTCCAGAGAGCGGAGGAGGGAGCTGATGAATGAGAGGTGAAGTGATGTTCAGCTGTCTTTCCACAGATTTAAAGGAATATAATCATAAATCCCATGAGACCATGGCAAAACAGCATCACAGACATGGAGCGGAACAGCCTGGCACTGAAACTAACGACTGTCTGGATTATCAGTTAATCTGACAATTACTTTTTGATGAGTCATTTAGTCTCAAACATGAGTCTCAAGATCAAATTACCTCGGAGGCCACCGGCCAGGTTGAACACTCAGTAGAGAATATAAAACTCGCAGTTGAGATTTAAAGTTTGTTCTTGACCTTGGAAGTAGTATGAAGTAGTATTTGACAAAACAATCTCACCACAGTCTGTTTAGTAGCTGTTCTGGAGCTTTTTGTTTCACATGATCTTCATCAGCAGATGGAGTTTGCCCAGTTGTCATGTCACTTTTCTCTGAGCCTTTTAAGGAAGATTGTGAAACAGCTACTTGAACCTCTCTGTCTTAGAGATCAACTTATCTTTCAGGTTAGACATTTTAGCGTCAGATGCACCACAGCAAACTGATGCCGTTGGTCTTAGCTGAAGTGTTTATGTTGCTGTAACAAGTTGCACATTTAGGCACAGCTTGATAAATGTTAAATGTAAAATTAAATTTAAAGAAAAAGCAATATTTACACTATGAAATTGCAGCCTGGTTAAAAAAAATAGATGATTACTCTAAAATAAAGAGAGAGACTGGGGAAAAAATTGTAAAACTGACTTTAAAACTGATTATTTAGTCTGACCTGCAGGTAAAAAAGTATATATTTTTATTTTATAATAGTATTAAATTGGTAAAACGCGGTGCGTAAGAAAAATCATGTGAAATAAGAAGAAGAAAAGGTTGAATTCCCGAACAGTTTATTAGACACAACGTCACAATGTTTCAGTCATGGACCTTAAATCTTAGCATTTGAGCCTGAAAAAGGTTTTTTACTTGATAAATATACGTTTAGCCAAATAAATTGTCTTTAATTATAGTAATTTGGACAGCTCATTAATCTCGTGTTGACTCCTTGGTCCAAATAAAATTAGTGCAGCCGTCTTTTGCATCCTGTTTTTGTTTTGGCCTCATTTTGATGCCACAAACCCAGCGAGAGCGACATCAGCAGCAGCGAGGAGGCCAGCAGGGTGGAGTTGGAGAGCGACCAGAGAACATCGAGAGCATGTTATCACATAATGACAGTCCGGCCACTGCAAACACACACTGCAGTTTCTCCAGGAATAGCTGCCCAGTCAAAGCAAAAGCAACAACCGGTCGACTGAAAACCCGACTGGAAAAGATGAAAAGACATTTTTAAAAATGGCTTTTATTCTGCCTTCATCATGTACAAACTTTTTGGAAAGTTAAAATAATAATAAAGTCTGAGAACTGAAGTTGCTTTTCTCGTGGTTTTTTAAGTTAAACCAAATCCAGCCATATATATAGCAGAGCTTTTAAGTACTTAAGAGTTCAAAACATTAAATATAGGCACTGGAAGAGCTTAAAAGGACAAATAAGACTGGAGCATTGTTCAAAGGCTTCCTCTGCCACTAGCAGGGAAAGAGCTCTTGCGTTTCAGATAATAAGCATGAATCCACATTTAAAGAAGTCCTGTATAGGAGGAGCAAAAATACAAGTTAAGCCATCACAGACTTGGAGGTTATAGTGGCAGCGTGTGTAGCTGTGCTGAACTGCAGACCACAGGAATGGCCTATTTTTGGAAAGATCTCCTCCTCTGAAAGAAGAAAGCGCAGCTCGCCTCCTCACTGAGCGTCCAGGATGTCTGTGGGTAGGATGTCTGGTTTGCCACTTGGGCTCTGTGATGTCTCCCCTGACCAGGAAGAGGGGGTGACCTGATTATAGAGGACGTCCTGGGAGCCAAAAAGTGGCTCTTTGAGATTCAGGATGTACATGATGAACAGATTGAGAGCCACCATGGCGAGGAGTGGGAAGACGGTCAGGCCGGAGCCAAAGCCTCGCCAGGAGCTGCACACGTTCAAGCTGACCCAGTAAACAAGCCTGTTGGGGCGAAAATAACAAAACAGGAAATCAGATTAGGTTCAAACCTCACTGATAAACACTCACAGCCTCCCTGACGGGTGTTTCATGAAGCAAGAAACCAGAAACTTCAGAAGAAGTATTCAGATCCTTTACTTAAGTAAAAGTACCAATACTGCTTTTGAAGAAAATGGCCCCTGTTTGTGATATTGTATTTAAATCTGCAACAATTAGTCGATTAATCAATAAATTTCCAACTATTAAATTAATCTCCAACTATTTATATAATCGATTAATCGTTTGGAGTCATTTTTTTAAGAAAAAAACGTCCGAATTCCTGATTCCAGCTTCTCAACTCTGAATATTTTCTGATTTATTTAGTCTTCTATTATAGTAAACTAAATATCTTTGTGTTGTGGACAAAACAAACATTTGAGGACGTCATCTTGGGCTTTGGGAAACAGTGATCGACATGCTTTACCATCTTCTGACATTTTATAGACCAAACAACTAACCAATTCATCTAGAAAATAAACGACAGATTAATCGATAATGAAAAAAATAATCGTTAGTTGCAGCCCTAATTGTCTTACATTATTAAACTGCTAATGCATCAATGTGTAGTGGCGTTTCACTGTTGAAGCTGGTTGAGGTAGAACTATACTTTATACTATTAGTTAGTTTAATATAGTGGTTCCCAACCTATGGGTCGCTGCTAATGGTCACAAAAGATAAATCTGAGGTGTTGTGAGAAGACTGATGGAGTAGCAAAAACCAGTCAACCAGGCAACCAATCTTTGCTGGTTGCCTGGCAACTGCTCACAGTTAAGAGATACTTTAATCCATACTTTTGTATGGATTAAACCAACATGATACAACGTGTTAATCGGTGAGCTTTAGAGGCTTCATGCTAAGCTAAGCTAACCAACTGCTGGCTGTAGCTTCATGTTTATCGTACAAACTTGAGATCAATCTTCTCATCTTACTCTTGGCAAGAAAGTTCCCAAATTGTTAACCTATTCCTATAAATACAGCCAGAAATCAGTCTATTAAAATTACAAGAATTTTAAAAGTATTGCCGCCACATGGAGGTTATTGTGTCACTTGCACAAACCGCAACTTTAGTTTCTAGAAAATGCTAATTATCTTCTTGATACTTCAGATGTATTTGATGTTTTATACCCTGTACAATGTACAAATGTAACATTTTCAGCACTTAATCACAAAGAAAATTTTTCACACTGGACTTGAACCTACACTGTCATGATTAGAAGCAGAGCACTGCAACAAACTGAGCTCCTCGTGTCACAGTCTGAGCTCGCTGCTGCTCTGCAACATGCTGCCAAAACTTCTCTTTGGCTTTGTTAATGACAGTGGTTTTGGTTGTTTTTAGCCTTGCTAGCGGCGTGGCTCTAGGGCTGGCAATGCTGGTCTGTTAGTCGATCCATCACTTTGGTCCAGACTGAAATATCTCAACAACTGTTGGATGGACTGCCATGAAATTTTGTACAGACATTCACGGTCCTCAAAGGTTGAATTGTAATAAGTTTAATGATCCCCTGATTTTCTCTCTAGTGACCACCATGAGTTTCACATTTGTGGTTTTAAGCGAAAGGTCTCGACAGATATTCAATAGCCTATATTATCATTAAATTTTGCACACATGTATGTGTCCCTCAGGAGGATTTACAGGCTAATAACTTTCATAATCACTTTTCATACAGCACAACAACAAGTCAACAAGTCAAAATTTAATTTGTCCAAAATTTTGGTTTCTGACCAAATATGAGCAAAACTAATGATATTCCCATCAAAGCTGTAGTTTATTTACAAATTAGCATGCTAACACATAAAACTAAGATAACCATGGTAAATATTACCTGCTATCAAAAAAATGGGAAAGCTGCAAACTCATAATGCATTTATTTAAACAAATGAAGCTCAACGTCTCGGCAAACTGCCTTCCTCAGGATAAAATACAGCAGTCACCTGACCAGGGCTGCCAAGTCTCACATATGGACCATTAAACTCACGCAATTGACACTTTTCCAAGCGGGTAGTTCCGGGTCTGTAAAATGAAGCCAATGCGGAAATGCTTTAAACCTGCATTTTCTCTAGTCGCCAGCAGGGGGCGACTCCACTGGCTTCAAAACGAAGTCCGATTGTATGGAAGTCTATGAGAAAATGACCCTACTTCTCACTTGATTTATTACCTCAGTAAACAGTTTCCTAATTAGTTTATGGGTTCAATCGCTAGTCTTCTTCAATACAGCTCCTCCCCAGCTCCACGCTCTCATCCAAATATGGTTACTTCTTAACACTTCTAGCTCCAAAAAACCAAGATGGCGACGGTCAAAATGCCAACCTTGAGGCTTCAAAACAGGACTCCACAAACCAATGATTGATGTCATGGTGTCTACGTCCATTATTTTTATACAGTCTATGCACTTTTCACATGCTCTCCAGCCACACGTCCATTTTCTCACGCAGTGAAAAACAAATTTGAAAAACAAAAGAGGACACTGACAGCGCACAGACAGCAGCAAGTTATTCAGTGAGAAATATACACAAATCTATACTGTAATGTATTCCCATGCATGCTGCTCAGAGTAATCTTAGTCAGCGGCTCTTCTGGCAGCAGGCTTTTCTTATGAAAAAGGTGTTGAGAGAGGTCAAGTGGGTCAATTGACCACAAATAATGCTCATTTTATTATGAACAAAAATAAGTACTAACAAAGTGCTGCGCCCCCACCCCCACCCTCGGGAACAGATCCAAGCTGAAGTCAAAACTTGGCAGCTCTGCTAAACTGGGACAGCTTGGTACTACGAATCAGGGCACTCAGACAAAGAGGTCAAGCTAGAAGAAGCCTGAGACGCTGCACAGGTCCACATAAATCAGGAATTTTAAGCCTCACCTTCCTAGGACGAACATGGTGACCAGTATAGGCACCAACTTCAGCTGGTCTTGAGGCAGTAAAGCGGCCATAACGACGAGGTTGAGGACGTAGAGGAGGAACTGTTCCAAGGACGCCGTGACAAACAGCTGCTGAACCGCACGTCTTCTGGGAAAAGACTCCTGCAAATTGAAGGAGCCTGTGCAGAACTGGCATGCTGCACCCATGAGCATCGCTGGGAGGGATAAAAGAGCAATAAGTCAGTTAGCATCTTGAATCTGGGCCATTTTTCCACAAACAACTCTCAACTTCAAGCAACTCCTAGCTGCACTTGATCTTGTCTGACAGCATGCTTTGTTTTTCTAATATCTTCATTTGAATACAGCAACTGCCAGCAGATTGGCCTACATGCAAATACTCCTGTCTGGCCGCAACATGTCATCAGCTTGACAAATAGGTGAGAGGAAAATGGTCTGGACAGGCTTTGGTTTTGGATGTTTTTGCCACCTGCCCTCTCGTCCTGGTCGCCCAGGTTGGGAAGTGATTAAAATATTCAGAAACAATTAGGCCACAGCCTGGGAGACGCAGAGAGAAGCAGCCAATCTCTTATTGTAGTTTCCATTTAAAGCTATGTGCAGGAGAAGGAAATTACGCTTCTCCCCAGAGGGAGATGTCTGCTGCATTGAGGTTGAAAGCGCATGAAATTAAAGGGGACAGGAGACGTTGAAACATTCCGAGACGAGGCGGCCAGACAAACCAAATCCTCTCTTAATCTTTATCTTTCATTTGTGGCGCTCACATGGCTGTTTTAGAATGTCAGCGTGCAGGTGTTTGAAGCGTACCGAGCAGGATGGGCACGGCTGCCACCACACAGCAGCAGAGGGTGAAGATGATGCGGCTAGCCACATCGGGGCAGTTGGGGGGTTTAATGGGGGCATAGAAATAGAGTGCATAGAGGATCCCGGCTGTGCACAGAAGAGAGGCCAGGACTGAGAAGAAAGCGGGAACTCGGCCGCTCTGGCAGCATTTACACTGGCAGCAGCAGCAGCGGCCCCGATCTGCAGCCTCTTCTGCGGCCCCACAAGTCTCTCCCCGCCCCTCTGAGCTCCACACAGTCAGCTCCACGCTCTCTGGCGGCGGGCCTATCAGAGGTCGACCCTCGTCCACAGTACAGTCCAGATTGGTGGACTCTGGACTCCATCTCGGTGTGTCTGTGCCATTGGGAATGTCTCCCGGAGAGGCCGGGGTTGGACTGCCGATGCAGTTTTCCGTGGCGGCGTCCAAATTGTGCGCTGTGATGATGGGACTGGAAAGAGTTTGATCCAGCTCCCCCTTGCCTGTCTCGTCTGCTCGTGGCTGTTCTGGGAGACTGTCGCTGGGCCGCTGGTGGCAGGAAGCAGAGCCTGTTCAAATCAGAGAGCAACACTTCAATGTGGCATCCAAAACCAAATACTGAAAGTAATCAACTGCAGGCTTACTCTAATCAATCATTCACTGCCTTATGTCCACAGTAGTAAGCAGACGTCTGAGTCTCATTTAACATCGTGGTGGGGAAGGCACATGGCTGGATTTAACATATTAAGGGGCACTGGGGCCAAAAATTGCCGTTGGGCCCCTGATGACCCCACCTCCCTGTGCTTTGTGTGTGTTCCCATCAGTCAAAGTCCACACAAAGACCAACTACCATGTTGTCCCAAATATAAGTCGACTTTTCCAGCACCAGTTTTTGGAAAAAAACTTTTTGAACATACATCGTAGTAGAGTCACATACTCACACAGTCTCCTTCCAGGCTCTTAAAAGTGGTTAAAATTACAGTTATTACACGAGCCTTGAGAAACTCCTGCAGCTTAAACTGAGGTAACAAAACACTTTCAGAGCTGACCGACTCTTACAGACTCACTATAAACAGACTTTAAGACACTCGCTAGGCTACAGACAACCCATAATGCAACACTCCCCCAAATGTAATTTCCATAATCAAAAAATTGTTTTATAATCTGGCCAATACGGTAATTCTCTTATGCTGCATTAATATTGTGACCACAAGTTTCTCTTTGTTTGTCATAATTTAACACAAATTAATTCAGGAATATGTACCATGTAAACATAATAATAAACTAAAATAATGAAAGTCTCAAAACTGGATTTTGGCACAGATCCACACAATAAGGTTTTAATGCAGGACTTACCTTAGTTGATATTGACAAAATCAAATTAGAAAAAACAACTGACAGTAAACTTGGAGCTTTTGTGGCCCCTGGCTGTCTGGTAATCTATTAAACTGACAAATAATGTCTCATTTTTATTTTATATTCAATAGAGTCCATTTTTCCCTTTCATTCAAGCATCTGTTGGCACTTGTGTCAGTGTGGAGAAAGAAGCCGCTTCCACATAAATCCAAACTGAACATTTAGGGTAATAAAAATCCAGTTTAGGAAAACTGTTTGGAACCAAAATAAAAAAATATTCAAATTTCAGCAACTGCAGACGTCTCACCAGCTGTTTTCACCATTGCTGCATCAGCCATCGTATCAACATCTAAATGTTTTCTTGGTTGAAGCAGGAGCGACAGGGAGGATTACAAACATTTACCCACTTCACATTACAGATGGAGTCTCCCTCCAGCAGGACTGCGGTGTTTCAGACTCTAAACATTTCTCTCACGTGTTAAACTTTGCCTGTTTTGTGTCTTTTTTGACTTAAGCCCAAAAAAAGACTTTTTGTCAGTTACTATCAGATGCTGCCTAAACCTTTGTCCATCAATTTAAACAAAATCAACACTCAAAAACAGGTTTTTCTCTCCCACATTTCAATTTAGGAGATTTTAACCTGTGTATAAAGGTCCTAAAACTGCAAAAATGCTTTGATGAAGTGGATGTTGAAGGATTTAGTCCAGAGCTCTTGCAGGTAGAGCTGCATATTTGTAAGATTTAAGAAACTCCTTAATCATTATTTTCAAAATTGTAAAGACTTGTGGACTGCTTATTGACAGCTAACTTGCTTTGCCCTGGTTTCATGAGTCCTGACTTTGTCTCAACCTTCTTTGGATCCACTCAAATTCGCTTGAGGTGGCCTTTGCTAATTTGCTCTGGCCTCCCCTCAAATCCTACAGCTCTGACAGACAGTAAAAAGCAGCAGTAATAACTCACCCCTTGGCTGATCGGTTGCTGGTGGCGGTTCAAGGGAGTGCTGGGAGCCGGAGACGGAGTGGGAGGACGAGTGCAGCTCCTCCACCGAAGACTCGGGGCTGTCTGACACCGGCGCCAAGGAGATCTGAGTGTCCAGATCCAGGAACGGGGAGAAGGAGAGCCTGGCCGGGTCGATATCCTGGAGCTGGTTGATGATGTCGCTGATGGACTCCTTCATGCTGTCGAGTTCCTTCACGTTCTGCCGGTTAGTGGCCTGAAGCCCCGAGGTGCTCATAGTCGCACAGCCTGAGAGGAGCAGGAAGAGGTCCAGCCAAAAATAAAGTCAAAGCCAGTAAAAAAACACCAAACCATAGACACAGAGAGCAGTGACATCAGTGAAACCATTCGAGCCAAATCCGTGAACGTATTTAAAAAAATTTATTTTCTTTTGGCCTGACTTCTGTTTTGTGGGTTGTACTTCTCCTCCTTTTTATTTATTGTGTTCACTGTCTCTTTTATCTCCCTCTGTCTTTTTTTACTGCAAAGCACTTTGTAGCTTCTGTTCTGACTTTACTTGCTTACGTTCAGTTTTCCACTTTCTACTGACAGGAGTAGAGTTTACCGTCCGTTTTAGACAAGTATAAATCCTAAAAACCAAAACTTCATAGTAGTCAATTAATACATCAGTCAAAAGAGAGAACATTTATTTGCAACTATACTGATAATTAATTGATCACCTCACTCATTTTTCAGTGAGGTGATCAGGTGAATGTGAGGATTTGCTGCTTTTCTCCGTCATATATGAGAGTAAACTGGACTTGTTGGATGGACAAAACAAGCACTTTGAAGATGTCAATTTGGGCTCAGAGGATATATGAATGGCATATTTCACAATTTTCTGACATTTTATAGAGAAAACTATTAATTGGGCGTATTTCAGTTGCAGTCTGAGTTGTTATCACTATGTGGCGAGATGTTAAATGGTTAAAATATGTGAGGAAAGGTAGATTTTTTGAGGTCATGTTTGTGGTTGTATGATAATCCTCACTGACAGGATGTCAGCGTTTATCTTCCTCTGCAAGGTGCGCGGGTTTGATTTGTTACCAGTGACCTTTTCTGTTTTCTTGAGACCTTTTCTCACAAAATCTTCACATGTAGAAATTATAATCTGATTTAGTTTTGACATCACTTGAGAATAACATCAAATTAGATTGTTAAACCACTCCTCTCAGGACAGGCTGCAAGTTTAAAGTCTGCTGGATAAAGTCCAAAAAAACAGACTATAGACACTATATACTTAAAGTTGACTATGTTTAGGCCCACAGAAACAGAAACAAATGAAGACCTGGGGCTGGATATCTACAGAATATCAGTGCCTGGTTTGGGAAAACCAGGCACATTTTGGGAAATGCACTTATTCTCTTTCTTGCAGAGAGTTAGATGAGAAGATTGATACCACAAACCACCCAAATGGTTAACTTAGCTTAGCATAAAGATTTGAATCCCATGTTACATCTTGTTTGTTTAATCTGTTTAAAAATCAAACCAAAGTGCAAACAAAACATGTTTTTTAACATTTTTTAAAATGCAGATTAAACAAACGATGAAAATTGTACTAATTAGTGAGCTTTGGAGGTGCTAGTAGGCAGATTTTATTACCAATTTTACCCCTGTTTCCAGATGCTAAACTAAGCTAAGCTAACCTTCTCTGGCTCCAGCTTTATATTTGACAGCTATGAGAGTGGGAGGCTATCGATCTTCTCATCTAATTCTCGGCATTAGAAAAAAAAACATGTATTTCCTAAACTGTGGAACTGTCCCTTTAACAAAATGTATCAAACTGCTTAATTCATCAGCATTAAAAACATTTGCCTAAATAAAATACAGGCTACAGTTAAAAACCTTCTTGTTCTTAATCCCTTTTATCATCTGATCAAAACCCCTCAGATTTAACTTGGGACTGCTTGGGGGGCCCCCAACCCTAGTTTGGGAACCACTGTAATTAGCAGTTAGTAGATCAGAAACAACACGAGGCAGGATGACGTCACTAACAGGGCAGCTACAGCGAAAGTTAAAATACTTTAAGCACTGTATATATATATAGTGGTGCCTCGTGAGGAAAAATACCTCAAATCACATATAAGCAGGAGTATAAATTATAAAATCATTATGGAGAGTCAAAGCACTCTGTAATTTAGGACAGAATCGTTTGGTTGGCAGTGATGGAGAGTAACTAAGTACATTTACTCAACTACTGTACTTTTGTGGTACTTGACTCTTTTTCTTAATGTTACAAAGTTAATTTTAAAGTATTTTTGGATTCTACATACAAAACATTTAATGAAACATGATGAATGTCACAGATAATACTGGTAAACCCAACAGTATCTTAAAAAGTAGTTTCACCTTGACCAACTACAACACTGAAGTACTGCTTACATATTAAACAATGATGCAATGGTGTAATTAATACTATCAGGAGCAATTCTTGTTGTGTTGCCAATATTTATGTACATTTACTCGGGTAACATGTTGAATGTAGGGGTTTTACGAGTAATGGAGTACTTTCATAGAGTTGTATTGATATTTTTACTTGAGTAAATGATCTGAATACTTCTTCCACCACTATTGGTTTCTTTTCTTGTCACTTATCTTCCTATAAAAACGCGTAAAAACGCACTTTCTGTGCGTGGATTTGGACAAAAGGCGTCTGCCATTCAATGTAATGTAAAATAACACCAATCACGCGCCTTTCTTTGTCGGTTCAGCTGTGTGGTGGTTTTCAGAGGCTCTCATTAACATCTGCAGATTGAATTTGGAGCATTTTCTTCTGGGTTTTTTTGGCGCACATCCAACTGTGGCGCAGAGAAGGCACGCAAAATCAGCAGCGAGGATCTTTTTCCAAACAAATGAGGACTTTACCATGTATAGAGCTCAATTAGGACTCGTCGCGCTCTTTAGGTCGGAGGGGAATAAATCTCGCTGCTTATCAGAGCTGGCGTGGAGGTGGAAACGCGCGTAGGGGGCAATGTGCTTCTACTCCCCGCTGAAAAATAACTTCAACCGCTGCTGAGCAACTCTTTCAAACCAAAAAAAAAAAAAAAAAAAACTTTTAACAATTCCTCCTCCACAAAGAAAATCAAAGCCTGGTCCTGTCTGGTTTAGTGAGGGCTGCAGGAAATACCTAATTTGGTTATAAATAAATCAAATGAGGCCAAAATGCGCACGAGCGTGCGTGAAGCTGCGCGTAAAAACACACAAGTCATTCTGAAATAGCAGCAGGTCTCAAATCTTATAATTTCTGGCCATTCAGCAGTAATTACAGCAGTTAACTGAGACAGACAAATGAAGCAATGTTGATTAATTTAGCTCCATGAAAAGCCAGTCTAAGCGCTTCACTCAGTTAGAAACATGCTTTGTATAAATGGACTTACTTTTCTCGGAGGTTGCAGAGTATTTGGTGAGTTTACTCTTCTCGCAGTTTAAAAAAAAACCCTCCGTCCTTCTCTGCCTTTCTTCCCTCCCCCTCCGTTTGCTTTTTGTCTTCCAGGATCCTGAACTTCTGAATCAAATTTCAGGACGGACAAAATACTAGGCTTTTCCTCCGCCCACACAAGAGTTTTTTTCCTTCTGGGTACCATGTCAAACACCATATGGAGCAAATAAAGCAGAGGAGCAGCAGCAGCAGCAGCAGCAGGAGGAGGAGGGTCAGCACTTACTTTCAGTTTACCTTCAAATTCAACATCCATCTCCAACACTCGTTTATCTAAACAGGACATTACACTCAAACTAAACTTCAGTACTTCGCTAATATTTATAAGCAGGGTGAAAGTGAGCGTTATTGTGTGAAGACTGTAAAGGGCTGTAAATATCTCCATAACCATCTGCACTGACCAACTAGTTTTATACCGCTTCTGTATTTTTATTTACTGTAAAAGACAAATAATACGAAAGTTTTGTCCCCTTAAGCATTAAATTATACATTAAACACAGATAAACCAATTTAGCTTCATATTTTCTAAAAGTTTTTTTCCATAATTAAACATGAGAATTGTTTTCCTGACAAATCTTCCTCAGCAATAAACTTTGTTTTATTTAGGTGATTGTAGGAAATCTGCCTGATGCCTCAACTTCAGACTCCAGTATATAAAACAATCAGACACATTAAAGCTTCATGTGTTTGTCATATTTCTATATTAACACACAGTTAAGCTGCACTCTTACCTCTGACTGCTGTAACAGTGATCCCACCTATTTCTGTTTCACAAATCTTTTCCATTTGCTCCTCTGAAGCTTCACTTTCTCGTGGATCTTTCCTGCTGCACAGGAAGCGATGAGTTTTTTTTTTTTTTTTTTTATCCCAGCAGCAGGATGAGACGTTTTTTAGGAAATAAAAGAGGTCAGCATGTAGCACTGACTGACTGTTGTGGTGCCACAGAAACTCAGGGAAGATGTCAAAAAACATAAAACCTTAACAAAACCCAGACTTATATTTATGACTCTGATGAAACACCAGCAGCTGCCAAACTGTCTTTCAGGGAGTCTGGTTGTTGGGAGGGTTCAGTGCAACAGAACATGTATGATTTAATTATTTTGACATAAAACAGTGAAAGGATCGTTTCACTGTAACTTCACTGACAATATTAACAGCTGTCCATTGTAAAATCCACAGTCTGATCCGCATTCATGTTAAATCACTCACCTCACATGTTGAGATGCAGATCTATTATTATTATTATACAGAATTTAAACAGATCACTGTGAGGAAAGCCAACATAACTGACAGAAGTGTTTATATTCCCATTATTATCATCAGGGTAGTTTTATTGCATAAAAAAGCATATCTAAAATATACAGGGGTAACAGCAGTTGATTAGCAATATAATGAATAAATTAAAAATTATGACTATTTACAACATATTTAAAGTTTTGTAAACACATACACTGGCTTTATTGCCTTGTGGAATGTGTATTGGGGGGAAAAAAAAGGGGTTTTAGTGATGAGCGACCGGCAGCATGTTTGAAATACCAGTCTGCCGTCCTTTAAAGTCATCAGGGAGACACAGGAGGCGTGCAGGTCCACCACGATGCAACAGGCTTCAGGTTAGCAAATTCCAGCCAGATTCTGCTTTCAGCCAAAAGCAAAAAGAAATGCAAACAGGAGCTGTGAAAGTCACGTAAAGTAGTTAGAGTGGGGTGTTTGGAGAGTTGTGTCAGTCCTCTGACAGCAGCCTGTGGAAGTGATCCTTCCTCTTCTTCAGCACCTCCCGAAAATCCTCCTGAAAAAACACAACAGGAGATATTCAGACAGTACAATGAAACCGGAGGAGGAAAGACAGCAGAGCAGATGCTGCTGCAGATAACCAGCTGATTTATTCACATTCACAACCAGCCGTTGGTTAAACAACTCTACCTGTGATATCTACATACGATCCAATTCCTACTAGAACCCTAACTATTTATTGATCAACAAAATATTGATCTACATTTTTTGATTCATCTTTGTTCCAGCTTCTCAAATACGAGTATTTTCTCCTTTTTTTAAAGCCTTTAAATTGAATATCTTATAATATTTAGGTTTTAAACTGTTTAACTTATTTTTGACAAAACAAGTTGTGGTGACATTTTATAGACTAAATGACTGATTGAGAAAATAATTGTCAGTTTAATTTATAATGATAATGATTGTTTGCTGCAGCCCTAACTCCTAGAGCAGGTAGTTAGCCAGGTCACACGTTTTTATTAATGAACTAAGATGAACATGAAAGGCAGAGGATGTGATTTTAAAAGGAGATCTTCTCATCTGTCTGTACAGGAGGATTTGAGGATACAGAAACAGATTTCTGTGACTCTTGAGGTGTCAAACATCTCTGGAATAAACACAGAAGGTGAATATACGACAGACGTACCGCTGCAGACAGTTTCTCCATGTAGGGGATGAGCCTGTGCAGTTCTCTGTCCTCTGACTCCCCGGACCAGCTCTTGATAGGAATCGTGTTCATCAGCTGAGAAAAAAAAACACCATCTTAACTTAATACAAACTGTTTTGTGATGATACAACTGCCAGAGAACTAATATGGATGAATTTTAATTAAGACTAATAAAAAACCATCTCATTAATATTTAAGAGGTTAGTAAATGTTAGCAGTCATGGACGATAATGAAAACGACATCAGCGAGTGCATCTTTATGAAGTGAAGATTTTAAACTTGGCATCAGGAATCATCTCTGCGGTGCTTACATGGTACGGGTAGGTGTGGGGTGTGTTGTCCAGAACCACCGTCTTGGCGAGATCCCTCCCAAGGATGCAGAGATCTTTGATGTAGTGGCCGAGGACGCAGGCGCAATCATCCTGATACAGACGATGCCTACAAGAGAGCATGTTTTTTTAAAAACATACACACCTATTGCTTTGAACCAAGTGTGTCAGTATGTACTGTGAAAGCTGCTGATGTTGAGCAACAACACATCAAAACACTTTAAAAAAAAAAAAAAAGTAAACTAATTTCTGTTGTCCTCACCATATAACACGAACTGTAATTCACTCAGTCAGAGAAATCCACAAACAGCTATTAAATAGGTCAGCAGCACGCCAACACTAGCAGGCTGCGTGTGACAAACCTGACAGAGTGCACGTCTCTGTGGTCAAACAGAGAGTTTATGAAACACAAGTGGAAGCAGAATCTCACCGAAACAGTTTCCTCTGCGGGTCCAGGACGTCCAGTATCTTCTCAGCGTACTCCTTCTTTGCACATGTGTAAACAAACAGCTGGAACAGAACACAAACAGCAGCTGGAACCGATTGCACACAAACCAGAACTGAAGGGACATCAGGACACCACGAACACTACATTTAGCTTAATTTATTTTCACATGTAAAGATAACTGGCAGAGATACGTTTATCATTTCTGCAGAGATAAAAATAACATAAAAGGGGGAATAAATTGGTTCAGGGGAATAAAATTACAATAAAGAAGAAGGTATGAGTAGAGTGTTTATAGAGAGAAGAGTATCAGACCAGCCTTCAATGTTTTTCAGTTCCATTTTTGCAGAATAAAACATTACTTGATGATTATCACTGAAAGCAAACAGACTGTAGCGTCAACTGCACCAGTAAACGACCAGACACATTCATTTTAAATCAGATTAGCTCCTTGATTTCCACATACCTCATAGACTTTTGCCATGGCCTGCAGAAACTCCTTTACATGTGGACGTAGGACCATGTACACCTGTTGATAACACAGGAGCAGGAAGGATTAAGTTAAACACATATTCTCCATTTTCTCCTCAGTTTCTATTTAATCATCTAGAACTCTTGTAGAAAAGATACTTTATTTAATCTTTGCTTTGCCGCCTTAGCAGTTTTTAATCTAAAAACGTCTCTTTTCTGTGTTTCTCTCTGAGTGCTGGACGCAGCTTAATGCCACAGCTGTCAGAATGAGTGTACATTAACATGCCGCAATGCTGAAGAGACTTTGTTTTTGTGTTACAGGAGCTGAATGTAACGCTTCTAAACTATCAGAGGGTTTGCACAGTTTAGCCCAATAACTACAAGGCATATGTACTTTGAAACTATCGACGTGGTCCCTGCTCACGTTTTACTACAGTACTGAAACAAACTATTTGAAATTACTGAGCTTAACATGCTAAACCACATTTAATAATTGATTCATTGCAACTGATTTAGAGCACTGACAACCAAATAAAACAAATGACAGCATGGTGCAGATGATGCTTCTGTTCTGGTATTTCTCTCTTCCTTTGACTCAGTGCACCATCTGCATTTATCTGTTCAGTAAGCTTAAATTTAAATGAATAGAACATCACCTTGTACTGATGGTCCTGGAAAGCTGTGTGGAAGGTAAACTCTGCGTCCTCGATCACATTCAGAGAGCTGAACATCAGGGTCTCCTCCTGGAAACGCAGGGATTGATTGATTTTATTTGATGATTTAAAAAAAAAAAAAACAACAACTCTGTACAGCAGTAGGTACAACTGTCAAGGATTAAATCAGAATAAAGCCTGATGGTTTATTTCTACTGCTGTCCTTCATCTCATCGATCTTCTTAAGTCTATTTCAGTGCTAAAACACAACACTGCCTTCTCATTATGGTGCAGTGGTGACATGACAGTCTCTGGTTAAACTGACCACATTAAAACAGCAAACTGCAGTCACACCGACTGTAGTATGACAACCAATCACTTCACCTGTCCTAGTTACATCCTCACCAGTTAACACAAGTCATCTCTCCAAACAAAACAGGTGCACACTGAACATTTTTCCTTTTGTAAAATTGTACTCTGGCATTTTCTTAACTGGAAATAAAAGATCTTTATGTTCTCACACTCCTGTTTCACAATGTGACAGAACTAAAAATCAGAACTAAGGCCTAATCCATACGTACACAGGTATTTATGAAAACAGGGTTTTCAATAAATAATCCCGCCCAACACAAGCACTGTTTTACAAAAATCTCCGTCCAAATGAAAACGCAAAAACACAAGTGAAGCGCAGTCAAGAGCAAACCAACAGGTGGTGATATAACCCCCAACTCTAAAGCCATGTTGGCCAATCAGAAGCTTGAAAAAAGCCATTCCCGGTAGGCTACCTGCAATGTAGTCATCATCATCAAGTCATTTAGCTTATTTATCACTTGTACCAACATCTCAGCAGCAGCAGCATACACCTACCTGAGGATGCCACTCACCCTACCAATCACAATAATTATCCATACTTTTTGTTTAGAGATTGTCAATGTTAATATTTTATGCATGCTATTATTATTAATCTTCTTATTAATAGAAGTTATGCATTATACATTTTAAAAAGTGCCCGTAGATACAAACTCAAGTTCAACAGCATGAACCAAGTTCCATAGTTTAGGTCACATGACGACAACTGAACTGAATCACATTCTTTGATCAAATTCAGGAAAGAAGCTCGTAATTGGACTTGATTTAAGATACTTTATCAAAGTCCATTTTGGTTTGGCAGCGAATAGGAAGCTCCAGAGGATTAAACTCACCAGGTCGAGAACCAGTGTGGCCTCTGGAGTGCTCCTGGTCTTTGGGGGAATATCTCTGAGTCTGGGTTGGGAATGCTGGGACTGTGATGGTATGTTCTTGATGAAGGTAAAGCTGGAAAAGAAAACGGAGCTGTTAGAAGAGAAAGAATCACAAGAAGAGTTGTGTGCAAAAGTACACAAAACAACAGGGAACTGGTGATAAACATCGATTTGATATAGTAACCTGCCAGATTATGAAAAAAATAGAATACCTTGGATGAAGTTACAATAACAGTAAAAGACAATGAAGCTTGTTGCTATTATCAAAACAAAGTGAGTGTTAAACTTACGGACTGAAGACGTCGTCGTCCTCGTCTCCAGCCAGAAGGTCAATGGAGCCGTAACCAAACACACCTTGTTCTGGGCTCATCAACACGTTGTTTCCTGTACCTACACACTTCACATCTGGATAGAAAAAAACAAAAACAAGATTGTAAGCAACACAAGTCTGTTCATCTCGTCGACGTCAGATTCCCATAATTCATTCTTCCCCATAATGTTGAGGTTTCCTTTAATGAACAGCTGCTTAACAATTAAAGAAAAGAACATAAATCCAACAAAAGTTTGCCAAATTTTATACACTACATGAAAATTTTGTCATGATGATGGGAAGCTCATGCATACCATTTATTTTTCTACACAGCTGCACCAGACCGCAACACGGACGCACTTTGGAGCCTCTCACATGAAGCACAAACCAAAATGAGTGAGACTCATTTACTGAAACCGTTTACAGTGTGAATATTGTTTCCCACCCTTTCAGAGGCGAATGACTAGGGCTGTAACGGTTCTGAAACCGAGACCAAAACCACGACACAAACGTCCAACCATGGCACAAAAATCGAGGTCTAAACCGATCCCTGGAACCCCTAGGAATGACTCATACTGGATCTGAACGATAACAGGACACGGAGTCCCCTCCAAATAAAATAAATTCCAACTGTCAACTCGCCACATTAAGACACTCACATTGTTCTTTCCATTTGATGCACCCAAGGTGGAAATTTACCACAAAGCCAACAGAAAGATGCTGGTACATTAATGCTGTGGTTGATCAGTAAGTTTACTCTACCAGGCACTTTCGTCACAAGAAACAAAAACAAGTATGGATGGTAAAACAGTGAAAGTGTCTGGTGGACTGGGTGCTTTTTTTTTTTAATGCACTACAACATAAAATGTAATATCTGGAAAAGTTGTTGATGACTTCCTGAGTTTTTCCAAGTCATACACGTCAAGATTGTTTAAAGTCTTAACCCCCAGGGAAAACAGAAATGCACTGACAGTTGCCTCTACTCACTCTCTTTGCTGGGTGTGAGGAATCGCACAATGGGCGTGTAGATGTTTCTGGCTGTTGAGTTACGAGGAGTCACCGCGTTAATCTCTGACAGTATGTGCTCATGGCGCATGATGGGCCTGATCGGAGTCTTGAAGGACAAATCTAGACAAACACAAAAACAACAGCAGAAACAGTGTAAGGAATTTAGATTCAGGAAATCATTTTCAAACATAGCAGAAGCATCTTTGAGAATAACACGCATTGTGGAAGCTTATCGCAAAGCTGTTTGCCAAAACTGTTACCTGCTTCTCTGTCATCGACAGCGATGGCTCTCTTCCTTGCCCGGCCACGGGGCAGCGGTCGCCTCGTCATTGTGGGAATGTCTTCGTCTGAGTGGTTTGGATCATTATCCAAAGTCTCTTCAACCTACACAGCAAGAATGAGATGTCGTCATAAATTAAAAACAACATTATTTGGAAGGGGACGTCTCTTCGGTCATTCTTCACTCAATTCTGTTGTGCAGGTTGTTTAGTTGCTCAAATTCTGATTATTCGAAATGAACAAATTTCATTGACCTTTGAACATCTATTAACAGCTAGGGATGGTCGATACTTAAGAAACCAAATACTTCAATATATACTACAATAATCTTGACTAAATATTTCAACAGATATACAAACTGATGTGATATGATATTTTTCAAATTGTTCTGGATTTTAGCTTTTATAGACAGTAGATAGTGTAGACAGGAAAACAAAAGGGTGAAAGCGAGGGAGATGACATAAAACAAAAGGTCCCCATCAGAGCAGTGATGTTGCAAATAAACGGTATGTATCTTAACCACTCGGCCACCAGAACGCCCACATGTCAACATATTTAAGCGATGACTGTTGGTGCATTCAGAATTTATTTAAAAGCACAAGAACAGTTTGAGAAAGAAAATCAGTACTTATTTGTAGATATGATGGACAATGAGGTAGATGAATGCATTGTAATGTGACAGGAAAACATTTAAGTTATCTCACATCACAGTACATACAGATTTTTGGATGATCCAATTCAACAAGGAAGTTGACTTCCACGTCTTTGTGGAGCTATGATTCAAACCATTGTGCAATCTGGTGTTAGAGACTCTGATGTCATACTGATGAAACTAGCCAATGTGATTGTCTTAAATGTATTTAGACCATAATACCAAATATCACCACAGATGTTGTCCTGCAGAGGTCTTTTTATCCAGCAGAGCGATGCCAAGATAAGTTCTACTATTTCACTGCAGCAGTGGGAATGATAAGGGTAACTCACAATAAGGTACTATCACTACGTGTAGCCAACAATAATAACAGTATCACTGTTGAGGTAACTCTCTATTGTACAAATGTATATTATTGCAAAATAATCTGAAATATGCCCCAATATCTGTGTGGAAACATCTCTAAAATGCCAAAATTGTCTTTAAAGGATCAGGGAACTAAATTTACACACACGTGTTGATAGTTTTTGTGCATTGTTGTGCATAAAACCTGAGCCGTTTGAAAAGACAAACAATGACATGTAGACTGCAGATGTGCCATCGTTAAATACGAAACAGACACAAAAGGGAAAAAGGCTAAACTATGATAACACAGAACAGTTTAAGAGTTTAAATGTCTGCAGACAGTAAAGACAGGATGCAGAAAGTGACATCATTTTTAGTCTGTGCAAATTAAATTAAACTCAAAATAGCAATCTGTAATCCATCCATCCCTATAGAATAGAAACAGTGATATTTGATCCAGCATCTGTCATGTTTTGTCACCAAGATACTGTAATAAAGATAACAATGAAATTACAGTATTTGTATGTAGTGTATAGACCATGCATCACTATTTATTGTCAATAATTTATGTATGTCACTACCAGAAACTTTTATTTCCTTTTTGCAAATATACTATGACCTTTTTTCCCCCCTCTAATTCAGCAAGTGACACCAAATTAAGACACTCACATCTGATCCATATTACAAATCAGGATACATTGCTTGCTTCTTGAGCGTAAACAGCCAGCACGCATGTGTCCTGGTGACCTACTTACTGGGACCCTCTCTCACATGTAACTGGGCTGTTTAATCCTCTGTCGGACATCAACGTCACGGCGCTGCTGCTGCTGCTGCATACCCTGAACCTCACAACCTCACACAGGGATGAAGCCATAAACCTCAGCGGAGCATCACCAGGGAAGATTACAAACGTCTGTTGGTGTCTGTATGTTGTAGACTTAAAGCACTCACCGACTGCTAAGGATCAGTAGCCAAGCGATGAATATGATTGGTTTCATTTGTCCAATACATTCTGCTTCTCTATAATTAGGGGAGTATGTTTACAATGTTGGTTTGATGTTGGATATTTACTAATTCTACGTGTTTAATTTGAGAAATACAGAACCAACAAAGTGGGTCACTGTCCACGTACAATATGGGCGGCACAGTCTGTAACAAATTTAATCAATAAATCTACATCATTCTGAGATTTTGTCCACTCTACTTATTTCAGTGAGGGTAAATTATAAGAAACACCTCTAACTAGTGCTGCAACGATTAGTTGATTAATCGCCAACTATTTTGATAATCTATTCATTGTTTGTCAGATGTCATCAGAACCAGGTTTACTGCCAAGTAGGTTTGCACATACGAGGGTTTTGCCTTGGTGTTGTAGTGCATAACAGTCAAAAATATACACAAAATGAGATAATCCTAAATCATATAAAGAGAGAAAGAAAGAAATTTATAATAAAAATATATTTTAAGTGCCAAAAGCAACAGGTATCATTTTTTTAAGAAATGACAGTAAACTGAATATATTTAGGTTGTGGACTGGTGGTCGAGACAAAAAAAAAAATTCTTTTGAGGACATCACCTTGAGCTTTGGGAAATATTTTTCACTACAGACCAAACATCTAATCGATTAATTGAGGAAATAATCAATAAATGAATCGATAATTAAAACAATCGTTAACGTTAGTTGCAGCTTAGCCCCAGTTTGTGCCTCTCGTGTATTAGCATTCACTCAGCACACAGAGATAACCATCAGTTTCTCTAAAAGATAATTAATCGGTGATGTTTGAAAACCCCTGAAGGCTGTTTGAAAACACTTAGTGCTGTTCTGAGGTTATTTCCTGGATCCCCAAACACTCTTCTAACTATCTGGATGGGAAAAAAATCGTCTGCTGAATCGTAAGAAAGATTTTAACTAGTTTCCCACGTTGCCCCTCTCTTTCTGTATCAAAACAAAGATGGCAGCCCGCCGGCTACCTGGGCAGGAAACAAGAGTCACAATTTGGGAAACGAGTTAAAAAAATCTTTTATCTTGCAGCTGACAAAATGTTGTTGTTTTTTTTAAATGTGTCCGTGGTATTTCACTACGACTACCACGGATGCATTCGGCTGAAAAGTCATCAGTTAACACGGTCACTCGTTAAACCGAAACACCTATAAACTGAGTGTATATAACCCCTTTTCATAATATTTTACTAAACTGCGTCACGTAGCAGTTTCGGGTGGTCGTAAACCAATGATTGATATAACTCTGGAGAAAATACGAGTAACCTAGTTCGTTAGAAAACGGGTGAAAAGCCCCCTATCGTGTAGCTGCTGCTACAACAACAACGGTCACCACCGCGGACAGACCTCTGAACTGGTTACAACCCCTGCTGTCATGAGAGCAGTTAGCTACCGTTAGCTGCACCCCGGCTAACTCCACTGTACAGAGAGGACGGCTTGATTAGCTAAAACAGATAAAATTGGTAGCTAAAGCCGGCATTTTCTTTGAGGTGATTAATACGCTGTTACTGTCTGAGAAAGTAAACTTGACTAACAGTTGATGCTACCTTGTTAAGCGGACTCTCGGTCTCCGATAGGCTCATTCGTTTCGGCGTCGCTTTGTTGGACCGTCGGCGGTTGCTCCTCGGCGTCTCTGGAAATGCCGTGACGGTTTTTTGAGACCTGAGTCTCATGTTGCTTTTCATATATAACTTGTAATCATTAAATATCTAAAATACAATGAAGGTAATCGTTTGTAGTCCGACGGAGTACTTTTTCCTCTTCTCCCCCCGGCCAGGTTGGGTTCAGATCAGTAGGAGTCGCTGTAGCTCCGCCCCGCTCACTGCCGTGTCTTCTCGACTCATTTGTGTGTTTAAATCTGCCGGGGTGCGATAGGTTCACCATTGCGGACGCTTTTATTGGGCGGTGCTTCAGAAAAATCGAGCGTCAACGTGAGACTGAAGTCACGTTGCACTGTTTGTGTGGTTACAGTATGAATGAGCGGCAGGCGTTCATCTAGATCAACACAGAAAACTTGTTTTAATTCCCCCTTTTTCCACAAAACCCTCTTTTTTCATTTCAAATAGACAATAGTAAAACATGTAAGAAAACATACCAGTTAACACTAGGTTAGATAATAACTAGGTGGAATGAAACTAATACATATAATGTCTTTATAATTTTTAAGATACTTGTACTTTACTTAAGTAGATAGATAGATAGAGTACTTTATTAATCCCAAAGGGAAATTAAAATGTAGAATAGAAACTAGAGATATAACCATGACAATAATATACTATTTGCTGAGTATACACTGTTCAATAATGTTAATATGCTATAGTAGCTATAGTACACTGCATATTAGTGCAAGTCAGATAGATATTGCTATGGTAGTAAGGTGCATAACTGTCCATGGATGTTAGAATTAAGTGTACATTGATACATGAATAATTTACACAATGTAAATACATACATAACAGTATATACAGTTCAGACGTAGATACAGACAGTCATTTTAAAGAGTATTTCAATTTTCTACTACTTTCAGAAGGAATTGTACTTTCACAATTTTTCAAGCCTGTCTTAAAACAACTGTCAGGTGACCATGTGAACATTGAAACAGCTTTTTCTCGCTGTAATCATTCCTCCTGTTCATACTGACCATTAGAAGATCCCCTCCAAAAGTGCTTACAATGTAAGTGATGGGGACAATATCCGGTCATTGTTTTGAGCAAAAATGTTTTTTAAAAGTTTATCTGAAGCTAATATGAGGCTTCAGCAGTCTGAGATAGTCATATCAAATGGATATCTTCCAGAGGACGCAGTGGAGGATCATAAAAAGAGAGAATTTGGCACTAAAATGACAAACGCTGACAGATATCTACTTGATTTGACTAATGATTGGACGGCTGAAGCTTCATATTAGCTTCAAATAAACTTAAATACATTTTTGCACAGAAGGAGGCTCGTGTATTTTGTCCTCCATCACTTACATTGAAAGTGCATCATAAAGGGATCTTGTAATGGCCAGTACGAACAGGAGGAATGATTATGGAAAGAAAAAACTATTTCAATGTTCATTTTGGCACCCGACTGTTGTTTTAAGACAGACATAAAAAATTGTGAACCCGTCCTTTAAATTAGCTCACCCTCGACCAACTACAACAATAAAAAGCCGCTTATACAGTCATGCCTAAGTAGTGATAATACATTAATATATATAATAATGATACACAGGAGTAGCAATTTTATAGTGTGGTACAGTATTACTGCTAGATCTGAGTACTTCTTCCACTCACCACTGTGATTAGCACAAATGTATTTATTCCTTCCTTCTATTGATTGTGATTTCTGTTTAAATAATATTTTATTCCCTGTAATTTTAAATTATGTAGTGATATATTGTTTTGGACACAGAGAAACAAGAGTGATAATGAAGTAAATATTGGGCCCATATGAATTTTGTTAACTGCTGTAGTGGCTGTAAAAAGTTTTCATCCTGTTAACTACAATAATTCATTAGACTTAATTAAGCTTCAATCATTTAAAGGGGGAAAAAATACAGTACATTTGATTTTCTTATTACTGACAAACAGGCTATAGCTAATCTAGAGCTGCAACGATTAGTCGATTAGTTGCCGAACTACTTTAATAATCGATTAATCGGTTTGAGTCTTTTTATTAAGAAAAAAAAAAGTCCAAATTCTCTGAATATTTCCTGGTTTCTTTAGTCTTCTATGACAGTAAATGACAGTAAATGTCCTCTTTGGGTTGTGGACTGTTGTGGACAAAACAAGACATTTGATGACGTCATCTTGGGCTTTAGGAAACAGTGATCGACATTTTTCACCATTTTCTGACATTGTATGGACCACGTCATATGATGATTAATCAAGAAAATAACTGACAGATTAATCAATAATCACAATAATCGTTAGTTGCAACCCTAAACTAATCTATGGTTACGTTAAAAAGATCCAAAGCTGTGGTGACATTTAAGAAAGGTGATATTTTATTAATTTCAGATTCAAAATTAAAGTATTCACACAAACACATTTTGAGTAAATAGGCAAGAATAGCTCTTCACCCTTCAAAAAACAAAGAAAAATAAACAAAAAGAAAAATAAAATAAACAGTTGCATTGCCCGCCGCCACTTCACTGTTACCGTGGTTACCGGGAAATCCCATTCATCAAAATGTAATCATTTATAGAAAAAAGGAGGAATAAGCACACATTAATAGAACAGACTGAAAACGACTTGCAGTGCTAACAGTGGTACTAGAAGCAGTACTTGTTGTAGTACTAGTAGTAGTAGTAGTTAGCTGTTGAGCTGTGGGTTCCCTGTTGTTGGTGCTCAAATAAACTAAACAGCAGAAGTGTTACTAACCTGTAACACCAAGAGAGAAGCAGAGAGACAGAGCGAGGCCTTCCCAGAGTCCAAAATGAACCTCTAAGCTACCAGAGTGAAAAACTACCTGCTGAGAATATATTTTGTTTTTATCCAGCCAAGATAATGATAGAAAAAAAAACAAAATACTTGCCTTTTAATACAATCTCATGTTTATCATCATGAAACTAATCTTAGAAACTGAACTGGTATGTTGCCGGAAGTTCATTGTGGACCTCGGTGCTCGACCTCACGCCCTCTTTGTGTACCCACTAAACTGTAACTTGAGCCCCAACTGGGTTAAATGCATCAAACTGGAGGTAGAGGTAGATTTTCCTGAGAAGTTGTAAGAGACAAGAGACAGAGCCTTGTTTCAAATCTGAAGTTACCTGAAGACATGTGAAGCCCGCACACACATCACATGCTTCCCTAAAATAATAACATCATCATCATTATCATTATCATCATCATCGTTATCGCTATATTAATAAATCTGCTCTAAATGTAATCTCTGCGTGCTGGGGTTGCTACAGCATATCCAAAAAAAACAAAACAAAAAAACAAAAAAAAAGCAAAGAAAGAGCAAACAAAACAAACAATATAAACATGATATAATCCATAGCCCTAAAAAGCCATATTTCAGAAATATTCTATTTAATGAATTTTAGTAATACAGGTTAATTCAACAATTGTCACAGCAGAAGGCATCTTGTTATTTTCTCATCATCATTGTCCTCGTCCGCAGTCCACCTGTCAGAGGTAAAGTCAGTGGTGAAGTCCAGTCAAAAGCCTCTTTCCCACATGCACCGTAACCCGTAAATGTTCCATGTCGGCCTCATGTGGGAAAAGGCGTCGGAGTCAATTTTCCATGCAAGACGCTCTGGCGATTTGCCAGATCTAGTAAGATTTCTAGAGGGTCTTTTTAAGCTACAGCTCTGGTGGGAATAAAAGCAGCAATATTTCAAGATAAAACACTTTAAAGTTATGACATTTTTATATAGAGCGAGCAAGCCAATGACTTGAGACTCCGAAAGGTTTGTGCTGACTGGAAGCTGCAACGTCTCCTGAACAGAACTACATTTACTACTTAAAACTGTCGGAAAATCAAACTCCGAGACAGACAAAATGCTTTTTGAGTTAAGAATGTGGTGAAAATTAGTTTGGTGAACAGGGAAGTCATTTTTTTCTGATCTACACAACAGCACATGTATGCACCAAAGAAGAAGACTTTTGAAATCAATCCAAGCTATCAACTGCATTACCACACAACAATAATGTAACTTTGACAAAAAATAAAGCCAAGAACTGCAGAGCCAGACGTCATGTTTGAGCAAGTTTGCATCGAATGATGAAAACTTCTTTACCTCAACAACAAAACTTGCAGGTTGTACAAGTGAAAGACACACAAACACGTAGATGCAGCTGGTAGCATTCAGAAAAAGATCATTCTGACCTGAAATCTGCTAAAACTCTTCTTCAAACTCAGAACAACCTCCTGTTTCATACTTGGTGCTACAGAGTTAAGACTGATAGTTTTCACAGCTACATGGTTCCAATGTTTCCTAAAATATCAGATCAGCTCCCTCTGATATGGAGCCACCTGCCTGACCACAGCTCCAGAAAAGCAGGCAAGACAGGACAGTTTGATTATTGATTGTTTACGTATTGTGTTTTAGATTTGTGAGTTCATTTTTAATGTGAATGCCTGCTGACTCTCACAGAGTTTGAGCCTGGTTTAAGTGGAATATGTTTAGTGTTGTAAATGCTGTTTCAGAGGATTTTGCACCCCCAACAAGCAGAGAAAACTCTGGAAACACTGGAAGGAAATGATGATACGAGCACTGGAAATGTGTAAAAAAATTTTGCAGTGAATGGTCATATTGAAGGACAGCCTTCAGACACGTCAGACATTTTTGGGTTCCTATTTTGGAAAACAAAACTGATTGTGCGTCATAACAAAACCTGCCACAGAGGGGAGCTCTTACTACAAAGATTGGAGCTTAAACTGAGTCCTCAACTATCTCTGGTTCCCTTTGTAAGACTAACATGGTTACAAATTAAAGGTGAGAGTCACATTTGAACTGATATCTGATTGTCTGTGTTCATTACAATTCTCTTTCATAGTTGAAGCGAGCTCTTTACGAACCAGCATCAACATCGTCTTGATGAGGTTTCACTGCGTGAATGCAGCCTTCAGCAGGATACTCTGTTGCAGCCGATGTGAAGAAATCTGCCAAAGCTTTAGTCTTTGAGGTAGAAAGGTGGCTTAGCTGTGGTTGAAGGGATGTCAGAGTGTTTGGAGGTATACAGTGTTGCCATAATATCTCCTGATTGTCGCTACCACACAATTAAAAACATGCCGACCTTCCCTGAAGATGCTGCCGTGCGCGTGCTGAGAGGAGAGAGAGCTGCAGTACCTCCGCTGTTCAAATGCAAATATCTCACAGAACTGCTCAATAGATATGCGATAAACATGGATCCATTGAAGGGGGCAGGTGCATGAATGTTGCCTCAGGGGCCAAAAGGTCACAGGGTCAAATCTGAAAAAGCAATGTTGATCCTTTAGATCAGGATTGATTGAATTTTGCTTTCTCCAGCAGCCCTCCCCCAAACCAATTCTTTCAGACACAGCATGTCTCTATTTGATTGTCAGCCATTACCAGCTACTGTGACATCTGCTACTCATGAAGAGACGGACGTGGAGTGAACCGCTTAGCTTTCTGAACTGACTAATACAAGCTAATTCATGTGTAATCTACATTAACATCTGCTTACAGAAATATTGTAAAACAACCCTAAAATGTACACAGAGTTTAGAGTGTTTCTTTCATACAGCCTTGGTCTTTTTCTCATAGGTTAGCATAGCATGTATTCACCACCATTGCTGTAGAAAGATATGAGCAAAAGTTGAACATTGCAAAGCCAATTCAAATAGGTTACAAACAAGTCAAATCTTAATTCAACTATCTAAAAACAACAGATCTAGATAAAAGTGAGTTTTTAAAGTTAGCACACAAATAATTCAGTACAATGAAGCAAAGTATGTTTTTTTTGTGGTTGAAACAATGTTATGCTAACCTACAGTACAGAGGTTTGTTTGCCAAAATGGGGACAATAAGACCCAGAGTGTAAAAAGAGATTTGAATTTCACTGAGACTTAAAGGTGACTGTGTTCAGATACGCGTCAGATACTGGATAATGCTTTGCATAAAGGAAATGTAGAGAAGCTAGTGTAGCATCAGTGTGTATCTAAAGACGAGTCGATCTATTGTCCACAGTGAGGAAGCAGCCAGAAGGCACTGCCTGTTTTACATGTTACCTATATTGTTGGATATATACTGTAGAATGCAGCACTGACTCCACCTATAAAGACTGATCTACACTGAGATCAATAATCAGACTCCATCACGTGAGTCCAAACTGCATAAATGTCATTACATTTTAAAAGGCAAGATGGCTGAGGTTTGATTAGTCTGCTGGCAGTGCAACCACACTGCAGGGCAACATCTGCAAAGCAATTCGCTTTCTAAACTAATTAAATTCATTATGCATACAATGCATTTGACTAAATTAATCTCTTTATCTAAAATAATAAAACTTCTAAAAATTCCCCAGAGATAATAGAGTGAATGTTAGAATGGAGCGAGTTGTGCTCACAGCAAATAAAAAGGAACATGGTTTTGTATTATCTTCCAGCTATGTAAGGCTGCTGACAAAAGCTATAATCTAGCACAGACTGGAGTTTCAGTTCTGCAGATGTTTCTCTGACACAAAAAACAATTTCATTGGTTGAGTTAAACCTCTGTGCTCGGAGCAAAAGACCCACTGGATTTAAGTAATATGAGACTGACACCCAGTGAGAAGAAGCAGATGCAGGAGAGGAGGAAACTAAGGAACAGAAAATCATGCAGTCCAGTTCTACTGTGTTATCTGTTTGTTCCTTAGCCTGGATAACATCAAGTAGCTTTAATAGCCTCGCTGACTTCCCTGTCATGAATTTTCACCTAAACACCATGAACGAGAACACACAGTGACACTGAAGCAAAAGCACCTGAAACCAGCAGCAGCAGTTTCAGCAACGCAGGTGCAGAAAATCAAAGCTGCGTCACCTAAAGGCAAGAAAAGTAATCGTTGCTGTACTTGTGATACTCGTGCCACCTGCAGGCAACGAGGGTTAAAAACAGCAGTTTTTCCTTTTTATACCTGCTGCTTGTGTGTTTGTTTGAGGGTTTTCATCTATAACATTTTAAACAGGAAAAAAAAGTCTTAACTTGAGCACATTTTCTACGAAATATAATAAAAGAATAACACAAAAAAATAAAATTCGCAATGAAGGTTGTTGCATCTTTCTCCCTTTTTCCCTGTCATCTCTCTAATGTTGGTGTTGTAAAGCAACGAGTGGAGTTATATTTCTGTTTAACACCTGCTGAAGGTTAGCGATGCTCCATTTTTAAATTATTTTAGCTAGCAGGTGGTACAACTGTAAAACCTCAAACACACACACAAAGGAAACAGAAACTATAAAGAAATGAAACTGCAGCTGTCAGCGGTGACATAAACAGTTTCATTCGCAGGTCTGAGCGGTTGCTGCTGTTACTTTTCTTGCCTGTAGGTGGCGCAAGTTGGCACGTACACATCTGGCCCGGCAATGAACAGTGCCCCCTTGTGGAGAATGTGTAGCCTTCTATATACCAAGGAGTGGGTTTATAACTGAGGTTCAAACTACTTTTATTAGCTGCTTCACATCTAAAAAACACATTATGATTTGTGTTTCAAGTTTTTTATAATGTTTTGACCAGATTTCAGTGACCCCTGTGGATCTGTTTCACTGATGTAACTCAACCAATGAGATCCTGTTTCTGCTTCCAGAGCAGCTCTGCCTCTGACAAACTTTTTCTTTGTAATAAAGTAAAGGTCCACTTTGGTTTTCTAGGAAGTAGTAAAACACGTGAGGCTGGACAACAATACATTCACTATTTTACCAGAGCAGAATTTGATAATATGTCTCTCTATCCAAATAGAAAGAGTATTCTCCAAAACTGACCAGTGTTTGTGTAGCAGCTGGTGGCGATTTCCCACCGAGAAGCGAGTCCAGAATCAAAGCAACGACAGCCATCTGGTGATATTTGACTGGAACAGTAAAAACTGATTAGACGGAGGTACTGTTCGCTCTCTGGTCATCTCATGCTGTGCTAAGGCCTCAGAACAGAACCTACATACAAAGCCTGATTTACTTCCTAACATCAGTAGGAATGAGGCTGCTTTGCGTAGAGGTGGGGTCGGGGGTTGAGTAACAATTTTTAACAGCCGACAGTCCAGAGAGGTAACACAGGTTAAAGTTCAAAAAGCTGAATGATTGATCTACTTCAAAACACAGAAACACAACTACTTATGAAGTGACACGATATCTCCACTGTGGCAGATTTAACTTTTTATAACTGCAGTGAGTGCTTTCTCACTAAGACACAAGCAAGCAATCAGCCGCATGTATGATTACCTCTGAGCTCACATTGTCAAAAGCCCCAATTAAGCAACATTTAAAAACAGTCAGAGGACCACAAGACATTCTCTGTTAAACCCTTGACAGGTGGCAAGCAAGTCTCAAGGAGACTTGGTCCTCGTCACAGCACAGGATAAGGAGCACTTGGATCAGAAGAAGCACTAAGTCATGCAAAACACAAAGCTGAAACAAAAAATAAACGCATCTGTCATCTATAATACAAAAAGCAACAACAAAACGTCAGATATGAGCTGAAACTGTCAGGGAAAGTTTCTTTTGAAGCACAGATAGCGTCACCTGATTGTCCTTGTGAGTGTCTCTATAACAACAAGGATTTAGTGGACACATGATTCCTGTGAGCAACAGGAACAGTCGTGTGGATGCCGCTGAGACTCGAGTTGAAATGCAGCAAGAGAAAAAAACCCCAAAGGAAGGCTTTGGTTCATTTTCCCACCTGCACAACTGACCTTACTCTTACAACGGCCTTTTTAAAACACTAAACTTGACGAATGACCTTCAAGATTGGCATAGATATGTATTGAACTGGCCTCCTGTCAAGAAACAGGTGAAGATTTTGTATAAAAATGATTAAATTAGCCAGCTGTCTTGGGAAGAACCACAACAACTGCTTGAATTCAGCAGGGACGTCAGCTATGTAGCATTCTAGTTAATTAGCTACAACCTCGACTTGTAGCCAGTAGTAATGGACCAAATATATTAAAAAGTGAACCGATCTGCTCACAGATTCTTGAAATCCAGTCGTTTCAAATCTGCATTTCACTGGAGAATCTCTGGCATTGATACGATGTGTATCTTAGTACACAACCGGCGTGTAGACCAAGACCAGACTCGCTCTTCCACATAGAGTCCACAAATGGCTGCCATGTGAATAAGGTTATAAGGTTTTACACAAAATGAGGTCACAACGGTACATCGTTATATGCCCTGAAGAAACAACATATACCTTTAAAGCTTTTCTGATTAAAAATAGAGGATATTCATATTTTCTTTTTTTTTTCATAGACTTCTAAATATATAGATTTTTTTCCTGCAGTGAGAGGATTGTTAAAGATTTAAATGATAAAACACAATAATGAGAATAACAATAATGATAATAATGACAATGAAAAGGTAAAATAAAATTAAAAAAAATCTCTCCCCTAGAGGATAAAACATTGCTGTCAGTCAGTAGCTGTGTCTGTGTGTGTAAACAGTGCATTACCTTTCCTAGTTATTACCTTCTCTTTTGTTCTCCGATAGTCTGTACATTTATGCAGAAATAAATAATTCACAGGATGTGCATACATATTTGTTTAGCATATACTGGCTCTAAATCGGGATTTTTTTTTTCAAAATCATTTTGGCTGTGAAGAACAAAAGAGGTGAGTTGGTGAGAGAAAACCTGAGATAGTGTACTTCAAGTGATTTGAGTTTCAGTTTGTCTTTCTGTACGGTTTATGGTTCTTCTCTTTTTGGCATAGATTCTGTAGAAAATGAGGTTGATTTTTGGCTTTACTTAGCGTGGTAATAAAAAAAAGGGGGGGTCAGAGGGGAGGCTGAGGGTTTGTTAAGACAATGGGTTGCTGGAGGTTGAGGTTGAGGTAGGTGTGTTCTGCTGCTGCTGCTGCTGCTGCTGCTGCTGCAGTGGAGCGACACGACCGCTGACGACCTTGTTGGAGACGGACGCACCAGAAGAGGCCAACCCTGCTGCTGCCTGAGCAAAAAGAACTCCTAGAAAGAAAAAGATAAAAGAAAGTTAGCTTAGCTTAGCATAAAGACTCAAAGTTTAAAAATTAACCTACCATCACCTCTAAAGCTCGATAATTAACACATCGTACCTTGTTTGTTTAATCCGTACTCAAGGTTTTAGGGAGAGTTATGTGCTGTAAGTATTTTTTGATTTGAACAGCACTTCTGTGCGTCTCTGGCTGTATGGTTGAACAGCCTCCTTCCCACCTTTCCGAAGTTGGTAATGTGGGGCTGTGTCTGACAATTTTTGTAACTTTCTGAAACCAGCACTCTGATATTCACATGCTCTGTCGCAGTGATTAGAGGAAGTAAGGTTTGAACTTCTGAACTACTTCTGTCATTTTTCCTGTAAACTTTACAAACGAATACAACACTATATTATTATCCAAATTACCGCCTCTCATCCCTCTGTATGGTGGCCCGTCTTCGAGTGTGTCAGTTCTGATCAGCTAAACACTTTTGCCTTCTGATGACAGATTTCTGGAAAGTCCGACTGCTGTTTCCCAAAATATTGAGCTTTTCCTTTAAATATAAAATACTTGTTAAATTGAGAAGAAAGGCAGCGATCACATGATGGAGGAACTCACCTGTGTACACAACTCCATTGAGCTCCACTGACATGCTAATGCTGCTTGTGCCGTTGGTGGTGAGGTTCAGGGCCGAGTCCTGCCTGCCGTCTATGAGAAAGACAAACCAGAGAGTAAAGGTGTATTCACTCAACATGAAACCCCGTTCACTTACATAAATATCCAAAATGTCTTCGTATCACTAGTCAAAAGTGACTTCCCCTTGACTTTCCCCTTAAATATCTATAAACCAAATAATCAAAAACAAATTTAAAGGGGACACAAGCCTTTTCTGGTTTTTCTGTTATTTATATACTGTTATGATGTTGGATATCTATGTTAAATCTGTGGTCAAAGTTCCAAAACTTGAGGTGAATTTATGTAGAAATGCTCCCTGTAAGTCAAAAGCCAGGGCTTCAACCTGTCCTGAACGCTTCATTTGTGACGTTTCTTTCTACCTTGCCGACGAGCTGACGTCAGCTCGTCATTCATGCTCATAAACGGCTGTCTGTTCTGTAGCCTTGCTTACTGAGGTTGTTGCTAAGGTTTTTCCATGTGTTGTTTGCGTTGTCCACTCTCATATTTCAGATCAGATTTCGGCTCAAACATGTATGGATGTATTTGAGAAGTTGACATTTCGAGTAAAGAACAAGAAAAAGTAGTGAAATCATGCAACTATAGTTTGTTTCATGGTTTGTTGACGTAGCCTCCGGAGCGCCCTGAAGTTGGCCATGACGCAGCTTCCAGAATCCGACCAATCAGAACACAGTGGGCTCATCGGGAGGTGAGCCTTAAAGGTGAAGTGTGTAGAATTTAGTGGGATCTAGCAGAACGGATTTGGCAGAAATGGAATATAATATTCATAAGTATGTTTTAATCAGTATATAATCACCTGAAAATAAGAATTGTGTTGTGTTTTTGTTTCCTTAGAATGAGCCCTTTTCCAGCCACCGTATGTTCTTCTACACACTTGGAAGAGTACGGGGTATTCAGTTTGTTGCAATCTGCAACCTCACTGCTAGATGCCACTAAATCCTACACACTGGACTGTTAAAGAGACAGGAGCTAAAATGGCCTGTTTCAGATGGAGGCTGACCTGAGGGGCTGCATAAAGGGTCAGGATGAGTTAAATAAGGAGTTTTTGAACTGGAAATCATGCAAAGATATTCCAGTAGAGCCCAAGATTTAAAATACAGACCTGGAAATGTGCATAATATGTCCCCTTTTAAACAAACTCGAGGACACAATAGTCTCTGCACAAGCAACTCTGTACGTGAACATTTGCAGAACCATCCAATTGAACATTTCTTTGAAATCACCTGTATGATCACTACTGAGAAACTGCATGTTCCATCAGATAACTGAGTCAAACCTAGCTATAAGATCAAAGTGCCTGCTAGCAGAAGGAGGGAATGCCCACACAGACAAACACATGTATGAAATGTATGCATGCACGCAGCTTCTCAATGCTAAACAGGTCAACATATAGGGCTGCTATGAGTTCCCTTGTCACTGTTGGGTGTTGTGGTCTGTGGTAAAATGACAAGAATGTTTTCAGATACTAACTGTCAGCAAGCGTGAGAGTATGTGAAATCCAGCTTGTAGAGATTGTGGGGTACAACAATGAAATCTTACATCTACACAATCCCATATGAATTGTGGTGTAATACTGATATCCGTTAATGCCTCTATTCAGCTCTCTTTTCAACAAAAAAAAAAAAAAAGAAAGCACATAATCACAATGTCATTAATCACCAGGATTTAGATTTATAATTTTTAAGCAGATAATTCACAGGTATTGATGTCTGTTGAATCAAATGACCCCAATCCTATGAGGTTAAATAGATGGACAAATAATAATTTTCTTGAACCTAACAGAGGTAAAACATAAATCTAAAGAAGAGACTGGGCAGTTTGGTTTTTCCGGTAAAAGAAGTTTTGCATCTGGGAGGCATTATATGAAACTTGTACTTCTTCAATCTTAGAAAGCTAAAATTAGACCTTCTGTAACTTTGTAAAGCAGGTTCTTCAGGTGCTTTCATCCTAAGTTGATCAGATAGTGGAGGAATTTCCTCAACCCAGAGTGAGCATTCACGCTGATCTGATTTGAAAACATGAAAGTCATGTCTGACTGGTTGTTTTGTTCTGCTCGTTTGTTTTTGTAAGCTGAAGTGTGTTTAGTACCTTGGTTGTTGATGCGGATGTTCATAGGTATCTGGGCGGTCATGGCCAGAAGGTTGTGTTGCAGTGCTCTCTGCAACAGTCGGTGGTGTTCCTCGGCCGGCAGGGCCATCTTCTTCTCTGGTGGCTCCCCGGCCTCCAGTTTGTCCCTCAACTGCTCCAGAGCCGCCACCTGAGCCGCCATTGCTGCCTGGGCTGCTGCTGCCTGCACAGTAGCCACTGAGTGACCCGCCAACGCCCCCGCTGGCAAGCGAGCCACACCGACTCCTGGCAGCGGCTGGCCTCCCTCCTCTTCTGGTCAGACAGCACAGAAAGGGAGAAAAGGGGAACTTGACTCAAGTGCACTCAGGTTCAACTGAATATGATGTATTATTGAGCGCAGATATAACTGGTTTCCTCCCCGATCACAGTGACAAAAAACTGTCACAAAAACCTGACATGAGAAACATATACCTCCCCAGTTAAGATCTCTTCCTGCTGAAATGTTTTGACATTGCCTCCTTTTTTAACCAATGTCCTGACTTCTGACTTCACCAACAAGAAACAGTTTACAGTCAAGTGTAGGACAGATGTATGATAAAGTTAAATAATAAAAACAACCAACCACACTCTGCAGATTATTTAATGTTTTTCTATACCTCAAAATGACATCAATTTCAAACACCACCAACTTCCAACAGTTAATTCCATGTGAATGTCACCTTTCTTGATCTTCTGGATGGGAGTCAGCGAGGCCCCGTTGGTGCTCACTGTCATGCCCACACTGGGGAGCTTGGGCGAGGAGAGCATGGTGGGCGTCCCGTTGGGGGAGTATGTGAAGAGGGAGCTGCCGAAGCTCTGTCGTCGGCCCTCCCGCCGATTACTGTCGATGGCCGCCTGGAGCTCGTTGGGGTTGCTCAGACCCCTCTTATCACATTCATACGGATACAAGTACTTCATGTATCTAAAAAGGGACACAGTGTATTTATGTTTGGTTAGCAGCTTCTTAACATAGCTGTGTGTGTTTGAGACATTTATGTTTGGCCTTCTGGTGAAATTCTGTTCCTAAAACAGAAAAAACATGCAAAGCCTTAAAATGAACTTAAACTCAATTTAAAGGGCAAGTCAGCCAATTTAAAACATCAAGATTAGCTTATTCATCATAGGAATTACTATTCAGCCTGTGAAAATGTCTCCTGTGGTTCTGGATGGAGCTTTCTAAAATCAGAAAAAATAATGCGAGTGGTGTCATTAGGTTTATCTCTGCTTAGGCTTGAAGACTACACAAGAGAAATCCTGCGTAAGAAATGTGAGGCAAGGAGACAGACATGGGCATTTACCTGGCAGGGAGGGACCAACAAAAGATGTTATCAAGTTGCATTATGGGAATTATGGGATCCATTGTTTTTAGAGTATGACCCATTCTTGAGACTCACACATGCCTCTGTTGTTTCTTTTATTAATCTCCAAATTTATGCAAGTACTACTAAATCATTTGAGTACCCCTTTAGCTACAGTAACAGCTCCTAATTATAGCAGGTGGACATTACTTTGAAATAATAGAGGAAGATACTAAATAATGGTACAAGATGCTTGAAAAGTCTCATTCTGGTAAGAAGAGATCTGTGGTGCAGCTAATCAGGAGTGAGAATGTACTGCAATCTGACACAACTACAAGAAATGACTTCAAACACAGGGGTTAATTGGTCAAACGAAATGGTTGTTGACATCTGATAGCCAGCAGCTCCACATGCTTGAAAAGCTGAGTGGGACAAAATGATAATGGCTATGACAGCTGTGGCTACGTAAAGTTAATTGAAACTCGAAACACTTTTGCCTATTTCTACTCTGGCAAGATAATGGGCAGCAAAACTGTCCAATAAACAAGCTACATGCATGTTTAGCTTGTAAATGTGTGAATCCAGAAAACCAAAATGGAAAACTCTGTGTGTGTGTGTGTGTGTGTGTGTGTGTGTACTGACTGTGTGCGGAGGGTGAAGGCTGCACTGGTGATTGAGGTAGGCAGGTTGAGTCCCTTGGTGATCTCCCTCCACAGCTTCTTGTTGATGACCTCCACCAGACCACCCTTCTCTGTCACCAGCCTGTAGAGCATGTACAGATCCAAGACCTGCTTGGCCATGATAGGAATACGATTCACAGGAGTTCCTGAAACAACAGATATGAACACACACACACACACACACAGAGGAAAGGTCAACAAAGAAAAAAAAAACACACTATCATGGCAGGAAACTGTTTTTATGTCTACAGCATGCAGCTTCCTGTACATAGATAGTAGAAGAAAACTACGATATAAGCACACAATGTGAGTATTAAGCAATAACAAACATGAACAATAATAGTAAAAATAAAATAACATTAAATACAACAGCTCTAATCTCTGTTCAATAAACCTGTGTCAGTGAGTTCAGTGGGGGTTACCCTACATTATATATGAGCATATATCCTTTACATATTTAAGTTAAGTCAAGCTTTATTGGATGCGCAGGACATACAGAGGAGTGAAATTTCATTCCTCCATGGCCACGGTGTAACATATATAGACAAGAGACAAGTGTGCTCAATAAATACAGAATAAAAAACCTAAAATATACATATAGATGTTCACATTAAGGTGTGTCCCATTATATGCAAAAGGAAAGATGTAAACATAGGTGTAATTTGGCACTGGATAGACAGTTAAATGCTGGGAATCTTCAGCACAGGCCCTAAACTTCACAGCATGCCATTTTCACTGTTTTACCAGTCAACTATTTATTTATTTATTGACATATTTATTCACCACCCTGCATATTTTACTTAGGCCAGGAAACTATATTCACCCTCCAGCTGTCGAAGGGGCTGGTGGATCTCAAAATGTAACAGATGCTTCTTAATTTTGTGAGACAAGCACATTTTAGAGGAGGAAGGCTTACTGTTTTTAGCTGTGTCTCACAAAATGGACAAACCAGTAACTGTCTGCTTGACATTCTTAGGCTCATACCAGTGATAATGAATTGAAATGACTTTGGACAACACCTAATCAACATCTACAATTTTGTATTTATCTGTGAAAAATGTCTTTTGCCATTAAGTGAGATTAAAGCCTTCATTACTCCCTTCATTAGATTACATTAATTTAGACACTGAGTGATCACAAATACAATCTTCAGGCTGACATTAAATATGATTAATCCCTGCATATTAAGGAGTGATGTCTCAGTTATCAGTACGACCTGCAGAGGGCACTCTCAGATTCTCAGAGCGGACTCGGCAGACCCGCCCATTGTCGATAGCCCTGACACTGTAAACATCTAGTGCTGGTTTTTCAGTTGTGAGCACGTCTGTTGTTTCTCATGTCAGTCGTGGGCCCACTGATCTGATTATATAAGACAATTCAACCTGTCAAATCAAAATGGCTGCCTGGTAATTCATTTACAATGAACCGTTGGGCATTTCTGCTGCCAAAACATGCAAATACAATCTTGCACAATTTGCAATAGGACAAGTTTGTCTGGATGAGGAGAAATTATGCCTCAGTTAACAGTTTTGATGTGTATGGCACCAGTCTAAGTATACTGCAGGGTGGCTGAGTCAGTGTTTGTGTTTGTGTGTGTGTGTGTGTGTGTGTGTGTGTAGTGTTAGAAGTGTGGTCAAGCAGCAGGATGGGAATGTAAACCAATCCATTCCCAGGCATTGATACGATGTGTCTCTTCTAGTTATAGCCTGGGAACGACGACAGGTTGCACGACCATAAAGCAATCATATCTGAAATGAATAAAGACCCCACCCATCGGAGTGAAAGACGAGTAGCTGACGCTGTGTTGTATGTCAAGAGAAAGATGGGTGGGAGATTGTCCTCTCTATATCCCCTATCTATTAAGAGTCTCTCTAGGACACTGGCTAGAGATAAAGTGAGGAGATATAATATGACAAGATAAGAAACTGAATGGATACAGTGTTCTTTAATGAGTGAGAGCAAATGTGATGTTTTGATGCAACTGACACTGATTACTAAAATGCAGGAAATAATTACCCATAAAATAAACTGTTAAAAATATCCAAACAACAATCTAAAAGTAAGATCAATTAAAGTTCAAGACACACACACACACACACACACACACACACACACACACACACACACACACAGTTACATACCTCTTTTTTGCATGAAGCTGAAGAGGTCATCCAGAAACTCTTTCCTCTTTGGGTCTCCATCCAGTTCATACAGCTGTGGAGAGAGAGCAAGGTGTTCCGCTATCACAAAAACAATATGTGATGATACATGGAAGAGAAAATGACCTAAATGTCACTGTTACTATGACAACCAATGCCACAGTGTGTGACAGCAAGAAGAGCACTGTCTTGACACAAATGCCAAAATAAATCAGCCTTAAAGATCAGTCATGAGAAACCAATCAGTTGCCTTCTGATCATACAGAGAGATGTCAGAGAAACAGACACATAGAGAAATGTTGTGTACCAGCCTGGCTTGATGAGAACCTGATGTGGGTCCAGCTGCTAGCGGGGCCCCGGGCTCCGGAAAGTTCAGTGAAAGTTAGCAGTAAAAGTGGGGCGCCCACTCAGGGGAGTACAGTAAGGCCATTGAGCCTGTGGTTGTTTTTCCAGCCTGGTTTGCCAGTGCGACAGTGGAATATCATGTTGGAGGTCTTTCTATTTATGTGTCAACAAAACATGGCATACACTTAATGCTAACATTTGCTTTCTCATCAGAGAGTGAGCAGGCCACAGCTTCAGCACCTAACTTGAGGAGATGTCAGCACGGCTCAAAGTTCTGCGCTTCAAGTATGAAGTGTTAAAGTCTTAACAATATCACACAGTATCTATGTGAGGTAATGCAGTTTCATAATATGTTATTGAAAAGGGCATGTTGTGAAACACAATGTACGACTAAGCACCACCAAACAAAACCACAGAAAACAGAACTAAAGCAGCATATTATTACTACACAGGCATCATAATAGTCCACCACACGCAAGTAGAGCCAATGCTAACCCTCATGTTGCAAACGTCACATCACAGGAACCTCAGCACAACAATGGGGCAATTTGCCATGACGCTCTACAGCTGAAATGATTAGGGCAGCAACTAATGTTTATTTTCATTTTCGATTAATCTGCAGATTATTTTCTCAATTAATCATTTAGCCTATGAAATAGTGAAAGAACTGCATTCACAGTTTCTTAAGAGGCCACGGCAATGTCTTCAATTTGCTTATTTTGTCTGACTAACAGCCCAAAACCTTAAGATATTCAATTTACCATCATATATGACAATGAAAAAACAGCAAATTGTCACATTTGAGGAGCTTCAACCAAAGAATATTTGACAGTTTTGCTTTACTTTGCTTTTCAATTTTGACCTGTAATTGCTGCACCACTGTTAAAGTCACCAGTGAACGAGCCCACTAAAACTCAAACTGGTCTGACTAAAATTTTCATACAGACTTATTCACATCACTAAGTGAATAAAACTCCCACCTACAGCTTCATCAGAAGGCAAGTTGCAGTCAGTTACTATAAGATTTAACCCGCCCGGAGAAAATAAAAATGAAAAGCCTGTCCAGCTGAAGTTGTGTATGATGGTGACAGCAATGGCCTCTAACCACTAACAGACTGACCCTCATTGTGGCACTCAGCCCTCATTAGTGACGCCAAGTCTCCATAAGATCTTATTATCTAGTGGGTAGGGGGGGAACAGAGGGGTGGAGATTGTTGGACTGAAGAGGGTTAAAGTGGTTGGGGTGGTGGGGGATGCCTGCTAATGTACAGGCCTGCTGGAGGCAAGGGGGAGTTTTAATTACAGGATGCATGCATTTCGTGAAGTGCCGCGCCATAAATCTCGGAAATTACCCCCCTACTCCCATCCCCCGACGTTGCTTTATTCATTCTCTATACTTCTCTCTCTCTCTCTCTTGCTCTCTCTCTCTCTCTCTCTGTCCTAATCACACAAACAAATATTTCCCTAGTGGTGTGGTGGGTGCGCTGTCACATGGAAACAAGAGGGTTTAGATCCTAGTTGCTCTAGATGTAGTGACGTGGCTGCTTACTGGAGAGCATTATGATTAAAACACACACAAGTGTTGAGAGCCTCAGACAGAAACAAAATGTTGTCCTTTTACTTTTCCCGTATGACACCAGCAGTCAGAGTGAGCAACACTACATGAAATTAAATGAATTATTCAAGCTGAGATTTTCACGTGACTCACAGTGATTTAAAGATTTGTAATTGTAGTGTTATGGTGCTGAAAGGCGGCATGTTGATTAGTTTTGCTGTTTCCCTGCCAACTGAAGGAGCTGGCAGCCTACAGTGAAGTGTGTGAACTGGACACACGCTCATAGTATCGTTTTTACTGATACATATCCAGTTTCAGGTCCCGTACAGTATTCACTGTTAACATGGACACGGCATGCTGCTTCGTATCAGTGAACATGTGACAAAAATCTTTAATTCTTGCAGCTGTTACCTTCTGTTTCTGCCGCTGTCATGTTTGTGACTCCAATTCCCTTTTCAACATCAGATTTTATCATGTGAAAGCTTGTCTGCAGGAGCTGGCAGTAAATAAATGACATTATTCAGACTGCAGTGATCACATGTCCAGGTGTCACAGTTCACGTTAGCATATCTAAGTGATGCTATTTAACAGTTTGTCCAGGTTTTCTTTGTAACTGATATATTAAAAGGAATACTGTACTCAAAGTCACAGGCTATGATTACATGACTGCAATATTTTGAAAATAATCCAATAGAGACAATATTTCCAATTAGAGCTGCAACAATTAGTCAATTAATCAATTGACAGAAAATTAAATAGAATTAATTGGCAACTATTTTGATAATCGAATTATCGGTTGATTGTCATTTTTTAAAGCAAAAATGCCAAACATTTCCTGTTTTCTACTTCTCAAATGTGATGATTTTATGCTTTTCTTTGGCATATGTGATAGTTAACTAAACATCTTTGGGTTTTGAACTGTTGTTTGGACAACACAAGACATCTGAAGATGTCACCTTTGACTCTGGGAAATTGTACTGTTTTTATCACTATTTTCTGACATTTTACAGACCAAATGATTAATCAATTAATCAAGAAAATAATCAGCAGATTTATTATTTGTTAGTTGCAGCCCTACTTCCAATTAGAATATGCCTTATTTTCTAATTACCTTAACTTAAATAAGGACACACTCAAAATAAACCAATTCATTTATTTTAATCAAATTCCTGAAGAGAATTTAGGCCCCGTTTACACCTTAATCAAACCATAACTATTGCATTTCTCACTGCAATTTGCGGCTCTCAGCAGGAAACATAAAGCAATCAAACTCCTAAATGACGCATGCTCTGCCATCCGAATCTAGTCACATATACAGCTGCAATAAGATAAATAAGGCTTGAAACAGTATTTCTGACAAACTTTAGGTAAACCATGTTAGCACTATGGCAGAAAGGTAGGGTTTGAAGTTAAATCCTGGGACTGATGCTGTAACAAGCTGTGGAGGCTGGGCTGTGCTCTGTAGCAGGTAAAAGGATTTATAAATGGAACCGTTCTACAATCAGACTATGGAAGCAGTTTCCGTTCTGCTAACTACTGCAGAGGTGACATCATCAGAGTGGGACGCTCAAGTGGTTTACCAAAGGCAGCCAATCAGGATCCTGTCCAACCTGCAAGACCACTACCACCCCTTCCCCCTCATCATATCTTTTCTCGCTGTCTGTCTGTCTTATCTCTATTTTTTTTCCATGATTGTTCTTATATGTCTCTGCTGGCCTCGCTTCTCTGTATTTATTTCTCTTTTTTCTACCTTTCGCTCTGTCTTTCCATTTGTCCCAAAACTTCCATCAGTTTCTGTTTGTCTCTTGCTCTATGTATGTAATAAGCTTTATGTACATTATAACTTGCCTGCCACCCACCCACATACAGACTTTATCAGGCTGAGGTGGGTGTGGTTGTTGCAGGCTTAGGTTTCCACGTCTATAGTATGTGCGTTGGGGCAGGGGCCCCTCCTGGATTAAAGAGCTGCTATTCAGATAAACGACAAGAAACTAGATAAACGACTAGAAACTGGGCCAACTGGTAACGCTGGGAGCCAGTTCACGCCCCTTCACCAAATCCCTTGGAACAAAAACAAAAAGCCCATTAAAACTGCAGAGCTGACTCAGAGACTGCACATTTCCAGATTGTTTAATAGGTTGCAGGCTTTTAAAAACTTGACATTCAATTAACTTTTTTTCCCCAGCACTTCAAAAAGCAGACACTGGAGAAAAATAATCATAATTACAGACGACTTGGTGAAGAGTCACACACATCTTTTGTTGCGTCAAAGACCACATTTTGTAATGGTGACAAATGGTGACAGTGGAAAGTTAACCAAATGCTGGCCTTTTAGTTGCTGGAGTTTCAACACTTCAGACTTCACAGCCACAGATGAGCAAGTATTTAGTGTTTGACTGATGTTTCCCACGCTGAATGTGTATGTAGGTTAGTGACAGGCAGCCCGTCTGCAGATAAATTATAAACAGGCCTTAGACACAGAAAACAAAGTGGTTTTATACTGCAAATAATCAGTTACGAAAGAGCAGCCTGTTGCTGCAGCTTCGCAGTCATCGAAGCGGCGGTGGTGGGTGGTGGTGATAGGTAATACTGCAGGGGGAGGGGGGGGGGGGGGGGTGTATATGTGTGTGTGAGGGGGGAGGGGTTCACTTCACTGTTAATGCAAATGGCAGTTAGCAAGCCAGCAGCACAGAAGTGTCACATAGCACAAAACAGAGGCTTTGCAACTGAAAACCAAAACTGAGAAGGGACTGGGGGTATCATCTACATGCTCCCTCACACCTGCCAATCACCTGGGGTGAGGCTGACACACACAGAAAACAAACATGTATACACACATGCACGCACACACGCGCACACACACACACACACACACACACACACACACACACACACACACACACACACACACACACACACACACACACACACACACACACACACACACACACACACACACACACACACACACACACACACACACACACACACACAGTGTTTGAGAGTTCAAAGTTTAACAAAATATCACTGAAACTCATGCTCATGGTTTTAGTGGTGGATGACTTCTCATTAGCATATTCTTTTCAATGTTTAACCTACGTTTTTCAGTGAGAACTGGTGTCTACAGAGGAAACATCTCATGTCTGTACAGAACAGTGGTGCACATATGTGTGAAACTGCATTGGGTGGGGGGACCTTCACTGCTGACACATTTTCAAGCTGAATGGAAAGTTCCTCTTTATATAAACTGATAGAGCATTAAAGACTAATTTCCCAATGTAAATAATTTTACCCTAACACTTCAAAATAAAGAGGTGGAAATCCTCCTAAAACCACTCAGTACTGTCTTACACAAGTCGCCACTTATGTAAAGTTGCTGTCTTTTTAGCCTAACTATATGAAATTAACTGAAGTATAAGAATGAGTGGTGGACTGACAAAAAGAGACCTGAAACGTAATCTTAAACAAAATGCAAAACACACACACACACACACACACACAAGTGGGGGAAGGGAAATTATAGCTAGCAGGGAGAAGGGTTGGGAGGGGGGCCCATGAACTCATGATCAGCCGTGTTCAATCAGTGCATTGTTTCTGACCAAAGCCCTTTTATGGGTGTCATTAATGTACCAAAGCAAACACAACCAGCAGTACAGCATTGCCTCAATATTCCCACAAACAAACTAATGTCCATAACATGTACATTACTTTAATCCCATGATGCAATGCACTGCCTTTGTTCCTGTGATGACACGTGTCAATTCGTTTTAAAGCAACACTACAAAACATCAGCGGTGACACAAAGTGACTGATGTCTCAAACCCTCATTTACAGCTCATTGTAAGAACACTGTTATTGCGTCATGTTTACATAAAAGTGTGTGTTTTTGCTGCAGTGCCACATCAGATGATCAGTTTATGGTCACAATGTAACGAGACAAACTAAATCTGAACCAGGATACGCTTCAGTTTCTAGCGTGGTAAAATTACACATGACCAAAGGCACAGAGGTCAGAGGTCACAGCAGTCTGATCAGACAGGGATTGAATATTCTTGGGTCTGTAGAACAACTAATGACTGTTTTTGTCTGCTGTACATTTATGTAGATGTTTTTGAAAAAGTGTGCAGTTCAGAGAAAAAAAAAACAAAGAAATATATTTCTATTTATTGTCAAGATATTCCTGACGAAAGCATTCACAGAGAACAGAGATCTCCACTGGACACCAGTTGAGGTCAGGGCTAAATTTAACCCTGGTTTCTACAGGTGGTTCATCAGCTTTGGGTTCTTGTAAATTTGGCCTCAGTGGAAACAAGGTTTCTTCTGTGTATAGAAGGAATTTCACTGAGTGGGCTTACATGCAAGCCCGTAATTCAATTTTATTGCAATGAAGGCAATACTCTGGCTATTGAAGCTATTATGTGATTACCTTCGTCAATGTAAGGTCATGAACTGAGTTGGCAGGTCAGTTTACACAGTCGGCTTTCTGATGAACCTTTTCACTATTTTAGTCACATAAACTGATGAAATTCATTTTTTCATCCTTCATAAGATGCAGAATGAAGTCAGTTACCCTGCCTGTCACAGTTACCCTTAAGTCTGATTTACAAAAGCAACATTATGGTGCACTGCAATACACAGGATAGAAGGAGCAGAGAGCGGATATACTTTTAAACCTGACAGTATTGGAGAACCAAAAATTTGTTGACAAAATGAGATTTTTTCAGACTTAAAGGTTTTAGAAAATAAATCTACAAAACATATATACACTGACAATAACCTGAGATAATACACTGTGTACTAATAAACAGTGAGTCAGCTGTGATTCACGCTTGTTTTTTCCAGCTGAGAAACATTGCAAAACTCAGGCCCATTGTGTCTCAAGCAGAGATGGAAATGTTAATTCATAAGTCCGTCTTGACTGCTGTAACTCTCTTTTCTCCTGCCTCAGCAAAGCATCCCTGGATCGTTTACAAGTGGCGCAAAATGCTGCTGCTAAACTCTTGACCAGGTCCTCCAAAAGGTCTCATGTGACACAGATTCTGATGGCTCTTCGCTGGCTCCCCATCGATTTCAGAATCCAATTCAAAGTTCTTGTGATCACCTACAGAGCTCTGCATGGTCAGGCACCTGCCTACATTAGAGATCTGCTGCAGCTCTATGTCACCAGTAGATCTCTAAGGTCCTCTGATCAGGGTTTTCTAGTTGTTCCTCGATCTAGGCTTAAAACTAGAGGAGACTGTGCTTTTGAGGTTGCGGCTCCTTAACTTTGGAACTCTCTCTTTGGACTTAAGATCTATGGACACCTTTAAAAAGCAGCTCAAGCTTTGTTTAGACTTGCCTTTGTGTAATTTTTCTGTTTTCTATTTATTTCTGTTTTTTTATTGTTCTAAGTCTGTATGTTTATGCTTTATTTCCTCTGTAAAACACATTGTGACGTCTCAGCCCAGCTATATACATAAATTAACTTATTTAAAGTTACTTACTGTGAGTCCTATTCGCCTGACAGAGTAAATACTTAGAAGAACAAGTCGTCCTTTGCGTTTGTTCAAACCTAAATGTAAAAGCAGCCTTTCTAGATTTGGGTACAAGTGAGAAACTAGATATTAAAATGAATCACCAAAAGATTTCTTAATCTGTCTCTTCTGCATGACCACGAAATCAAAAGAATCAGAATCTTAAAATGACAAACCCATGTGCTTGTTTTTCTTTCTCTTTGTTGCTTGGGATTACTTTATGCTGCTGTTTGCACAACACTTCTCAGACATCATCTGTTAATCAAACAGCATGAGCAGACCTGTCACGTCTGTGTGACTTTTGTGTAGGTGGTGCTCTTTTCTTTGTCTATTCAGTCATGGCACCTACCGCGTCCTATCACTACCTGATAATGAGTGTTAAGAACAAGAAATGCAAAAAAACCAGCCAAATGTTATTGATCAGTGCTTGAAACTTCAACTCATGCAGTTAAAAGTAGCTACTGGTGTGTACTTTGCATTTCTGTTTTGGCATCAGAAGCTCAGGATCAAACAGCAAGGGCTTCTTTATGAAAATGACATTCAGCGATGACACGCCAACGGTCACACGGGGAGAAATCCATTGTAGAAGATGCAGAAAGGAGGATTTCTACACACACACTAAAGGAAAATGGACCAGAATGCAATGCAGCTATAAGACAACCAGCAAAACAAAAGGCTGGTCATCTTGTTAATAAACATAATGTTCTTTGAACAAAAGCAACTAATTTTACACCAATTTTCTTGAGGCTGTCAAGAGCCAATCTAAGAGATGTAGAAAAATCAACTGCCTGTTGAACGGTGCAAATACAGTGGAAATAAGCCAGTGCTCTTGGTTGTGTAAGTCTGATATTAAATTGCTTCCTTGTGTGTCTTAAATTCATCTGGAAAATAGCCTAATCCAGTCAGTCGACAGAGCTGACAGCAGCGTGACAGAAACCGTTCTGCAGCGTCTCCATAAACTGACATCTATAATGAATCTATCTGTCTTCTGTCCACTGTGCCCTGCTCTCCCATCCCCCCACTCAGGCACACAATTAACAGCAACAATAGAGCTGTCTGATTGCAGATGTATTGAACAGTGTTTTATTGACATGCAGGATCAAACGCATCATAATCCTAATTTACCAGCCGACCTCGTAAATTCAAATTGACTGAGGATGAGGAGCTGAGCCAACAGCCAAAGACAAACAACACCGCTGTATCCGATGTCACTTTATCTGCAGCAGTCACACATTAAGGAAGAAAATGATAAAGCAAGTCAAAAAATAAACTGAGAGATGAGGTACTGGCAGTTTTAATAATTAAATTAAACTGTTTTAATGTGCCAACTCTGGCACGACACCAAGCTGCTATCATTCATAAATCCCCTGCAGCCATCTTTTCTTCAAGGTTGCCTATTATGGCCTTGATTTAAGATTTTCCACGGCTAAAACAAAGAAAACTTTATTTGACTCTGGTTTGTTAATAAAGCTTCTCAGTCTGGTTTCTACCCCAGTTAGACTGAAAAACATCAAGATCTAATATACAGCACCAGTCAAAAGTTTGGACACACTTTCTAATTCAAGTGAATGGGAAGGTGTGTCCAGACTTTTGACTGGTGCTGTATATTTAGCTATAAACAACCAATCTTGTAAATTTCCAGATACTGTGAGATTCATTGTCCTAGAATAAACCCCTAGAAATTCAATAATGTCCCAGAAATTCTATCATCTCTGTGGGCATGGTTCCTGTAAGGTGTGAGAGGTTTGCAAGTGAGGCCTCAGTCTGTGGCGCTTTGCCAGAAGGATTTGAATGCTTGGCTTCTGTTGGATAGAACTGGATATACAGTATCCCCTGCTGACGTGAGAAAAAAGTGAAAACCAGTTGATGAAAACATGACATGAAACCAGAATGAGCACTGTCCCCCGCCTACATTTTATTTGATCTATCCTTTATTTGGCCAGGAAGGCCCCATTGAGATACAAGATCTCTTCTTTCAGGGAGTCGAGGTCAAGACAGCAGCATAAGCAGTTTCACGTAAAAAAACATGCACTCCATTCCTGCTTGCTGCCGTCAGCTCCATGGCTCGTAGATTTGGATAAGAATCAGAAATAGCAGCCAGCTTTCCCAGGCCCTTGAGAACCTGATGTATGTAGTTGTGAGCAATCCGGTCTAACCGCACCGCTAATGAGTAGTATCACGATGATAGACGCCCAAACAGGGCAGGGTAAAGCTTAACAGGCTGAAGGAAGGGAAGTGGGTGTAGCAGCAATTAAACATTACAAACCAACATATTGAAAGAAACCAACCAAATAACTGAAACTCAAAATTACCAAAACATACATATACAACGTATATATCTCCAAACCAGCCTTCTCCTCAAAATGGCAGAAAAATTCTGACTCAGATAATCATCTATTGAACGTTTGTGTGAAAGCTGAAGGTATTTATTCAGCGCCAGTGCAGATGGCATGATAATGTTTGTGCCTGAAAGCAGAAAGATGGAGACAGAGATAGAGGGGTAGTTGAAGGTTCAGAGGAAGGTCTGTCACAGTGCTTCTGTACAAACAGAACAAAGACATGCAGGAGAATCCAACAGAAGAGTTCACATAACGATTATTTTAGCATCTCTACACTGGTTACCCGTACGTTTAAGAACTGTTTTTAAAATTTGAATGATTACTTTTAAAGCACATTTGGGGTTGGACCCTGATTATATCTAACTAATAGTAGTAACTATTAATACTAACCCCTTACAAGTCTGAATGCAGCCTGAGATCCTCTGGCAGAGGTCTGTTAGTAATTCCTAGGTCAAGGCTAAAAACCAGAAGAGACCGAGCCTTTGGAGTCAGGGCCCTGTGACTGTGGAACAACCTGCCGGAGGAGATCAGGCTACCTCTGTTTCTTCTTTTAAATCTCTCTTAAAAACACACCTTTTCAGAATTGCTTTCTCTTGTATTCTTACGTTTTTACTTTACTTGTTTTTACTGTGTTTTAGTAATTCATACCTTGCTTGTCATTACTATAACAATTCTACTTTTATTTATTATTTATCTGGTAGCTTCTCTTTTTTATGTCTTTGTAAAGCAATTTGTTTTTGAAAAGTGCTAAATAAATAAAGTGATTATTATTATTATTGAATCTGGGCTGAAAGAGGCACTTTGCTGCTCCTTGCTATGAGAGAGAGCAAGCTTGCACCGACAATCAGAGTGATGAATGGGCAGGGAAATGAGTTTAATGGTTGACAACGGTAGCCTTATAAACATATGTCGCCCACCATGTGCCTCATCAGAGACTGAGATGTTGTTGCCACGTGGCCAAGCCCGCCCCAATCAATAGGAGGGTGGGCTGCAGTTTGACCTCCATCAGCTCCTAGGTTTGTCCTCTGCATGGAGCTGCAGTTTTTACATTCTGATCCAAAGTCAAGCTACTTAAACGTACCCTGTGGATTTTTTTGGAAACAAAATTGAGTTTTATGTTCACTAAAACGCATTGTGTGTATCTATGAGGCCTAAATAACGTGTTGAATGTATTTTCCTCCTCATAAAACAACTGCAGAGCTGACTTTTGGATGAATTTGAAATGTACATTATTTACATCCATGTTTACTTGCATTCCTCTTCCTTGCATTGCTACATTTCTTGGCTGTCACGTACTGGAATGCTGGAATTACTGGAATAGCATAAAACCAGACATAGGACTGTGTATCACATCAAGCACATGCATGTGTGTCCTTGTGCACATGCAAGAGATACAATCAAAACAGAGACCCACTCTTCAAAACATTGCACAACAGAGGATATCTCTAAATATGAAAACTGAAATGTATTAGTGTTAAAAAGGTCAATGAGTAGATTGTAGAATGAGTAGATGCAGCCATTATTAATGTCATTTTTTCATTTGGCTTTCACACGGCTTTCTTGCTACGACATGTCAAAATATCTGCAGAGAAAAAGGTTTATTATCAGTTTATATTGGTGTAAAATACAGGTTAAGAATCAGTATTTGTATCTGTGGTGTGAACAAATTCACCGTTCCTGCCCACACAATTAAGGAAAGTCAGCTATTATCATACAGACAAGACAGGGCAGCTTGAGTGTTGTCACAGGGGTCAAATGTGCCTCAAAGATTATGGATCAAAGCCCTAATAGGTTTCTTTATGAGAAGACAAGCGTGCCCTGCTCTGCATAATGTTTGGGCAATTGACCGCACAGCTTATTAGAGCTATATATCATAACATGCTGTATATTTTCCACTGCTCCCTAGTCAGGTTTTATTTCACAGCAGGACAAAGAATGTGCAGCTAAGTATCTCTATCTATGTTTGACCTATTTCTTAATTGATTCTTTCAAGATTGAAAGCTTTCAACACATGCCACCTTTTCAGAAGCATCTGAAGGCAACAGCACAAATGCGCTGCTTTTGTTCGAATGAATGCCTTCCACTGGGTCGTCGTATGAAAAGATGTCACTTAGGGTTTTGTTTGTTGACAACTCCAACCCTTCAGTGCAGATCTATTGAAACACAAGGCTACAGGGTGCAGGGTTCCTTATGTGGGGACAAAAAGGAAAAAAAAAAGAAAAAAAAAAAGAGAGATAAAGTAGCATGCTAGTGAGAAAGGAAGAAGGGACAAATCAAAAATAACATTCACACATAATGGCGGAAAAGACAATAAAGGATGTGGGGCTTCTGTGAGTCTGCATGTTACACAATAAATCTTAATTTCCTAATTCTATACAAAGGCTTGTAGAAGTCAGGAAGCGTGGGGGAGTAGCCACACAGTAATCAAGAAATTTGTCAAAATAAAAGAATATAACAAAACACACAACAGCCACAGAAAGACACAGGATGAAACAGCTCGCCTCAGCCTTTATGCAATCTTTGTTTACATTCCTGCTCCAGCGCCCCCCTCCTCCTCCATATTGAGCGCCTGCCAATTTCCAGAATTCCCATGGCTGTACAGTTTCTGACATCAGCGCCATGCTGCACGCTAGGCGTCGGACACGATTCAAATGCTCTGCAGGCCTTCACAGTCAAAATGAGCATGTACTACACTCTACTTGGCACTGGTTCAAAGCTCAATGCCATCTAACTGACTTTTTTTCCTGTTCCCCCAGTCACACCTACCATTTCCCCTCCTGTGCTGTTCCTCCTCCACTCAACAGGAAGACTTTCATAGGTCTTCCTATGCTGCCTCGGCCTTTGTTTTTGGCGCTTTGTTTTCATGGCATGAACAGGGCCCATTAACCCTGGTTTTATTATTGCTATAGATAGAGTTACAGATCGCTGCACACAGAGGTTTGTCCAGGCAGGGAATAATAAATTGAATAAAAACTGCTTTGTGCTGATTAATTCAACCCCTGCTGACTCAAGTTGAGAAAGTTAAATCCAAGTTAAATCCAAGAGAATAGGTTGAAGAAAATCAGTTATTCATTAACAGTAAACAGGTCAGTGGATTTGGTGATCTAAGAAGGACATTTAATCTTAAATTTGTGGAGAGAGCGAGTGCAGAAACAGAGGGACATCTAAAAATTAAAAATAATTTCCTCTGCAGATTTCAGTTTTTGCCATTCCAACAAAACAAACCTACGTAACAAACAAACAGACCTCTTCATACAACCCGAAGGCAGATCAAAAGGCCTCGATGAAAACTCAAGTGGAATATAAACCCAACAAGCACTTATTAGACAGCTGTATCAGCAGAAACCTGACGGGCAATCCCAATAAGTGTCGCTCCCAATTGGCTCTCATTCGAGCTACACTTCCTGTAGTCACTAACAGCCCCCTCCCCCTGCTCACAATGACCGTGTGTGTGTGTGTGTGTGTGTGTGAGCAATTTAATGTTTAATGCCAACTCCCCTCCATTCGCCCTGATCATGGTGAGTGCCATGAATTTTTAAAGACATCCCTACTTTACTGTCCATCTGGGCTCCATCTGCCCAGCTGCTGGTGTTTAAAGCAGACAGAGACACAGGAGAGGAGACTTCAAAGGCTCTGCGTGGCCTCTGGACGATTTCTGGCTTGAGGAGGATATTGTTTATAAAGGGGGCAGGGGACCGGGGCAGTTATATGGGATGTATACCACCGCATTGAAGAGACTACAAATTAACAAAACAAGATTTTGATCCGCAACCATTTCTTAGATAAAGAGCTGCTCTGGAGGTGAAAAAACCCTTACTAAGGACTACTTACTAGAGTTTCTGGAGTAGAGTAGTTAGCTGACAAGGCCTGCATGGTTAAATTAAGTGTGTAAAAATATAATTGGTTGTGACTTTTTCCAACCCTTCATCTCTCACATCTGTAATGTTTAAAGTGCAGTAGCAAGCCAACTAGACAGCTATTAGTTAACTGCTGGAAGCAAAAGTTTTAACAAGGAAGGCTCGGCTGACAAGCTAATGTAGGTTACATAGCTAACATAACTGACATAAAATGGCTGCATTTCTATTTAGTATCAAGACAAAGGTGTTATGAAGCCCTTAATGCTCCTCAGTAGCAATACATTTCCTTTTTTGCACAATTAATCAATATTATATGTGGTTAGTTTTCATTTCAAATAGAGGGTTCAAATTCTGACAGCGTCTTCAAAAAAAAAGGGTCAGTTTACCTAAATTACAAAAACAGATCTTTCCTCTTAATGGTTTCTAAGTTCAGTTTTAAGTTGTTTGTGATATCTGTCTGAGATTGGTTGGAAACTCTGATCTTTCGAATGAATGGAGTCTACCTTCTTGATAAGAACACAATTTTTATTTCACAACTCATCAATAAGCTACAGAGATAAACTAAAGAAAAGAATGTCCTGTGCCATATCACATATCACCTGGAAACCAGGAAATTATTGTTCTTAATCAAACCATAATCACACTTTTATTGTAGTTCAGAACTATCTAAATCAAATATTAGCTGTTTGACTCTATAGATGCAGTTTCCAGCGTTTAACTGGTGGCTGATGGGAACAGATGCATGTTAGCCTATTAGCTGTACATACAGGATGGCTCATTACCATTCATGGTACCAATAATGTTAAAAGGAGTGCAAATACTTCCTGGAAATAAAAATGCAGGGTGCAATGCAAAGTGTGATATTGATATCTCAAAGTGCAGATATATGGGGGAATTCGAGGTATGGTGGAGGGTTGCATTGGTATCACTGAAATAACTCAGTTGAAATGGCACTCCACCTGCAAGCAAATCAGTTTCAATTACAAAACAATCCAACGATGCTGGCATAATTTGATATCTGCATAAATCCTTGTCCTTATTTCACCACAGCAAGATATGACACCACTGGACGAAGTGGCTTAAACATTTTGATTAATTCACTTAAAACCACAGTGTAATCAGACATCCAAACAGACAGCACCTCCTGGCTTGATTTAGTCTGACCTTTCAACTGAGAGTGTGCAGAGAAGGAAGGTGGCTGGATGATCTGCCGGGAATGCATGTTGGGCCTTGGTTGATATATCTTGGCCATGCTCAGCCTGAGGCAAACCTCACCTAAAAATTTGTGTGCATGTCTCCTCAATTACACAGCACCTTTGGCCTTGATATGTGTTAAGATCTGATATTTGACTTACTGTCTTGAGTCAAAAACCATTGCTGTTGTGAGTCTGTACAGACATTGTACGTGATATCGGGCTACACAAACGACACAACTTAAACGTAAGAGAGAAAAGGACAGTTTTCAGTTTGGAAGTGCTCCAACTGCTTTAGACTGATAGAGGCACACAAGATTTCTGCTGAGGATCTGGGGTTCTCAGTGGCCACATTATCACCCACCCTCAGGCACATTCCAGCAGCCTCCACCCACCTGCCCAAAATAAACTGTACAGCCTTAACCCTTTCCTCCCCACCCCGTGTCCTCTGAAACGCTCAACCTAAACATTAACTCATTACTGATTAACTCGCTCAGCAATGATCTTTTGCTTTGGGCTCCGTGCTTCCAGAAATTAGACAGTAAAATGTGCTCAAATCATCACGATTATAGATATTGCTGTAAAATGTCAACATTTTACATTCCATAGTCAAATAAAGTCAAGTTAAAATGTATAACATATATTTATTACATAAATACATAGCTGCAAATCACAGGCTTTACAATCTGTATGCATACAACATCCTCTATCCTTTGACCCTCAGTTCAGATAGGTGATCATGTGGATCAGGTGATAGATAAACTGAACCTACGTTTACATATAATATCTGAGGAAGTTTTTTAATGTAAATGCTGAGATGACAAGGATGTTTTTTGTTTCTGTAAAATGCAGCGTTTGGAATAAGTGTATTTTGGAACAGAATGTGAATGTCAGCACCACTGACAAAGACAGGATCAATCTAATATCTAGGAGAGATGGGAGGCTGACTGGAATGACGACAGAAAAAGACAGTGGACTCTGTATACTATGACCGCCTGTCTAAGATGTTCTGTAGCATCATGGAGGATGAAGGACATCCATTGTGTCCTCTTTTTTACCCTCTGCTATTACTCTAAATTCAGAGAGGAAAAGGTCATCTAAATACCTTCACATGAATTTCTTGCATTTTGCATTTTGAACGGTTTTGACTTGTATACATGGTTTTTTAATCTTTTTTAATGCATTCTATGTTTGGTGTTGTCTTTGTTTAGTGCTGTGTTTCCTGTGTTGTACTACTGCTGTCCAAACAATCGCCCTTCGGGGGAAAATAAAGTTATCTTGAATTCTTGCATGTGGACATTACAGAGTATATTAAGACAACCTGTCTCACATAATAAACTGTATTCTTGCTCTTTTATCCCACAGGAGATATAACAGTGCAACCAGAACTCTGCAAAGACATAAACTGGGACTTTAATTTCTATTTTTGTTTATATGTTTAACAGTATTTATTATGGAATAGAGTTTAATCTGTGGTTTACTTATGGGTATTTATCTCCTGCATTTTAGTGGACAGTTGATTTGGATGGAAGCACTGCACTTTCCATGTTTTTAGGGATGAATACATTTAACCTTTGAACCCTCAGAAAACTCTCCCAAAATCTGTTTAATGGGAAAAAGGACCTTTCATAACTTACTGATAAACCAAACAGTAACTTGAAAGTTTGCACTGAAAATGCATTCAAAACATTTGTCAGTAGATTTAACTTCAGCCACCTTCTCACATGGGGAGAAGAAATTGTGTGTTCAGGAGAAAGGAGAAGAAGCAAAATAAAAAAAAAAGACACACACCAAATATAATTATGGCTCAAATCACAGAGTATGATTTGCACAAGGTTAGAATTATCAGGGGACAGACTGTCTTCATCATCACAGGTGGGTCATTTCACTTCACACACTGCAGACACAGCACATTCACACAGGATTATAATCACCGGGCATAGCTGCAATTATTACTAATCACTGTTATCATCCAAGGGCAAAATTAGTTCTGTGTGAATAATGTGCAAGATTAAAATCCTGAAATCCTGATATTATAAGACATCAGTATTTAGGAGACTGAGAGCCACATCTCCCTAACATACTGTATGTCCGTATAACATATTAAAATGGAGAAGCTTTTCATTTACAGTACGCATTTTCACCTTCCACCCTGCTCTGTCTCCATAGTTTGAGGAGTTCAACGTTGTGTAGGCGTGACATATGTTTTAACCAACAATGGATTAGGTAACACTATCTTTCCAGCCAAGATACTGGCCTTCTTGATTATATAACTGTCAGTCAGAGTAAATTCATGCGTGCATGATCCACTGCTGACTCACATGTCATTATAAAAACGCACTGCATGTCCTACCTGACGAATAAAAAGAAACACCAACTGTGAAGTGAGTAATTCACATGAAGCTTTGCAGAGGGAGGGGTGAACTATTTAGAGAGCTAGAGCATAGGTTTTAGGGGAGTTATAATCTATACACTCTGTAATTACAAGATATAGGCCTTAAATTACACAATCTATGGTTAGGGTTAAAAATAAAGCACATGTAAGCTGGGTGCAATGTGTTGAAGTTCATTTGCATTAGATACCTTCAACATATTGAAGGCATCAATATTAATATATCCGTACAATTACCAAACCAGTTTCATTTCTAAAAGAACTTAGTAATGACTGCTCAAAATAAAAGACAACCTTCTGCTTATGTTTTCCGGTTTGAAAATTCGCTACAGGCCACCAGTGTGTTTGCATTTCAGTAGTGGCTTCATTTATGTAATGTGTAAAATGGTGGCTGACTTTAATCCCAGTAAAACCGGCAGAGTTTTTACACAGAACACAGGGTTTCACTGATAAATGACTTCAATTAAGCGTACTAAAAGTACTCTTCTTTGTTCCAAATTCACATTTGTAAAATACACAATCCATTACCATCTCTAAAATCTCTAAAGGGCATGAGTGAACTAATCATTTCAATGATAATCAATTATTGTGTTCTCCTTCTGTGGATTGTATCTCATTATTTAAAAGAAACATTTACAGTAATGATCAAGTTTCTCCCAAATGAGCGTTTTGATCTCATTTCATACTACGCTGATGGTGGGTGACAATCTAATTGGTCGAATTATTCATGTACAGTATTTATTGTGGCAAATACGGCAAAAAAGCAAATAAATTAAGTGTTTAACAACAAGTAATTCGGGTTTATATCATCAGTAGTGAACAGTAAGTGGATTTTATGTCTCTCCTCAGTCTCTCAGCCCTTTTTGTCGACAGCAGCCCTCCATTTAAACTTAGCTGTTGACAGACTTAAATCTCTTCACGTAAACAGGCCATCTTATTCCACCGGGGCCTCCCTCATAATATCCAGCCCACTAGCATGTTTACGGTAAACGGCAGCATGGTAAAGCTGTTAAAATGTACCCCAACCCCCCTCCCCACTCCGCCCGCTGCCCTCCTTCTGCCCCCCCTGCTTCTCCCTCAGCTTGCAGTCCTATTCATGACAGGAAACTACCCTTTTTTTTTTTTTTTTTTTTTTTAACTCTTAGGCCACAGTAGTTAAGAAATGTCAAATCTCACTGGGCACTAAACTGCTCAGTGCTCCACCAGAAAAATAGATTGTTTTAGACCCGAAGTTTTAACACAAAGACAAACATAAACCCTTCAGCTTAAGGTTTATCAACATTTGGTCAGTAGCTAGTGTTAGTTTCCCACCCTGTGTTTGTGCAGCTGAGAAAGTGGCATGCGGTTTTTAATGTGAGGGGTGTGAAGGCCAGATGTAGCTCCCTGATCACCAACCAACATTTCAGATTCATGTATTTCCACAGAGTGCTACTGTAGCTGACTTTAGGCATCTATTGTAGCTGATGTGGTTATCCACAATGGCAAAATGAGAGCAATGATCTTCAGTCCCTGATATGATCAACCAACAGTCAGGTTTTTAACAAGACTGAGGTAATGACAGTGTGAATGTCTGAAAACTACATTCATTTACATACTTACAATATAATTAGTACAACAGGGGAGTACCATTTTTACATAAACAGATTCTTACCTGTCTGAACTGTTCCTCATAGGTCCATTCTCCATGGTCCTGCCCGCCCAGGTGGCTGTGCGTGGCGTGGGGAGGCAGGATGGCTACGCGGGGCTCTTGGTCGACACTGGGACGGGCCTTCAGTAGCTGGGAGTGGGGGTGGAGCTGACGGTGGGGCAGCAGGAGGATGCCTTTCCCAGGGACCACGGCATTGTGGCCCGTTGGCAGACCCTCCTCCGCCAGGTCATCATCAAAGTCTTCTTCCATCTCGCCTTCAAAGTCCTCCTCGTCCCATTTCTGTTTGCTGTGTGGACGTTAACAGAATGATATTCTTTATAAAAGCATGCTCCAATGAAGATGACCACTGGCAAAGACCACAGAAATTTTAAACAACTTTATAATAATGCAACCAAAGACATTTGGTTCTTACATCTGCTCCTCCTCGTCTGATCCCATCATGTCCTTGTATTGCTCCTCTCCTTCCTCATTGTCATCATCTTCACCTTCCTCTTCACCGCCGCTGCTGCGCTCCGACATGGGGCTGTCTGACACTCTCTGCAACCCAGCCGCCGCTGCTCGCATGGCTGCCAGCGCTGCCATCTGGGCCTGCTCTGCCTCTGGGGCCGGGCTTCCCATCGGCTCATCCCCTCCTCCTCCACCTGTGCGGACATGAGTGTGTTGGGCGGCAGCTTGTTGCTGCAGCTGCTGCTCCATCAGCAGCTTGGCCCTCTGCTGCCTGTGCAGGTTCTCCATGACAGCCTGCAGCTTCATCTCCGGGGAAAGCGGCACGTTGCTCAGCTGCCTTCCTTCCCCTCCCTCCCCCACTGAAGGAGCACCAGTCGGGGGCCGGTCGGGGGACAACGGTCGATCCTACTGCAAAGGGGGAGCGATTGCAAATCGCGCCTGTGATGAAACAGCTAGCAGGTGGCTGGAGGATTGGAGGTTATAGTTATGTGGAGATGTGGGTCCTTGAGGAGAAGTGGAAGGAGGAAGGAGGAGGAGGAAGAGGAGAGGGGTCGGTCAGGGCTCTGAGACATGCAGTCAGAGGTCGGCTGCAGCACTTGAGACAGAGGCCTCTCTCTTGTCTCAATGGTTTTTCCTGCAGTAGGGGGGAAACCAAAGCTGGCAGCAGAGCAGTCTCACAGTGTTCAAGCAGTGGAAGCGAAGGTAGAAGTACAAGAGTGCGTTGACAGACTACAAAAATCTGTGGGTGAGAATGAAAAACAGAGTGTCAGACTTACTTCCCCACTGTCCGTTAATATCAAAAAAGGGTAAAAGCTTCTTTGACAGTGCCAAAGCTGCTTTACAACTTTCCCCAAAGCATCAGTATGATTCTATCTTAAAACTCATGTTAAAAAACTTTCCTTTCAATAGCCTTGCACTGAAGTTAACCTCTCTCTGATACTCCTGATATAACACCAAAAGCATGACTAAAATTAATGCTCTTATTTTGTTTATATTGTAATTTTTTTGTTGCTATTAGATTATCTCAGTTTCCCTTTTTCTTAAGAGTTAAATAGGTTTTGTCAAAAGTGAGTGAGTTGCAGAAGAGCAGAAAACTACAGCAATGACTACAGAGCCACCCTGTCAACTCAAATCAAGAGTGAAGAAAATGTGACAGAGAAGCAAATGTCCAATTTCACACACAAAAAATGCAAATTTCAGTCTGAAATTCATGTGAAGCATAAATGCACAGCCCCCTGAGTTCATGTCCGTTGTGCAACATGTGCAGGATTAAAAAAAAAAACCCAGACCAGACATGATGCTCACAAAGGACAGAACGTTTTAACCTCAACAACAAGAGGAACTGAAATCACAGGAAGAACCGTCAACCTCTCTTTACCTGGTTGGCTCAAAGCCAAGATTAGTTTCAGCCCAGCAGCAAAAATGAACAATGTCAGTCAGTATAAACACACCATTAACATTCATTAATATTCATCTTTAGTTTTTGTTTAAGTATGAAAGCTGTGATTTCCCCCTCATTAAAATGTTTTATTGCGTGTTACAGACACAGTGGGGAATTTGTTGTTTTGCAACTTCTGTAGGCGGTATTTCTTCTCCTGCATACCTGTTCCCAAAAGCGCTCAGTTATGCAAAGCATTCAGTTTTAAGCAGTTAGCTTCAATTTTCTTGTATGAATCATGTCTGTTTCCTATTGTCAGCATTGATCTAATTTGAGGAAGACTGTCTATCCTGCATGCTCTCCGTTTACTTGGAAAGTGTTAAAATTGTGAAGAAGTCAGGGTTTGGGGAGGCTGTGGCTCCGATCAGTCAGGCAGAGATAAGAACTGCACACTAAGTCAACAGCATGTGGGGGAAAAAAAATTTCTAGCGCAGGTGCTGGACATGCTGAATTACCAGTCATGACGGGAGGCAGCGGTGACTGTACGCCAGCACTCATTCAGCTACACTGACTAATACATGAACAGACAGTCCTCTGTGGTCACAACCTGCCCAAATCTTGTACTTTCATAGACCTCTGTTTGCATTGCACTTTTACGTTTGGTAGACTGAGTGAAACCATGACTAATGTTTGTGACTTACAGTTTAATTTGTACCACTATTACAAGAAACTCAACCAAGCTGTACTGATATTTTTGTTTCTGTCATTTTGCACCGATATTTGATATTACCCAAACAGTGATATACTGTAAAGATGTGTTGCTGCAAGACTCCACAAAAGTGTCCTTTCTACTCATCTTTCATGTGTGATTACTTTAGAAACACAGGGATACGATCATCTATCATCTGTCATCTGAGCATTTTGTCTTTGACTCTTGCGATCAGGCTGACAATAGCTGGTATTTAGCATTTCTATACCCCAAAAACTGAACTAAAATAAAAATTCCAGGTAGTTAGTGTTTCAATTTCTATTAACGTCAGAATGCAAAAGTCTCTCAAACCGCAAATCTGCAACACAAAAACATATTTTTGAGTCTGCAGCTATGAGGCAAAATGAACACCACATCATATGGGGAAACTCAGGGACACCAATAACTACTACATACATTCAGCCATGCATTTAACCTGCTTGAAATATGACCACCACTGCAATCCTTGCCCTACGATATTCCCGTACACTTCACATTGCAATGAGGATATAACCAGAGTTTCACAGGAATAGAAGGATAATTACGGTGTAGGCACGTTCTGAACACAAGAAAGTCTGAGATCTCTCCATAGGCTGGAAAGCAAAATTAAGTTCCGTTTCCATTTACAGGAAAATTGGCTGTTTTTCATATCTTATGTTTACACGAATACATAACGAGAACACAGACAACACCCACAAACATTCTGGTTATCACAATTATTCTTTAAGCAGACGTTTTGGCCAGGAGATCCAGCTAAAAACGAAAGACAGTTTGTGTAGTGTCACATGTCTGACTCATCTGGGAGATCAACCTATATTTACACAATATCAAAAATCTGCAAGTGTGTAAGGTATTGTGCGTGTCACAAGGGACACATCAGATGTGTAAATGCACGATAAAAATGTTTCCAGGGGGCTCTGTTCACACGCAACAAATACATTTAGGTTCAGCTGCTGCTGCAACACCTTAAAAAAAGGAAATTCATTTGCAAGAAAAATCACAGAACAGCACAATAACCACTTAAAAGGTATAAATAGAAGTACAATTTGCATATCTGTGGGCGAGGAGAAACAATTGTAATGAAGACTGACTGTAAGACACAGTAGGCAAGTTTGAAGAAAAACAAGAAGACAAATGCCCTCAGTCTTTCTTAGTTTCCTCAGTCTCTTTGACCGCACACCCAACCAGTAGCAATCAACATGCAGTTGACACCCTTCAGCTCCTCATTTTAGTTCAACTGGTTAGATGTCCGAGCTGCAAAATTAACTTCAGAAGCACCAAGTTCTGCCAGTACTTGAAAATTTTTACCTGCCTCAGGAAGCAAGTAGTTGCCTTATTGCAATCCATTGTATCAACCCAAACCTCAACAACAGTCAACAATGCAAACGATTGAGCCACAACACTCACAGAAAAAAAAAATTAGTCACCCTATACTATAGCTGTATGTTAGAGAAATGTTGCGCAAGGAAATAAGAGCTGTGAAACTTGTGTTTCTTCAGAGGGTGAAGGAAGTGACAACTGACGGAGCAGATGCAGTGAGGCAGCCGACAGATATTCAATATTGATTCATTACATTCTTTCAGGGCAATAGAGGCACAACTGAACGCCTGCAGTTGTCAGATGGAGAATAGCACCAGTATAAGCAGGATTAAAACATCTTACCTAACTGGATCTGGTTTGACGGAGACAACTTGTCTGTGTGACTTAGTGTAACTACAGTTCAAAACTAGACAGTGGGCTCAAAGTGGAAACACACCAGGGGACAGTTTCACAATGAGATTTTAAACTGGTCTGTAGCGTTTGTGTTCTCTTAGATTAGTCTAATGCAAGTTAGACAGTTTCACAAAAACCTAAATATATCCAGCTGTGCTAACTCAGAACTAAGAGATAAATTAATCAGGAATCGACTTGAATGTAGACGTCTATCTGAAGTCTATTAGCCAATTAGCCTATTTTACATCAAGTGAAATAGAAAGACGTGCTGTATGTATGCAATCTATATTATTTACAACACCTAACCAACAGCACTTTATTTACTTTGAACACATGGACAAAATTAAGAGCACAATACAACTTTCTTGTCTTCACTCCACAAACAACGATGTCCCCGACACTGTCTCTCTGTGTGTGTGTCATATATGTAATTTTAAAGACAGAAGTGATTACAACAAAGCTGTTCTGTTGACTCTTCCTGTTCAGAGGGAAGCAGAAGTGGTCGCTTTGTTTCATGCCAATGTTCATCATAAGCATCATGATTTCCTACATGCTAGATGGTGCAAATTACATTGCACCACTACACATGTTCTCCCCACTTCCTCAAATGAGGAGGCTTTTGAAGAAACCCTTAATATGACAGCGATAATGGCCATGAAATGACAAGAGTGCTTGAAAACATGGCACCAGATGCAGCGTGTCTCTGTATAGAAGAATATGAGCTAAAAACGGAGCAGAAAAGTCACATGATGAATATGCATCCTGTCTGAAAGGATAACCCACTTTGGGTGCCTAGTCAATAGCAATAGCTCAGGTATGAATTTAGCCACCTTGTTTTCAGTCCTGTTTGATCTGCAGGTTTTTAATTCACACTTCAACAGCTGGTCTCAACCTTCAACCCATTCTTTACGCTCAATAAACATGAGCAACTAGTGAACACAGACTTTCCTAGTACTTAAGGAAAATTCTGCCCCAGATCTCTTTTTTTTTGAACATCAGCAGTGTGTGACTTATATTACAGTCAGCAAACCAGGCACTGAATAACACCAATATTTAGTGTTAGAAACAGTGCTTAAAAGGGGTGATAACACTTATACTAAACTTTTCTGGGTGCAACTCTGCTGTGCAAAATGTCTGAAGGTTGGCTTTGGTATCTCATTCTCACACTCTATGAATAACCCGACCCTGGCTGGAGTGATAAGGCATTTGATATCTAAACTATAACTTGGTGTGAAACTAAGCAGTCTGAGCGGTCCAGGGCTGAGTCCTGTACACTGAGAAAAAAAAAGGCCAGGTAGCAAACAGGTTTTTACGGTCTGTCTGTAGTCTTATTGCTGTAGGTCGAAATGCTTTAGAAGCCACCTTACAGCAACTAGCTTGCACTGTAGTTTTGCTCAATCACTAGGTAACACAGACCATGTCTGAGTAGCTGGGGAAAAGGTCAGAGTGGTCTAAGAGAGGATTTCCTCCACAAATTCATTTCTAGACCTTTATGAAGGCTTTTCGAAACACAACAGTCTGCTTTCAAATCAGTATGACTACTTGGCATTTTGTGTTGATCAAAGACCAAAGGACAAATATGAATATAGCTGTGATGTCTTATATATGGTGATTTTTAAGTGCATGCAGGAATAATGCAGCAAAAATGTGTCCTGTCAGGTCACAGGACATTTTAACATTAGCTGTACCGCTTGTTCACACTGAACTTGGAAAAAGTGGGTTCAAATACTACGCTGCGTACAAATGGAATGAGCTGTGAGTGACACTCTCTAATTTCACTTGAAGCTTTTTAAAGGCTCTACTTATGTATTTGCAATCCCACTTGTAACTTCTTTTCTTAATGTGAAAATAACATGCCTGTACGTCTGTATATTCTTAAACTTTATGCTTGTACACAGGTGTCTCTTGAAAAAGAGATCCCAATCTCAACGAGACTACCTGTTTAAATAAAGGATTAAATAAATTAAAAAAACACCCCGACTGCCATTAACTGCTCCACAACACTGCCTGTCTGTCTGTTTGCTGTCAGACATGTTTTTCTCTTGTACTCTTTTTACCCTCCCTATCACTTGAATTTACATTTTAAAGCTAATATGTTGAGCAAGGTACCGGCACACTTAGGGCTGCTGCTATGTGCAGCACCATGACCTCTGGCCTCCCGGTGCAGGGTGGGGGCAAGAGCATATCGACTATTCCCCCTCAGGATAGAAGGCAATTGTCACACATTGCAAAATAAAGCTTAATACAACATAAAAGACAATCCCTCTGAACGCACAACTGAGTATATGAGACCCTCAGGGCTCTTTTAACACCTTAATTGGCTAAAGAGAAGCAGAGCTGCTGGGATAGGTGGCTGGGGGCGGGGACCAGCCACCAGGATAGAAACTTTGACAGTTGGCTGAATGAAGGATAAAGAAGAAACGATGAGAGCTAATGGGTTAATCCTCTTTTTTTTTTAACCCCCACATTTGAGAGGTGGAAGATTGCAAGGTCTGAGCAAACAGGACAGAGTGATAAGGAGAAGAGCTAAGGGTCTAACTCCAACGAGATAAAGCGACCCACAACGCCTCACATACGTACATGCACATACATATAATACTGGCTGCTTTCATAGACACGTAGCCTGTTGTGAGCACTCTAGAAACAGCATCAAATCCTTTTGATGCCACAGTTGCAAAGTACAGCAAATGTGAAGGAATTCATTCATACTTTGTGAGATTTTTTTCCTTTTTTTTCTTCAGGAACTCACTGACAACTGATGAAATAGTGCTGGTACAATTCACACATGCCGCTTCCAACATGCGTGCCACAAACATGTTTTGATAGGGGAATAAAAAAGGTGCTCTGACGTTTTAAACACAAGGGTATTTCCTCAGTACGTAGTTTTCATGTACCAAAATTATTGCAGATACATATCTTGCATTTCAACATTTGGAATGAAAGTCTTCATTTCCTTTCATGTACCGAGAGAAGAAACCATCTTTGGCCTGATAAAGCTGTGTGGTTTTAGATCAACTGGGTGAGGTCTTTGTGAGACATGAAACTGAGTATTAAAATGAACGTCTGCCTGTTCCACTTGACTGGAAAATCAGACACAACCAGATTCTTAAAGTGGCAATCCACAAGATTTATGTTTTTCCTCTCCAACTCTGCTGCTAAATGCTCTTTGCTCGTGTGTCTGCGCCTCACTTTACAGATCAGATGTGTATCAGCGTGGGTGGCACTGTAATGTTCTCTGGATTTTTTTGTTGATGTTTTTTTAGTTTCTGTGAATGGTATTTGCTGTACTGTACTGTATTTAGCAAATTAGCTATTGTACTGATGTTCATGTTACACCCTGTACACACTAAAGTCTTTCCAGCCTGACTTGTAGTCTATAGTTGGTCATAATCATAAATGTACACAGACATAGCTTGTCTGTTGTCAGGTTCAATCATCTTGTCACTCAGCATTGTGATGCACCATGTGTCAGTTTGTACTCTACTGCTATGACAGCAGTGAAACAGGATTTGTATGGATGCTGTCAAGACACACAATCCTGGACAAATATTATACGTGTGTTGTTTTCTAGTTGTAGTAGCGCCAGTAAGCTTTTTCGAGTCCTGCTCTATTTTTTTTAATATTGATAATTATTTTTGAATGTGATTCGATTCTGACACCTGAACGTATCAGACAGTTCAATTCATCACACTCCAGTTTGCAGCGCAACACACCAAAGATTTTAAAATACTTGATAATTATGATAAGTTTACAATGTTTTTTAGATTATCTTGTTTGTTTTGTCTCATTACATGTTGAGTGATAGTAGAACAAGAGATGTCGAAGCTCTCAGGTAAAAAGACACCTCCACACCTTCCCTACTCCAAAAATCTACATGTGAAACTCAATTTGTCACATGTTTACACATATACATTTTTAAATAGCAGGGCCAAATATCTTCATAGTTCTGCAAATAAGCTGAGCTTTAGTTTACTTGTTTGTTTTACTCAAAGGAACAGTTAGTTTGCTTTGGTTAACAGCTTTGAGCTCTTCCCTGTGGCTACAATCAGGGAGCTAGTGAGGTGAGCTTTGTCTCTTTTCCGAGGGTAGGCTACTAATATATCTTAACGGGCACTATAAACTGTACGAGGGATGACATGTTATACAAATGAGTGCCATGAATAAACACTGTTATGAGCCTGGCATAAATAGTTGGTCTACATACAGCCAGGATCTCTCTAAAAGGCACTATGATTGACAGGAAAAGACATTTATCCATGCTTCTGAAATGTAAATGGTGGTGAAATTACAAAGAATTAAATTTAAAACTTTCTCAATTGAAATGTGCGGGGTATCAAAGAAAAATATCAAAGGAATTCTGATTGCAACATGCCACAATCATACTCATCAAAAATAAGTTATTTTCAGTAGTATTACATTTTCATTTAAATAGAAGGTAATATCTTAGGATTTACTTAAAGGGTCTGTGTGTAAAATTTAGTGGCATCTAGCAGAACGGACTTGGAATATAATATTAATAAGTATGTTTTAATTAGGGTATAATCCCATGAAAATAAGAATCATTGTGTTTTCGTTACCTTAGAATGAGCCCTTTATCTCTACATAGGGAGCGGGTCCTCTTCCACGGAGCCTGTCATGTTGTACTGCCATGTTTCTACAGTAGCCCAGGACGGACAAACCAAACACTGGCCTTTTTCCATTTTTTGCGAGTTTCATGGCCACCGTAGGTTCCATAGGGTGAGGGGAGGTGTATTCATGTGCTTGCAATCTGCAACCTCACTGCTAGATGCCACTAAATCTTACACACTAGTCCTTTAACGAATTGTGTGCTCAATTATATTTCAAGTTAAATTTACTTTCATCCACTCGTTCAAATTGAATGTTTAGCACATTTCTTAATTTTAGTAGATAACTTTTATGTATTCACAAGTTATTCATTTTAAATTAGTTTTTGTTTGTAGCATTCTTTCATCATGTAAACACTGGGTAGCGTTTAGTATAGCAGATGTTAATGAGTAACTGTGGGGAGTAGCCAACAGTAGCCATTCATGATCATTTGTACATAAAAAAAGAAAAAAAAAAGGCATAAAAACAAGTCGGTCAGTGGTGCTGGTCTTGATTATGCATCCCTCTCTCACATTCCTTGCAGTATTACCTCGCAAGGCAATAACACAGGCTCCATTGAGCTCCATTGCACCAACAACAAGATCATTGAGGAAGTGTCGCACAGGCTGGTCACGCACTTTCCACTGACCTCTTCCACCGAGCCGCAGCAACACAGCGAGACAAATCTGATTAGCCCCAGCTATGCCATAAATTAAGTGGGCATATAGCAAAAATAATCCAGTGATCCACTGCTCAGCAGTAAAATGTGTGGCCATCTATCAAGCAACAGCATTCAGCTGTGCAAGAAAGCGAGCCCCAAAGTGATTTGTTGTAACTGTTGTAGCCACATGTATGAGGTTTTACACTTGGAAATATGAAAAAGTAATTTCTCTTTGCTGGTATGTTTAGTACGCACTTGCACGACAGTTCAAATTGAATGTTTATTTGTCTAATGCTCTTATTACAGTGCTTTACATAGAGTACAATATCAGCAGCACAGAGTCCATTATTGAGGTATTGCAGATTTAAACAGCGCTTTTGGCCCTTTGGTGAATGTTTCAGGGGCTTTTCCCCTCTGAAAATAGGATAACACTGGTGGAAACAGTTCTGGTATTGAAAAAATACATTTAATTAGATAATAGCACAAGATATCAGATAAGAGTGACTAAAGTAAAGGTCAAAGACACAGGAGGCCAGACATGAAGTAGAACAAAATTTTCCTATGTAGGTTGAAAACAGCATATGTTTATGTATGTTAAACAAGTGCTACTTAAAGACGGATCAGCCCAAAGGGGAAATATTCAGAAAACATTTGAACCCAGCTTTATGGAAGGACTTCATCTAACCACAAGAAACGTATCTGCTGACTCAGCAGAAATGTTTGCAGGCATTTATGTTTGCCACCCATCTGGTGGATATTGACCTCGCCGTGTTACAAACCTACCTTCACGTGGAGACAGTAGTGTTATAAGAGCAAATATAAATCTCATATGATGACAGCTCTGGTGGAGAAACATGGGCCATTCTTAAGGAGGCGACTACAAGCACAACTGAAGCAAAACAACGTCACTGTGCATCAGGTTTTCATCTCTGTTCTGGTTGAATTGTTGTATTTCCAGCTCATGCTCATGGGTTTTTTTTTCCTCTTTTGTTCCATACGGTCCAATCACAAGCTCAATCAACACGTTTCTGACACAATCTTGACAGAAGGTGAATAACCTGTGTTCTGACAACAATAGAGTTGAATGTAGGGCTATTGTACTGGATTGCATTAGTTTTGTACAGTTGTTATTGTGTGCATTCACAATACATTTCTATTCATTATTTCACCTCCACAGCTTCCTATTAGTCAGTTTTACCAGAAAAAAAAAAAAAAACATGTGATGACTGGGAAAGCACATTTCCTGAAATAAAATGTGTAAATGTTACTTTTAACTTATAAACACAACTTTTAATTAAACTCTAACACCTTTACAACTTGCCTGCATGACTCACTTTTATCAAATTGGTGCTGTTTTCATGCTTAACATGAGCTGCAGAGGCAACCACATTCCTCGTGTGTGCAAAGTGACTTTGCCATTAAAAAAAAAAAAAAAACGGATTCAGGAGACAGCCTGCGTGTTGCTGCTCGCAGAGTTCAATGCACTGCTATTGTAACCCTAGACTGACGGTATGATGATAGTTCCTCTAGTGCGGGAGAGGTGGGGTAGGGGGTTTGCATTTTCATTCAATGGCATGAACGTCCCAAACTGGATTAACTTGTTGGTTTATATGGTGACTGTGCGGTCACGTCATTGTATTGTGATCTTTAACAATCAAGTCTTTTGTCTGCAGAGAGGCTGTGGACGAGTGGAAATCTTAGATAAAGAGCTTTATGCGGTCTACATGGAGACATCCAGAACAGAAATTGTCACATCTATGCTAAATGCAGATCACAGTTCCATGTGCACACACTCCACTGTATATCATCTAATAAAAACTAGAAGCTATGTTTGCTCATGAGGGATGTGTACTTTTTGGCATGGATCTGATTAAATTAGCTTTTGATTGCTTGGGCATTCTGCCAGCGCCGCAGCAGCGGACGCAAATATGATATACAAATGCTTCAGGTTTGATGGACGTGTCAGCATGTTGCAGCTGTGTGTTGGTATCCAGGCAGACAAGTACCAGGATAGATCACGCTGGCTGAAAACACAAGGCCTACAACTGTCCTAGTAGCTTGAGGAACTGCAGGGCATCCCAAAAACCTCAGACCTTTCTTTACGCTGCTCTCTGCCTGCGTCACCGTCGGCCCTGCTGGGATTCCCCCATGGCCCCAGCCCAAGCAGTGAAGTAGCTTGTGATTTTTTTTCCTGTGTTTTTTGGCAGGATAACACAGTTAAAGCCCCACGTGCCGTACAAGCTCTTCAGAAATGTAGCTTTTGGCACAAGAGCAGCTGAAAGCCAGCCAAGCCACGCTGCCTCCCACTTTAATGGCAGGAAAACTTGTGGTGTGCAGACACAACTCGCAGTCGCTGTAACACAATTCACGTTGATATTATTTACAATTGGGTTATTACTGAAACATTCAAGTAACACCATGTAAGCCCTAAGCCAAAGCCCACACCCTTAAGCCTTGAAGGGAGATTGGAATCTAGTGACAACATAAAAAACAGTCTTTACAACCCTGCTGCAAAGGAGTATTGTTTGATAATAAGAAAACAAACAGACATCGGACCTGTTTGTCTTTGTCTGTTCATGTTTGTCATTTATTCACAGCCACTAACCAGTTTAGTGGCCAACTGCCAGCGACCACCGCTCACTCAGCCATGATGTTTGGAGGCAAACTGAGCAAGATATTTGCATGTTACACTTGTTGCTTCCAAATGTTCTTCAAATACCCTTGGGCTGAGATCAGAGGTCTGTAATGACAGGAAGCTGCGTGTATTTCTGCTTGTCCACTTTGAGTCTTCATATTAAACAAAATTGAATACACTCAGGTCACATCAATCGCTCAGACAACAAACAGAACTCTGGCTCAAGATGAGATGTACATGACAAATATAAATGCCTGTGTGAACCTGAGTTGGTTTCAGATCACACCAAATGCTTGATTAGAAAAAGAGGCCGGAGGGACCAGTTTACATGTCAAGAGGAGGAAGGAATGGCGAAATACACTCCCGGGAACCAAGAGCATGTTACATCAAAACAACAAGACAGTAAGCAGGCATGCTACCAGAAACCAAAGCTAGGAGAAGACAGACGTGACCGATGGCCAAGCAGCAACACGTTTCCCAAACTTTCATGTGGACCTCTGATATGAGGGCAGACAGTTTCTCACTGACTGTAAAAAGGGTCTGGGAAATAATAAATAAAGATTAAATTAGGGCTACATCTAACATTTATTTGCGTTATTGATTTATCTGTTCATTATCTTTAGGATTAATCCATCAATATAGCAACTTGTCTGGTCTGATCGACATTCAAAAACTCAAATTGATTTGATTTACGCTCATATAAAAACAGAGAAAAGCAGCAAAGACGATGTTTGAATTTCTATCTTGTAAATGACTTAAAAGATTAATAAATTATTTAAATGATTAAAAATGATTAGTTGATAAATTGTTTCCACACTACATTAAATTTCTATAAATTTAATCTTTTTGAATGAGTGAATTTTATAAAAGCACTTCATTGTTCAGTTGGGGTTTCTTTCTAGTAATGTGTCAACTGTTTCAGAGGCTTTTCCTCCACGATAACATTTTTCTTGAGGAAATACTCACCATTCTTAGTATCTTTAAAAATTGACGTATTCACTATAACATCAACAACTATCAATACAGACCATTTAAAATGCCTGTGAGCACTTTTGGTGCTTCTAATGTAATGTTCATCTTCTTCTATAATAATTTCAGAAAACTGCATTGTATAATTGATGGATTTAAGGACAGGTTCACAATTTTCCAAGTCTGTCTTAAAACAATAGTCAGGTGCCCAAATGAACATTGACACGTTTTTCATCTTCTGTTCATACTGACCATTAGAAGAGCCCGTCATAATGCACTTTCAATGTAAGTGATGGGGGACAAAATCCAAGAAAATGTATTTAAAAGTTTATCTGAACCTGATATGAAGCCACAGTGTCCACTGCAGCTGAACAGGAAAACACAAAACTGTGGATTTGGAGGGGATCTTCTAATGGCCAGTATGACTTAAAAAATTGTAAACCTGTCCTTTAAGCCTGGAAAGACACAATAATCAAGTTCTTGGTGATAGTTTAATAACCAAAAACCCACAACATGTGTCACAATATCAATATCATATTGATATATCACCAGGTCAAAGTCTGCTGCTATTTCAACACCTTCCTTTGATGGGAAATGACAAAAAAAAGACAACACAAGTGTCAGTTCTTCAAATCAAGAACAACCACAAGCATCTTTAAACCTGGTTTCATAAGAGAGCGTGTTACTCATAAGGCCAGCCTACATTATGCAAAAGGTCTTTTAAGAACTGAACTTGATCGCCGGCCATACGTTTCTAATCCACAATGGGCCAATCACAACGTAAACACCCCCACCCCCACCTGCTCCCTGCAGAAGTATTTCTCTCCATTGGAAACACTGAGCTGGTGCAGTTAGCTGGTGCCAGCCAGAGGATACCATATGCCAGATTGGTCCAAACAGATTAGTGTGGCAATTTCTAGGCAAGTCCCTAAGGTGATTGGAGGATGGAGGGGTGTGGGATGCGATAAGGGCCTGGAAATCTCTCCTAAGAATTTCAGTGCTTAATAATCACATTGGGAAGCCGCAGGTGCCAAGTTCAATCTAACATCTCACACTTTCTTTCACTTTGTCAGCCGCAGCTTAAAGAAGATACCTGCACTTTGATATGAAAATCACACACATTTTAAATGGAGTCACACCAGGAAAAAGATGTTTAGTTACCTGCAATTATGGCTGGTTGATAAAGAAACCAGGTGGAGTAAAACCAGTATCTGGCTTATGACTTGTAGATCCCCACCAAGTGTGAAAATAATCGGTTTTTCAACTTCTTTTGCCACAATAATCTGAAAGTAAACTTCCATGACTGTCCTAGCCTCTGTCTTAATCTTGTTCCTGTTGTTCAGATCTCTAGATAATGTTGTCAGCTTTCAAAATTTCATTTCCTCATTGATTTGTGGCATTAACGTGTGTGTGTGTATGTTAACATAAACTTTCGTCATCAACTGTGTTCAGCTGCATGCACACCAAATCTGGCAATGTGTGAAAAATGGAAGTCCACCCATTCATTTGAATAGAGGCAGTGCGTTTATGGTGGTGACTGTATAGGGCTCGAAGTTGAAGTTGAGCGAGACTCAACTTTTGCTGAAACGCAGCCCCACGTCATGCTGCGGTGGCCAATCACATACATGCAAGCGCACAGTCCTGGTGTATTACTTTGTGAAATGCATTTAGATACAATAAAAAGCTCCACTGAAACCAGACTCTGTTTTCAGTACATCAAGACAACGTACTATACATTGCTTTAAAGCGAAACAAGATTCCTATGTCTGTACTCCCCCACCCCCACTACTCAGTGAACCCCTGGTGAGAAAATGTAACACCAACCACAAACCAAATGCCTGTCAGTCTTGGTAGTTTTGGTTGTGGCTGTGAGGTTTGTCAGCTTGGCATAACCAACCAAGCTCTCCTAAAGCAGATATACAGTAAGATCCTGAGCACTTTTTGAATCAACTTGGAATGTAAAGTTACATTTGCTTCCCCTTTTCAAGTCCGCTGACGTCATACAGTGGAGTTTCCCACCACCCCACTGTAGCACTGAAGGCAGCTCATTGTATCCACATCACTCCCCTGACATGTTGGACTTGTCTTGTGGATGTTTTGACTTGACTTGTCTTGATCTCAGCCACTGAGAGATGCTGACAGACTTTTACCCACCTACTCCACCCTTTGTGTCGCACTTCCACTGAAATACCAACAGTTTAAGGGGTTTTACCTGTGAGAAACCTGCGACACAGCCCTAAAACTTTTAGTGAAATCATGTCATTTCGAGAAGGTTTAGTGCAGGGAAGTTCACAATTTTTCAAGCCTGTCTTAAAACAAATCAGGTGTCCAAATGAACACTGAAACAGGTTTTGCTGGCTGTGAATCATTCCTCCTGTTCACACCAACCATTAGAAGATTTCCTCATTATGTGCTTTCAGTTTAAGTGATGAGGGACAAAATCCACCTCGTTTTGAGCAAAAATGTATTTTAAAAGTTTACCGGATAATAATGAGGCTTCAGCCTTGAGTTAATCAAATAAAGTTGATATTCTCCACAGTTACAGCCTTTTAGTATAAAAATAGTGTTTCTCGACAGACAGTGTTTCCCTGTTCAGCTGCAGTGGAAGGATAGTTACAAAAAGACAAAAATACAAACACAAATACACTAAAAAGACAGTAATTGTGATAGATAGTGACTTGATCTGGCTAATTTGGAGGGCCGAAGCCTCATGTTATCTTCAAATAAACTTTTAAATCATTTACATTGCAAGTGCAGGAATACAGCAAGAAACACGTATCAGTGTTCATTTAGGGCACCTGACTATTGTTTTAGGACAGACTTGAAAAATTGTGAACCTGGTCTGGACAACATAACCCTGCCATTACTACTCTGTTTTAGGTATTGTTGATGTGGACAGCAGAAAGGCCTAAAGGATATCAGCTGCAAAGTCATTCATAAACCCACCTTTAGACCCCTAACATGACATTTTAACTAACCAAACTTCCTTTTAAGGCCCCGCAGTCCATTGTAGCTGCTGTCACATGCACTGGCTTTTATATCTGACTTAAAAGGGCAATCTGATGTGTATGTAATGTTACACAATCATGTAGTGCATGTTTAATGGCGTTGTAAAAGACAGTAACTGAGAATTATTACAGAATGTGTTCAAAATTGTTGACGAGTCGAGCTGCCACTGTGAGAAAACTCGTCAAAAAAACACTTAACTTTAATTAGCAGTTTCATTACATAAATCTTAAATGGCGAACACATGAGCAGTTGGTTTATCCGTTATTGGCCTTTAGCTAACCGGATAACGATGCTGTAAATAATCAGCTTGTGATATTAACTAAAGCCAAGTTACGGTTCTACGTTGTGAGAGACTTTTGGTCACGTTAACGGTCGAAATCCGACCGTTAGCCGTTAATACAGTTTAACGTTTTTGTAGCTGACAGTTAACATGAACAATGCTAGGTGTTAACGTACTCAGTTTTATTTCTTACTCTTTATATTACGTTAAAATCGGTCAAACCGCCGAAAAATCTTGTACAAACGTCAAACACACGCTCTTCTGTTATATTTTAATCCAAGAAAATAGAGCCACACACAGCGGAGGTTATATTGCATTCGTTGGCTGACATAACTAGACTATTGATCAGGCGATTTGATCACGTCGTATCGATAAAAAAACAACGATGCGTCCTATGAGTGACAAGTGAAACAGAAGCAAAAGAAAAAAAGAGGGAAGCCACGGAAACAAACGGTTTTTAAGAAACCGGTTTTTAAAAACCAAAATAAATAAATAAAGAGAAATATTAACTTACCACACCGGCTTCCGTTCGGTTTTTACACTCTTTGGAACCGGAAGAAACATTCCTGTTCTCCTCGTCTCTGAATCCTCGTCTCCCCCCCTCTCGGTTATACACAGAGAAGAAGAAAGCACCAAAAATAGGAAGAGGAGAGGTGGTTCGTGTGTTTATCGGCTAGAAATAAAGTGGTTTCATGTGACTGCATGATATCCACGCACTCGGCTTGTGCGTGTAATTGTGTTTTCAGAGTTTGCGTGTCGGTGTGAGAGCCCGCATCGCTCAGACAGACAGACAGACGGGCGGACGGACGGAGGGAGGGAGGCGTGGAGACACTCTCCGGCCTGCACAGTCAGATCATTGGTTGACAAACAGCAATCAGATGCAAATTCCTAACCTCTGAATCAGCAGGGGCCAGCCCCCCTCGTTCACCCCCCCCCCCCCCCCCGGAGCAGGGGCTGTCGGTAAATGCAAGGGTGTGAACTCTAAAGAGAGGTGGAGGGGGAAAGGTGCAAGCTATGTGATTTATAAGCCTTACGTTTTCCGTTTCATTTCCGCAGTCTCTAACATAAATCCTTAAAGATCCCCTCCAGACATGTTTTAAGATGTAAAATACTCTACTTTGAATAATAATGTGTGTCTGATATGTTTTTTCAATTAAAAAAAGTTAAATTATCTTATTAAAATCCTTGAAATGACATCTGTTCCTTCTCCCTCATTAAAAATTTCAGATTCAAATTTCAGCAGGTGAATGTGAAAATAGCCTGCCAGTGTCAAACTCTGCATATACATCATTCTGCACAAAAGTATTTATAGATGTGTAGCCAAAGTCTGATATAGCTTATTTCTCATTGACATAGACATTAATTGTTGTCTAAAAGCTAAACAAGACTTTTTTGACTCAGTCATAGGCCATTTTAGTGCTGTAAATACCAGAGCAGCAGCTGTGAATTAATCTGCAGCTAAAAATGCGCGGTGTATTCCTGTTTATGTTTGCAAAACAAAAAAACAGTGCCGAGCTGTTTTGGGAAATTATTTAGCTTTTTAAAAATTGAAACTATATATTTGACCAGTTGTTCAGGAACCAATGGGCTGAACTGGGATGCCAGAAAGTATCGAGAGATGGACTGTTGATTTTGGGTTACAGGTTGTTTAAAGGGGAAAAAAAGGGGGAGAAAAAATCTGTTATGCAAAATTTTGTTTAATTTCTGACTTGTTTTCTTATTAAATACTTGATACTTTCACTTCTTCAGGTGTCTAAAAGCCTCTAAATTAAATTATTTTACAAGAAACAAATCACTCTTTGGTTAACTGCTGACAACTCATGTCCACATTAAAGAACCTAGCCTGTTAGGAGGGGTCATACGCAGACATTTTAATGGGTCATAATTTAAAAGAGCTGGGAACCAGTGAAATATGCTGTGGGAATGTTCAGGGTGAAAAGGCTCATCTTTATGAATGTTTCCAGTTTGTGATCTGAAAATCAAAAAGGTTTTAAATTCTTGAAAAAACCTATATTCAATTCAAAATCAAGCTACTTAACACCTTCAGGGGCTTAAATACGCTACATTTATATTTTCAGCATGCAGTTTGCTATATTTTTTTATAGATTTGTACAGTTACAGTATTTGTCGTTTTTTACATTTCATGTCAGTGTTGATTTTGGTGACGGTCCCTTGGTGGAGACCCCTGTACAGCAGGGAGACTGAATACTGTGTTAGGTGTGAAAACTGCATAAAATAAGCTTAAAAGTGAAGCCCAATACCTCAGCTAATCACAAATATAATTGATTTGTAGAGATATGGATCATTTTGTTTACTCCACATCGCTGAGCAGTGTCATTTCATTTCATTACGCTTCACAACATCCATTTAGGTCATTCAGGTTAATTTAGTGGAGGGGAACTCACCTAAACGCACTTTTAAACCCAACATTTTATTTTCAGGATATATGTGGAGCCCTGTCAACTGAATGAATGAGTTAGACTGAGATAAATCGATTATTAATACTAAACACGAGGCAGTGAGCTATATCATCACACTGCTGCTGCTGGTCTTATTTGACTCACTCAGTTGTGACTTTACCTCAAATAACACGACAGAATGTTGAAAATCTTCAGTGTAGGGCTGAAACTAACGATTATTTTCAGTATCGATTAGTCTGTCGATTATTTTCTTGAGTAATTGATTAGTTGTTTGGTCCATAAAATGTCAGAAAATGGTGAAAAAGTTCAATCAAGCCCAAGGTGACATCCACAAATGTGTTGTTTTGTTCCAACCAACAGTCTACAACCCAAAGATATTCAGATTACTGTCACAGAAGACTAAAGAAACCAGAAAATATTCACATTTGAGAAGCTGGAATCAGAGAATTTTTACATTTTCTTCTTTAAAAAATGACTGAAAAAGATTGAGTATCAAAATAGTTGGCGATTAATCGTTGCAGCTCTACCTCAATGCCACTGTCTGTTTTTTAATGTTTCATTAAATTTTTCATTCATGAAACCATCAAAAATCTGCATTAAATCCTAAAAATCTGTATTCAACACATTTTAATACATAATCAAAATTCAACTGTTTTAGGACTCTCAGATACTGGAATTACATGTTCAAAATGTCTAAAATTTCTTTTACAAAAACTATACACTTAAAAAAACAACTTTTGCAGCTCTGGCAGTGTGAAATGCGAGGACTGATCACACATATTTGAGAGTGGAAAAAAATGATGAACCACAATGTAAACAAAAGGATTGGTCCGTTCACATAGACCAAACCATGTAGTAAAAACTGCACATTTAGAAAGGAAAACTCTGCCTGTGAAAATAAGCCGTTGAGCCACAGATAAATAAACTCAGTGCAGGAAATTGTCTTTTCTGTCCTCATCCCACATTTGTTGACAGCTGGTCACTGGTCACATCTATTTCCAAATATAATTTTACACTTGGAAAAAAAAGGAAAGCCTGTTAGTGCTGAGTGGTCTGTAACTGGTTGAGTCCTGCAGCTGTTTACTAAAATAAAGAGCTTGAGATATTTAAAACAGAAAAATGATCCTTCGTCTGCCTCATCACATGTAACAGGACCCAGGACAGACGTGTTCTCATTGCTCTGACGTCAGTGAGAGATGAAATTAAAATCAAATGAGTCTCAGGTTCATAATTTGAACACTTGATATCAAAGTAATTATAAAAAGTGCGGTTGTATTGCAGCCTCAGGGTGTGGTCAACACAGGAAAGACCTAGTTTTATACCTGCAATGATGTGAAGTAAGAAAAAAAAAAGATTGCAGATGAAAATAAAACATAATTCAGCAGCTAAGGTTGAGATTTTGGTTACCGACAGACTTTTTAACCAGAACCAGACTGCTTTAGCTCAGCAACATTTGTGCAACTTGGTGTTCATTTCCCAAGTTGTGCAAGAGACCAGCACAGAGCAACACCACAAGTAAAAAACCTTCTTAAAACTCACACAAACAACAGCTTTTCCTGCTGATGTTCAAGTACTTTGACTTCCAACAACAACAGTATTAGTACAGCTTTGACTATTTCTGTTTTCATGTAAATAGTGTTTGACAAGCAAATATAACTACAGTTTGGGTTGTTTATTTAGATTTGAACCCGTTCATGCTACAATGGGTTAAAAGAGGTATTCAGCCTTTACTCTTAACTGTAATTCATATTTCTAATACATCATAATTTCACAATAAATTCATTTGATTGTGTGTTCTTGTTTCTTGTGACTTTCAGTTTGTTTCAGTATGAAATTTGAACTTAATTTTAAAAGCTTCTTTTTAAAGCACAATACATGATGTAGACAAACTTTAATACTGAAGTAAATAAGATATTACTTCATACAATAATAAAAAGGTGGGTCATACTCATTCAAACACATACTTACATACTTTACTGATGATGTCATAATCATATTGTATAGTTTCAGTTTGCCGTATGGAGGCATGATTTTTGAGACTGTCCCTCTGTCCCTTAATTTAAAGGACGGGTTCACAGTTTTTCAAGTCTGTCTTAAAACAACAGTCAGGTGCCCATATGAACACTGAAAGAGGTTTTCCTCACTGTAATCATTCCTCCTGTTCATAATGGCCATTAAAAGAACCCCTTCAAATGCGTTTTCAATGTAAATGAAAATAAATAAAATTGAAAATCCAGTCATTTTGTGCAAAAATGCATTTCAAAGTTGATCTGAAGCTTATATGAGGCTTCAGTAGTCTGATTTGTCATATCAAGTGGATATCTGCCACATTTACAGTCTTTTTAGCAAAAAATTCCCTCTTTGTGTTTCTTTTGAACAGTGTTTCCCTGTTGAGCTGCGGTGGAAGTATAGTAACAAAAAGAGGGACTTTGGCTCTAAAAAGACTGTAATGTTGAAAGATATCTACTTGATTTGACTAATTTGGACACTGAAGCTTCATATTACCTTCAGATAAACTTTTAAATACATTTTTGCACAGGGGGACTGTGGATTTTGGCCCCCATCACTTTGTAAGTGCATTATGAAGGAATCTTCTGAGGGCCAGTGTGAACAGGAGGCAAGAAAAACCTGTTTCAATGTTCATTTGGGCTTCCGACTGTTGTTTTAAGACAGACTGTGAACTTCAATCAATATTAGTCATTTTTATTTCAGCTTTAAAGCTCTTTGTTGTATTTCTGTGAAAATCAAACTAAAACTGTTGCAGAAAACTATGTGTGCAACTAAAAATGATACAGGTGATCTCCACCTGGATGATCTGATGATGGCCTGTATTTCTTTGTACTATACTGCCATCTACTGGAAGGAGCCACAGCAAAACCCACAGAGCTTTCCTGTCATGTTGACAAGACTATTCTATAGCTAAAACATAACTTTATAGACATTAGAAAAAATATAAAAAAATATTAAAAAGATGAAACATCATTGGATAAGGATATTTATTAAAACCGTCTTTTCAGACATAGCTTTCAGCTTTCTCAATTACATAATGAAATGAGGAAAAAAAATATCTTAAATCCTTTAATAGTTGCAATGATAATTATAAATAAGTACTGTAGCACACACATCATTTTATACACAAACATGTTTCAGTCTTCGAATTTGGCTGACACAGGGGTCTCCTGAAGCAGCAGATGAGTACCGAAGGGCCAAAAGGGCAGCAGCTTTGGTGGTTGCTGAAGCAAAAACCCGGGTGTGGAAGGAGTTTGGGGAGGCCATGGAAAAGGACTTTCGGTTGCCTTAAAATAGTTCTTGCAGATGATCAGGCAACTCAGGAAAGGGGAAGCAGGGCTTCCACCGTCAGCAGTTCTCCTCAGCTGCTGGGAGGAGAACTACTGACAGTGGAAGGAGGATTTCCTAAAACCGAGTGACATGCCCTCCATGGAGAAGGCAGAGCTGGATGACTCAGGGGAAGCCTCACTCATATCCAACACACCATGACCTCCAGCGGGCACTGGGACGGTTTGCAGCCGGATGTGAAGCGGTCAGGATGAGAGTCAGCACCTCCAAATCTGAGGCCATGGTGCTCTGCCAGAAAAAGGTGGACTTCTCCCTCTGGGTTGGGAGCAAGTTGCTGCCCCAAGTGGAAGAGTTCAAGTATCTCGGGGTGAGAGAGGGTAAGATGGAGCGTGCATCAGCAGTAATGCGGGCATTGTGCTGGATCGTTGTGGTGAAAAAGGAGCTGAGCCAGAAGGCAAAGATCTCAATTTACCAGTCAGTCTATGTCCCAACCCTCACCTATGGTCACAAGCTTTGGGTAGTGATTAAAAGAATGAGATCGCAGATACAAGCGGCCGAAATGAGTTTCCTCTGGAGGGTGTCTGGGCTCAGCCTTAGACATAGGGTGAGGAGCTCAGACATCCGGGGGGAGATCGGAGTACAGCCGCTGCTCCTTCACGTCCAAAAGCGCCAGCTGTGGTGGTTTGGATGCCTCCTGGATCCCTCTGGAGGTGTTCCAGACACGTCCAACTGGTAGGAGACCCCAGGGCAGACCCAGAACACGCTGGAGGGATTACATATCTCTTCTGGCCTGGGAACGCCTTGGGATCCCCCCGGGAGGATGTCTGGGTTTCCTTACTCAGTCTGATGCCACCGCGACCCAGTCCCGGATAAGCGGCGAAAAAATGGATGCATGAACGGATGGATGTTTCAGTCTAGTGTATAAAGCTTTCAGACTTTTATAGGACTTTTCAATCCAGATGTTGGCACAAGTCAGATACTTGAGTTTAATATTTACAGTACAACAACTTCTACATGTTTTTAGAACGTTGGCAGCACCCCGAGGTGCTGAGGTGAACATGTTCAAAACAATTTCATCTTCAAGACAGTATAGAATACACAGAAAATGACACTATGTGAAATCACAACATGACATTCAGAGTGAGAAAGTTGAAAGCCTGAGAAATTGAATTTCCACGCAACAAACGCACAAACTTTGGTTGTTGACAAAATGCACCGACAGCTCAAGTTTTGTTACACTGCGAATGACAGTATAAAAAATTTGGGGATTTTTGTTTTTAAATAACCTGGATATATGTTTCCAACATCCAGTAAGTAGAAATGTAGAAATATATGTACAGAAAAAAAAAACATAGAAACTTGTATTCATAAGGCAGAAGTGCTTCTCCAGGGTTGTAAATGTAATATTGAGATGAAACATACCTGAGAGTCAAAGCTCAGCAGGTTTCATCATCAAAACACCTTAAATGTGGTTATTTTTCTATCAATATAACACATCTACTGTACATACAGTATACATTCAAAACCGCATCACCTGTCTATGTAAGAAAGAGGCTTTATGAGTGTAAACTGAGCACTGTGTGTGTTGCAAAAAATCCAACATTAAATCTTAATCTTACATGGACATTAGCAATTTTAACAATAGTTCCTTATCTTTTCTTTGAATATTGACACGACTGAAGTAACATTCGCACCTTGTGTACATCAGTGTGCAGTGAAAGCAGCAGTAATGATTTATTTTACAGGTCCGTTAATTTTATACTAATTTCCTGGATATTTTCTGAGTAATTTGAATTTATAATTTGATACAAATTGTAAGAAAAGACAGAAAAAGTGTTAAGTTGGTAAGTGTCTTATTAACAATTCTTTAACTGACATAATATACTTAGTTTTCAGTGTGTAGTTCTGTGTGTCACAGCAGCTACTTTTAGGAAATTATTGAAAACCTAATACACTAATACATTATTTGACAAGATTTTTTGCAAATTAAGAACTCTGCATGAATCCATATATAATGAGGGGCACTTACCAACCAAATCTACTTAACATTTATTTCTGTTTTTTTCTTATAATTTGTACCAAATTGCACCACCCTCTCTGTAAAATGTCCAATTTCCAGGAAATTGGTATAAAACTACAGGACCAGTAAAATAAAGCATTACCAAAGCAGCAGCTACATATACATGGGATATGTTCAGCCACAACACTGTGCACTCAGAAGCGTTTTGACAAAACTCAGAATCAAACACACGCAACACGTTAGTGGAGTGTGTAAGCGGAAAAAAATAGACTTGCAATTCAAGCCTAAAATTTCAGGTGTATATGTTACACAGTTGTTACTCGCTTATTTCTCGGTCGTGTTCTGTCAGATGACGACTCAAAAACGCAGCTGAGAGACGTCTGATGTAGACAAGGTTAGTGCCTCAGGGACAAAGCTAGCAGAGAAAACACGTTTTTTCCCCAAGAATAGATCCTGAAGAAATTGTACCTAAAGGGCGAGATTTCTTCTCATACATAATACAGATATTATCTGTAATTATCTAGATTTTTTTTTTACTTCCCAAGCATGTTAGAAGCTGTTTCACACCATTGACAAAAAGACATTTACTTCTTTACCTATGATGAGTAATGTGTCTGTGCATATAGAGAGATTACTAATATTCATGCGTCTTACCTCACTACTGACACAAATCCTACCAGCTAATCGTTCAGGCAGTGATGCAGTTCCTCTGTCTTAGCACCTGTACACACTGTCAATCATAAATTAGCACTAAAGACTCACATTTCATACAGTCTTTATACAGCGGAAACAGGTTCCAAGTAAATCTTTCATTCATTTTACGCCATTATTGTCAATAGTTAATGTTTCAACGCTTTTTTTTAAAATTGATATTGACCTTTAATATCAGCTCACTACCCATAACTGCGACTTCCCACCAATCAGAAGATGTTGTTGTTACCGTGGAAACGTTCTCCAAATTTCATGTGCGACTGTTTGTCAGATCAGTTCAGGAGTTGTTTCTACTCTTAGACATCACATGACACAATTAGGATTTAAACTCATAAGAAAAACATTAGGGATGTAATGACATCAGTTAGTGACATCATCATCTCATTTGTAATGAGGTGTGTAATTGACAGTGCTCACTTGACATTAAAGTCAACAATATGACAATAATGTGAGATTTGATGTTGTCTAAACTTATGTTGTGAAATTCTAAAAAATTGAAATTGTAAAAATCGACACAGATTATTAATATTTGCCTGTTGCAAGAAAAACACTGCAAGTCCATTTTGACGTAATGCTAATGACAACTACTGCCATCTGTTTGTTAATCAGATTGAAATATGCCACATTAACTGATCAGATCATGATTTTACCACATTGTCGTAATGTTAAGAATAATTTGTCACAATTATATGTTACTATATCCATTATTATTGAATTGAATTTATTTCATTGCCAACGCTGTATGTGAACAGCAGTTAATTCTTTCTTAAACAAGAGTAAAAGTCTATAGCCACATCAGCCACTTCTTGATGCTGTAACGCTTATTACACACCAGAAAACAGATTAAACAAGTCTAATAATCTGCTTACCAGTGGGGCAAAATAATGTAAATTTTGGCTTGAGAGATGTTACCTAAATCAAAAGGGATCATCTCGTGTATAGCGGCCATTTCACAACATCTCAGATTGAAGCTTGTCAGGCTCAGCTCTGTTAGACGTGGCTCAAATTTCATCAGAGTAATAAGATTTACATGTCAACTTGTGCTTTGAGCTGAATGCTAATGCATGCTAGCATACTAGTGTTTACGTAGAATTTAACATGTATATCCTGTATACACACAAGGAGGTGGATGAACTGATTTTGTTTATAGATAAAATTAATGGAAAATTTACTACAGAAACCAGAGAAACCAGAAAAAAAAAGTAAGCAGGCATTTTTGCGTCTGTGAGACTGGATCGAGCTCAACAGACATTACACAGACATTATGTACAGACTGCGTACTGTAACTGCATCTCGCAGAGCTCCTGCCTGCACCGGAGCCTCGCGGGAGGGGAAAGGGGGAATATGGCGTGGTCCTCGTCTCAGCTCATCTGCTCCAGGTAGGCGGACAGCAGGAGGCCGGGAGGCAGGAACTCCTCTTGTTTGTTCACCACTTCAGTCTGACGTGACCCATTGTAGTCGGTGCCTGAGGGTCCAAACAAACAACAAGCAGACTTTGATCGCGCTCATGTGACCGCAACACATTGAGCTGGCTTTGTAAGTGCTACACAGCTGTGTAAGCAGGATTATGTAAACAAGAAAGTATCCATAATTTATGAAAAGCCTTAATCCAACTGTTTATGTGCTATAATTATGTCTGTAGGGTTTTGATGGCTAATACAGACACCATTACCATTAATATACCAAAATGTATAAATTAATCACTTTTTCTCAGTATTTTCTTATTGTCAGTGTGGAAAAGCTGTGAAATTGTTCAAAATAATCCACCATGAACAGCAGGGCAACATTAATGTCTGTAAATGGAGAATTCATTTACAAAAAATGTCATTAAACAAATTTGCTTTTTAAAGAGCTGATGGAAAATCAGACTTTTAACACTGTTTTTCAGATGTTCAAACAGCATTTTCCGTCATATTTAGGAACAAAAGATGCTCATTAGTTTGATACATCGGCCCAGTATGTCCAGCATGTATTTCCACTCACTTGCAGAGACGAGGTCCATATACTGGCAGACGGCGTGAAGCAGCAGTCTCTCAAAGCTGATTCACAAACACAAACAACAAAGTCATGAATTCCCACTCTGCTCCTCCACAGTATCTATTTACAGAAACAATCAACTTGATTCAAACTGAATACTACGTTCCTACTGGAGTGACTCAGTTTCCCTAAAGTGACATTTGTTTGGCATTTTCTCACATCTTGTTTTTGTTTGGCATGCTGTAGTTCCAGCTGCTGCGTTGGCTCCATTTTTCTTCATGTAATCTAATACAAATGGATTTTCCAGGTGGGGAAACATAATTAGGTTCCATCAGCCTGAGAATTGAACCTGTATCTTTATAATGTGGTGAGTCATAGAAGTCTGACTGTATGTCTGCAGAGGTTTTAACCAACCGCCTCTGCCCACAAAATCAGAAAACTGGGATGTCTTTCACCAGCGGTGCTGGAGGCTAACACAGCTCAAGAACAAGGACCAAAACTACTATCATAACAATTTAACAGAATCAGATGTTGGATGTAAGCTAGAAGTTAACATACAAAAACATGTGTGTGTTTCAGACATTTTAACATCTTTTTTCAGGCCTTCACTTAAGTATTTCACAAACTCAATTTATGTAATTAATGGTTTCTATGTACCGGAAACCTGAAAATATAGAAAGAGGATTTTTACCTGCTGGCGAGGTTGGTTGTGTAAACTGAGTGAGGTTGAGCATTGAAGAAGCTCAGAAGGTGTTCCTCAAGCACTTCCACAGTTCCCTGTGAGGAGAGTAAAACACTATTTGTCATTTGCAAAACTATATTAAACAGATAGATTCACAATTTTTCAAGTCTTAAAACAATAGTCATGTGTCCACATGAACATTGAAACAGGACTGTGGATTTTTGCCCCGATCATTTACATCATAAGTGCATTATGATGGGATCTTCTAATTGCCAGTATGCACAGGAGGAATGACTACAGCAAGAAAAACATGTTTCAATGTTCATTTGGGCATCTGTTTTAGGACAGACTTGAAAAATTGAGAACCTATCCTTCATCCTGTTGTTTAAACAGCCCAAAAAAGCCATATGTTATTTACGTAAAGGAAAGAGGTTTGGGTTTGAAGAACAGCTGAAATGCAGGCAAGGCTTGCTGAAATGTAGCTATGTGGATATCTTAATGTACACACACTGTGGCTCCCTGTGAATAAATCGAGCCCGAACTGACACTATCAGTGACAAAACGTTAAGCGTTAAAGCTTGAAGAGATGAAACTCACTATGGGGATTTGTTTCCGCTTCAGAGTCGCTCGCAGCCTTCGGTCGATTCTCTGGAAGCAGTCCTGAGCAGTGAAGGCTGGATGTACTGTGGAGACAAGAGCGGCTTTCAACCAACGCAGTTTTTCAAACAAAGGCAAACATTGACATTTTGACACTGGATGCTCACCATTCCTCTCGTCTTTAAGGAGCCGGTTGGTGTTTTTCTTCTTGGCCTCCTCTTGCTCGAGTAGAGACAACAGCCTCTCCTGCTCCTCACCAGAGCAATTCATGAAGTCATTCCAAGGCTACAACAACAAGAAAACCAGTTTGTTTAAAAACATTTAATTAAAACTTTTATTTTATTTGTGCGCTTGCATGTTTGACATAATGTCTGGATCAGAGATGACAGAGACTGTTTTAAAATTTAAGACACTCAATAGTGCTTAGAAGGAAAAAGGCAAAGCTGAACTCAAGGAGCAAAATGTAACCGCAGCTGACTCACCTCCATGTAGTTTCCGTTGGTGCAGGCTTCAGTGAAGATGGACGGGATGGCCGGGTTACTGCAAACCTCCAGATCATCTTTGGAGCACTCATCCTTCTCAAGAAGATTAGCAAGAAAGCGTGCTGATTTTCAGAAAAGGAGAGAAGAGACAGACAGAAAAGTGGTGATATATACAAAACTGCAATAACAAATTTATGAATTTTAAGTTTTTATGCTTAAGATCAACATAAAATACTATAATTTTGTAGCACAGACATTTATTGTAATGACAGTGATTCAATGTATATGTTTTTTTCCTTTGTTTAACTCAAAATTAATATTGGTGCATTGAAGAAAAGCCAGCTAACAGCAGTCTTAAAAGCTTTTCCTGCATTGCTCAGCTTGCAGTGGATGACAGTATCATATAATCTGATGATGTGAAATGAGATCTTACTGTTCTCCTGTCGGCGGAGGCTCTTCTTGCCTTTGGCGCGGGGAGTGAGGTCAGAGTTGCGGATGGCTTGGTTGATAAAGAACTGCTTCTTTTTGGTGGGAGACACTCGCTTGGCGGGAGAGCTGGGCAAGGAGCTGCATTTACGCTCCTCTACCAGGCTGCAAAAACACACAAGATGTCATTTGAACCTTTTTTAATCACACAAATATCCACTCCTTAAACCTCATCAATCTGAGTTATTTCATGACTTCGGATTGAAATTTGCTTTGTGTTTTTTGGTAACCCCACTTTCCATCAATCTGATTTATATACTTCTACTTCAGTCAGTGATTAATTTTTATTTCCAAGGATGCCCAGGAAATGCAACAACCTGTGAACGTACGGGTATATAATGCAAAGTGAAATCTTTTAGCTGCAGGTTGGTAGAAATGGTGACAATGTCAGGCACAGCTTTTATTCAGTATACAGGATGAGGAAAAAGAGTTTTCACTCATTTCAGGGGTGTTGTTTATCCTTTCAATCGCTCTGCACTCTTCTCAAGCATGCAGGGCTGCAACTAATGATTTTCATCGTCGATTAATCTGTTGATTATTTTATCGATTAGTCATTTAGTCTATAAAATGCCTGAAAAATGGTGCAAAATGTTTCTTGTTTTGTCCCGACCAACAGTCCACAAAGAATTTAGGGCTGCAACTAACGATTATTTACATTGTCGTTTAATCTGCCAATTATTTTGCATTAAATCAACATATCTGAGGATCTGAAACCAGCTAATGTTTAGCAGTTTTGCTTAAAAATTACACTTATTCGATTATAAAAATAGTGGCGGATTAATCTCCTGTTGACAACAACAAAACAGCTAAAGTGGCCAAAAAAGGTGAAAAGGATCACCACCCTGCTAAAACATCCTCTGAGGCTTTGAGGTAGAGATTTCTCCTTTAAAGAATAGGTTCACAGTTTTTCAGTGGTCAGTCAGGTGTCCAAATGAACATTTAATCATGTTTTTCTTGCTGTAATCATCCCTCCTGTTCAGAGATCCCTTTCAATGTTAGTGATGGGGGACAAAACCACAGGGGTCATTTTGTGCATGAATGCATTTGTTTATCTGAAGCTTATATGCGGCTTCAGCTGTCCGAGTTGGTCAAATAAAGTGGATATTGTGTCTTCCAGAGTTACAGTCTTTTAGTAAGAAAGGTCCTTAAGTCAATTAACCGATTGAAAGAAAATTAATCTGGAATAATCATTTTGAATCTTTTTTTTTTTTAAGAAAAAAATGCTAAAATTGTGCGTTTCCAGTTTCTTAAATGTGAATATTTTATGTCTTGTTTAGTCTTTTATGAGAGAAAACTGAAAATCTTTGGATTGTGGACTGTTGGGACATTTTAGGTTACATCTTGGGCTTTGGGAAATGGTGATTAACATTTTTCACCATTTTATAGACCAAACGATTGATTAAATTGAGAAAATAATCCACTGATTAATCAATATTGAAAATAATCATTAGTTGCAGCCCTAAATTATAGTAACAAAAAGAGGAAATTTGATACCAAAAAGACTAACGTTGAGAGATATCTACGTGATTTGACTAAATTGGACAGCTAAAGCTTCATATTAGCTTCAGATAAATTTTAAATACATTTTTGCACAGGGCGAGGACTGTGGATTTTGTCCCCCATCGCTTACATTGTAGGTGCATTATGGAGGGAACTCCTAATGATCAATATGAACAGCAGGAATGATTACAGCAAGAAAAGCATCTGGCAATGTTCATTTTTGCACCTGACTATTGTTTTAAAGACAGACCGGAGAAATTGCGAACCTGACCTTTAATGTGCTATAATGCCTCTGTTTAATCTCTGAGGTATTTATAACCGCATCGTAGCAAGAAGGGGCATCCTGCAGCAGCCTCAGATGTAGGTCAGTGGGTTGGTGGTGGGCTGTGTTTGGGATCCGCCTCTGCCTGCTTGCTGCCAACTTGCTCAGCTGATGCAATTTTTAGCCTGTGCCCTGCAGGTTAGCACCACTATAGCAGGTTGATTAGAGCAACGTAATGTGCCTGGGTTAGGTAAAGGTTTTGTCAAATGACACAAAACTTAATGTATGAACCAGGAAATAATGCAGGTTTTTACAACCATTTAACTGTAAGCAAAATATTCCTCACATTTAGCCTCCTTTTCTGTCTCACTTCTGTAACCTGATCTTTTCATATTAACCAGGAAATCCCTACAAAATCTAAATAGCTTGGGGAAACACCCAGAGCACTGTCTTCAGCTCGTTTGTTGGTAGAAACACACTGAGGTGATTTAACTGGATGACGGCAAAAACACACCAAAGAAAACAAACATGTCCAGGTCAGCTAGTTAGCAGCTAAAAGGCTAACGAGGACAGCAGGTTTAACTCGGTAGCCTGGTAAAATCTTAATATTTAACCTTAACCAAATTATCAACAAGGAATATGCCGACTCTTGTCGATTAACAAGCAAGCTGGTCGGATTCCTGTGAAGCTTAAACGGGCTACAACTCCTGACGTGAAGCTAAACTAGCTACTTAAATGGAGTTGTAGCTAATACTGCTGCTAACCGTTAAGTTAAGGGACTCGTAATTTTGACTCACATATAATCCTGTTCTTCATTGTTATTTGTCAAAACGACCATTTTATTCCAGCAAAACAAACGGCTTCTTTGTGGCTTCTTTTCTTCTTCTTCTTTTTTTTTTTTTTTTTTTACAAAATGTGTCAAAAATAACAACAGCTGTAACGACAAATAAAAGTTAAAACGGTGTCTGACAGCTTCTTTTGTTAGCAGCTCCTTGGCTGAGCCTCCCACCGCGGGCAAAGATGAGAGGAGAAGTAAGAGCTCTCACTCTGTGTCTAAACTTAGACTTCATCAACATCTCATCACGTCACGTACGGAAGCGTGTTGTATCGACCAATGAAAATAGAGGAGATTTTCTGGCGTTACAGCGTATTTGCTGACGCATCAGATCATGTGACCTGCAGTGTTGGAAGAAGTACTCCTTTACTTAAGTAAAAGTATCTCGTATATTAAATATGTTTGACAAAGTACATCATTAATACTGATGAGTTAATGCATAAGTAGAATTTTAATATATCACTCACAGCCTGATTTTCTGCAACAATCAGGAAAAAAGTACTTTAGAACTTTAAGTAAAGTTAGCTAGTAATACTTCTATACTTTTACTTAAGTCGGATTTTTACTTGTCATTAAGTATTTTTACATTATTGATAGGCTACTTTTACTTAAGTAAAGGATCTGAGTAGTACTTCTTCAAACGCTGCAGGTCAGAAAATCTGATGGGATGGAAATACAGTGTAACACCAGGACACCTGACCATAATTTTGACATTATAAAAAGAGTCTCGGCTCCAGAGATCTAATCACCAGGTGCCTTTACTGCCTGCTCTTTGTGGCTTCTTGGGTGTGCTTATGTTTAACCAACCTAGCCTGGTGGTTAACATAATTTTCCCACCATGGCCAACACTTAAGTCCACCCTACACACCTTTCAAAATGCATGGTTGTTTCCCCAGTATTTAAATGCTGACACAGAGATTTTTATTTTCTTTTTGCTGGCGTGTCACCTATTTCATTAAGGTACAGTTACTGAGGTCAACAACCTTTTAACAGCTTAAGAAAACATCATGTCAATAGAGTTGTTGTGTAGTGTTAATACCTTTATTAAGAGATCTATAAATCCTTTTACAGAAGGTTTCCAATCTTGTGCTTTGACTTTTGTTAGTGGGGATACCCTTTAGTGTACATTTGGATAACAGATTGTGCCTTTAAAAATGTTAACCAATTAATATTCTTCCCAGTCCTTCAGACAAAAAGGCAAGTGGGGGTCAACTTGTATGGTGTTATTTACAGTAATTGTGGACAAACAACACACAGTGCGAATGCGTCAGCAGTCAAGCTATCCAAACTATCAAGCTACATTATCATTACTGTCATATAAAGCAGCAGCACCAGATAAACTGGATGGTTAAAACAACACTAATGTCAATTTAAAAAACTTTAGCTCCACTGAATGAGTTTTTGCCAGCTATTACTTAGCTGTATTTTGTCCAACAGATTATTATTTGATGGAGCAGATTAATGTCAGTTAACGTCATATATGATCCTCTGAACTCTTTGTCTGTCCCATGAAAGCAGCTCCAGTCTGCCTGCTCAGTGTTGACAACGTTCAAAGTTGTTACAGGCAGGTCGACTTGTGAGATGGGTCTATCTGCAACTATAAATGTACAAAAGTGAAGTTAAGCACTATAGTTCTTGACTGCACTATTTTGTAATGTTAAATTTTTCCATATTTAAATATTTATTGCTGTCTGTAGGCCAAATTGCACCTCAGGGACAATAAAGCTTCACTCTACTGTACTTTACTCTAACTAAAACAACTCTTATTTCATATCTGGACACAAGAGTAGCTCTGGCAACATAATCTTGCAGATGTGTGAGGTAAAAGTGTAGTCCAGAGCTAGTGTATTCACTTGTTTGACACCCAAAACATATCATTTTTATTCATAAATTTAAAAGTTGCATTAATTATTGGTTTGTTTGTTTTTTTTGGCCACTTGTGGCACATACAGTTCACACATACAGTTGTTTATCAGAGCTTTTTGCTAAAAAAAAAAAAAAAGAAGAGAAAAAAGCTGCCTGCTGCTGCTGGAAACAAGGTTGATGAGAACAGTGAGTCTGAACAAAATGGTAAAGTTGCAGCCATGACACCAAAACAATAAGCTGAAACACAAATAATCAATTTTAATAGCTTTTAATGTTTCCACACGTCCTACTAACAATCACCACAAGGAGGCTAATGTTAACAATTATTAATAATTAAAGATAACATGATACAAATATGCATGACTGGAGCATCTTTTAAATAGACAATCTTTGACACACCTCATCAGCAACAATTCCTGTCATATCTTATAAAAAAAGCCACTTCTACCTCCATCACCTGCAAAATCAAGCAGCTTTGAGTAGTTTCAGCTCAGACATGAGCCCTTTTTAACCCTGATTTGAAACAACATTGACTGTTTTCCGTCATTAGGAATGAAAGAGTTTGTGTGCATGTTACCATAACAGCCAGTTTAATAGGTCTGCTACGTAGTCATCTAATTGTTCTGAGCTTTTCTCACTGCTGCTGCAGAGAAAAGGAGCTGTTCAGTGTAATATATCTGAGAGGCACATAAAAAAAAAGCTCTGTGGAGTTTGGACAACGTTTTATTTCTTAGGAGGCTGTTTTGAGAGATGTTTGGCCAACTTCAGAGAAGAATCGCAAAGGTGTTTTTATACAAATTTTGGAATGTGGAAAGAAAAGAAGACAAGGGCAGAAAAACTAGAAAAACATGAACCAGACACACGTCCAATGATTGTGGGCGAAGTGATGAAATCAGCTCCCAGGATGAGGACTGTAAAGTCAAAAGAGAAGATTAAAGTTACTGCATCGAATGGCAGATCCACCACAGGCAAGGTGACTGCTACATGTGAGAAATCAGGGAATATAATGAAGCTTTGTGTCAACTTGATGCCTGTTTTGGCCTCAGCTAAGGAGCCTGTGGAGGAGGAGAAAGAAGAGGAGAATACCAGTATAAGTGAAAAGGAACCAGAAACAAGCAGCAAAAATAACCTGGCTGAAGAGACACGTGATGATCCACACAGGATCTCTCACACAGGATTAACTTTGTACAGATCCACAGAAACCAAACAACTAGTGAGTCCTCGGTTTGTTCTGCCACCGATAGCTCAACCTAAACCAGCTCCTGAGTGTCGTGATTGTCAAAAGACAAAGAGCTGTCACACACTTCTACCTCCCATCAGTTTATCTGAGGAAACTACAATCATCTCTCCAAACCTGACGGCTAAAGGCTGTGGAGGCGACGGACCAGTTACAGAACAAGCACCAGACAGCAGGCCCTGGATAGACAATCCCCTGTACTCTAAAAGTGTGAGTTAAACTACAAAAAGTGGCAGATTACTGTGCTTGCTCCTTAAAGGATGAGTTCACAATTTTTCAAGTCTGTTAAAACAATAGTCAAGTGTCCACATGAAGACTGAAAGAGGTTTTCCTCGCTGTAATCATTCCTCACTGTTCATACTGGCTATGAAAAGATTTCCTTCAAATGTGCTTTTAATGTCAGTGATGGGGCCAAAATCAAGCAAGAAAAATATGTTTCTATGTTCATTTGGGCACCTGACTGTTGTTTTAAGACAGACTTGAAAAACTGTGAACCTGTCCTTTAAAATCCTGAGAAGGTAGAAATAGTTCAGTTTCAGTAAAAGGGGCATTAAGGAGGGTTGGATTTATATAAACCTTTATCAGCAACTCGGAAGAACTGCATCATCACACACGAAGTCTGACACAGATTAACAGCGGTTTGTGATTGAGATGACACGATTGAGTCACAATATTGCACAGGAGATGTTTTAAAAGCCAGAAATTGCAGAAACTTCCTGAGCAGTGATTGAGTTACTGTTCAGAAATGACACGTATGAACCTTCCCACATACAGCAAGTACACATCTTTCTTATTGCCACTTTGCATTGGTCAGAGTAATTAAAAAGACACTAAGATGCATCAAAGGTCCAGTTTTCACCTTTAAAATGTTAAAGGTGGTGAAAATAATATAATGGCTCAATATCAGGTTTGCTTTTAAAAGATACTCAGACACAAAACACACAAGAAAACACAATAAAAAATAATTGTTTGAACAATTTAAAAAACACAACTTAGAAAAATTAGATTAAAAGCAATGTTAAAGAGCTGAGAATTTAAATAAAACCAACTCTGGTGCAGCATCTGGGTTTATCTTCAAACTATTTTGGCTGTTATAAGAGTTTATTGTCTGACTCTTCTACCCTCTTTCCTTTTTGCAGCGGTCTGCAGAGTTTCATCTTCCTGACATCTCCTTGTCCAGTCTGGAGGCTCTGCTGCAGACGGTCACACAGAAACTGGGGAGGAAACGTGGAGGCAGTGATGGAAGACCGCAGAGACGCGTCCAGTCCGACCGCCTCCTCGCGGTTGAACGTGGTCTCAGTGAGAAGAGGGTCGGGCAGCAGACTGAACGCTGCGCTGAGGAGGGAAACCTGAAAAAAATGTATGTTTGGTGGTTCTGAGGAGAATTCAGCAAAAATTTTCCCTCAAGTTAAACAGGGAATTTTTGAATATCATGTATCAGGCTCAGAGTAAAAGTATTTGATTTATAGTTTTTTAAAACTATAATCAGCACCTTTTATAATTTATTTAACTGTTCGTTCCTTTTTAAGATTTCTTCATGCTGCTGACGCTAATTTTACAATTTCCTGATAACCATTTTAAGATTTAAAATATTGGTGACTGTTGCCTAAAATATTGACATTTATTGACCTCAAATACAAAATTGAATGAAATCAATCATTTAAGTGTTTTTGCTTGATGTATAGATTTTTGCAGGTGTTTCATTGATGCTGTTAACAAGAAAAACTAATAGGTTTATTGTTCTGAATAAACCATCTGGATATTTGAGTCATGAATAACTTTTTCTGTCTTTACTTTAAACAGGCCAGCAGCATCAGGCACATCAGCGGGAGGACGGAGTGTAAACAGGCAGTGGAGCGTCCCTCCACTCCACTCCGCACCGAAACCGACGCTCGTCCTCACTATGACCAAGAAAAATCTCCTGACTCCCAACACGCTGCAGTGACTCGTCAAAAAACAACAAACTGGACTCACAATGACAAAACACAGCAGACGTACAATATACCCATGTTCTCTTTACTAGCATATTTTGAGTATACAGTGTACATCTTACACTAATGTTCAAGTAGAACTGTTCAAGCATAATACCTTAAAAGTACATTCAGTAGTAAAGACTTCACTCCAAAATGAGACATCAAACTTTGTTTGATTACATTTTTTTGTTTCAGCCTTTTTCAAGTTTGTTGAGGCTTTTTATTAATATTTCCACACATTAAATTGGAGTATTTTAGCGCAGCAGTTTGCATTTTGGAGTGAAACCCTTCTGTTTGTCTCATGCCTATACTGTTATTACTTCATGTAACACTTCTGAATATGTAACAGTGCATTACAGTGCAGTCACAACCAGCTTTGGACATTCATTCGGCTGTGTTTTTTTTTTTTTTTTGGTTTGAAAAGAAATAGATATCCAGTTTTTTGATTAAAAGAAACATTTAACAAATAAAAAAATAGTTAAAAGTTGACCGAAGGCATTTTTGTTGTTGCGTCTGGTGTTTACAGCTCAGACTGAACATGACAATTAATTCTCCATTTCAAGAGGACATAACGAAGTTGTTGCTGACCTTCATTATTTTATTGATCAAATTTGAAAATTTGGCATTATGTTAAAGAATCTGAAATTATGTTCGCCGAGTCCCACCCGTGTACTGGGACTTCAAAGCTTATCCAATAATTTAATATTTTGCAAACATTTCAATAACAGTTTCTCTACCTGTAATATACAAACGTATATGGAGAAACAATATTCATGATGTCATTCTTAAATAACAAAAATGACAGTAAATACCAGGTGGGTTTTTTTTTCATCCTCCATTTGAACAGTGATATTGTCACCAAATGACAGATCACATAAAATAAAAAAAGGTTTTTAAAAATACGTTAACATGTATAGACAAAATAATGATTTATAAAACAATAACAGTTGTAAAGATCATTAAATATTTAAGAGGTATTCAACAATAAATTGTCTCTCCACTTAGAAGATACTGAATATTATTCTGGAACAACCCCTCAAATACTTTCTGATATATAAAATCAGCTCAATAATGACGTGTAACAAGTACCGGAGCTACTATTTGAGTGCGTGCAGCATTTTCTTTTTTAAAGTGCTTTTCTGCAAAATAAAAGATAAGATTGCAAGAGGTCTAATGATTGAGCCCTGAGGAACGCCACTCTTTGTTTTGAACCTATAAATATTATTTTAGGATACATAAACTATAACTTTGGAGTGATGAGACTGACACAGAAAGAAAAAGACAGTGTAGAGACACTGTAAAAGCTACAGATCTGTTTACGGGTGAACAAGGCACCAAAGCCACATTAGGAAGCATTAACTTTTGATTCTTTCTTCACAGGAGGTAAAGGGATAGATTTACCTCTACAGACTCAGTTTCACCTTAACAATATCACTTTCAATGTCCATCTTTTCCATTGTCCACTTTTTTTTTGACTCCAAAAGATGGACCGTTCTACGTTGCATATGGAGGTTGCTGCCAGATTTGAGCAACATTCAACTGAATATAAACAAAGGGATAAAAAGCTTTTAACTGTAGTTGGTCCTTTCAACCTGAATCCTCTGCTCGTGCTGCACACGTCCACTTCACAGCGAGCTGTCCTGTGTGTTGGTGCTGACTGTAAAGAGTGAAGAAGGATCTTTGCTGGAGCTCTCTCCTCTGTGTTTGGACCCACTGGCCTTACTGGTTTCTCCCTGAGCACCACTGTAACTGCTGTTTGAGCCGGTGCTGCTCTTCCGGCTCGTCCCCTCTGGCTGAGGTATTCTGCTCATTGGCATACCGCTGCTTTTTTCTCTGTTGCCTTCTTTAGACTTGCCTTTACTAGTTTTAGCCTGTTTTGACGTACCCTCTTTTGGTTTGCTGTCAGGTGACTTCCCATGCGGCGGTGGAGTCTTGCTGGGCTGAAGGGGTATGATTGATGGCTGTGGCTGTGCTTGGACGGTGGGAGGGTTAATCCGGGTGAGCAGGGCAGCCATGTTGGCCTGTACTGTACCATTGCCGATGACCACGTCTGTGAGGCAGTCGTCATCAGTCTGCTCCTTGGCAAAGTTGACAAACACCTACAAAAATGAAGTAGCTTTAATGTCAAATGAATTAATTATTTGATTAATTCCTTATTAATTCCTAATTCCTTAATTCATTAGCTTGGTCAGCTTTTGAGATAATGACAGTCATCACTTTCTCTCTGATAACAGATCTTATTATGCATGTAACTAACCTTGATCTGATCTTGATCTAATGTGTGTTAGTAGATCAGAGAGGGGTATTTTTATTTAGGGAGGATGGGTAGCTACCCAGTCAACATACTGGACGAACCACATTGAGACGATGACACGCATCTTTCTCTGGTATCTTTTCTGTTTTCCTGTATTTTTTGTACTGTATTTAAGCCTGTAACAGGCCTAACGTAAGCCTGTTCTGAAACAACATACCCTGACTGATACACTGTTCTATTTACAGAATATTCCAGATCATTTCACCATAGTTTTGCAGAAACATTCATTAGTTAACACACTTGAGAGATTTAAATGCTTTCATCCCGGTCCCTTCCCCTCACCTGGTCCAGAGTGGTCTGTGAGACAGAGAAGTCAATGATGCCCAGCTCCTCATAGTTATTGGCCAGCACATCGAAGACACGAGCCAGGCAGCAGGCGTGTGAGGGCAGCTGGTACTGCAGCACGTTCTGGTGGCGCTCTTTCAGGTCGATGCTGGGGAAGGAGTTCTTCATGTAGGTGTTGATGGGGCATGAGTCCGGGTCGGTTTTAGTGTCCGCCAGATGGAGGATGATGGTGTAGCCGTCACCAAACCTAAACGATGAAGGACGGAAAGAGGCCTTATTTAAGGTTTAATACGTTACATCATTACTGTTTATTGGAATTGGATTAAAAAAGACAAGAATGTAACAACTAACACAATACAGAAACAAGTTAATCTCACAAACTTATACAAGATCATAACAAAGGTTATTCTGCACAAGTACAAACAGTAAACTCACACACATCATACAGTAGATTCACACACATCATACAGCAGATTCATACACATCATACAGCAGATTCACACACATGATACAGCAGATTCACACACATCATACAGCAGATTCACACACATCATACAGTTGCTTTGTGAGGCCCTTAAGTATCAGAGCTCTTACTTTTAAATTAAAAAAACTGACTGTTTACATTTTTTGAACAAAATGTTCATGCAACATTAAATCAAAAACTCTTTTCATCATTTTGAAAATACTTTGTGTTTGACAGTTAAACACTGTATTTGCTGCGACGATTAGTCAGTTAACTGAAAGGAAATTAATTGGTAACTATTTTAATAATGGATTAATTGTTTATGTAATTCTTTAAGCAAAAATGGCTAATATTTGATGGTTCCAGGTTCTTAAATGTGAGAATTTGCTGCTTTTTTTGGTCCTACATGACAGTAAATTAAATATGTTTTGGACGGTTTATTGGACAAAGCAAGACATTTAATGATGCTGCTATGATATTGTGGTGGACATTTTTCATTGTTTTCTGATATTTTATAGAAACAAATAATTAATGAATTGATATTGAAATTAATTGTTAGTTGCAGCCCTGTTTGACTAACACACACACTGACAGATGAGAGAATCATGTGTAAAAGCTTTTAGCTTTAATGGCATTGATGATGACTTACACATAAGTTCAGTCAAATATTGTGAACATAAACAGTGTAAGTGTCCTCGTATGCTCTCTTTGGTGATTTCTCTCTTCCAGACATCTTGTGACTGTAAACCTCATTAAGTGACTCAATCAGCTGATTTACTGTGACTGTAAGTGGTTTCTTCACAGATCTAGTGGAGATACTGAACTCAAGGAAGCAAACTTTGCTTCTGCCCAGCGTTAATTTAGTATTCGACACAGATGAGGAGGGGTGAAATCAGACGACGTGGAGATGTGAAATATTGGGTCTTAATGTGAAACAACACAAATCTCCACAACATTAATTTATAGGCAAATCAAATGTATTTGGAATGTAAAATTGGTGATGGTTAGACAGAAATATGCAGATATAGACCAGGTAAGAGTGTAGCATGAGGTTACCTGTTCTTCAGGTGTTGTACAGATCCAAGACACTGGAACCTGCCGTTGACCATGATGGCCATTCTGGTGCAGAGAGCCTCACATTCCTCCATGCTGAACATACAGACACAGGATAAAATCAATTTTCTTTTACACATTGAGAAAACTACCAGCCAGAATTGATGCAGTAGTAGATACAGTATTTATAGATAGATACAGTATGTTATAGTAGCAGGGAGCAGAGAGTTGTGGGTATTCAAACTGGCGTGTCTTTGCCATTACAACCTTGCATTAGATTGATATCTATAATTTAGTAAACATCTCCTCCTACCTGTGGGAGGTGAGAACTACAGCTCTTCCCTCTTTGGTGACGCTGAGGATGCAATTCCACAGAAACCTTTTAGCCTTTGGATCCATGCCAGTGGTGGGCTCATCCTAACAAGAAGGAAAGAAATCGAAGTGTGAAGGAAATAACCGGCAAGATGTGAGATAAAATAAGAAAGTTTATGTGTATGTTTTGAGAAAGGGCGCTTTTGAAAAGTTTTTGTCAGTTTTTGCAACATTTTTTATCTGTATGTTGGGTTGTTAAGTGTGGTACTGTGTGAAATGTTTTTCTCACAGTATTAATGTCACATTTGTTTGGCTATTCATATATTTCAGTTTCTTTATTTATCATATCAAGGGGGAAAGATGACAATAATTTATCTTCAGCTACAATGTCTGTTTGCTACCAATAAATATGTCTACTCTTTATCCAACCCCTTATGGACAGGTGAAACTGATAATAGAATTTGGTCGGCCATTAGGTGACTTTAAGTATCACTGAATTCATGTGGTTTCACCCAATCTTAGTGTTTGCTCTCCAGCCTGTTGGTGAACAAGTTCAATCCTCACTAGGAATATAACAGGCGGGGCCCCGATGAGGGAGATGGCGGTGGAGAGTTTCCTCTTGTTGCCTCCGCTGTAGCCTCCAGCCTCCCGCTCAGCGTACTGGGTCAGCCCCAGCTTCTTCACCCCCCACTGAGCCACCTAAAGGACAGCAGAGAAAGAACATCACTGTGACATCCTGCACACTGCAGCTAAATATACACATCGCTCCCCAGGGGAGTGCCAAACCCTGTTAAGTTAAGTGTAGTATAGAAAGAAAGTGACAACTGTACACTGGCTGAAGCTGACCTTGACATGTGAAATGTTATGAACGTGCAGGTTATGAAGAGCAGTGAAGTATCTCTTTACACTTGGATTTTTAGAATTTAGAGATTCAGTGTCATTTAATTTGAACACAGTACAGGTAGTTAAGTATAAAGATCAAATGGGAGGATGTTCATTCACATTTCTACATCATATCTTGCTGTTTTAATTTCAGTCTTGGTGTGAACTGTTCCTTTACGGCACCTTGGTGAGAGACTCCTCTGGCACCCCTCGCAGGCGGGCGTACAGCTCCAGATGTTCCCGACCTGTCAGCAGGTCGCTGATGGCGTCAAACTGTGGACAGTAACCCATCAGCTGGTGGACTCGCTCCATCTCTGTGAGGACACTGAGAAACCACAGAGACACAGTTTCACACTTCATGTGTTCTGGTTGATGTCGTTTAGCAGATGAAGCCTTTGTAGAGCTTGAATTTCAGTTACTGCAGGAGTAGGTGGTGGAGAAGGTTTATACCTGTGGTGGTTGAGGAAAGCCTCTCCACAGGTGATGGGCGTGTCTCCTGTCAGCATGCGAAACGTAGAAGTCTTCCCTGCTCCGTTCACCCCCAACAGGCCAAAACACTGGAGGACAGAAACACAACAGTACCATGTTACAAATTCATATATTCATACAAAAGCTAGAGGCAGCAGCTGGGACCTCTCCCTGGATACTATGTGAATTTATCTGATCAAAAATTGGATAAAGGTAGTAGTAATAGCAGTTCTTGTGGTAGTTGTAGCAGCAGCAGTAGTAGCATAAGTATGGTCATAACAACAAGTGTAGGTCTGGAAGTAGCAATAGCAGTATTTTTAGAAGCAGCAGCACAGGTGGTAGAAGTATTAGTAGTAGCAGCAATTTTATTAATTACAGAGTGTTGCATTTGGTGTGATTATCTCTCACCTCGCCGCGAGGAATCCCGAGACAGAGACGATCCACCGCCGGCTTCCTGCCTGCTTTGTAAACCTGCGAATCACAAAACACTTTGTTATACACTGACAACCAGGGATTCACTCTCAGTTTAGGATCAACTGAGAAGGTTTATCAAAGACTTTGCTCATCAACATGACCTAATACACTGATTGTGTGTGTATTTGCGCGCGGGCAGGAAGACACTTTACTCATTGATATTAAACTCCAACTCTGCCAACCAGTTGCACCAACATGCTTTTTCCACACCCTGGAGTATGGAATTATTCTTCAAATGTTTTTTATGGGATATCTTTTAATCAAAAGTTGGATCCAGAGATGCTCCCATTCAGCCACAAGAACATTAATGAGGTAGATGACGTACACAGTTTTTCTTTTACTTTTTAAGGCTTTGTTGTACCTTGCTGAGATCTATCATGGTGAGGATGTCGGCTTGTGCGTGGCCACTTTTGACCCTCTCTCTCTCCCTGGCCACGTCCTCATCTTCTGGACCAAGAGGAGGCATCTCAGGCTCGGCCCACCACGGCCTGAACAGAGCGATACACCAGAGAATTTAATTTAGTTTGAAGACTGATCATATATGGTAGACAAGTGCTGGGATAAAAATCAGAAAAAGCAGAGAGGGTCAACTGTTCATGGAGACAGGAGGTTTTGAATATACCTGAAGCGAATGAAGAACTTGTACTGCAGCAGTATGGTGAAGATGAAGAAGATAACACCTTCAGCTGCCATCGCGAAGAGGTTCTTCCCTACAAAGTCCCACTGAAGAGGGTCCAGAGTCTGTTTGGTGCCTGGAGGAGGAATAAATGCACAAAGACATTCCTGGAAAAATATCTCATGTGTGTTTACCACATTTTAACATGAAGTTAGTGTGTAAGTATGCAAAAAGTGCTCTGTAGTAATCTAGCTTGCACATAAAAGGGTCTAACAACACAATATACAGTATATTATATATTCAAACTGCAGTGCACAATCACCACAACAATGAGCAGTAAACAGCAACAGTGAAAATGTTTGCGGTTTCTCAGAGTGCAGGATTAATACTTTGTTTTTTAAAAAATGAAGAGAAATATATACACTATACAGTAAATAAAAGATTTATACTCAAGCAGCAGGAATAAAACCCCTCCTTTGGTCCGTACCCAGTCTCTGAAAGGCGTCTACCATAGCCTGGTTCTTGGCCATGTCGATGAGTCCTCGTCCCAGGCAGAAATGAGGGAAGATGAGGAACACCTTCTTAAGGATCCTGTTCACCTCATTCAAATGCTGGAGAGAAGAAGACTAGTTAAAGAACTAAATAATATAATTTTTTTTATCACTGAAAGATTACTGTTCAGTGTGTTGCAACTTATGGCTTTCTTACCTTTATTTACTTTTATTGATGACATTTTATAACTTGATAATTAATTTGTAAAGTCTCAAACTTTTCAAGTTCAGAGCTGGATGTGACTTAATTCAAACTCTCACAGATGAAAACAATGTTGCTGTAACATATAGCTGTAGAGCTGCTGTATAGTTCAATGTTTATGCATGACTGGTGCAGTTCGTACCTCGTCTACAAACAGCTCCAACACAAATGTGGCGATGCTGCCGTTGATCCCGATGAAGAGGTTGATGGAGGTCAGAACAACATAGGCCGTGCTGGGAACGGAGAACACAAAGGATGCTGGGTACATCAACGGGGTGATGGACCACCTGAAAGGAATGATTAGATAATCCAATAAGTAAAGACAGATACTTTAATCTTAATCTTTGTCTACATAGAGACACATGAAAATGAGAAAACCATTTATCATCATAACAGTAAATTCAAGTAATATGGAAGCCAGTTAAACTTTGATTAGTGGATTAAGGTTCATGTAATTCCATCATAAAATTTCATTCTGATTATCAAGATTATCAATGAAAACGTCTGTCTTTGTAGTTATGTATGAATGAAAAAATTAAATGAAAGAAAGGTCAAGATCAAGACGAGTGCACAGGAAGGCTCTGACATGAATCAAAAGAAATCAGTAGATCCTGGAGCATGGGGACAAATATGAGTCACCCTGATTATTCAGTCTGCTCAGATAAGATGATACATGATTTTAGGAGAACAGCAGCATGAAGAGAGGTCGGTGAAGTCTTCCTGAACGTACCCATAGAGCAGGAGGAGCAGGATGAGAGCAGGCAGGTTGGTCTCAGAGACGTACGACTGCTGCTGGAAACTGATGAAGATCAGCACCACCATGGTGGCTGGGACGGTGTAGTTCAACTGACAAAATGACAAAGTGTAATTTCAGGAAAAAGCCACTGAATATTATTTTTCACTGAGCATTATCTAGAATAAGATCCAGACATGACTGTCCTGATAGTGGTCAAAGACAAACACAGAAAAGTGTACAGATGTAATTGAGTTTATCAAAACATCGTAACATTCAAGTTACTGTTCATACCAGACCAAAAACAGCCCTGTGTTAAGAAAAGGAGCTTTGTTGGTGGAAGCGTGTTGTTTTAGGTGCCGGGAGAGGATGAAGTATAACCCAATTAGGTCAGTTGGAGTAATAGATCCATAAATTTGAAGGCTTATAAGACTTGAAACACTGACCAGCTCTTTATAACACTATGAGAAAAGATTTTTTTGGAACGCTATCATTGCGAGAATCATTTTATTCTTCATTTTGAAGACTGCCAGTTGAAATAGGCTGCACTGTACCAGGAATATGTGCTTGCACATATTAGATGCTGTGTGACATCCATTTGCACTGCAGCAAAACTTGAGCAAGGCTAACTTTCTTTTGCTGGACGACCCAGTTTTTTTTTTTTTTGGTCAGACCCCTCTGGTCTCCTGCAGTGGCTCTTGAAATGCTTCAAGGCGGTGGTCTCACTGAAATACATGAAGCGACTTTCACACAGAGCTGTAGTCTGTCTGAACACAGCCTTAGCTTTGGTACAAGGTCCTTATAGCAAGCAATAATAATAAATGTAAGAATGTTTCATTTATGACAGAAAACCAACTCAGCCTAAATGTGGCAGTAAATTATTAGTTGGAGTATAAAGTTCATTATCTTAAAGTACATTAGGTAATATTAGATTTAGATTACATTTCATGATTTGCACAACTACTATTTTGACAGTAAAAGCTGAATATACTGTAGATGGAACGTAAGACAGTGGTTATGTTCTGTTGATGAAGCACCTCGTAATCTGTGGCTCTTATTAACCTCAATGTCTGCACCGTCACTGACAGAACTAATCTTTTCCAAGTGTCTGTTTCTCCTCTGCTGTACTATGATGCATCACCAGACCCATTCCCTCCAATGAAGATGTCCCAACAAATATTAGAAATTACTTGACCTACCTTTCCAAGAATGGGATATTTTGAGATAGTTGTAGTCTTCAAAAGAAACACTTGTCACATTTTAAGAATATGTGTTGGACTCTCATTCCCCTAGAGTACTGACCATGTCCCAGGTAAAGTTGGCCAGCCAGTAAAGGATTGGTTTGACCCCGCTGACAAACTGAAGGTGTTTGGCTTTGCTGACTCGCTCCTCAATCAGAAAAAGGACAAAGCTGGCCGGCACAAAGGACATGGCAAATATCACGCAGATAGAAACCAGAACATCCACCGATGTGGCCATCCTGAAAGACAAACACAGAGTCAGGTAAACACAAACAAAACATACTGTACTTTATGACTGAGTCTAGCTAAAATAGTTGTAAATTGACCCACTGTTTTATAATATCCAATTATTAAATTAGCTTCTTCTGTGTAACTGGCTCAAGGTTCTCTCAGTCAAACTGTCATGTATGCTATACATTACTGACAATTAAAGAGAATTATTATATTGAATAGACTTGAGACATCCTTCAAATAGGTGATCTATTGAGAATAAAGAGCCCTAAATGAGATAAATTCACCACTTGACAACTGATTGGGGGCAATATAAGTACCCACATCTGCCATCATCCACCCAAAAACCCCACAGTAGAGAACTAACATGGCCATTTCGCTGAGTTGCTCCTTGGTGAGGTTGAGCGGGTGGTTGTAGGCAGTGATGCCATGTTTTCTCCTCTCTGGACCTGGTGGCAGGCTGGCTCTCAGCAGGCCGTTGTTCATCACGTTAACAAATGACACCATAGCATGCCAACCTTTGTTATTGTACCACACCTGAGTACAGCAGAGAGAGAGACACATTTATCACTATTAAACTTGATTGTATTGCTAGAAATATTTACACATAGCAGATGTCTATGTTTGGCCAGTTATTGACAGGAAGACAAAAAATACAGCAAACAACTAAGTAAAGACATAAACACACAAAAAAGACACACACTTACCTTGACATTGTTTTGACTGTTCAGTTCTCCCAGAAAATCCGGCAGTCTGTTTAGGAGATGATCCAATGAACTATTCTGTGATGCACCAAAAAACATCAGAAACATTAGAAACATTCAGGAAGAACAGCAGTGTTGGTTAAACAAGCCTGAAACCTCACTTCACCTCTGGAACTTGGTAACGAGTCCTGATTGCCATGATCGAGTCTTGGACATGTTGCGCCTGAGATAAAGTCTGGGTGGCGCTGCCCCCAAGGGAGAAGCCTCCATATCTGCAACACAATGATTTAACTTTAAATAACTTCTGGAAATGTACTAAGTCTAACCATTTGTTTTGTGCCCGTCCTTAATAAAACTGTAAAATACTACAGTTATAGGCACTGAAAATATTTCTTATGCCAACAACTTACCTGAATTCATTCACCCACTTCTTGGTTTTCAGGCTGTGAAAGACACATTAAGGGGAAACTGTGAATCTGCGAGGAAAATTTCTTAAGGAAACACAAACATGAGCTCTCTACATTGACATCATTGTTCTAACCAGAGCCATCTGTCATTCTGATATTCAAAATATGACGGCATTCACTCTGAAATGAAACATATTTTTTTAGAAACATGCAGATATATTTTAATTCTTTTGTCTCATATAATCAGGATGGATTCAGGGGAATGTTAGTGTCACATATTGGTCTGAATGCTGTTTGTAAAGTGTCAATGTTTTTCCATGTCATCAACATCAGCTATTAAAAATAAAACTATGAAAAAGGTTATGAGTTGTATAGTATGTAGGCTACAACTAATCAGATTTTATATTAAACTGAAAGACATTGATAGAGGAATAAAAGCATTTGTGAGCAATTTTCCTCAATGGGAAATAAACAATTACTTATTTAACAAACAAAATTGGGTCTTGATCATTGACATTAAAGACAGAGACTGCCTTTTTCAAAAGCTCAACTTACAAACACAGATGGACAGAGATGGAAATGTATTTTTCACCCTTGCATTTACCCTCAATAAATTTGAGATGGAGGTTTAAGGGTTGTCCAATAAGCTACATCAAAAGCAAAAACTTTCACCTAAAGTGAACAAAAGTACTTTAAATGGAATACAAAATACTCATGTTATATGAATATTATTAATTGATGTACCTTTTCTTAAGGATCTGAGAGTAGGTCTTCACCAGATAATCAGAGATGTTATAACTTGTCAGATTTTGGAGGATGTCTCCAGTCAGCCTCTTAATCTGAAAAACAATAAATGAAAAGATATCAGCTATAAGCAGTGGGGTTAGATACAAGAACAGACTACAGGATCTTCCACAATACACAAGCAAACATTTCATAAAAATGTTAGAGGGCTGCAGAAAACATCAACTGTGTTTTAGATTAAGATACATTTTCAATTAAATTGGTCTTTATATGTGCTTTTATTCAGCTCCATTTCAAATGAACAAAGATCAAGATAACGTCACATCACCATGTGAAAGTGTAGTGATGATGTTTTCAGCCCAACCTTCAATCCCGGATGCAGAACTCAGATCATTCAGCAGCACATTCTACATGTAAATGGGTCCTGATCTGACATCATACTGACCTGTGGAGGTGGAAGACCACCGGCACCCTGCGGACAGTCTGGGAGCATCCGGCGGACTTCCTCTGTGCTACACTGACAGTCAGGAGAGGGTCTCTCTCTGCTCCAGTTGCCTCTGCTGAACATTTGCCAGGTGGAGTACGACAACTGTGGCCGCATAAAGAAGCCACCCCGCTCGCTTTTACACTGAGGGCTCCTGCAGGGAGAACGTACAGTAGAGTGAACATGGATTGAAGATTTTTAATTTAAACTTTGAAAAGTTGCCTGAATTTAACAGTTTTAAAATAAAGTGCACAAGTGTGAATATTTATAGCTATACAGATTTTCACAAAACCCAGACACTTGTGTCGACAGAGATAAAGTTGTAGAGTAGATATTGTGGCAATTTCTACTTAATGCCAGTAAAGGTCATAGATTACTTAAATCCAGAGTATTATACTTTGTGAAGATTCCACGAAGAGATAGAGAAAAGTTTAGTTTCACTCTAAAAAGTAAGGTTTTTGTAAAGTGTAATGAATATTTTTGTATGACAGAAATAGTCCTTAATAAAATGAAAATGCTGATGTGTATTTTTTGCTGCCTATCATATGTTTCACATCATTTTTAATGTGGTATTTAAGATTCTGATCTATCTATCCTTCCTTGCCATTTTCCCTGGAGTAATGCCACTGAGACAACATGTATTAGAAAAGATGAATCACGTGATTCCGTATTACTATGTGTGTGTGTGTGTGTGTGTGTGTGTGTGTGTACAGAGGTCATCTTACGTGCTGTTGTCCTCTTCCTCTTTCTCCATGCACTTGGTACCAAAACCCGGCTGGTCAAGCAGAGCTTCCAGCAGGTTCTCAATGGCTGGGGTTCCAGGGGCGTCGTTGCTGTAAATATGAAATCAGAGGTCCAAATAACAATAACAAGGGATCGAATGAACAAAACAACAGACTTGAACCCTCAGTTTGTAATAGGTTACCAGTGACAGAGTAACAGAGTAGACAAAACTATTTTAATGGAAGAAGAAAAAAAAAAAAATCAAAATCCGTAGACCACAAGTTACCAATAAAATGGACGTGCTTCAACAACCATCAGTGCAAATTTTTTGATGAATACAAATATTTTCTGTGCGAAAGTAATGGTGAATATTTGGGTGCAGACCTACCTGTAGAAGGTGTACTGTTCTCCATACATCCAGGGCTGGAGCTGCAGAGAAGGGTACTTCCCAAATGGAGGTACGATGAGGCTGAAGAGCAGGGCGATGAGCACAAACACAGCAGGCAGAACGATCTGAAGCACAAATCAAACTTCAGCTGAGTGACTTCTCAAGATCAACAGCTACTTCTCCAGAGAAACACAATAAAAGAAGTCAATGAAGACCCTAATAACTAATTAGTAACTGGTGATGAAGGGACAGCACCTGTTTTCATTATAAAAACCATGAACCCTACAATGACAGATGGCCTTTGAATCTAGCTCTCTAACAGCTGCTACTGGTGTTTGTCATCACCTGAGCGAAGAAGCCCCTGCGGCTCCTGCGAGCGTAAAGCCAGCGTTTGATGAAGAGAGCTCTCAGCTGCTGCCAGGTCAGCCACCATCCGGTCAGGGGCAGCCCACCTTGGCCATCTCCGCTCAGCAAGTCTGTCTCCTGAGGTTCTGCATGCAGGGAAGGTAAAAGGTGAGAGCTTATATATTGGGCTGAGATCAAACATTCAGTGCTGTCCACCTCTGAGATGATGGAAGTTCCCAGACTTAGACTTTACACATTTTATTGCTCAGTCTTGTTTTTAGGAATACATCTTTCATTTAAAAACAGTAATGTATTCCAAATTTCCCTACCATTAAATAAGTATTGTGGCTCACTCTGGCTAAAATTGCTTAACGAAACACAGTAATTCTACAATTTGGCAGTGATTTATAAAAGAAATACTTAAAACCAGAAGATTCAATACAAAAATGTTGGTGTCCATGTTAACTTTCATGAACCTGTGCTCAGCGGAAAGGGAGAGTGACGATATTTTCAGATATATCTAATATGGGGAAAAATAAAAACACTATCTTTTTCTTTCTAATCCAGATTTTTAGTGAGTGGTGATCTAAAGGTACCTTGCTTACGAAGCCTTTTCCTTCCTGGCAGCATTATGGAAACAAACAGTCAGACTTGGAGACAAAACAGCAGACTGACTGTACATGGAACACTGAGTGATACATACATGTATTTGTGTGACTGTGAGTGTATGTACACACCTCTCTCTGGTTCTTCAGCATGTCGTCTCTCCACTCTCTGCCCTGATCGCTGCTGGCTGTGGGGAGGTTCAGCCTGCAGCTCTGGTTCAGCATCCACACCGGTTTCCTCTGCTACTCGCAGAAAGATCTGGAAATGATCAGGATGTCATGATTAAAGATTAAACTCTTTACAAACATAATTAGTTGCTATCTGAAGGGGTGTTTAGTGTTTTTAACTCTGTGTCAAACTGTGAAAGACTTTTCAAACAGGGTAAATCTACAAGATCTAAAACAAGAATTTTGTCAATGAAGCCACAGGCAGCAGGTGGCAGTAAAAGAGCATCTGGTAGCTTTACGCAGAGGTCAGAAGAGCAGGGTGAGAGCAGTTACACCTCACACAGAGCACTTATCAGGCTCCATAAATCCGCTATCAGTGTTAATCTGATTCTAGCGTTAAGCCCATTATGACCATGGCTGCTCCACAAATAACCAGCCTTCCTGGTAAAACCTGGCTGAGATCACGCAGGTGGGAATGCAAAGCAGATGGTGGGTGTGTGAGTGAGATGGTGACTCTGTTACAACATAAACCTGTCACGTACACATACACGGTTAACGCACATAAAACCAGGTAAGCTCGATCTGCCACCAGCAGTTTGCTAGGAGGACAGTATCCTGTGTTTTTCTCATGGTTTTCCCTTCCTAGTGTTTCATGTTGGTCCCCAGTCTGTCTCTCTCTGTGTTTGTGTGTGTGTGTGTGGGCGTATGCTGGGCGTGACTTCCTGGTTTCCCTCTCCCATTCAACACCTGCAGCTGATCTACTAATCAAATCTACAAGACAGCAGTATAAAACCCCAGTTCATCTCTCCAGACTCTGCCAGATCGTTCAGTCACCAATGCGGTCCAGAAGCTACAGCCAAGCTTCTTGTAAGCTATTTGTTTTTTTTTTCTGATCTCCCGAATGCTGCTAATTCTTTTCTCTGCCTGTGCATCAGGTTCACCACTCCAGCTCCCACTACACCTGCCACATCAGCCTTGTCCTCACCTGCCGTTTGCCAGCTTGGATTGTGGATCCCCTATTTGCTCTGCCCTCCCTTGAGCCCCTCTGCCTGCTTCAGTCCTTCGCCCTGCTCTGCCATGCCCAGCCTCTTTGCCACATCCAAAACCAAAGAACACTCAGCTGAGCCATCAGATCCATCTTCAACTCAACCTACAATAAACTACCCTTAACCATTCCTGTGTCTCCTGGTCTGTGTGTGCATTTGGGTCCTAAATTGAATTGATATATCGCAGTTGGTTTCAGTTGAACTTTCTGTTGCTAGTAGCTACTTGCACTGTACCATAGCAGTGGGAGTTTAACTGTTTTACACACATCTTTCATCTACTCTATGTCCTTGTTGGAGCATCATCTACAGCTGTTTTGTAATTTATGATGTGTTGGAGCTGGAGTGCGGGATTTTTGTCTTCCCCTTCTGGCAGAGAGAATAATTACAAAAACGCTGTTGATGTGCTTACCTCATAGGCTCTGAAGTAGCCTACTCTCTCGTTACTGTTATGGCTGTAAAACGCTGGATAAATTCTTTCGAGTGTCGCACAACCCCCGCAAAATGACTCGTTTCACTATCAGAATTTTATCCATTCAGTCCAATTACTGAGTTTACTGCTAACTAAGATAGCCATTATACTAGCTGTCTGAGGCTAATGTGTTGCTAATACAACATTTAAAGTATCTGTTTGTTGGGCTATCTGTTGTGTATTTTACTCTTTTTACTTGTGGGCTCTATGTGTATGTTTACTAAATTAATTACCCTGTTGTACCTCCTATGGGGTCTTAATGAGTTTGTTTACATGTGCACTAGTATCCTGGTTATGATTGTATTTTTGGAGTATCCAGGTTATGTTTTGCGCATGTAAACACCTTATCCTGGTTTCAGAAACCTGGATATGCTACCTGGAGTACTCCAATAAAAACCAGGAAACTTTCGCATATAAACACCTGATCCAGGTTTCTGAACATTCTTTGTTGGTACAGAAAATAGAAACTGAGATGTTCAAGACACAACTGCACACAGATAATTAGAAACCTAGGTACTGTTAGAATCATGTACACAGAGATATGAACTAGTGCGCACTCAATGTTGTTTTTAAAGTACTGGTTTTACTTTGTTTCTTTCAGGCTTTAGGGACAACGTAACTAATCTGACAGCTAGTCTAGAGCTAGCTAGATTTTTTTGTTTTTTTAGTTGAATTGTGTGTGAAGAAAAATATCTGGCCAGTGGGGCAAGTGACTTATTTATTCATCCATCAAAAAGAATGTAAATGTAAATAAAATGTAAATACTTACTTCCTCCAGTGTGCTGTCTGACAGGCCGTAGCTGCTGATGCCCAGCTCGCTCAGCCTCTGATCCAGTTCGTACAGGAAGACAGCCATGCTGCTGTCCTTAGCAGCCATCTGGGGCAGGTTCATCACCGCCTCGCGCCCTGACTCTTCCACCAGCCTCGCACCCGGAATGTATTGCTGCGCCAGGGAGAGCAATGCCGCCAGGTCTGCCATGAAGATGATGATGAGGAAAGAGATCATGTGGTGAATCAGACCTTAGCCTGACCATACTACAGTCTTATTCTTATTTAATCATTCATCACTTGTAGAAAGTGCAAATGCACCAAACTGCACATTACTAACACGGAACCATCTCAGTTTAGAGAAGTTTAACACTCACATGAGCTGCTCTCCTCACTTCCCAGCCCGGTGTCTTCACTCATGGAGGATTCGCTGTCCTGAAACACACAGCAGAGTTCCCAACATTTACAGAGAAGCCAAATATGATGGTGTGACATGACTTACAAAGAAAGCCAAAATGTCAGTGGCTGACTGTCCTCCCAGGTCTGTGGATTTTGATTCTTTCTTTCTGTCATTTGACATCAAAATTTTTACATTAAAAGACTCTTTCTGTGTTTCTGTCGTTCTTTCACTCAAAGTAACAAAAATGCTGAAAAACCTTAGTAAAAGTAGGCAGCTTGTTGTTGCTGGTACTGGTACTGGTGCTGATACTGGTACTGCTGGGCATGCTGGTGTCCAATCCTTCTCTCTTGACCACGGTGAGGTAGTAGCCAGATCCCAGTTTAGATTTCAGAAAGAGCGGCGAGCCGCAGCAGCACAACTTTCCCTGAGAGATGATGGCGATACGGTCACCTAGCAGCTCCGCCTCGTCCATGTAGTGAGTGGACAGGATGATGGTCCGGTCTGACAGAGAAAAGACAGCAAAAACGCATATTAACTTTATTTTATTTCTCATACATTTGTATACTTTTTGTTCTCTTCATTGCATTTTATAGTGTGAAGTGTGTCAGATTAGGAGAGAGGAGAAGGATGCTTCCAAAGCAAACTGAACTATGGGTTTGAGAGTAGTAGATTAAAGCAGTTGTGGCAGATGGTGAAATAAAAAAATCTCTTCCAACATTTCCTTCTCAGGAAAACCAAAGACAAATACTTTTGATAAAAGAAGCAACTTCATTTTGACAATCACTACAATAAACAATGCCACTGGTATGAGGAAGAAGCAAGCAATCTTAAACCAGTCCTCCCTGCAAAGTATACTAAGGTGTCACAGTAATGTTACAATATACTGACAATAAGTTGAATTGGAAATATTATATGCATAGATTTCAAAACCTTTCTCAGATGATCATTTTTCTTATCTCTTGGGTACTCATGTAATTCTTCAATTCAAGCTGATAAAGCTATAAGGTTTTCACACCAAACCAGCAGTGATTGTTTGGCAGTTCAGGCTGGCATACTCTGGCATAAAAGGCATCTCATCTTATCTTATCTTAAAATGTGACCTGCTCTCAACCCATCCAAAAAAACTAGAAATACCACTTCACGGTTGTATGCCTCTGCCAACCAGTCAAGTTGCAGTTTACATCCATTTTTGTCCAGACTCTTATAATATTTGTAGTGAAGACTTTGAAGGAATTTAATAAAGTCACCACAGTTTCAAGGTGGGCACCAAAGATTAGTCACCAATTCAGTATCTGACCAAATGTGAAATATGGTCACAATCTCCCCTTCTGAGTTATGGCCATGGTGAATAATGGCAAGAAAAGTGTTTTTGCAGAACAGTATGATGTCACAGTGAAGTTGAACTTTGACCTTTTGGATATAAAATGTCATAATTTCATCATTTTAGACATTTGTGTGAAACTTTGTCATAATTAGCATATGAATTCTTGAGTTATGGCCAAAAATGTGTTTTGTAAGGACACAGAGACCTTGACCTTTGATCTTTGACAACCAAATTCTAATCAGTTCATCCTTGAGTCCAAGTGTCCAAGTTTGTGCCAAATTTGAAGAAATTGCCTCAAGGCGTTCCTGAGATACCACGTTCATGAGAATGGGACAACCTGAAAACATAATGTCTCTGGCTACAGCTGTTGCCGGCGCGGAGGCATAAAAATCATACTTATTTGTATCGAATAATATTATTTCCTGTCCCAGAAATCATCTTGCAAACTTCAAAAAGTTTGCAAGCCCACACCTTTGCGGTATTTGAGGAGCAGATCCCAGATCCCTCGGCGGGAGTAAGGGTCAACGCCAGCTGTAGGTTCATCCAGAACAACCACCTTGGAGCCTCCAACAAACGCTATCGCGACAGACAGCTTCCTCTGCATACCACCTGACAGACAGACAGGGAGGATTTTAGTTTTGGAACAAAAGAATTTATCAAGAAAGAGTTGACACCTCCTTTGTATCCATACAGATTTACACAAGGGGGGTCAAGTCATGTTTTGATACAGAAGTTAAACTAGTGAGTCTACCAGAGAGGTTCTTGGTCTGTTCATGTCGTTTGTGCAGCAGGCCGACGTCGTCCAGCAGAGTTTCCAGCTCAGCCTTCACCTCTGCTTCAGACAAACCCTTCAGACACCCATAAAACCACACATGCTCCTCCACTGTTAGACTGAGACAGAGAGACAGACACACTGCTCAATGACTAATAATAACAGCAATGAGGAAAAAGACTCTTGAAATGAGCATGAAGCATGTAACATACAAGTAGAAGACAAAGCAGAGATTGGAGAGACGAGTCTTACATGTCAAACAGGACATTGTGCTGGGGACAAACTCCCAGCGTCCTCCGGATGATGTCCATGTCATGGCGGATGTCCATCCCCTTGATATATACTGTCCCCGAGGTGGGCGGGAACAAGCCAGTCAGGACAGATCTGACATCAGATACATGAGTATGAATGCTTTGTTCGGCACAACTTCCTCTTTGAATTAGATCTCATACATTTTACAGACTTTAATGTGTAAACTGAGTGCTGATGTCGGCTGAGAAAATACATAATCTCATTGTAATTATCTTTAACAAACACAAAAATGTACAACAGATGAGGTGACAAAAGGTCATCGATGGGTCATCTAGACATAATAAAGACATCTAATACTGTCAAAGTTTTACTCAACCAAAGAGATTATTTCAGCATCAAATCCTATAGAAATAAAACTCTAAACTGCCCTCATACACTTTCAATCCTCAGCTCTTACATGGTAGTAGTCTTGCCGGCTCCATTGTGGCCGAGAAATGAGGTGATCTGCCCCTCGTAGAACTTCAGGTTGAGGTGGTTGACGGCCAGCTTGGCTCCCTTCTTGTAGATTTTCACCAGGTTTCTTATGCTCACACCGAGGATCAGGTTACTGGGTTCTGGTTCAATGTGATCTGATGACAGACACATGATGTATTTATGTATTATAAGATATTACATTTATAATACTAATTCTGCTCTCACAGTTATGGAGGAAGAAAATATGCTCACAATACATCTTTAATCACTAAGAACATAATTCCACTAACCACACCACAGGAAACAACTCACAAGGATAGACATTATGGATAACAGGAGTCAGGGAACTCCTCAGTCAACAGAAGAATGTAAAGTCTGGACTTTACAAGTCTCCTTGAGTTCTTAAACCATGTAGTTAATGGGCTTATTGTCTCATCTCATTAACTTGATTTGTATTAATAGGCTTAAGCTCACAAAACTACGAGTACGGCCGTTTAACTGGTATGAAGACCAGATGAGAAGACAGCAGTAACTGGGCAGGATGACAAGCTACGAAAACTGTCCAATACGCAAGATACTTGAGTCATGTGCTTCTGTTTACAAACAGATGGTTGTTTGTAAATATATAAATATATAAATAAATTCAGTGTAAGAAAAGAGAAACAGGTGCTGATGTGCAGCAGCTTCCCGGGGCTCGTACCTTCATCCTCCTCTGCAGGCGCAGGGGGGATCGGCATGCCCGCCTCCAGGGGGATTCCACCCCAGTAGTTGATCTGGAAGATGAAGTACCACGGCCTCGGGATCCCATATTCACCTGGTGTAAACACACATACACACACATGCACACATGCACAGATACATTTTAACAAGATGAAAAAATGCTTTTCTCTTGTTTTTATCTTTGTACTAATAAATATACTCTTCATTTTGAAAACCTTGGAAAAGTTATGGATTCAGTACTAAATTTGTAAGTAAGACTCCATCTAAAATCTCTCATTTGAGAAATGCTCAACACCTGTAGACTTAGAAGTTTATAGTTTACTCCTTTACAGATTAGAGAAACTGGTTCTTTCATGGTAACTTTAACCTCTGATTGTATCTCAACAGGAAATAAAGTGCACACTATACTTTTAGCATTACTAGCCGGAAAAAGTTGCAGAATTATTTTGCCTGAGGAAGTAGGGTCAAAACGTGTTGACTTTATTTTAGTCCAAGGAGCTTTAATCCAGTGTGCAGATTTTTTCATAGCTAGACAAAGTTATTACAAAAGTGAACGCAGTCGTACCAGGAAACACGGCTTCGATGTACCAGGCTGCGATGGCGTAGATGAAGGCGTCCACGTAAAGCATGGATATAGAGGTAGTGAAGCTGTATGAATCTCCTTCCACAGGACTTGAGTGCAGGTTGTACCACTGGATGCCCACACCTTGTTCCTCATACTGAGAGAAGTACTCACAGCCGAACCCAAATGCCACAGGAGAGAGGAAACTCTGACGGAAGGAGGAACAAACCATTTTAAATTTTGCAATTAGGACAGAAGGCAGAAAAAGCCCCAAAAATTTAATGAATTTCATATATTTTAATTTAATGTTAAGTTTTCTGATTTAATCTGTACATGTATTCTGTTGCATACTGTTGCATAAATTCAGTGTTAAATCATTATTTTTTGTGCAGCTAGGAGTCTTTTTCTGGAACTGTACATATCGAATTAGCGAAAGAAACTTTCTGATTGTACCCATAACTATTTTACTCACAGCAAGGACTCTGTGAGTGGTCTTGAGGTGGTCTCTCCAGGCCACACACAGTACGTAGGGCAAGTAGAGGCTGAAGTATATGAGCCCCCCGCAGGCAGCAGCCAGGTTGGCCTTGGAGAAGAAAGTGCTAATGAGGAAACACTGCATGATTGTGGCGGTGGCAAACGCCGTCAGGAAGAAAAACACAACAGCCGGGTCGCTGTATGGCAGGATGTCCCCCCACTGAAAAGAAGGAGGAGGAGGAGGAGGAAGAGAAGATGGGTTTGTCAGTGGCTACAGGAGACAAATGTTACAAAAATGAGTTAAACTTTGTTGTACTTTGGACAATAATTGAAGTATTCCAAAAGGCTATAAAACACCTGAATTTCATATCTGCCCTCACGAATCTGACTAAAGGCAAATTTTTCTGTTTCTCATGATTTTTGTGCTGTTACATAAACATCAAAGCAAACCAAGCTGATCACACCCATCCTGCCAATTTGTATTTTAGTGTGTATTTTTCTTTTTTGAGTAAAGTGAGTGGTCATCTTGCCTTGAGCAGAGCAATAAGGAGCCCTGCAGACACCAGGAAAGGCACAATGCTGCTGATGAACCAGCTGAGCCACAGCGTTCCCGTACCCAGACCCATAATCCTCATGGTTTCCTTCAGCCTCGCCTCCTTCTCGTACACCACGCCCTTGATGATCATGGCCACTGAGTAGATCCAGGCCAGTGTCATGAAAAGTGGCAGGGAGCGGTTCAGCACTCGGAGGAAACTGTTGGAAAGATAACCAAAATTTATTTATTTAATTTATTTGGTGATGCAAAATAATGATGCAGTGAAAGATGAAGCAGCAGGTTTTTACAATAAAAATCTGACATATTCACTACCTTGGTTATTTTAGTGAACTAATAAAATGGATCTATTCAGCAATTTGATGAGGACATCTTGATTCCCCTTGAGGACCCCATTTGATCCCCGAATCACGCATCAATAACTACTTGTTAGAGAAGTGAGTTTGAGGCCTTAAAATCCTGTTCAAACCAACACACCAAGTGGGGAATGATTAAGATTAACATCTACCATTGAGGTGTCCCTGAGCAAGGCAGTAAACCCCCTGCTCAGTGGCTGCACTGGTCTGTTCCCACAATCAATGTGTGGCACAATGACATATGACTCACACATCATCCACATAGCAGGGGTATGGCATCTGCTGGATGTAGATGCCGGTTGTTTGTTTAACTCCGCTCAGGATGCGGCTCACAGCTCTCTCCACCAGGTCCTGGACGTACACGAAGCCGCCCCAAATGTAGCGCATGTCGTTGAACGGGTCGGCCGCTGGACCAGGATCCCAAAACCTGAAGAAAAACACCAAATACATCAACAAAAAATCCTTTTGTTCGTCCATGTTTAAGTGCTGGTGAAAAAAAATCTCCTTGTTGCCACATAAAGACTGAAATAAAAAAAAAAACATTTTACAAACCCAAGAGCAGCATTTATTTTGTTAGCACACACAGACGAGCAGGTAATCTTTTAATGGTAGTACAACATGACAAGCAACTAAATTTCACCTTCCCAAGCTAAAACTTTAAGAACAGATCGGGTTGTATCTCAATCTTTTTTATCCAGATACCTCAAAATGATGCTCTCAGCCTTTAAAGGATGAATTTGTGGATATGTTTTAAATAAAGAGGCAGCATCAGCAGAGAAACCTAGTGAATCTCTAATTCAAGAACAATTCTATGTCTATTCACATAAAACCTAAACTGTGCTCTCACAACTCCAGTGAAAAGGTCTATAAACTAATGTAGAGGAGAAGTAGGATATAAGCAGGATGTTTTAGGCGTCCTCGGTACCTGTCCTTTATCTTATTGGTGCGGGTAACGTCATCAATGTCCATTCGAATCTTGTAGGTGATGTGGGGCGGCAGCTTAGGAGATGAGGAGTTGGGAAGCATGAAAACCACACCTGCCCAAAACTGCCTGTCCTCCAGTAGCTCCAGCGCCCTGTTGATCAGCTCACCTTCAGTCTCAAAACCCTCCAGTTTGTTCAGGGAGAAACACTGCAGGAGATGACAGGAAACGCAAAAGATATGAGAGGTGAATGACAGGGAAGAGAAGCTGTCGCATTTATTCCCAGTAGAGGAATTTCTGACTTTTTGACTTGTTTGGAGAGCAGCATGAAAAGAAACAAGAGTGCCAAAGGAGGATGAAAGGAGAACCTCAGTGATTTGTGCAAGAGTGCTGATGGTGTGGCTGAGGTCGTTGTAGATGTCCAGCCAGGTGGGGGGCGCTCCAGGCCTCCGAGGGGCGTCTGGTGAGGGTGTGGACAGGAAACGTGTGATCCGCGAGGCCGTCCAGGATGTGTTCTCCAGACGCAGGTTGACCAGCACTGCGACCTCAGGCCGCTTTAACAAATCCTGCCACACACACATACACATATATTATACATCCAAATAACATACAATTTGTCATATAAACTCATCCGACCTGTAGAGTAAAAGAGCAGCTGGTGAGTCAGACCTGCAGCAGCTGAATCTCCACGCTGTTCTCCATGTAATCCTTGATTTGTGGTCCCACCTCCATCCAGGCTTCATTCAGAACCTGGAGGATCTGCAGGTCTTCGAAAGTCTTGTTCACCTTCAGTAGACAGAACTTCTAGTTATCTTAAATGGATGAATTTACATAATTTGCCAACCTTTGGTTATCTTACAATTAGACAGAATACACTTTAAATCAAGAAATTATTAAGATTTAAAATAACTGGCTCTATATCTGAGGACGTTGCAGTGACATGATGTCTGACTTCTTGAACTAAGCCACCAGGACATCTCAGAACAAGTAAATTTCATTTTTTTGGTCAGGTTTCTGTCCCAATGTGAGACACAACTTGATCATTTGCTGGTCAGCTGTGCTATAAAACTGTGTTCTACCAATCCACATTAAACCTGAGCAGAGTCAGTCATCAAAAACTAAAATACTTGCTTGTAACTAATGATATTAAACAAAAAGTGCTTAAAATATTAAGAAGGATGTTTTGGTTACATAAAATGCCAGCACAGTAATCTTTCTACCACAGTATCATCAGCAAACAACTAGAAGATTTGTTGGTGATACCAACCTGTTAAGTAGACAATTGTTGATCTTAAACATCTTACAATCATTCTTTGAAAAATGTTGATCCATCTTAATGATAAAAAACTAAAAGTTAACTTCCTTGTCTGATTACTTTCTCTCTTTTAAGATTATGTCGAGTGACATTCCTTGGACTCAGTAAAGTGTGACTTGTACCTCTTTCATGACTTGTTGTACTTGAGGAGTGTCTGGTGTGTACAGCAGTTTTCCACTGAACAGAGGTTTGATTCCTCGCCACACAATGCGAGACAGAGGGTTGGACTCCAGACCCTGGATCAGACTTTTACAGAATGGAGCTGCAAGGATAAATGAACAGACCAAACAGGAGAGATGTTGAAAATATCTAGTTAAACAATACAAACAATACACATACATTGTGATTTTTGGAATTACTATAGATTTTAAAGCTTACAAAAAAATCAAACCATGAGAAATCCAATTTTCTTTTTATTTATGATCATTTGCATTTTGAAAATCAACTGAAAAGTTCAGAAGAGCATTTTCCAGGTTTCAGTGTTTTAAAGCAAATCATTAAAACTGTTAGACAGGAAATAATTTCCTCATCTGCACAATTATATGTTATTTGACAACTTGTCAAATATTAGTACAGATTTCCAACAAAGAAACTACTGTAATTACACACAAACTAGGTCGCGGAAAGCCTCTTACTGGTATTGTTGGCGTGGTCCAGGTCGGTGTCCTCAGTGCCATTTTTGCCCAGGAAGGACTTGATGTCATTGTCTTCATACCAGTTGAGTGATGGGATTCGCTCACCGCCAACCTCAGGATGACCACACATGATCCTCGAAAAAGCCCGAAAACTCTCCCTGGGCAGTGCTGTCCGATTCTCCGGAGACAGAAGTCGCAGTGCGGCGCTCATATCCGTAAAGCTGGAGAGGGAGGAGAACTGAGGGAAGACAGAAGTAAGAGCGAAGGTTATGGAGGAAGAGAAAGGAAACACAGACGAGGGAAGAAATGCAGGGAGACTTGATGACATGTGATATATCCTCGTGCAAAAATGAGACTGACAATCCATTCACTGTTGGTCTCATGGTTACTGTACTATAATCTCAACATTAACATTATAATGACTTATTGATAATAAATGTGTAGCACCTTCAAACAATCTGTTCAATCTACAGGCTATTGTCTGAACTAAATACAAGCATAGATGGACATGAAGATTCAGGTTGTGAGTCAGGTGTTCTTACATCGTCCACGAGGACAGCCAGCTCCTGAGAAGCTAAGGTGACGGCTTGGCTGATGACCCTGAGGTCACCAGCGTTGGCCATCAGACGGTCTCTCTGACAGGGAGGAGGGAAAACAATGAATCCACTGAATTTTGTGTTAATTAGCACTCAAACAGATGCATAGTTCAACAACTGATTTATCAAAAAAACCAAAACCAAAACATTGTAATAGCACTTATTACAGATCCCGTGTCCACTGATTCCTACCGTGAAGAACTTGGTAAAGTCAAGCTGAGAGATAAAGAGGCGCTCGGCCTCCTGCAGGATGTCAGCTGGCAGGCCACACAGCTGAGTCTGCAGATCAGTCATAACTGCTTCTCCTCTGTCCACCGTCAAAAACTGTCCTAACATGCTTGCATTACACACCAAGTCCTTCAGCTGCATCTGAGCTCCAGCCACAGCAACCTGGATGGTACACAGTGATATCCCAACTTTAACAAACAGCATATAAATCCTGTTTCTTACTTGCAATTGTCATCTGGGTTGATAGTACATCTTCTATGTTACACAGTTATAGTGTATGTTGTTTTCCCCACTTTACTTCATACTACTTTTCATGATTTCCTTCATTCTTCTTAATTCAAAGCCCTGTGTTTTTTTCACCCCTTACTTTAATAATTTTTTATTATTTGTGCATTAAGACTATAAACATATTACTTGTAATTTTATATGGAATTATTTCATTTAATGCGTCTGAAATGCAAGTTAAGTAGATTTGGCATCTTTTGGGGAAAAAAGTTGATATCTCACCTGAAGATTGAGACGAGCCTTCAGCAGCTGGTCCACAGTCGCAGGCGACAGGCTGCCGTTGGTCATGAGGAAAGTGGAGAACGTCTCATTGGCTCTCAGGTATTCTTCTACTGGGAGATCTGCATTGGAAACATGAAGATTAAGTGCTCAGTGCTACAATTAAAACAGTATTACAAATAGAAGTCCACAACAGAATATCTAAAACAGATTGCTCAAAACACAGGCTATTGGAGATGAGTTCATTCTCGGTGAGAATTATTTTTAAACTAGGATGATTATAGTTAATTAGTTGTTTTTCAGGTAATACCTGACATCCTAAACTTAAACTGCTAACTCATATTTCATATCTCCGGCTGAAAACATAAATACTGTGTTTTCTTGTGGCTGGCTAACTTTAGCTGCTCTATCAGGCTCATTAGCAGGCAGCGAACAATCTTAGGAAAACCCATTTTCTTCCAATGCCAGTAATCTGCTATATTCCCTAAACTCAAAAATTAAAATACACACTCGGCTCTGAAAGCTGAATCAGTCTAGTTGAGTTGACTGATATTTGCATTTTTCATCATTCATGATGATAACTTTCATCAGAAAGGCTAGCTCATTAGCTTACCTAAAGTTCTGGCTTGTATGGTTAGATTGGACTTGGAAGCTCAACTAAGTAAACTATCATATTGGCCACAGTTATAGACTTCATAATATTAATTTCCTCCTACAGTGGAGATCAGTGTAATGAAAACCTGTTCAGCAATTCTTTTATTCTGCACTGTAAGGTTTAACTTAACAATTTAAGTTATTTTTGCCTCCTAAACAGTTATACCAAATAGACAATCTTAGTAAACTAAAACTGCAATTTCCCTCAATTAATAAAAAGAACAGTTTTGAGTTTTATAGTATGTTCTTTACTGTATGGATAGGTCAGGATTGTGGGAGTCATCAGATGTCTGTTGGACCATTTACATTGGATTTGTTGCAGAAAAAAATCCCACTGAAGAACCTGCTTTCATTCATTCAATTGTTTGTCAGGGGTAGTAAAGTAACTCAATCTGCACACAGCAAGGAGAGGCTGAACAGCCACTCAGTACTGCTTTCACAACCAGTTCAATAAAAGGCCGCATTCAGCCGGTCACTCGACACCTGTTTAAAACCATTCATACAGACCAGCTACTGGCTGCTACTGTAACTCTTCAGATAAGTCTGGGAACAGCACTGGATAAAAAAAATTAAATTGTATGCTTTCTTGTTGCTGACGGGCCTGCAGGGACTTTATCCCATTATATCTGACATTTCTTTCTTATAGTTTAGCTACACAATGACAAAGAAACTGCCCCCTTTGGCGATCTGACATTTGAAACAGAGTTCCTTCTCAGTATACTCAGTCAGATCTTCCCTGAACCACCATTAATCAGTTTTAGGAGATGCCCTACTCTATAAGATAAACTGGTACACAGTCATCTTCAGTCAAACACCCAATAAACATGGTTGGCAAGTGTAACCACTGTTACCACTGCACAAATGTAATACAGACCTTTATGGAGTCAATCCAATTAAGAAACAAATTATTTGTCAGCTGAATAAGGTGCTGCTGTAGAAAGTTTTCACCCAGTTTGTTTAAGTGTAACTGTGTTTGAATGTCATGGTATCACTTCAGATCAGTGCTAGAGGAGATTCAAACAAGATGTGGTACTTGGCCAGGCTCCAGATCTCTCTCCCAGCCTTCGCATGCTCTCCATCAGATCTTGAAAGCCAGAGAAGGACCGGTTTCCACTGTAGGACAGAACAGTCTGAGCGTCCACGAAGAGACGAGAAATTCTTGAGGAGAAGGACAGAGAGAGGAATCCTTACTGGGACGGACACATGCATTCAGACACATATACTGAACTACAGAATGGCCCTTCCTTCTGGTGCTGAGCCATCTTGCTCAGAGGCTACATACTGTTTGTCTCAACTGTTACCTAGCTAGCAAAATAATCTGGAGTGGGTTTTAAATCAAAGCTGCACACTTTACTTTAGCCTGACATTTTATAGCTTCATGATCTAAAAATAAGCCAAATTCAAGCACAGTACAATGCTCAAATTTGGATTAAAAACACTTTTACTAAATAAAATAAGACAATGTACTCAATTAGCATTTTCAGACTTTTCTGGACTGACTGCAGCTTGTCTGTTCATCTAAACAATGATCCTCTTGTAAACTCCACCACTCCAGACAGCTGTCCATATTTTTACCTCCAGTCTACCTACATGGAGTTGTCAAAGTTGCCAATTTGGCCTGGTGTCTCCCCCGGTGTCGGGCCGTGGAAGCAGGGGTTGTTGATGTTGCAGATAATGCCCTGAATCCAGGGTAAGGTGCCTGCTGATGGCAAGGCTTTGTTTGGAAAGTGACCTACAAGTAAAAGAAAAGAAGAACAAATTAGGAATTAGCCTTGAATACAACACAATGAAAGTACTGTGTGAGTGACCCAAAATACAATCCTACCAAAAAACAAACAACCCAAAAAAAAACAAGCTGCTTATGTGAACAAATGCTGTGCTTTTTACATAACTGACATTAAATTATAATGTTATGATCCTCAACCTGTCGTGAGCTGTCTTTACGTGCAAGCCTGATGAAGACAAAAACAAACAAGAAAAGAAGATGCAGATTCTCACTTTGTCTTTATATAGGAAATGTCCAGGAAAAAACACCTGCACAACATGCATCATTTGTAAAGTTTTCATGCTCACAAGCAAAATTTACTGTATGTTGCAGCACCTTTCTGGATGCTTAGTGTCCACTTCCTTACTTGGAATACAGCCAAAGTAGTAAGCAGTAAAGTACTTCCTTATATAAAATTTCCACTTAATAAATGCCTCATATAAGCACTGAATAATTAAAGTTGGTAAAATGCAAGGTTCTGTTTTGTATTTTCTTTTCCAACTTGTTATTGTCTTTGAAAAGTTAACATACATAACAACATATCTGCAAAAATAAAGTTACCAAGATGTAGCTTTTAGGGGTCATAGAAAATTTAAGACACTCTCCAACTGGCCTATATTGTGTTGTGTTATATTATGTTACCATGTCATGCTATGTCACCTTATGCTAATGCAGAACTTCTCAAAGAAGGTCAAGAACACAGCAGGTTAGGAAAACAAAAGTGCGTGCGTGGCACAAGAATCGCTCTCAGTGAGATAATCGTCTTTAGCTGGTTGGCAGGAGGCCATTTTTCAGACCTCTAAGTCTTTTTCAGACCTGCAGGTCAGAAAAAACAGTGATTACATAATATGACTCACATTGGCTCTGTTTGTAAGGAGGGTGAGAATGGCGAACAGAGATGAGGATGACGAAGAGGAAGAGCGGCCAGAGGAGCTCGATGATCAGCTGGATCTACATGGGAGGAGAACATGCGAACTGTTAAAGGGGGAATCAACTAATCCATCACCTTCAGTGACCTCTGTCAGAGACCAGCAGGAGTATCCCCCAACCTGGTCACCTACTGTAGCCTTCACTGTAACTGACAGATAATTTATTTCTATATTTTATTTTTAAAATTTAAATCTAACAAGATATACAAAGTACACACACACAAACATGGCACAAACATGCCCTCCCTGCTCCACCCACATACAAACTGAGAAAATTTTAATAATTGAAAGGAATAGGTAAGAGTCAATTAAAATTAAAAAAAGAAAGAAAAGAATAAACCAATATATAAATAAATACAACATAAAATAAGAAAGAGACAATGCAAACAATCCTGACTTATTCATAGACGACTAATGTATCAATTGTGATAACATTTTTGTATCAAATCTGATACAGGCGTTGCCATGGTGTCCATATAGGTCAAACAGGTCTGCCAAATCTGTGTTAAAGGTGTTGTATTCATTTCTGACAGTATATGTAATCTGGTATGCAACTGTTTCCAAAAACCATCGAGCTATGAGGAGATGGGAATCTGACTTCCATGCAATGCTAGTAATGCAAAAAGCTATTTCTATCAACTTTCTATCAACTTTTTTTTGAAAGTTCCTTAAATGTGTACTAATGTTTGTAAGATTCCCCAATAAGCAAGTTTGTGGAAGGTAAACCCTGTAATGTTTTGCCATAATGTAAAAGAAGTCGTACCAAAAGGTACTAAGTTGGTGCAACACAAAATTGATCCCTCCTCTATACCAACTGACACATATAATTGTGATTTTTGCATGAAACTTCAGATGGTGGAGTTTAATTTCCAAACTGTGTCTCATAATTATATTTTTCCTGTTTCCTGGGAACTAACAGACAGACTGTTCTGTTCCTTTCCGTGAAGTGAAAATGTTGGCACCTTGTTTCTCCTGCGGTATGTGATGTTCTTCCAGAGCAGGAGAGCGAGCTGCCTGAAAAATCCCATCGCTCTCAACAGCTACCTGGCCATGATGGTTTACTAGAAAACACAAAACATGGCAGTGGTGAGAAAAACAAAGGTTCAGCAGGGTGAACTGTCCCCAGTTCAAGTACAGCTCTGTCCTCTCAGACCCCTCTGTCTCCCTGTTTCCTGTCACTCTCTAATGTCCAAAAACAAATAAAGACAACAAACATGTCAGAAAAACTAATCTTAAAGTTCAGCAATGACACGGAAATCCACTAAACTGATTTTAGGATTTTGTTCTACAGTTTCTACATTTTATGCTGCACTTGCTCCAAATGCCAGGAAGAGGTAAGTGCTGTAAGTACAGGGAGGGTCTGTAACACTGTGTGCACAATTTAGCATACTGGCAAGCTAACAGAGCCCTGAAGTTATTTACCTGAATGAAAGTTGAATGAGAAACAGTACTGTTTACAGTACTAATGGGGACTTCTTAGTTTGACACTTTGTCTCTTAAGACAGTTTGATTATTTCATAAAATAATCAGTCCAGCTTTAAAATGTTCTTTTCAAGTAAGAAGTTGAGTTTGTAGACCGTTTATCTTAAGAAAGATGTTTCAGACAATTTTGTTCAAAAAGTTTTCTGCCATATCCCTGGCCAACAAATTAAACTCAGACAATCTTTAACTTAAATTAATTATTTCTTTTTCTCCTCTATTTTCTAAAATTGTTGAAAGTTTCTGCATCAGTTTGTTCTCTTGTGGTGTTTCTGTTCTTAGTTATTCTTTTAGGCAACTTTTTGAAATTTAGTGTGTGTGTGTGTTATAAAAATACATGAAACTTGGTTTCATTGTAACTTCTTTAAAACGTTGTAAATTGCTTTCTGATCCTGGCTACTGGTAAGCTATCATTAGTAAGATCAGTAGTGAGAAACTGTTCCTGAGCTTCCCCCTGCAAAGGACACAACTATACCTGAGGACAACGGAACTTAATCCTCAGTAACTAAAAGCTTTTTCAAAATCTGTTTTATTTTCATGCCCTTGCCATAGACACACGTGTTGGAGGAAGTTAAAACTTGTATCTAAGAGGAATCCAACAGGTTGTTTTTACGTTTATTGTGAGTGAAGGTTGTCTTATGTGGCCTGTGTGATCTGCTCTGACAATCCCCTGCTTCATCTTGAAATCCTCCTGATCCCAACAGCTTACCTCTGAGACTTTAACATTCATTTTTGCTCTTTGAATGCCTTTTAGACTATGGCGGTATCTTCCACATGTTTTGGTGCTGTAGTAAGCAATCTGCGCTCATGGTTTCTGCCAGGTTAGAAAGCAATGCTCAGGCTCATTTGCTTTGCAAATCAAAATCTCACAGTGAAACTATATTTGTGCTTTAATCTATTTACTTTTGAAGGCTTTGCAGATGTTAGTAAAGGTGTGTGTGTGTGTTTTTTACTATGTAATTTCCCCTAAGGATCTCCCTTTTCAAAACCTTGTGGAGACCTTAAACAGGAAAAACATAGTTAATTAAAGCCATGTAACGTTAACGCTAAAATAACTGTAACTTAATGTGGCTGGCATTACAATTTAGCGTTAAATTAACACTGTATGATAAATATGAAGCATTTCATTTGGGACGCAACTTAGTCAAACAAAATGTAAAGTGAAACTATTATGTAAATGCTATAATCACTACAATTGCCCATTTATTTCACTGTTCGTATATAATATTTACTACTGAAGAAAATAATTAACAGTAAGCTAAAGAGGAAAACATTTTTAGCTAACGTTACAACTTGCTATTCCTAGCATGCTACAGTGATGCTGTTAGCTAGTGGACAGGCCCTTCCCGAATACAATAAATACAACATTTTGAGCTCCAAAGACTCATAAAACTACTGTTAATTATTACCTTTCTGTATTTTGGGCGATAACGTCTCCCTTCACTGGTTCGGACACACCAACGGCCGGTCGCTTGTCATTGACTCCACATTTCGTTCGGAACAGCAGGTGGAAGCTGAGTAAAGACCCGCTCATAGCCGACGCTGATTGGCTACCGTACTTAATAGGGCGGGATCACAGAAGCCGGTGAATATCCTAATTGGTTGTCGTCAATGTTTTGGGAATTGGAGACGGGTGATTGGCCAGGCAATGACAGCGCAGTGTTAAAGTTAACAACTGTATTATAATATTCAAGTGAGAATAAATGGCATTATTTTATTAGTACAAGCAATATATTATACATATTATATTTTTAAATGATTAAAAAACATTAGCAATGTTAATTTATGCCATTGCATTTACAATTATAGCATTATTATTCTAATAAACACTTATCAATTCAATTACATATTTATTGCAATGTTAATGTTTGTGTAATATATATATATATACACACACACACACATACATATATACATATACATATACACACACACACACACACACACACACAAATAATACAAAAAGCAACTTTGCATGTGATATGTGTTAATCAACCACTGACTCTCAATAAATAACATCCAAAAGATATCTTACAGATCATTTTAATGAACATCCAAAACAGCAAATTCTTAAAAATATACTTATCTCTCTATCAAATAAGGCAGTTATCTTTAAATGTGCATATCTGCTTCCTGTCAGGTACAGCCAGGGAAGCAGCGTATGAATGAACCAGAGTGCCGCACTAAAAAGTCTTTGAAGCTTGTGACTGACACTTGTTGACATGCACATGTACGTGAGGGACTGGAAGTACATCACAATAAAATACACAGATCCTTTGTCCTGATTCAATAAGGTTTCCTCCATGAGCACTTTCAGGTCAGGCACATTGGCAGCCCACAGCAGGCTGGAAGACCAAAAACCCATCTGAAGTACAGTCTACTCAACACCATTCACCACCATGTAAGTTAGTGAAGTCAAAAAATATTGCGTTTTTGCATTATTGCATCTCAGCTACCGCCTGTGTTGTTAAATATCTGATAAATATAAATTGAGAACTAACATCTATCCCTGTCACTTTAATATATGTTTTTACAATAATTCAATGTACTTTAATTTATCTTAAAAATATATAGCTAGACTAATTTGCAGTATTCAGTGGTGTGACAACAGCTTATGATATGCTGTATGATCAGTTGCATAATATTTAGTGAGTTTGGCAAAAGTTCATGTGGTTTGAACACTGTGCAGTATTTTTGTCCCGGATGAAGTATGAAGTGCTCAAAGAAACACTGGCTGCTCTTGTCCTGTTAAGAGCCGATATGTTGAGGCTGGCATGGTCTTCAAGTGAATCTGCCGAGAGAATGAAAAACAAAATTTAAATTGTGACAATGTGATCCAATTCAAAAATGTGAAAACAACCAAAAATAGTGGTTTCTATATTTCTATATTTATGACAGAATGATATCTAATTGTGGTTGTTATCATTTTCTCACCTCTCCGACTGCATTAGTCAGGATCTGGATGATCTTATTGTGCGGTGTGGCGACCACGCTCTGCCCGTTGATTTCAATGATGCGGTGCCCGACACGGATGCCTCCTCTCTCTGCTATACCGCCTCGCATTAGACTGCAGATCTGCAGTGGAAAAAGGAAAGGAGGAACATTTTAAATTCAAGACCAAGGGATGCATTAAAAGTGTTTGAAAGCTCCAGAATAAGATAGCAGATGGACTTTTAATTAAGATTATTTTGTTAAAGTACTGTTCCCAAGGTTAAGAACTTTTGAAGCTTTTAAATTCCCTTTAAATTACCTTTTATCAAGACAATACTGACTCAGTGCATTTCACATTTACTTTCCTCTTTATATTATTACTGATGGTCTGTTTCATTCAACAACCCTTCAATCACAGCCTGCTTCCTCTTTGCTTCTGCTTTGCATTCATCATCACACCTAAACACGTTGGTGGGACAAAGTTGAGTCCAAATCTGATTTAAATCCTGTAGTGAAAGATTGAATATATGAATATTGACTCACGATGCCGTCCTCCACACTGAAGCCCAGCTGAAACTTGGGATCTGGTCTCCTGATAATCGCCATGGTGACCGGAGGGCAGTGGACAATGCTGAGCTTCACATACTTTTGGTTTTTCAAGTCCTGAGATAAAAACAAAACGTGAATGAGAGCGACAAGTTATGGCTACAGTATTTCTTTAATGTATTTGGCTGGTGGCTTTGAGCCTTGTTTTCTTTTCTCTTTTAAAGACTTTACACTCTAAACACAGATAAATAGAACCACTAACATACCTGAAATATTTGTCTCTTTGCAGAGTAAAAAAACAGTATATGCTTCACAATGGCAGAATGTATTACAGTTCATTATAATGTTCTGGTGTTTATATTATTTGATATTTTGTTCACCACAGGTAAAAATGTTTGAAAGGTTTTTCCACCTTGACAGAGGGAAAACATCTGAAACTAACAAATGCTTACATTTGAAATATTTAATATCATATTTAATAATATATTGTATTTAATAATATATTATGTATAAACAACTGCAGTGGATGAATACTGATATTGGCTCTCAAAAACCAAATCAATACTCTGAATACACTATCAAATCAATACTAGTACACTCATTACATGGAAACACAGTGCCATCTAGTGCATCCTGAGGACAGTACATCTGAAGAAAACACTGAAAATCACTGAAATGTACAGTAAATACATATTTTTTAGGCAGTTTACATGAAGCCCCATTGAGAAATTCAGCCATTCCAGATATTATCACTATGATTATAAGTTTTAGTGCTCTGTCTTTCCTTCTTACCCGGATGATGTTCTGGCAGGTGGTGATGGGCAGACCCACCAGGCTGGTGCCATTGACGGACATGATGCGGTCACCGATGCTGAGCTCACCACAGCGCTCAGCAGGGCCTCCATGAAGGAGGTTGGCCACCACCACGGTGGGCACGATGGAGCCCCAGCCCGACTCCACCACCGCCAGCCCCAAAATCTCTCCAGGAGCCTTGGTGATGACTACCTGAATCACAGACACACAGCAATTAAGGTGTTTTCATTCGGTTAACCAATGATTTCACTACAACTTTGTATCTCTGTGGGTGTTCGTGCTTACTTCAGTTGCACTCATTATATTATACTCTTCTTGTGTTATTTGGTGTAAAGAGAAGTTAAAAAATGTCCCTTTACTGTACATTATTATGAACATTACCCTCAGCTGTCCTCTAATTACTGGCAAAATATGAATAAGAACATACTGAGCAGACAGATGGACAGTGGAGAAGTGGATTATGTTGCAGGAATTGTATGAAAAGTTTTGATATTTTCGTTGTAACTGGATCACAACTGGATTACTTTGTAACTGCCATGAATCTAAGCTGACACCAGCTGCCATCCTCCATGAGTAAGTTAACAACACCCTTTTTAAAGGGTGCGAGGAGAGACTGTTTGATACTTACAGGTAGATTTTGGTTGAAGTATAAAGCAACATCAACCTCAGAATAGATGACAGATGAGAAATGATATTCAGTTCCATAATGTATTTTTCAAGATGTTTTATACCTGTGCCTTTGTGGAAACTTGATTCTGTTCATATTCTAATATAAATATCTATATTTTTTCTGTATTTTACAATCCTGCAAGTCTTCTCACACGTATAGAGTCACATCTTCATTACTAGACCTCTTATTAAAGGCGCAATGAATGACTATGAACAAGTCTGTGTGAATGATAAAGTGCATTTCGTGTTAAAGCATGTAGCCACAATCACTCCGCTTACCTCTCGGATGTTCTGAGTGTCAGAGAAATGAGCCAGGTCTCCGTTGTAGAGTTCCTGACTTTCCAGGTAGTTGCTGTATTCGCCAGGCCTCAGATCGCTGGCCTTGATGCCGCTGGCCTGAAGGAACTGCTGGTAGGCCACTCCGAATGCCTGACCGATAGCCTGGGCTATGATCTGAGCCTGGATGGAGAGATGGGAAAGAGGGGAGAAAACAGATTCATGTTTCAACATTGTACTTACATAGTTTTTAAAGAAGTTTTTAAATGGACACAATTTTAATAAGAAATATTCTTATTTAACGACAAACTACTTTCTTTTTTACCCTCAATTTTAACATGAACAAACTGAAATAAATACAGTTCTTTTCCAAAAGATATATCAAACCCTGACAGTGAAATATCATAGAGAGTGGGAAAAAGTTCCCTATTTTCCGGTACAAGGTGCTCCATTATTTGTTACATTCACCTTCCTAACTCAAATAAAACTTCATGCTAAATGAGTTCAGTTAGGAAAAACTAGCAGCAGAAGCAGTGGCCTCCTGGCCTTCAGTATCCCGCAGCTAATTAGTTTCTAAAAGAAACTCTTCCTCCTCTTTTTCAGTCTTGCCAACTGTGGGAAACTGGGACAACAGCCAGACCATTTTTATATGCAGGAGAACTCGCTGGCTGTCTAGAGGAAGGAAACCAGGCCATGCTGAAGCTGAAACTGTTGTCTGGCAGACACAGCATATTTAATCAGAGGCAAACGCAACATTGTGGGTCATGGGTTATACAGTTCAAGGCTCAAGACTACAGATGAACTGAAACTATGAAGTTGTCGCCACTATGAAGCTCATTAAAGGAAACACTTTTATTAAATTGTCAGACCTCAGTAGCTGTTGGAGTCCAGGGTTCAAAATATTAGATCTTGTCTAGACAGCCTCCATTTTCTAGCAAAGAAATTTACTTAAGCTAAATTGATTTAACCTTCTCCAACATGTGAACATGATATAAGATCCAAGTGCTGCCATATCTATCCAATCGCTAACTCACATCCTCAGAGGAGAAGACGTGGCAGATCATTAAGCACTTCTTCTGAGGCCCCGAGGAGGATGACGAGGAGGAGTTAGAGGGCGGGTCGGCATCCTGCCCTTTACGCTTCCTTCGTGCCATCAAGACCACGATTTGGCCAATGTCTGCGATGTAAGAGATCATCTGCAGAGCGTGATCCATCATGGCCTCCTGAGTGGAAATGAGACAGGAAAGGGTTAATTATGTTGTGAACATTAAGGAGACAGGAAGGTCTGGTGTTCACTTCAACTTGCAGAGACATGAAACTTGCTGTAATCCATTACAATGACTAATGCCACACCTTTATTTTTTAAATTTTATTTTAGTTACGTTGTTATCACCTGGCTGGTACTGTATTTGCAAGCAGAGAATTTCCAAACTTCTACTTAGTGAGACATGCAAGGACACTCCAATGTCAAATGAATGACTGCCAGAAAGCAGTGATGATCTATGTTGACAGGAAAATAAATTCAAAAGGCAAACATAACTTTAATTAAGAAGACTGTAAATTTGCTGTGAGAGTCAGAGCATCCTTGTACAAACAAGGAGACTTAAAAAAAAAAAAAAAGTATAATATTCACAAATTGGTACTAAAACAATAAAATTACTTTGACCAGTATAACCTTCCCTTCAGATGCAATTTAGAGTTGAAAAAGTCAAGATGCTGATATGAGAAGAAAAAAGTGAAATCAATAGTGATGAATCTTATTTGTAATTAATAACTGAACCCACAAACACCGTGATTATCTTTATATCCATAAGTATGTCGCAGTGAGGAGAAACCAGCCATGCAAAGAGGGAGCTGACAGTAGATGACCCACTTTTACTCTCCTGCAAACTCAACCACACAGTGAAGGAGACTCTGCTGTTACTGCAACACTACAGCTGAGCTCTAATATTAAATCACCATCCAATTCTATATTAAGGATTACCGCAGGGCAGCTTAGCTCAAAGAAGAAAACTTGCAATGCTCAAACCTGCAGTGCGGAACTTTTACTAATAAATGGATGCCCGTTACATTCAAGCCCGTGCCAAATGACTTCTTAAATCTGAGGCTTTTTTGATATATTTTTTTCATATATGATAGTAAACTGAATATTTTTGTGTTTGAGCAATTTAAATAGAAAATAACTCGCAGATTATTTGATAATGAGTGAATCTAATCAGTGCAGAAGTCTCTACACGTATGTTTGTATCTTATTCCATAACTCCTCTACTCAACACACTTTTCTAACAGGCCACAGTGAAAATACTATGTATTTATTGTATGTATTTTTGGGTGAAGTAAGATGAGGTTAATACATTTTTGACAACATCCTTGAAAGTTGATGATTTGGACTCCAAAGCTTCTCATAGCAGCTGAGAGCAAATCTAAAAAAAGCATAATGCAGTGACGTGAAGTGGTCAAAACAAAAGAGGTAAAGAAACTCAATACTACAGGGGAGTATGAGGTCACATGACTTTTTGTGAGCAGCTAGAAAGACATACCTGTGTGTCAGCAGTGAGCACTTTGATCCGCTGAGTGGAGATGAATAGATCCACCTCTGTCATTGGCTGCGACTCGCCCTCTGGAGCCTGAAACAAACACAGTCACAAAGACTGTACCAGTGCTGCACCTATTACCGATATTGATCAATATCAGAGGAACCCTTTGATTCCTTTTACAGTACTGACATGAGTACATTAAAATATGATAGAATGATTTTGATTCCATAATGGTATTTTTAGAGTAAAATCTCTACTGCAAAGATACAACAGAGAAAAACTATCAAATAACAAAGCACAACAACCCTGTGCCTTATTTTTAAGCTGTCACAGTCGAGGCAGGTGTGTTGAAGTGTCCTGCCGGTTTTTCAATGCAGTATCTGGGATAAGCTGATGATTTTGGTGCATCTCTTACTGGAGTTTACCTTTATGCGGTCCACAGCCTCCTGAGCCTGGGTCATACGGGCGTTTGTAGACGGGTTCTTCTCCGATTTGATCTGGGTGGAGCCCAGGTACTTGGCACCAAATATCACACCTTCTAACAGGTCTTCAGGATCACACGGACCAGGAACTAAAAAGTACAGTAACACACATTAACATATAAAAATCACCTGGCCTCTTTTCTTTCTATAGCCACTGAGAAAAGAAGCACATTGAAGTGACTTACCATCTTTATATGATAGATGGTCATCAGCATTCTGCAAAAACAGAAAATAATGAATTGTCAAGTACAGAAATTTAAAATATTAATTATGATAATCGATCAATTTAGTCAAAGTTGGTTAAAATACCAAAAGAAGCTGCATCCATTGCTTCACAAATACAAAGCAATCTTAGGTAATAAAAATATTATTAAAAACATACTTTGAGTTACATTAGGCTCTGTTAACTCTGATGATCATTTGTCATAAATTTTGATGTTTTGTAGACTAAATAATTAATTGATTTAAACAGTAAAAAGCAAACTAGACAGAAATTAATTGTTAGTTTCAGTCAAAACAAAAAATTATATATAATAGTTACAGTAGATGTAGTAAGAAGGAGTAGTATGAAACTTAAGTACAGTAAGTTACATCAAAATTAGGGCCTTCTGTATAAGAATAAGAATAAAACTTATTTAAATGTAGCTAATTATGTGTTAAAAGTTAATTTTTCTTTTAGCTGATTATAATGATTTTATCTCATCCTACCTGCTCGCTCTCTGCAGCAGCTTCTTCCTCTGGAGGCTCTTCCCCCAGCTTCATCCACACCGGCTCAGGATACTCATCATCAGGCAGGGAGGTGAGAGAATCGTCCCTGTGCCGCTGCTGATGACCATTCCCATAATGCCCCCAGAACCTCTGGGCGTCCTCCTGATTGTAGGAAACTGACACAACAGCGTCCACCTCCCCTCTGTGGGGCAGGCAGGTAGGATGAGGGGGAGAGCTGATGTCTGTGCACTGCAGCAGTCCCAGCAGGTCTCGCTGGTGGCTTTCAGAGAACAACAACCCCGTGGTTTCAGAGCTGTCGTCTGTTAACAGGGAGGGAGAACATGCCTGCAGATCAGACAGGCTGGAGTACTGATGCTGGGAAAGGCATGGTGGCGTCCTGCAGCTGGGATGAGGCTCTTCCCCCATCAGCTGGAGCTGGCTGAGCAGGGTGTGGATGCGGGTGTGGTCTTCATCGCCTGATCTCCTGTTAGCAATCTCCTCTTCAGTAAATATATTTTCAACATCCTTAAATGTCATCTCCTCCTGGTATTCCCTACTTCCCTCCAAGTTCTCAACACACTCTCCTTCCTGTTCCTCAACTGCTTCATCCTCTTCCTCCACTTCCACCTCAGGATCCTGGGCTGGCTCTGTGTTACTTCCCACAAGCTCCTGCTGGTTCATGTCAAGTGCAGCCACAGGGGCATTCACGTCCAAAGATACTAACACCGGCTCACCTGGACTCGCCTTGTCCAGATCGTCAACACTGGGAGGGAAGCCGGGGTCATCTAGATCGTCTGCTGAGCCCACTTCACTGGAGGAGTCAGACTTCCAGTCTAATGGAGGAGGCTCAATCAAGTTATAAGAGTCCAGATCCTCCACCACTGAACCTGCCACCGTCTGCCTGTCGACAACCCCAGAGGCCTCATCAACAGAGACAGAGGCAGAGCACTGGGTGTCTGAGGGTGCAGGAGCTGACTGATCAGCAGAGCTCAGGTCCATTTTGTAAGAAAGCCTGTCAGAGGAAAACTGGCATTACTATGTTGATTCCTGGTTTTAGTCACGATGCAGGAGACTTTGATTCAAAGCCATCAGGAATTTGGTTCACTAGGTTTCCAACTATCTGAATAGCCCTGAAACAAAGCATAAAAAAATCAATCATATTTATGTAAACAGAGCTGTCAACTTAGACTGTCTTATGTCATGTGTTCATTGCTGGTAGACTAGACACAGCTGCATCAGTTAAGTCAGTACTTTGTGAAGTAAATACACCCTCTTGTCCTCATGGACCCATGACCATCAAGATAGAAGCAGCAGCCTGAGGCTCAAAGTTCACTGACAGCACGTGTGCGATGGGCAACCATCATACACATCCCAAAATAACACCTATTTTATCTATGAAAGCAATTTTTTATACAAGACATTCAGTTTCCATTACATGTATATGAATGTATCCTACATACAGTTGACATGAGGAGAACCAGGCGGCTTGGATAATACCGTTAAATCATGTATAAGATAGAGCACACCAAACTTCATTCAAAAATCTGCAATTTTACCTTTACTGCCATCCCAGACTGACTAACCATTTTCAATATTCCTACCTTATTTATTGAAATTATTTATTTTGTGTTTATTGTTGTGTACTGCACATATGTTTACGTGTACACACATATAGATATGTACTTTTACACTTGCCATGTAACTACATAACTTCTTATTTCACATAGGTGACCAAATCTGTTTGTTTTGTTTTTCGTACAGGTGTGGTTTCTTTTTTTCTCTGATCTTCTGTTTTGTAATTACCTAAAGTCTCAACTGAAACTCCGTATACTACTTATCTGTTTGGAAACCCAATAAATAAATAAAGTCTTGAAAAAAAAAAGAGAAAAAAATCTGCAATTTTCATGGTGCTATTCTTATTGGTAAATAGTGGTGTCATTGGAAAACATGATGATGAATTATCTAACAAATCAGATCTTCTGGTAAATTCAGCATATAAGTTAAATTATCCACCAGGCAGTGCAGTATTTTTAATAAATGTCGTTTATGATACTGGTTCACACCGCTTTTTAGGACACACTAATATTCAAGATTCAAGTTATTGTAACACATTGAAAGGAAAGTCCGTTTCTCTCAGACCAAAAAGACTTGCAGAATAAACAATTTAAACAAACATAACTACTAAAAATATGCTTCGCAAATATATTAAGTTTCAGAAGCAAAAAGTAAAGGAATTATATAAATACACGACAGTATGAAAGTATGTGTAACGTTACTTAAGAGAAGAGGAACCAATTATTTGATTTACAGTTAACAGATAAGCACATAGCTCGGAATAAACAGTGTTAACGGTTTGAAGAAAAGTTATTCAGAAAAAAGGTGCAACTTTACTACACGCTCTGAAATTAACAGGAAAGCTTTAAATTGACAAAATGTTGATGGAAACTGGAATTGACACAAAACTCTTCTTACAACCAAAACAAAAAGTAGCGGCACTAACGTTACAGTGCTGGCAGAGTAGAAAACTAACGGCAATCCCCCCAAAAACTCAAAAAACCTGAGTACAATTTAAACACTGCGAGTCAAAAACAGCTGAGTTGCTAACTGAAGTTAGCTGTCCAAGTAGCCTAAAGCTAACTAGTAAGCTAATAAAAAAACCCAGCGCCCTAAGAGCAGCTCATTAATAAAATGTGTATTTGTGTATTAAAACACGGCAGCTTAAGTAAAAAGAGGAAGTCTCACCTGATATTTTATATCTTTCTCGCTTTCTTTGTGCCCACACAGAGACTCCTGTTGGTGCCACGACAGATAAATTGACGTGGTTTGGGATTTGAGTCTTTTCCAAAACTTTGGCTTGATTTTATTCGTCATACTAACAGCCACAGCACCGTTAAATGTTTTCTAATTTTACATAATCCCAGGGTCAAAGGAGTCGCGGTGTAAAATATAGTTTTCTTGTTGTTGCTCCCGAAGTCGAGACTCGACGATTTTATTTATTCGCTGACTCTATACTTGTGCTGCGTTCACGTGCTCCTGCAATTCATCACCACCTTCCTCGTTTCGTGACGCTATATTGGCTTCGCAGTATATATCTAATGAGTTAAGCATACATTTATAGCACGTATAGCACAAAAACACTTTTTACTTTTTGGAAAATAATTACAATATACAAATTCAACAATTTCATGATTTACAACTTAATCATCCGATGTATAATGTACTGTGTCGATCATTCTGGTGTGATATAATTTGTATTAATGATGTAGTAAAGAACAGGTGGTCGAACCTAGTACTACGGCATACTGAAAAGGGGCTTCTGACAAGTTTTTAAATCTCTTTAAGAGGTTGATTATTTGGTTTTACTCTCAATTACGGCTCGCCCGCTAGTCATGAACGCAACGGTTGCTCGGTGCCCAAACGTCACCGTTGAAGCGTCCAGTCCCGCTCAATCAAACATCGATACAAGTGATCGAAGAACGAAAAGACAATTTATTTAAAAAGTTCATGATTTTACATAATCAAATATTACTCAAACAGCTTCTGTGTCAGTTGACTAGTTACAAAGACTGTTTCCAGACAAAACCTCACCAGTGTTGTCTAATTACTTTGCACTAGTTTTCTTCTATTGATTCTTTAATGCAAATCACATTTCTGCAGCTAATTTCTAAGTTATCACAACCACAGCAGCTTGAGAAATTGTCTGTAGTGTAGCTAGAGACCATTAAACAAACACTGAGTTGGACTTTAACATAGTGTCGCAGAAATATCTTTTTCACCTGAGCAACTGCAGCAGCCAACTCATTAAAAAAAAAAAAAAAAAAAAAAAAATCACAAAAAGATGTAATAATTAATTTACAGTTTTCATTGTACATGAATAAATGTGAGATTAAAAAACAGGTGCATGGAGTGCAAGGCAACAATTACCAGACAGTCTTCCACACATTCATAATCTTCTTGGATTCATCTTACATCTTCAATCTCTAAAAACATTCATTATATTATTTATTTTAGCTACTTGTGCACTGACCTTCTAGGGGGATCGACTGAACAAGTAGTGACAAATGTGCCTCACACATATTGGCTGTTCCAAGAATCAACCTGTGACCTGAGAGGCGCAGGATGAAGTCTTGGACGACTTTGCATGTTCAAAAACAACTGAGGAGACGTGTATTTCTCAGGGAAAAGAGTTGTTGTCCCAGGCAAATATTTGGACATTTGGCTGCACTGAAATGGTCTCAGAGCACAAAAAGCAGGAGGTATTACCTGCCCAATACTTTCTGACAATCTCTACACTGCAGTAATAAGCTGTTTAAATGCTTTTATCTGTAAATAACGACACATAAATTCTAAATCCATTTAACATGTTTGATTGTGTTGCTAAAACAGTTAGTTGAGAAATGTGATGGCTCAATGAACGAACATTTAATTGATTAATCTCATCATCAATTCACATCTTCCGCTGTCTAATGACTCCAAATATATGTAAAAAATCCAGTGAAATTAAATAAGCTTTGCTTCTTTTTCAAGAGGTCACAACTGAAGAAATCTCTTTGATAATATTCACTTATTACTATTTAGTTATAATTCTAGAGGATGTTGATTCAATGTTTTTTGGACATTTTGCTTGCTAGAAAACTGCAAAGAATTTCCACAGTCTGACTTGAGTCTGACGATACTAAAGACCAGCTCGACATCCTTTCACTCAGCTTTTTCCATAGATATACGTCATTCCTGCAGTGCTGATAAAACATCCCTCACTGTGAGGTGAAGACTAGGCACTGTCAGATTAGTCACTGTTGCCAGCGTTCATCTGGATCAAACCAATCAGAGATGAGATGGTGCCCATCAGCCCGACCAGCCAGCTGGGGAATCGTCCTGCCCACAGGAAGCCGGGTGGCATCCAGTGAACGGCGTTACTGAAGTCAGCCATGCTGCTGAGGACAGACAGCAGCTCTCCTTGCATCTGCCTGTGGAGCTGAGAGCGACTGCTGGAAAAAAAATAGAAAGTTTATCAGGAAACGTGGTTTCAGACAGAAAGCTCTCATCATGTCTAGAGGCCCGTCCTACAGTATTGCAAACGAGATCAAATATTTGAAAATCCACCTGCTGCCGGCTCCGTCTCTCTCACATCTCTTTAGCTTCTTCTTCAGCAGCAGCAGAACTCGGAGCGACCTGCGCAACAAAGGATCCACACTCAGACTGAAGGTGTTTCATGCTCCATATTCAGCAGGTAAAGGAAGAGACTAGTGAGTACTCAAGGTTACAAAGTGCTTCACTTCAGGCTTGAAAGCAAGTGTTAATTATACTACAATTAAACTTTTGAACATGATATTCACTTTGCAAGTGAGGATTTCAAATATTAACAGAACCAGTAACAAATAAATGAGTTAAATGAATCCACTTGTCTCAGTGAGGTCATAGTGCTGGACAGACAGGACACCTTTCAACACAGCATAAACTAATAAAACTAATAAAAACATCTTTTAAATAAGAAAAAATACACAAGGTAACAATACAGTACATTATCGTTTGACTTACTTCATTCACTGTAGTCTTTCATTTTTTAAATTAAATTATACTTCTGAATCATCAGGTAGTCTATAGGTAAACACACACACACACACTCACACACGATAGCATTTACTGTATATGTAAATCTATAATGGTAGAAAAAAATTCCACTTAATTTGCTAAATTATAATGCACTAACTCTAAAATCAAACTGCTATTTCAAATGTCATCAATGAACCTTTAAACACCATAAATAATGACATTATTGAACATAATTTCAATCTTTACTGTAAAGAGTGCTGTCTTTTATTGGATTTTCTTATTTTTGATCCGTTCTGGTGTCTTTTTACGATAATTATCTGTAAATAAAAAAAAGATTAAATTATTGTGTTACTTACAATGTAGAGGCAAGGTATTTTTGTCAGCCCTGAGTAGTGTTTGCAGGCAGCATAAACACCAATTACGTGCACCCAAACAATAGAGCATTATGTATGTTGCCTGAGAGGTGAAACCCCTTTGTACTAATGTAAAGTTTAATTGCTGTAACACACAGTAATAAAAGAAAACGACCCGATCAAATCAGTGCTTTTCTGATCTGGATTTTGGTGGTTGGACAGTTAGAAGATATTAAAAGTTATTTTAGTAAAACTAAAACTGAAAAAGTGAGGGGTATTAAAATAGGACAGTGTAAGTTACACCCTTGTCTACAGGTGATATTTGTCATTTCTGGGCCTCCATACATTTCTTGTCAGCGTGTCCTGATGATCTGATAACTGTGGAAAGACGACCTCACCTGAGTATTCCCAGCAGCAGTGAGGTTCCCCACAGCACTGTGCTGAACAGCCACCATTTATCAGACTTCAGTTTGATGAGCTCGACGTCCGCAGCCCAGGCAATGTGTTCACAGGGGTAATACAGCTGGTCGGCCACGTTGGTCAGCACCGATATCCAGCGCACAGCTGCATCCTCTTCCTTTAGAAGACATGCAGCATGCGTTAATCCTGCATTTTACTGCCATATTGTGAAGCTGTGTGTTTATAGATTAAAAACATGTCCGGCTGTAGCTGTCAAACACAGAATTTTCATATGATAACGTTCACAAATGCTGCCTCACAGACGATGAAATAAAAAGGTGTTTTTCTGTCCATATTTTAAGATGAATTAGTATAAATGGCTGTACGTGCTTGTCATTTTAACAAAGATAACTATTCATTTTATTTTAGTCTTAACCACATATCCCATGTAGAGCTGCAACGATTAATTGATCGACAGAAAATTAATCAGCAACTACCGTGATAATTTAATAATTGTTTAATAATTTTTAAAGCAAAAATGCAAAAAAAATGTGCAACTTCCAGTTTCTCAAATGCGAGGATTTAATGCTCCGCTGTGTCATACATGATAGTAAACTGAATATCTTCTTGTTTTGAATATCAGTCTGGACTGTTGGTCAGACAAAACACGACATTTGAAAAGAGTGATCTTGGGCTGGTGGGAATTATAATGAGCATTTTTCACTTATCTGACATTTTATAGACGATTAATTGATTAATTGAGAAAATAGTCTGCAGTAGGGCTGGGTAATTAATCAGAAAGTAACCGAAACAGAAATTATGACTCTCTAATCGGCCTAATTGTAGTCATATTGATATGTTTGATAAATTGGGAGGCTAGGGCAGGTTGTTTCAGACACAGCAGTCTGTTACACGAGTTAAAATAATGTCACTCTAAAAGATCCGGTTAATAAGATAATGAGATGACAGAAGTCATAAAAGTGTTACTCAAATCTATCTATATTAATTATTTCAACGTTAGCAAGATATGTGAAACAGAGCCATATTTTACTTTGAATTTCCTGCTTTAGCAAACAAATACCTAAAAGTGTTCTTAACTACTGAATATGGTGAATTAAAACAACTATCCAGAGTTTTCTGTTTATCTATCAATACAAATAACTAATAAGAGCTCTACTATGAGGACAGAGAATCTTGTGCACAGGTGTATTTAATAAGATATCGTTTGAGTAGTCGTTACCGGGGTAAATGTGGCAATTAATCGTGATATTGATGTTAGGTGATATCGCCCAGCCCTAGTCAGCAGAAAATAATAACTTTGATAATAATGAAAATAATCGTTAGTTGCAGCCCTGATCCCAGGAGGAGCAAAGTGAGCAGAGAGGAGTTGTGTGGCGCACCTCGGCTCCAAACCCGTAGCTGCGTGAGTAAGCCAGCATGGACAGATCATCGAACAGCCTCAGCACCGTCCTGCAGTGGCTGAGCTGAGCAGAAAACAGCAGCAGACTTTTCCCGAGCTGGCGGGACGAAACATCTGCTTCTGCCTTACGGGAAAGAACTCCTCCGACCAGCTGGGAGCCATAACACACCGTCCTGATCTGCAAAGACAAACAAGAGGGAGAAAGCTCTGAGTAGGAGACAGGAAAGTTATAAGAGGATGTTACATATGTTTTATGCACTTTCACACTGACATAAATCTGTAGGGTCTGTATGTTTATTTTTAATTCTCTTTTGATTAAAGCACATTTACGCACAACATATTCTTTTTGCTGTTTGTATGTTTTCTACATAATGACATGCATTATTAATGCAGTATTTCTGACGTAATATAACAGTAAAATCGTTGATTTGAGTCATTTTTTAAAGAAAAAAAAAGTCCAAATTCTCTGATCCCTCATATGTGAATATTTTCTGGTATCTTTAGTTTTCTATGATAGTTAACTGAATATCAAAACATGACATTTAAGGACAAAAAAAGACATCTGAGGACATCATATTGGCTTTGGGAAACAGTGATTGACATTTTTCACCATTTTCTGACATTTTATGAACCAAACAACTAATCGATTAATCTAGGAAAAAAATCGACAGATTGATAATGAAAATAATCGTTGGTTGCAACACTAATGAACTTAACACTTGTGTATAATCCCAAAACAGACAGGTGTTTATTTACAGCCCTCATCAACAGCTGAATACTCACAACTTTGTCTCTTCCTCTGTAGGACTCCAGCAGGCGGACCAGAGACTCCAGAGACTGCTGCATGTCTGCAGCTCTCTCACACACACTGCACTATAAAACAAATAAACACTGATCTATGAAGCTCTGTGACGAGCCTCATTCCTGCACGACATCCTCAGGTTGTATTTTTACTGATCAACTCTGCACCTTTCCTCTGCTGGACTTTGAACAGGAAGCTTCTTCTTCGCTGAGGTTCATTGGCGGTTGGCAAACAACGAATTGGTGCATTGCCGCCACCTACTGGTATGGAGTGTGGATCAGACTGTCTAGTATTTACAATATTCATTAAAAAACTCATATCTTCTCAATCAAATTAGTTTAAGATACTGAAATAGAATTCGATAACATTCATTTCCTCTTCGTTCTTTTGTAGAATATCTATTAGATCAAAGTGTCAATCTTCTTCTTCCTCTTTTGCTGCTTCTTCTTCTTCTTCTTCTTCTTCTTCTTCTTCTTCTTCTTCTTCTTCTTGAGTTGTTTTGGTAGACTCGACACAGCGATGACGCACTGCTGCCCTCCTAAGTTTGGGCTTCATAATTCAACAATGCTTCTGCTCAAAGGTCTCTCCTGTGCTGAGGCAGCTTTGCATCGCAGTAGAAATGGGCTTACGACTCTTTTTAGTCCAACCAATGGTTTCCAACCTTTTAAATGTTCAAATGATCCAATATTTCACCAAAAATCAAAGATTAGAGAAAAAGTCTAAAAACTGAAAACAGATTTGTGTATCAGAACTTTGTTTTTTCTTCTTTTCTCTCCCATTAATCATCTCATGACCCCTCAGATTTATCTGGTGACCCTTTGGAGGGCCCTGACCCCTAGGTTGGGAACCACTGGACTAAACTATCTAACTGTATATAAAGTAGTTCAAACTATCTCCACCTCCAGCAGCTACAACAGTAACATGCTGCTTACACACTGATGCTTCAGTATTAATAATGTAATATATAATATTATATCAGTCAGAGGGACAACGTAGGCAACATTTTACTTAAGTAGGATTTTTCATGCAGGACTTTTACTTGTAATGGAACATTTAAATACATTGCTGTATTGGTACTTTCACTTTTGGTAAGTAAAGGATCTCAGTACTTCTTCCACCACTGACTAGACGTAGACCAGACATGTTGCATGGCTCTGCAAAATGCAGCCAGTCACTCTATGAAAGTTGATGACTCTGTTTCCAGCAAAAGAGCCTCAGACTATCACACTTCCTCCACCATGCCTTTATACAGACAGCAGGTTTCAAACTAATCAATGAAAGTTGGGACACATGTAGGAATTGTTGGCATCAACTTTCAAGGCTTAATTTACTTCTTGCTGCAGAAAAGCTGTAAGTTGTTGACCCATTACTTGATCCCCGAAAAACCCATTTACATTATGTTTTCAGTTTTTTTCAGTAATTCTAAAGTGTAGTAACTAATGTGTCTTATCTTTCTTTATGCATTTCCAAACTTCATATTACCATTTAAATTCATAGTCTGGAACATTATTTCCTGTGACTGGTTGATTTATTTTGCACTTCTTGAGTTCTGATTTGTTTATTGATAGTGTTTCTTGGAGATATTCTGATACAGTTTGTCCCCCAAAAGTATTGCTGTTGTGAATGGTTCATTTCTCTGTTACTGACCAAGTGCTTCTTGGATTTGCTCCCATTTCCATCATCTGCAAATACAAAGAGTACATACTCTTCTGCTATACTGAACATAACACTTCGCTGAGGTGAGCTTTGTAACTTTTTTTCTTAAAAAGCAAAAAAGGAAAGAAAAGAGTGAGCTGTTTTCCACAGAGACTTCTTAAGAAAATTCAGGGCTTTGAGTCAAACAGAGACACAGATATCCATCAAAAAGTTATTTTATTTATTTTAAATTATCTAAAAAGTCGAGCAATACACAAAGCTACAGTAATAGTGTGTTCATTTTCTATACAAGCAGTTTGACAAACAATGCAACTGTGATGTGTTATTCTCAGCACAAGGCACACGTGTGTGTGTACACTGATTTCACTCTATGTTCTGTTTTTGTCATTCAGTTTTATATAGTTTTTAAAAAATCTAGTTTTAGTTTGATATAAGAATAAGTTTGTTTGTTTGTGAACCAGACAGCTCTTTTCTGTTCTGTCTCAACTGTAACAGGCAGCCTGACTGTGTATCTTGTGTAACTGAACACAACTGGTGCCATCAAATAAAGCAAAATGTGTCTTTTCTTCTCAGTTTTATATAGTTATACAGTTTTTAAAAAATCTAGTTTTAGTTTGATATAAGAATAAGTTTGTTTGTTTGTGAACCAGACAGCTCCTTTCTGTTCTGTCTAAACTGTAAAAGGCAGCCTGACTGTGAATCTTGTGTAACTGAACACAACTAGTGCCATCAAATAAAGCAAAAGGTGTCTTTTCTTCTCAGTTTTATACAGTTATATAGTTTTTTATAGCTTTAGTTTTAACCATTTATATAGTTTGTTTGTTTCTTTCTCTCTCTTTCTTACTGCGTGAGTTTGTGTGTGTTTAGTTTGACATGTTTTAATAATCAGTGTGCAGAGTCGTTGTCGTAGACGTCTGAAAGAAGAAAGAAATAAAAACAAATGAGAAGATATATACATTAAAAAGTCAAATACATTAGCTACCGTAAGTGAATATTTCAATTTAAAGAGGAAATTACATCAATAAGATCTAAAAACTAACTCACCACCTGCATAGTCAACATCGTCGTAAATGTCTCCTTCCCTGTGAAAGAAGATTGATGTTAAACTGACGGCAGAAAGTTGTTGTTTATTGATATTTCTGTTTAAAATTAACATGATACGATATGAAGAAGAAGAAGTGAGTTTACAACTTTATTTACTGAAATCATGAATGAAAAAAGCATGTAAACATGGATAAAAATGTATACTATATGTTTAGATTTGTAAATAAAGTTGTACCTATTTCTATGTATTGTAATAAACAATATATACTGCATGTGTGCCTGTAATGTATATATGTATGTCTATATCATATATTCGTGATTATCTATTAATTTTGTCATCTCACTAAATGACTCTTTTCATCCATACTGTCAAAAACAACAAAAATCTTTCATAAGAATAGTAATAAGATGAAAATCAAAGTCAAAGATGAACTGTTACCACAACAATAAAAAGTATTTACAAAAAGATAATTAACAATTTACTCACAGTATAAAAAGACCACATGAATATAACACTAAAACTGGCAGCATCAAATATGAACTGAGGAGGATTCACTTACATTGGAAGAAGAAGAGATCTGGACACATAACCATCTGTGAAGAGTGTAACAAAAACTCGTTTTAAAAATGTAAAACAGTCACTTTGAATTTGTGAAATACAGCTTTTACTGAATTTATTGTATTTTTATCTGTATTTTATTTATTGCAATATATATTTCACAACCATCTGACAAACACTAATCATTGTACAGTATATTTCCCACAATATAACCAATCACGCAGAGGTTGTGCATCGACTATAAAATGCAAGCAATACACATTTGTTTTGGAACCTTATGATTGTATTTTTATGTTTAGTTATTACCATTATTATTGTTAACAAACTACAACTATCCAAGTCACAGAAAAACAAAAGAAGTGCTACTGGGATCTGATAGTAATGAAACACGAGAATTTGTGTGTGTGTGTTTTTATCACGTTGCCACGGTGATAAAGCCTCTTTTTAGAGTTTCTAGAGTGATGAGATTAGGATAAGAACTTCCGTCTTAGTTCAAAGTGCAGAGGCACCAATGCACACTGTATATTGTTCTTGCAAATGAGTCATTTAGTAATCTGAGAGTTTGGCTCACTGACACTCTGAAAGTATATGTGGTTACTTCTGGACACACATGACCTCTGACACTATGCTCATGTGTCACAGTGCAAATTAAAATAACTTACAATCACAGAAAGATTTGGTGTGTTTACGTACATTTTCCAAACCGGTTACGGCACAGAGCTTTCTTGCTGCTGGTGAGCTGGATGACGTCCAGGACCTCTCCCTGCATCACAGACAGATCCTTCCCTCCTGGCTTCTTTATGATGCTGTTAGGATCCACCATCATGGTGTGCAGCACAGTGAGTGGCCCATCATACTGAGAAACAAGAGTTATAATTGAGTTTTTAATTATTTAACCAACATTTTTATACTTACACAGTGAGCAGGTTTAAAATGTTCACTGCCTTGGTCAAGTACACTCGAATAGGACAAACAGGTGTGATGTTGATATGCGTTAGTACTGACTGTTGTGAGGATCAATAATATGAGTAACTTTTTTGATTGGATTAAAAGATCAAGACATTTGATCTTTGAAGAAAATTATACCTACCTACCTATTCCCTGTCATGTTTGATTACAATCATTGTCAACACAAGTATAGATCATCATCGGTTGACTTGTCCAGTGATCAAATTTCAACCAACTTGTTGTGTTCAGGTGGTTTTAAAATTTCACCCATTGGACGAGTGTTACACTTACCAACAAATTCATCCCTCATAGTACACACTGCATCTCAGAAACTGTCAATTAGATTAGAAAACTTGAGAATGACGTGATTTTTAATCGAGCCACTATAACATGTTGTATTGTGCAGCTATGATGTATTTCATTATTGTTGATTGTATGTGGAGTTTCTCAAGGATCCATCCTGGGCCCTGTTTTTTTCTCCCTATATGCTTCCCCTTGGAAAAATAATTCAGAAAAACATTTCCTTTCACTGCTATGCTGATGACACTCTGCTTTATCTATCATTAAAACCAAATAATCTGAAGTGTGAAAAATACTTACCTTAAATTTTTTTCTTAGCTCCTTTTCCACTTTGGGATCTATGCTGAAAACAAAGATGATTTTACAGTTTGAAAATTGAAGACAACAACAATCAAGTAATGCATTTCTCAGATTTTTTTTCTTTTTTAATTCTGTTCTTATAGTTGAACATCACCTCAATTTATCAGATCAACATAAAGATTTTACACGATACTGCAGCTACACATAGCTGTCAGTATCTCACTAGTTATTTCCTGTTCCTTTTCAGTGAACCAGATGTGGATAGATACCTGATTTCAGGCGGTGGTGGGGGGAAATCCTCAGTTAATGGTTGAACGTCATCATAGTCATCTGAGGAGAGTACCAAAAATAAAACTGTAAAACTGAAAACATCTTGTCATCTTGAAAAAAGGTGAAATACTCTATTTCTGTTTTTTTAAAATTAAGTTTTAGTAAAGCAGCACCAACTTTAAATTAGTGATATTAAAAACTTTAGTCAAATTATAAAGTAACCCAAGTCACTGTTTGTATTATAAAGTACCTGTTGCAAATGTACACAAGTTTAAAACATTGAGCATTATACCAAAAATACAAAAATGAGCAAAAAAACCCAAAACAAAATAAATCAACAGATTCATACTTGACACAGCTAAGAGAACAAAACAAAACAAAACAATAAACTCTAAAATAGTCAAACCCATGTTTTAAAAAATCTTTCTGTTTAATGACATTAGGATTTGAATTTCTAGTAAAACATTTGGCAGATTCATTGTAATAATAGTTGGTGATGTATTTCCACCCACATTAAATCCACATTCAAACCAACATTTTCTGTTCTTTAGGATAAATAAATGTTACAGATATGTTGTTTTTTGTCCAGTGAAGTAAATAAATACAGCAATATTTTATATGGCATGAATCCTAATCTGCCAGTGATGTTTGTGTGTGCTTTGTTGTCACGTACCATCATCCTGCAGCATGCTGCAGAAAAGAGGAAACACAAACAGCATGTTAGTTGGAACAGACGTAGGTGAAACTGAGAAAGCAATGCAACTAAACAATTAAGTGTTAACTGAGCATGACTTTAAAACCTTTGGAAAAAGTCGACAGAAGAGCAACATCATATGTTAGGAGCAGATAAATGTTTCTCACAACATAGTAAGACAATTTTTAAGTGTTTTGTCATAGCAGGATGAACAGGATCTACTGCACCTGTCTCTGTTATTGAACTCCATGTGAGGGGGGTCTGGAGGTGGTGGCGGTAACGGTGATGCGTCTAGTTTTCTGGACTGGAGTGCTTTGCGCTTCACTGCCTCATAGTCAACGTCCACACATGTGTTACTGATGTATCCGTCTGCAAGGTAACACAAAGACAAAATGATGATCTTATTACTTTCCATAAACTTATTTTCTCAGTGGAAAAAATGCTGCTCTGCTTTGCTTTGTGGCATTCTTCGTCTCCATGGTCCTCATAAGCATAAGAGCATACACATACACATTCACACACTGTTTTCCAAAGCACTATTTTTATTGTTCTATTATTCTAAGCTATAGCATAGTAACACCCTTGTATTTATCATTTATAAGTTTAATAAGTTAATGAATGGTTTATAACACGCTACATTGTAATTATAAACAGTTATAAGTGTTTATTAATGTTTATTAATTTATTAATCAACAACTATAAACAGCAGAGTTAAAAACAGCTGTAATAATATAAAACATGTCATCATAGGAGAAGTTATGATCGTTGATATTGTACATTAATTAACACTTAAAATGTCCTGATATCTGCTTATAACTACATTATAGCCTCTTATAAACATGTATTAGTTGCTTATGAATGCTAAATAGGGGGACATAAAGTGAAGAATTGTTGGACATTTACAGAAAACTGGACTACACAGCACTTCCAGTATGGAATCCATTAACTTGCTTTAAAAAACATCAAGCACATGGTTTGAGAGGAGACTACCATCATAGGATGGACTTCACTGCATCACTGAATCATCAAGGACTTCACCACCTAACTTTGTGATTTGGGCTCAGATAGGATGGTTTCCTGCACATGCTTGATTTGCAGTGAGATTTAAAGATGAAACTCACAGTTTCCGTTCAGGGAGCGAACCAGCCATTTTCCTCCTGGGTTATTCTTCACTCGGATGATCTCCACGCCCTCGCCCTGTCGCACGCTGAGGTCCAGTTTTCCTCCTCCGTGCCAGTCGTGCCGGATTCTGCCTGTATGGATAACGTCCACCTCTCCTTGCAACTACAGAGGGACAGAGAGGAAAAGTGTTGAAAGACATGAATGAGAGTTGGATGAGGATGGAGTGGACGGAAAAAAGAGCCTCAATGTTTTAAGGATGCACGTAAGCTAAATGGTCAATCTGAATGTCAAAGAAGGAATAAAAAGTTAAATTTAAAAATGACTTTTCATGAATTCATGTTAATGGCATTCAGGATGTCGTTGGGATTGTACCTGGAAGTTTTTCTTCAACTCATTCTCTTTTTTCTGACGCTCCATCTGCTCTTTCTTCTCCTGCTCCTGTTGCTTCTTTGCTTCTTTTTTGTTTTTCTTCTCAGCTTGAACCCGGTTCACTTCTACTTGGTCTCTATAAATGCACATCAAAATGAAAAATGACTTTTCACCTTTTTAGGCAATTCCCCACATCACAACATGCACCTCCTACATGGAAAATATTCTCATCAACTTCAGTTCTGGGGAAAAAAAGTGTATCTTTACTTGCACATAAAAATTCACCCGACCAACCAAAAACAACAATCGGACTGAATTCATTCATACACTGAGCATTTCACAGTTAACAGCGGCAGTATAGAACGAACTTTATCCCCTTTCACTGTTTCAGTGTGTTCCAATTATGCCAACATTTCAACAGTTTGTCCCTTCATTTTGTCACATTATCCTAATTTCGCAGGAAATAATATTGAATCACAGAAACAACACATAACCATAAGTTAAAGAAATATCATTGCACACTTGCACATTTAATGTAAATGCATGCCAACATTTTGGCTGAACACACACTCCATCAAAATGTTGTTTTCTTGTGACTAAAGGTGCAAATAACATTTCAGTTTATGATCATTTGAAGCACTGTTCTGTATGTGAAATGCATTAACACCTTTAATTGAGAGAACTTTAAGATGTAGTGCTATGACAGTGGTTCTCACTATAGTAGCCACTGCAGCTGTGGTAACAGCAGATCCAAAAATAATAGTAGCAGTACCAGTAAATAATAGAAACGCTGTCCTGCTTCGTGTTCATGCAGCTGCAGCCATGCTCAACTTTAGGCGAGCAGAGTGCTTATTAAATTCACACACAGCAGTTGAATTCAATTGTAAAAACAGAAAGTTTACACTCACTCGTCAATTGACTCATACACGTCGTCAAAGTCCTGCAAGAGAAAGGATTTATTTGCACTTTTAATTAACAAAGAAAAACAGGCATATAAAAAGATTTTTAGATTAAAGGGCAGTGACGCCTGCTGTCCTTTTTATGCCCTAGAACAGACTGCATTCGTGCGTCAGTGTGTATGTGCTTTTTCCGAAGCTAGAAATCAAACAAATCAATATGTTCCAATGAATAACAATGAATCGTCACAGCAAAATAAAGTTTATATTTCAGCAGGTGTAATTTAAACTTGATTTTATCTTTAGTTTGTAGTTTTAGGGAAGAGTGCAACATGTTCTCACAAGAGAAGCCACCTGGGTTTAAATTCTCAAGATGGCATTTTCATTTACAGTAAGTTTAGTTTCAGTTTTCTGTCCTTACCCCATCCATACACTGAGAACTGTTGTCACTCCAGGACTCTGTGAAATCACACAATAAAAAAGAGATGAAAGGCACTCTTTCCTTTTAAAAAGAGGCACATTCTCATACACAAATGCTTTATGATCATGACAATGTGAGAAGAATACGGAGCCTATAAAGTATGATTGAAATCATTGGTGGATAAGGTATTAATAGAATAACTAGGTAATCATTTTCTTCCAGAAAGCGATAAATGTAATTTTCGAAGTTAACTCTTCACCTTATTTGTTAAAGCTGTAAGAATAAGCTCACATTGTATTATTCTGCACATTGTAAATTTTTAAGAACCAAAGGATTTACAGTCATGAATCATTCAAAAAATACAGTTTTCTTTTTACCGTTCTTCTCAAAACTTGCAATGTCATCATAGGTGTCCTGGTTATCCTCAATGTCCCTGCAGTAAATACATAAACAAACAATGTTTGTCTGCTCCCTATTCAGCAATATCTTGTAGAAAAAAGAAAGAAGCAATCAAACAAACATCATTCATATTACTCTACAATGTTACTCTGACATATCACTAGATTATTATGGTAGTTTCTTGATCTAACACCTCTTTTCACTGTGTGAGAACAGGCGTTAGTGTTAATCTCTACTGGTGAAATGCTGAATACTGAATGTATTTTTCTGCAAATGTAACACACCAGTCATGTTATGTTCAGGGCATGAAAAGCAGCTATTTATACAGAAAAAGACGATGATTATTTGTATAATGGCATCATTTTGCCTTCTCTAGATAGTTGAAAATAAAGCCTGACAGGAAAAGAGAAGAGAGAGTGTGATGGCACCTGAGACTCAAAGTTTTAAGACTCAGAAATGTCCCTTAAACAGTGTGACTTTCCCACATATTGCTGATATTTTATTTAAAACCTCTATTTGTCTAAATCTAAATTACAGCTTCAAATATGATTTATTTTGCTTTGTATTTGTATTGTATTTGTGTATTCTGCTTATTTCCTGTCTGCCATCATGGCAGCTGCGATGGCAATAATTTATTCTGGCATGCTTCCTGATTTTATTACTGCAGAATGTGTTTTAAAGATATGAAATAAATACCTATGTTAGGTTTCTCTGTGTGCACTCCCCCTGTAGTTGGTGTAATAACAGCAGCATATTGTGATCTTAAATACTCACACAGAGGCGATCTGGTGCGGCAGCCCGCGGGGTTTGTTGGATCGTTGTGGAGGTTTGGGAGGACTGATCACTGCAGGTAAAGACATTTTCCTGCCTCCTGAGCTTGGGGAGCCTGCTGGTGGGGAAAGAACATCCATATGTGAAGAAATCTCTTGCAAAATGAGATGGATAACATTGTATTTAAAACAGTCACATTGACTCAGTTAACAAAAAGTCCTATTTCGCCTCTTTTTTTTTCTAATTAGCACATTTCCACACAGAGATGAAGCACACGGTGGTTTATTATGTTATGACCTGTCTTAAAGAATGAAACACTTACTAAAGACAGAATAATCTGCATTTTGGAAATGTTGACTGAAGCATTTTCAGGCTTAAATTTAAAATTTAAAAAAAAGTACATTTACCCAAGTACCTTACTTAAGTATGATTTAGAGTCACTCGTACTTTACTTTAGCCGTTACAATCTTTAATTACAGTTCTTTAATTTTAGACTTACTATACATTTCACATGGAATAATTTTATTTTTTACTCCACTTCATTTATCTGACTGCGGTAGTTGCAGGTTACCTAGGTCAAGATTGTACATACGAAGCATTTGACGGGCTTACAAAATATGATGCATTGTTACAGTTGATTTAACTACCCAACAGTATTTAAAATTTGACCAACTACAACATTAAGAAGCTGCGTACACATTAATGCATCACCAATACTAATACAATAAGATATATGTAAAAATGCACCTTCTGAAACTCACTGTAGCATTCTGCATAATGGGAACTTAAATACTCTGAAAATACTCTGTTTTCACTTAAGTAAATGTTTGACTACACAATGTTTACAACATTCATTTTTACAGTTCAGTATTTCTAACTCCTGGATCACCAGTACTACAAACAAACAAGAGCATGAACTGCAAAAATCCTGACAACAACAGGTGTTATTGATGCATTTAAAAGAAGTATTTTAAGTCAGTAAAAATAATAATATATTTTTTTACAGAAAAATTAAATGGTAAACTGTCTTATCAAATCAATATACAAGATGCCAGGGCAGGAAACCGTCTGTCCTTGTGCTATATCTAAATCCACCAACCACTTTCACTGTTTTGCCAGCTCCAAAAACAGGAGGAAAAATTAACCAGTCAGGAGAGGCAGACTCACCATCACTCTTCCTTGGACCAGGCAGTGCCGGAGCTCCCCGGGTCAACCTCAGGAAGGGCTCCAGGTTGACGTGTGGAGGCCGTTTGGGTTTTAAGGGCAGGGGTCCTTCCGGTGGAAGGGGTTTCCTTAGTGGGGTCACATCCCCTGCGCTCCTCTGTCTGGGCTGCTGTCTGAGTGGGAGAGGGGTGGAGGCGGGAGCTGGTGCAGGAGCCTGAGCTGAAGGTGGAGCTGGCTTGATGCCCGCAGGCCTCTGGGTCTTCAGCATCATGTTCTGCAGCATATCACCCACCTGCTTGACCTTGTTGGGGTCTGCTGACTGGCTGGTTGCTCTGACGCCTGGATTGGGAGGCGGTCGGGGGAAGGAAACGGGTCTGGAGGGGATGGAGGCTGCCATCATCGGCTCTGTCCTCGGGAACCTCATCAGACCGGGGCCAGCCATTGGAGGAGGAACCGTGGGGGACAGTCTATGATGGGCCAGATTGTTCTCTAATGCTGGCGGGATTGCTCTCCCAAACCCAGGTCTTGGAGATTTCGGGGAGCCGCTGTCTCGGCTGCTGGTGTCCGAAGTGCTGGCCTTGTTGTTGAACTTGGCTCTCAGAGCCTTGACATCAATGCTCTCCCCCTGACAACAACACAGGAGCAGAAACTCAAACTGAAGCTGCTGTGCTTCAGAAGCAGGAAGTTAGCAGCACAGCGCAGAGCAAGGCATGCCCCCTACGCACATAGTCACACAGTTACACACCAGTCACACACCGGTTGACAAACCCCTACGCTTTCTTTACAAAGCGAGAGTACACCCTGCAACAACACAGTTTCCTGGTTGTTTTGATCTTCAAAAAAGCTGATAAGTTTGTGCAGCAGGCAAAAACCTGTGCGGTCTAAACAGTAAGATACTGAAAGCAGCAATTAGTAATTATAAATCCTGTCAGAGATTATGTTCATAAAAATATCACAGATGATACATTAAAAATCATTTTGTCACAACAGGCCTCTCTAAAATTTTAGTTTTTGAAAGCATTTTCAAGGAAACAATGGCAGGCCACCCTATAAAGTTACTTTAATTAAGATAATTCAACAAAATGAAACCAAATTTAAATAATTAATTTTTACTTGTTTTAGCTATTAACTGCTGTAACTGCACTAACCCTTACATACTGTTCATATTCCGTCTTTTCACAGAATGAACCCGGCCCAAGTATTCCTTCATAATTAGTCTCTATACCAAATTTTGAACCACAAATGTATTTGGCATTTATCTTATCCTTATCTTATCATTTCCTTATCATTAATAAATGGGTGATTAATCAATTTAAGAGAGCAGAGAGTGTATTCTTTAGGTTTTACACTGTTTGTTCACACTATACTATGGTCTCATGTTTCCTAAAACATGATAACATAACAGCCATAATAATTATTTCAATTAATTTTGTTGAATGTGAAGAATGCAACAACATTTTTGAATGGTAGGTTTCGTAATAACTGTGAAAACCAATTAACACTGCTATCTATATGATAAAAACACCTGCACTCTTTTTCAAACTGCTCAGTCAATACAGTCATGTAGGTCCTGAAATCATCTACAACATTATCCTGCCTGCCTGCAGACATGTTACTAAAGATTCCCCTCCTCCTCTGATACTTCCTCTTCTAACTCACTATCTCTTTGTTCATCTCTTGTTCAAAACAGATGCAGCAAATCACTTCATCACTCTTAAGTGTGTTTACATGCAATCAAGTATCCCACTTTCGAGTCTTTTTCTGGTTTTCATCACACTCTAGATATGGCATTTCCATGTTTACATAACTCTAACAGGATCCAGGTTTCTAATTAACTGCGTCCAGATGTGTCTTGATTCCTCAACATCTTAGCATTTCCTTTCTCTACCAACAGAGAATGTTCGGAAAACATCGATCAGGCGTTTACATGCCACACTACCCTGGTTTCTACTGGAGTACTGCTCTCAAAACAGGGCGGCGGTGGAAAGTAACTAAGTACATTTACTCAAGTACTGTACTTGAGTACAATTTTGAGGTACTTTATTGAGTATTTCCATTTGATGCTACTTTATACTTCCACTCCACTACATTTATTTGACAGCTTTAGTTACTTTTCAGATGAAGATTTGACACAATGGATAATATAACAAGTTTTAAAATACAACACATTGCTAAAGATGAAACCAGTGGTTTCCAACCTTTTGGCTTTTGACGTCTTACAAAAAGCAGTGTGTAGTCAGGGTCACATTTCAGATGTCTGAGTTGTTAACAGCTCCACCAAATAGTGATTTTTCCCTCTAAACTTCTCACATGGTTTCATTTCAATAAATGTTCAAATGATCGATTATTTCACCAAAAATCAAAGATTAGAGAAAAAGTCTGAAAACTGAAAGCAGATTTGTGTATCAGAACTTTGTTTTTTCTTCTTTCCTCTCCCATTAATCATCTCATGACCCCTCAGATTTATCTGGTGACCCTTTGGAGGGGCCCGACCCCTAGGGGGTGGGAACCACTGGACTAAACTTGCTAACTGTATATAAAGTAGTTCAAACTAGCTCCACCTCCAGCAGCTACAACAGTAACATGCTGCTTACACACTGATGCCTCACTATTAATAATCTAATGATGTCATATAGGTTTCATCACTAATAGAGGAGAATAAAAATAGCCCTCGGTTCCTCTTCAGCACTTTGGCCAGGCTGACAAAGAGTCATAACTCTATTGATCCATGTATTCCTATAGCTCTCAGCAGTAATGACTTTATGAGTTCCTTTAATGACAAAATTCTAACTATTAGAGACAAAATGCATCACCTCCTGCTCTCAACAGGCCCTGACTCACCCTCAAATTCAGGAACCTTAGAAACAGCTGCAAAACCTGATATATATTTAGACCGTTTCTCTCCAATCGACCTTTGTGAATTAACTTCAATGATTTCGTCCTCTAAACCATCAACCTGTCTCTTAGACCCCATCCCAGCTAGGCTGCTTAAGGAAGTCTTGCCTTTAGTTAGCACTTCTTTACTGGATATGATCAATCTGTCTCTAGTAACAGGCTATGTACCACAGTCCTTTAAAGTTGCTGTAATTAAACCTCTTCTTAAGAAGCCTACACTGGATTCAGCCATTTTAGCCAACTATAGACCTATATCTAACCTTCCCTTTCTCTCTAAGATCCTCGAGAAAGCAGTCGCCAATCAGTTATGTGACTTTCTACATAACAGTAGTTTATTTGAGGATTTTCAGTCAGGATTTAGAGCGCACCATAGCACAGAGACAGCACTGGTGAAAGTTACAAATGACCTCCTAACTGCATCGGACAACAGACTTCTCTCTGTACTTGTCTTGTTAGATCTTAGTGCGGCATTCGACACCATTGACCATTACATCCTATTACAGAGACTGGAACATTTAATTGGTATTAAAGGAACTGCATTAAGCTGGTTTAAATCCTATTTTTCAGATCGACTTCAGTTTGTACATGTTAACAATGAATTCTCCATGCACACAAAAGTTAGACACGGAGTTCCACAAGGTTCTGTGCTTGGACCAATACTGTTCACCTTATATATGATTCCTTTAGGTAATATTATTCGGAAACACTCCATAAATTTTCATTGCTATGCTGATGATACCCAATTATATTTATCAATGAAGCCAGATGAATTAAATCAACTAAACTTCAAGCGTGCCTTAAGGACATAAAGACCTGGATGACCGCCAATTTTCTACTACTGAACTCAGACAAAACTGAAGTTATTGTGCTTGGCCCTCAACACCTTAGAAACACATTATCTAATGATATAGCTACTCTGGATGGCATTACCTTGGCCTCCAGCTCCACCGTAAGGAATCTGGGAGTTATCTTTGATCAAGATATGTCTTTCAGCCATCATATAAAACAAATTTCAAGGACTGCTTTTTTCACCTACGTAATATAGCAAAAATCAGGCACATCCTGCCTCAAAAAGATGCAGAAAAACTAGTCCATGCATTTGTTACTTCTAGGTTGGATTATTGTAATTCTTTATTGCCCTAACAAGACCCTAAAGACTCTCCAGCTGGTCCAGAATGCAGCTGCACATGTATTAACAAAAACTAGGAAAAGAGATCATATTTCTCCTATTTTAGCTTCGCTACATTGGCTTCCTGTAAAATCCAGAATAGAATTTAAAATACTTCTCCTTACTTACAAAGCTCTTAATGGTCAGGCACCATTATATCTTAAAGAGCTCATAGTACCCTATTACCCCACTAGAACAAGTGCTCCCAGAATGCAGCTTTATTGTGGTTCCTAGAATATCTAAAAGTAGAATGGGAGGCAGAGCCTTCAGCTATCAGGCTCCTCTCCTGTGGAACCATCTTCCAGATTCAGTCCAGGGGGCAGACCCTCTCTACGTTTAAGAGGAGGCTTAAAACCTTCATTTTTGATAAAGCTTATAGTTGGGGCCGGGCAGGCTCGCCTCAGATCAGCCCCTAGTTTTGCTGCCCATGATGCACTGAGCTCCTCTCTTCTCCTCCTCTTCCTCTCCATTTGTATGCTTTCATGTATCATTAATCTCGGAGTGTTTGTGCTTTCTCGTCTCACAGGAAGATCCAGTGCCTGAATGGTGAGTCATGGCCGTGGGGACTGTGGCGTGGTCCTGTGGATGTCCTGCTTCCATTTCTGCTACTGCTATTATTGCTATTACTATTATAAAGCCATAGCTCTACTTACATTACTGTTGTTATGGTTATTGTTGTTGTTGTTGTTATTATACTTCTCTCTACCTCTCCCCACCCCACCCCCCTCTCCCCTTCCCCCGTCCCCCTCCCTCCTTCTTTCGCTGTAAACCCAACCGGTCAAGGCAGATGGCCGCCCACCTAGAGCCCGGTTCTGCTTGAGGTTTCTTCCCGTTAAAGGGGAGTTTTTCCTTGCCGCTGTCGCCAAGCGCTTGCTCATGGGGGGAATTGTTGGGTCTCTGTAAATAAATGAGTACGGTCTCGACCTGCTCTATGTGTAAAGTGCCCTGAGATAACGTTTGTTGTGATTTGGTGCTATATAAATAAAATTGAATTGAATTGAATATATAATAATATATCAGTCAGAGGGACCAAACCACTACTTTTACTGCAATACTTTAACTACATTTTGCTGCTAAAGGATTTGAATATTCAGTGGTGAATACCACCACTGAAACAATGATAAGTATGTACCTGTGTACATGGTATATGATGATGTCTATGCAAGATTTAATTTTTCACTGTTTCAAGAGTCCCCCATAAGACCTTAAAGGTCCACAGGATCCTGCCTTGTGGTGAACTGTGGCAAATGTGGCAATATGATGGGGACACGGCCAGTTCTCATGACAGTGTCAAGGTCCCCCTTCACTGTTTCATGATTCCCCATAACCACTCTTTACCTCGATTTGACCCTTTCTGGTTAAAACATACTACTATATTAAAACACACTTATGAATATTATATTCCATTATATTACAATATTGGAAATATGAACTTAGTTCATTACATGTAAAACAGAATAGCTTTTATGTCAGGATTCATTTAATATTTTGTATAGTTGACTGGCCGTGCCTAACTAATACATTGTAGCTTTCATATGTTTAAATTTGTGGATCTGCAAATTTGGGAGTCAAGGGATAGTGTCACTTTTGTTGCTTCACTTGTTGTAAAAGGCCTGAGTGTAATAACTGATAATGTGTAATAACAATAACTGATACTGACACTAAATAATTGTTTAAATTGTAAAAGAAAACTTATTTTCCTTTCGCCCTTTGAATCAATAACTCCTTGAGATTTGCTGTTCAGTCTTGTTTTATGTTTATTTATTTGTTTCTTTTGGTCTCCTTTCCCTTCCTCTCCTTCTTAAGAAATATGATTTGCATAAAACGTGCTACATGTGGAAAGATGGATGTGTGTGTATGTGTCTGTGCGTGTGTTTGTGTATCTTCGTATGTCTTCGGGCTGCACCTGCCATCAGATTTTTACTCTTTTGTATTGTGTTTCTGTTTTGTCGAAGAGTGTTTTATTTTTTGTTCTAAGATGTTTGTGATTGATAGGTTTGTGATTTTTTTCTTTCATGTGAAGACTCAATGAAATGAGAGAAGAAAGAAATGTTGAGATTTCATGACAGACTTTAAAAGGGCAGTCACGCCTCAAGAAGGTTTTGTTTATATGGAAAAGTTGTATTAAGGGTCAATGTGACAATAACATGCAAACCAGAGTTCATAAACAAAAGTCACATGACTTGCAGACGAGCATCTTTTTTTGTAGAGGGTTTGGTACCCTGGCTTTAAATGCATCATGAAATCATCTGCTTTCCAAAAATGAGGAAGTGCTGACTCTTTATTCTTATGAAACTGTATGTTTAGGAGTTGTGACCTGTCTTTTTCCTCACTGTTTTCTTCACTGTAACTGTGTTTGTGAGAGTGGTTTTCTGTATGGAAGTTCAAAACAGAAAAACATTTCTCCATATCAGCGTGAACAAGAGGACTACATTATTTGAGGTTTGAACGTTATCCTTCTCACCCAGATGACCTAAATAACCAAACTAAAATAGGGAAGAGAGTTTGAATAAAGTGCTCAGAACAGTTTAACAAAGAGACAGAAATAATCCCATTGGCTGAGTTAGACTTCAGCAGGTGGAGTCAGGAAACTGTTGTAACAACAGTGCTAGTTAGCTAACTGACCAACGTGATCAACAAAACGGACGAGCAAACTTAGTGAGAGTAGTGAAACTTTATGAATGAATATTTCGTGTACTCTGTTATATTGACAAACAAAAACATGATGATAATAAAGGAATCAAACCATCTATTGACTGAGCACTTAATGTTGTAACCTTTGCAAAGATGAACTTAGGGTGTGAAGAAGAGCAGGAAGTGTATGCAACCACACATGTCTGTACCTCGGCCAGCATCCTGCACCGGTTGCTATAGAAACACCCTCCATTGTCACTCTTGCACCAATAAGCTGCAAGCTTTTCTCACAGTATTCTCTCTTATTACAATGAACAAAGGAAACAGACGATAACCTTGTTTCTACACCACAAAACACACACACAGACTCCCACTTTCAGTCAGCGAGCGCCTGCAGAATAAAGAAAATGTGTGTGCATGTGTGTGTGTGTGTGTGTGTGTGTGTGTGTGTGTGTTGCTGCCTTTCACACTGACACACTATCTCAGATGTTTTTTAAAACGGTCTTGCCACAGTCTGTAGCTGTGCAGGTGTGCTGCAGAGAGTCAGAAAAATCTCTTTTTACAACAGAGTAACAAAATAAAGACAAAATAAAGAAAATAAAGTCAAATAAAATATTACTCCTTGACTCAGGAGGCTCTTGTGCTTTGAAATATTTGCAGGAGTTTGAACATCAGCTTTTGGGAATATCGCTTTTCATCTCTTTTAAGACTACACCAAAATGTGAAGGTAATATTAATATTTTATCAAATATTAGCTACCAGTTGATTAGTGTTACATAGCTCTGATATTGCAGGGCTCATATCTGAACACAGCTACAGAAAAAAGACATTTGAGCTTTTGAGTCATGATGGACTAAAATCTAAACAGGTATGTACCCTGATATGGAGAAAATCCAGAAGGAAGCACAGAATCCTTTATGGCATAGAAATATTACAATTTAATGACTAAATATCAGCAATCGATTGCCTTTTCCTGACAGAAAAGTCTTCAAATTATCATATATCTTCTCTTCCCACAATTGATAGATATGTCAATAGAAAAGTAGGAGTGCAGTTGTATTAAGAGTGCTGTTAGTACCAGTGTCAATCATTAACTAGTGATAACTGTAAAAGCTTTCTGTCATTAGCAGCACCATGACCACTTCTTTTGTTTCAAAATCCAACTTCCCCTTATACTGTGAAAATGATGTAATTACTTCAGAGAACTGTAACTGAACAGCTTTAGGCATTTGACAAAAGTACGCTGAGGTTTTACCCACAGCGATACAGTAAAATCTGTCGCTGGCCTTTCTACCTGAGTCAGGTTATTCATAGAAGCTTTGATGGTCAGGAGGAAATGGACATAATTAAACAGCAAGCACATGAAGAGAGGTGTTCAAGGTGCTGTGGAATAGCTGTTAATCACTCAATTATTTGGTATACATGAAAAAAAAACCACAAATCTTTCTAAATTACAATTCTAAGTGACTATTTCTTACCATATTTGCCTTTAGTGATGTTATTCTCCCAGAGTTAGCTGATAATAAAGTGCTACATGTCCAGCAGTGTTTCAGTATCCAGGCTGATGCTACTGTACAGACTGCATGACCCGCGCTTAACTACACTTACTGCAAATGAGGAAATGCTTTGTAACCACTGGGTGACTGATAGTTCCACAACATGAGATTAACAGTAGAGAAACATTAAACTGCCAGTTAGTTTCATGTCTTCTTAAAAGGTCAGGCTTTTTTCATCATGTGTTTGGTAACTTTTGTGTCTGGCAAAGTGTGTGTTTTTATTAATTTTATCTCCTCTATTTATGTTTTTTTCATTACATGTGTGCAAAACATAAAGTAAAGCAAAAAAAGAAGAAGCAAAACTGAATTAAATTATTATAAACTAGAAGATACAAGACAATGTGACATATTGTAGTCTGCAAAAAATTTAAATGAAACCAAGAAAAGTAACGTGGAGTAAAGTCAGGTTTTACGCTTCTCTTTATGTTCTGTATTTTATCTTATATGTAAAATGATATGAATTTAAACAAAAAGAAAGATTTAGAAATCAAAGAAAGAAAGGAAAAGTAAATTAAGGTATTAGATACAGTCAAGAACAAACTGTAAATATGTGATTTGGATCAAGTGCTGACATCAATATTAATGTAGTCTAACTTTCCACAGACAAGAGCAGGAAAACTATTCGTTCAGATCTCTCATATTTTCCAGTTTAAGCTGACCGCAAATTTACTCATAACTTGAATTGTTTCAGTGTTTTAATCTTCCAGTCAACGTTAGTAGAAACACATACTGTATATTAGACTGAGAGGCTGTACTAAATGGTAATGTCAGCATGCTAAAATGCTCACAATGACAATGCTACCTTTAGCAGGTTTCACCGTCTTTGTTTAGCATGTAAGCATGTTAACATTTGCTAGTTAGCACTCAACACAAAGTACAGCTGGTGCTAAACTAATCACCGATGAGTGAAAGTTTTGACCTGCTGGTGGTGCTAGAGGAAAGGTCAGCAGCAATCATCCTCTGGTGATTGTGACTGTCTAAATGTATAAAATTAAAATGAATTTCAATCATTTAAATCGTTGAGATATTCAGTCTGGACCAAAGTGGTGGACCACCTGAGAGACCGAGATTGCACCCCTAAAATCATTGCAGCTAAATTCTCTTTGAACTAAAGAAAATGAAAATAGATGATAACACATCACTGGAGGGGATTATGGTCCATGGAGGGGGACATTGACTGCAGTGTTGCTGTTGCTCCAGAGGGGTTGTAGGGTGAGTTTAGAGGGGTGGGGTACCCGTTAACAGCGGTGGGCACAGCCGGGTAGTCGATTGTGTTTCCACCCATCATGACTCCGGGCTGAGAGCTGTCAGCCCGAATCTGGCTGCCTGCAGGAGGAGCAGCGACACCTGCTGCTGCCCACGCTGCCATGCTGGCAGGCATGGTGGGCCAGGGAGCCGCACACATGGGACCTGCCCACTGGGTTCCCAGAAGCCCCTGCTGGCCCCAGGGCATGGCGGTGGGAGAGTACGTGGGAGAGGAGTATGGAGAGCCCCCTACTGGCTGCGTGTGGAACATGGAGAGGATCTGAGAGTTGGACAGTGTTGGCTGCGGAGATTCTGGAAGAAATGAAGAAGAGAAATTAAGTAAGTCTTTAAAACTCAAATCTACTCTAATTGTACAGTTACCTATAATTGTCTGTTTATACACCAACAAAATACTCCCTTGGCCAATCAGATATACAGTATATTTGTCACAACTCACTCACTAAACAGGATGCTGATACAATCAGTTGATTAATTGTTTAGTACTTTCTTTGTCATTTTTTCCACTTCTGTTTTTTACAGATTAAACAAATTAAATGTGAATCTGTGAGTTTTAGAAGTGCTGGCAGGTGGATTTTTACCTTTGGACAGAGCTAAACTAGCTGTTTCCAGTCTCTTATTGGTAAGATAAGCTAAGCTAAATTGTTGTAATTGTTAACTATTAAAATTAGATCAACACAAGAAAAAAGGATGTAAAACTCAGGCCTCAAAGATATACCGCAAATACATATTACCATCCTCGACCCCGACCTCCCCACTCTAAACTTTCGCTGCACTACATGAACGTCATACTGCTACTACTATTGACACATTAACTCAGTCCACAGAAGAGCTTCAACAAAATATCTAAAATCTAAAAAGTTCTGGATCAGTGTTTCTTGCTGTGTTTCTTCTGCATTTCATGACTTTTCAGGGTCAGAGGAGGAGGATAATTTAATCTTTGAGTGTGGGAACTGAGAATGTTCTGAGAAAGACGGTGATTATCTGTTCTTCACGTTCCTCTGTCCGCTGTATATTAGAATGTGACTGAAACTTGGCTCTTTATCAACTGTACCATGGGAATTATAGGATTCACAATGAGCGTGCATGTCATAGAAAATGTCTACAGAGTGATCATGGGAAAATACTGTGTACATTCAGGGAAAACTTTTTTTTTCTTGCTCCTCCAGGTCAAAGGTCAGAGGTCAGTTGAGGACCAGCTGTTAGAGAATCAGTGTATGCTGTGTATATGACCGCAAACACCAGACAATCTAAATCAAGCGATCCAATTTCATTCCTTCCTTCACAATGCACAATTATGTATATTATAAAAATGTACAGTATTTTATATATATTATGGGGTTTGCAGTACTTTAAAAGATTTCTTATCAGTATCATGACTGCAAATATCCATTGATTTAATATATTGTATCTGGGTGAGGACACAGTGTTTAGTTTTGACCCGATTTGTTTGATTTGTTGTCGTTTGATGTTCAACCAAGATGTGAATGGAGTTTTGGTGTGCAGGTGCTACAGCACTACAGTCATCTTATTTCTGTTCAACCATAGTTTTACCAGCACAGTGTGATGTGTTTCTTAACACACTACAGAAGTGTCAAACCTCTGATTCAATAAGACATGACGGAAGTGCCAACAGTGAATCGCCCTAAGGACGGAAATAGTGAATGTTTGTTTGTTTTATGGTTTTATTTGCATGATGGCACATTACATCTGTATGAATGGCCTTGATGTGATGGGAACAGGGATTGTAACTACATACTGTATGTTGTGCCTTCATAAATGCCGTCTTATGTCCAATTTCTTGCGCTGTCCCCTTTAATTACAAGCCAGCTAAATCCACAGTCTGTAAAATTCAACAACTAATTATTAAAAACAGGAAATAAACTTGTCAAATTTAGAAGCCCAGTGTATTGTAGTTTATTGAAAAATGATGCAAATTGTCCCAGTATCCCATTTTTTTCTGAAAAGCGTTTGTAAATTCATTTAGTAATTTCTGTCTGTAATAATCTTAAAAACCTCATTAAAAACCTAAAAATCTCATTTTTTGGTGTGAAGTATTTTGATGATTGCTTTTAAACAGCTGTGAAAGTATACATTTGAGGCTTTAGTTGTTGATATTTAAAGACAAAGACCTAAGAAAACTATGAATCCTGTATACTGGCCCAACTAACTCTAACATCCCATACAGTATCAGTTCCTCGTCCCTTGTTACAACTGACCTGGCTGACTGGTACATACACTCCGGGTGGGCTCCTCCATTTGGATGGAGAAGACTTCCATCAACTCATTACTGGAAGAAGCCTGCAGACAGAGAAACGGAGAAGATTTAGTCTGTGTTTTTAATTTAGGAACAATAAAAAACAAATGAATTTCAATAGTATGAGGCAGACTGTTCTTTCAGTTGTATTTTTAGCTGTAGTTCTCTCATTGTTGAGAGACAGGTGAGCCACATGATAGCTAACTGGCAAATATTAACGGATATGAATTATACATCTTAAATAAGATACAAATTTAAATAAAATGGAAATACTTTGTCAACTTCTCTTATTTGGTCACAACATTCATTATGTTAAAGTCTGATCAGCTAATTAACTAGCTCACTTTAAAAGTTATAAACTGTAGTTTGAACTTGAAATGTGAGATACATTTGCTATTTCCTAACCCAACCGTCTCATCTCTTTAGAATAATGATGTATTTTTGAGTTTCTCTTGGTAGTTTTTTCACAGGGACAAATGTGTCCATTGTCATTTGTGTTAACAACACTATAAAACTGATTTACGCTCGTATTGTTGTATTAAGGGGTTTGGTTGGACCATGTTTTGAGAAAATCACTCCCATGCTGGATTGTGTTCTGTTAATGTTACCTGTTTAGTCTGTCCGGATGAAGAGTCCGGTCGTGGACTGAACACATGCTCATAAGCTGGCGCCTGAAAATAACAGTGACTCAGTCATCACATTTAAAGACTAAAGAGTTTTGTTTCAACAACTGGATCCTCTTTTGTCTAAAGATGTTCAATAATGAACCACAGGAAAGTATTTGGGGTCTTTGAAAGGGTTGTATAACATTTTATTCATTTCATTTACCTCAGGTGGAGGGGCTGAACTCTCATCTAGAAGCAATAAGGCACTATTCTGGTAAAAAGAATAGAAAATAAAATAAAAATAAAAAACACGGTATTGACAAAAAAAAAAGTCTAGTGATAAAGATCAAAGATTTTCTCTGACTTGTGTTGGTGTCTCATCCTCTGGTGTCTCTTGGTCCACTCTCTGACAGACCTCCTTTATGTCGACCAGGACCGGATCTGCCTGGTGAACACATAATAATAAAAATAATAATAATCATAATAATAATAATAATGTTTGTGTGTATACTACTTCTCAAAACCAACATAAACAAAGTGCTTTACACAGAACACACAATAAAAACAGAGATACAGAAATAAAAAACTTGGAGGAAAGTAATTCTGACTGAATTACATTTTCTCTCAACAAAATTTTGTTTCTTAACTTATTTAGGAAGTTGCAAAAATGTTGATATGAAACATATGAATAAAATGTTCAGCAACAACATTTTTCATTACTTTTTCTGCCAAAATAACTGATCTTGCACTACAATGTCCGCTGGTAGTGACTGCAGCAATACTAAACTTTTTTATGGTTATGTTTAGGCACTGGAAAGATCATGGTCTTGTTTGAATACAGAAAAAAAGTCTGCAATGACTTTGAGCACATGTTTATTATCATTAAACCAAAACCACAATCTTTCACCAACCTTAACCAAGGTGCTTTTGTAGCCTGAACACTGCCCAGAGAAACTTACTGTGGAATATAACCACTTGCTTGCTAGCTTCCCATTAGCGTCAGATAAACTTTGGAATACATCTTTGCACAAAATGAGGACTGTGGATTTTGTCCCCCATCACTTACACTGAAAGCACATTAGGAAATAAAAGGAATAATTAGGGCAAGTTTAGCATGTTTCAGTGTTTACATGGGCACCTGACTAGTACTACTACTGGTTTGAAGATACACTCACAGTGAGGGTGCAACAGTCATAATTACTGTGATGATGAGCTGAGTGTGAGCTGCATCTTTTACGACACATATTCACTGGTCATCTCGTTTCCTTGGGCTTTTCCCGTTGTCTACATAAACAAATCTGATATTGATATAGAATTTAAATGTTATTAAGAGTTCCCTGTTTCTCTGTTCCTCGTTTTTCTATTCTGTGTTGTTACCAGATTGGCCATCTTGATGTAGAAGAGGCTGTAGGTGTCTTGTTGTTGGTAGATGTAGGCCAGAGCTCTGGGGTCGGACTCATCTTTTGTTAAAGAGCTGATCCTGCTCCTCTCGTGGTCATGGAGTACAGCCTGGGAAACATAAAAAAATAAAGAGGATTTGAGCAAGTTATGTTACAGCATATCAAACCACTTCACAAACATTCAGCAATAAAATAACAAGGAAGAAAAGTAGAAGCAGCTGCCAGAAAAAGGGGAAATATTCAAATATAATTAATTATAATTATATATATTTATATATTTCTCATTTCAAACACTTTCTGCTTACTTCACCATTAACCTGATTATTGATTTTTTTGCCTTGTAAATATCCGAGATAAGAACTGAATTCCAAATCCCGAGAGTGTATCTGAGGGAGAAGAAAATCGATTGGTTAAAATTTAGCTTTTTGCACGTTGGCAGGGATACTTTTTCTTTACAGGCAGTAGTTTGTACCTGCAAAGCCTTCTTGGTATCACAGAAACCAACACTTGGACCAAAACAGGTTGCAGATGTAGAACCAAAACCTCAATCATCTCAAAACACCAACTTCCACATAAAGTGCAGTATTAATTTCACATGCCACTTCCTTATTTCATTCACCACCACTTAACGTTGAACTGGTTACTATTATAAGAAAACATTGCACTGAATGCTGCATGAGATGCTTTTCAGGGAATGAAAACAGTCTAGAGAATATGTTTATGGAACTGATCCATGTCAGTCATCGGCTATAAATAATCAGCTGCTCCATTCCCTGAGCAATCCTGAGAAGTGTCCAATTTTGGAAAGAAAGCAGCTTTTATTGTCCACTGGAAAACCAACCAACCAACAGAAAAGTTTGAAGATTAGCAATCAACCTGAGAGAGGCGCTACAACTGCAAGGAGAGAGAGAACGAGAGAGAGAGAGAGAGAGAGAGAGACGGAGCGAGAGAGAGAGGGGGAGAGAGAGCGCGAGAGAGAGAGCGAGAGAGAGTGAGAGAGAGAGAGCGAGGTGATAGATTGATGTTTGATGAGAGATTAATGTTTTCTGCCACTTTCTTGTTCTTTTTATTTATTCATTGATTTTATTTTATTTAATGAATTGTATTATCCTTGACGCTTTGGCAATATTGTTCATCTGACATTCATGCCAATAAAGCTTATTGAATTGAATTGAGAGAGAGAGAGAGACAGACATAGAGAGACAGAGAGAGAGAGAGAGAGACAGAGACAGACAGAGAGAGAGAGAGAGACAGAGAGAGAGAGAGAGAGAGACAGACAGAGAGACAGAGACAGACAGAGAGAGAGAGAGAGAGACAGAGAGAGAGAGAGAGAGAGAGAGACAGACAGAGAGACAGAGACAGACAGAGAGAGAGAGAGAGACAGAGAGAGAGAGAGAGAGAGAGAGAGAGAGAGAGAGAGACAGACAGAGAGACAGAGACAGACAGAGAGAGAGAGAGAGACAGAGAGAGAGAGAGAGAGAGAGACAGACAGAGAGACAGAGACAGACAGAGAGAGAGAGAGACAGAGACAGACAGAGAGAGAGAGAGACAGAGAGAGAGAGAGAGAGAGAGACAGACAGAGAGACAGAGACAGACAGAGAGAGAGAGAGACAGAGAGACAGAGACAGACAGAGAGAGAGAGAGACAGAGAGAGAGAGAGAGAGAGAGAGAGAGAGACAGACAGAGAGACAGAGACAGACAGAGAGAGAGAGAGACAGAGAGAGAGAGAGAGAGAGAGACAGACAGAGAGACAGAGACAGACAGAGAGAGAGAGAGACAGAGAGACAGAGACAGACAGAGAGAGAGAGAGACAGAGAGAGAGAGAGAGAGAGAGAGACAGACAGAGAGACAGAGACAGACAGAGAGAGAGAGAGAGACAGAGAGAGAGAGAGTTTCCGTTGATGTGACTCACCCCGGTCCTCTCATCGACGATTTTAAGGCCGCTGGATGAAACTTTCACCCAAACTCTCTGCTTGTGTTTCCCCTGTTTCCTCGCTGCTGCCTCAATGCCCTTCAACACACACACAACCACACACACACACACACACACACACACACACACACACACGTACGTGAATATGAAAAACAGGCTCCAATGAGACCTGAACTAATCTATATGGATTCCTCCTCTTAATTAAAAAGATAAATCCTGAGTGTTTGTGCCAAAGCCTGTTCCTGGGAACTAACTGGGTAAAAAAGTTTGAGTGGTTTCAAAGAGCAGCAAAATCTGAGTTTAGAGTGAGGTGGGGCAGAGCAACCCTATCCAAGGGAGAGAGAAATTCATGTTTATACTCATTATTTTTTATGTAGTTGACAATTCGCTGAATTCCTTCTCCAAATAATTATGTTCAATCACAGCTTAGCAACTGTTACTAGGCACAGCAGTCTGTCAAAGTACTGAAACGGTGTACATGGTGCTCTAGTAGCAGAGGTGCTTTGTAGGCTATTTAAAGAGTTTGCAGAGTGGCGACCTCTTTTTAGCCTTTCTAAAACCAAAAACACAAGAGCAAATTTGTAAGGAATGGATTAAACACTGTGTTTCTCGGCTAATTTTTAGCTGTAATTTGTAGCATGTCTGGCTAACTAGCTTAGTACCGCAGTTTATTGGATTTGGGGATGTTTACACGAGATTTCTTTACGTTTGCCAAACACATCTGTAGTCCTCATCCTAAAAGTCTCTCCTAATGTTAAAAGGGTTTAAAAATACCAATGTATGAAAGCTAAGCAGCCAAAAATATTAGAACAAAATAACAGTCTGATCTTACATTTGTCCTTAAAGTACTAACTTGCTCATGGATCATCAAGGAATATGTATGTACCGACTTTTTGCCCAAGACATGCAGCTTAGCTCAGTCTTTTAGCGCGATATCACACATGCATGTAGCCCTTAAGCACATATTTGGATCCCTTTATAGAGTTTTTATTACAAAACAAGTCAGCTGGAAGCATTAACTTTCAGTCAGAAACAGCGTTTTAAACCAACTCATGGAGCTAACGTTACCTTATATTAGCTAGCTATTGCTTATAAAATGTCTAGAATTGATCGCCTGCTTTTGTCCACTTCCTTGTGAGATCAAGGACCTATCATTTTAAAAATCATTATACATTTTGAGTGTAAAATCTGCCACTATTATCATTGTAGAGTGCATAAGTGCCATGTGAGGATGAAAAGCAACTGACAGATGTACCAACACCTGCTAAGTGGGGGTTAGCGAACAGTCATTTATACATCTTTCAGATCTAATCTTACAGGTTTTTGTTTATAGAAAATTGAGATTGAGATATTGAAAATCGGTCCAATATTGGCATGCATCACTATCTGCCATATATTGTCTTTTTAGCTGGACTGGCCACGGACCAGCACTATAACCAGTTTTCCGTGAGGAAGTGAGTGAGGAAGTTACACCATTAGTTGCCGGCTGGGTTGGAGTTTCGCCATTGGCCATTGCTCTTTCAAAATGAATCTGCGTGAGATGATGAAAGACGACAGCAGCGCGATGCAGTGTGACTGTGTTTCTGGCTACAAGCTCTGACACTCTCAGCGCTGGTGTTAAATGCAGTGCTGTTGGCTAAACTCCTGTTATATATAAATATGTAGAAACATATGACCATTATTTTATGGCTGAATAACGGCATGCAAAATGTTCAGCCCCTGTGACCCATGTCTGTTTTATGATTTGTTGTTTATTTTTTTCAGCCTTTTTTTGAAAGATTTAGGATGAATGTGTGTGTGCACATGACTTGAAATAAACTCCCACTGGGTCGTGCAAAGGCCTGTGAGATGAGGGGGCCTGTAGTCATTGACATGTTAGGAGTCAGTGAGATGTTAGATAAGTTTCCCACAACAGCTTTTCCATCAGATGACCCCGGTACATTCGCCATAGTTTATACTTGCAAGAAAAATACCTATGACTGAGGAGGAACTTTTCAATGAGCCAGGAACTGTACACAAAGTGATCTAAATTATAAATATAGAATACAAAATACTTGTTTACTTTTTAAGTATTCACCCCCTCCAAGCACATTTTTATTATGTGCACTTTTGGATAGTTCTCTATAAGCGTTACACATCCGGACACTGACATTTTTCCATGTTCCTCTTTGCAAAACTTTCTCAGGATGCACAGGGATTCATTTTGTCATAAAGGGTATTTTTCTGTTGATCAGTGTCATAAAAGCCACCTTAAATCTTCTTTGTTTCAGTGCTGTAAAGTAATAAAACATGAAAACTTCCAAGGGTAGTGAATACTTTTTTATAGGCACTGTATTTGGATGTAATTGGACTGATTGGACAAACACAGCCTTCATTAGTGCAACTGCCATTTTTCAGTCCATCTGTTGTGAGACAGAAGATAACACTTATCTGGTTTTACTTAATGTAGGCCTCTGAAAATGACTTCTGAATCACCGATGACACATTTTAATCCCACTCGTCATATGATTTCACACATCTGGTGTTTATTTTTTATTTTCTCTCAGATAAAATGACTGCGTATGACTTGTAGAGGACGAGAGGATTATCTCACCATCAATTAACCGGATTTAATCAAAAGAAAACATGAGATAAGTTTATTTTGGTAGGAGGAGGATACCTTTAGTTTCATCATGGAGTCCCAGCACATCTTATCTCCATGGGCGTCAGGTACCGGGTCCATGCCAATCAGCTTGGCTTTGTAGCGAACGCCATCACCACGGAAACGGGAGTCAACGCCACTGGGTGTTCTAGTGGCTCCTGAGGAACATGAAGAGGCAAGATAGAAGAGAAAAAGCGTCAGACTATGAGGACAAGTCTGTGTGAGAGCAAGAATATGCAAATCTGTATATTTGTGCCAATTTTTTTTCTTTTTATTTATTAATTATGTTTGTCATGATTTAATGAAAGTAGGTGCTTATTTGTGTTTTTAATATGCTTGCTCTTCTTAGTCTTTTACTGTAATGCTTGTGTTTGTGCGTCCAAGTGTGTTTTTTTGTTTCTATGTCACACATACTGTATTCCCACATTTGTGAGTGTAGTACATGCATTTTTGTGTTTTTTTGTATATAAACTTAGCACAAAAAGTAAGGAAATTTGTGTTTGGTAGATTATTTCTTTGTTGTAACAATGCTTCTTGGCAAAAAATCTTATACCGTTAGAAAGCCTGTTTATTTCCCTTCTAAATGGTGCCACGTTTGTAAGGAACATGCATTTGTGGGATGAGCAGCAGAACTGAGTATGTGTGTTGTGCCCATGAAAATTTGCCAAATCTTCTCTGCCAAAGCCAAACAGCTTATTCTGCCATTGACTCGTTTGGTGTTTGGTGGATTGGATGATTGAAGTTTGAAGAAACAAGACATATTGGCAATTTAACAATTTATTCATTAACAAACACGAGCCTCAGTAGCGTGTGGAAGAACCATACACAGCCACAACAGCCTGGCACCTCCTCCTCATGCTGGTCACCAGCCTGGTCACACACTGCTGTGGGATGGTATCCCATTCTTCAACCAGCATTTGTCGTAAGTCAGCCAACGTGGTTGTGTTGGTCACTCTGGCACGAACAGCACGCCCAAGCTGATCCCACAAGTGTTTAATGGAGTTGAGGTCAGGACTGCTGGAAGGCCATTCCATCCTCTCCACTCCCAAATTCAGGAGGTAGTCTCTGATAAACCCCGCTCTGTGGGGGCGAGCGTTGTCATCTTGGAGGATAGAGTTCGGTCCCAGACTGTGGAGATATGGGATTGCCACTGGTTGCAGAATCTCATCTCAATATCTCTCTGCATTGAGATTGCCTCCAATGATGACAAGCCTCGTTTTTCCAGTGAGGGAGATGCTGCCCCACACCATCACACTGCCTCCACCAAAAGGTTTTACTCTATCGGTGCAGCAATCATGTTCAGGTTCCAGTGCACGTGTTGCCGACACCAGCGCAAATGGGCCTGACGGCGAAGGGCAGTCATGGAAGGCCTCCTGGCAGCCCTTGGTTTGGCGGAACACCAGCTTGAAGTTTCCCTATCGCACAGGCCCTATCCAGATCAGTCAGACACCTACCGACCACTGTAGCAGGGCCCATGCTCACAGGTGGGTGAGGTACCTGGGGGTACCAGAAGCTCAAAACAAGTGTCAATAGCAACAGCAAAATAAGCTGTTTGACAATGGCAGAGAAGATTTGGCAAATTTTTCATGGGCGCAACCCACATACTCAGCTCTGCTGCTCATCCCACAAATGCATGTTCCTTACAAATGTGGCACCATTTAAACGGGAAATAAACAGGCTTTCTAACAGTATAAGATTTATTGCAAAGAAGCATTGTGTGTAAGCAAATTGCTGAGCAAGCGTTTGATTGATCCTTGGTCAATGTTTCATCTCATTTCCTGGAATGAAAACAGTAATTCTGTGATTACGGAAATGTCAGTATGTGTTGTTGTAACAAAGGTCAGCTTTTAAACAGCTTGCCATGCGTTGTGTAACAGTTTACTGGCTTTCAGCTGCTGTTAATTAGTTAGTTTGGTGTTCAGCATCAGCACAAATACCAACCCAAGTGCATGTTTGCGTTACACAGTCCCATACAGAATACTGGTCAGTAAACGACCTGAGCTAGTGATTGTCAAAAGCTAAATAATCTCTAAAATTAACAATTTTTTAATGAAAACATATACAAACAGCCTGTTTAACAGTGAAATATTAGCACCATGTTTTCACTCAAACGTGAACAAATACCCCATTATGCCCATTCATTACTGCTTAGTTGGGTGTGAAATATCTAATGTGAGTGCATCATATATATTCTAGTGACAATATTCAACTTCATCCAAATACCTGGGGGATGCATGATACAGGTTTTGAGTTTTGAGTGTTTATTTTTCATTATTTCTTCGGTCAGACCTGAAATGCCTCCATCTTGATAAAAGTTGGTGGGTCTGTAAAAACGCCAGGGAAAACAACATAAATACATCTAGGACTTTATCGTTCTATCACAGACAAAGTCTGATATGTTGTCTTTCTCTAGAACGATGTCAATCAACCAAACCCAAAAACAGTCCCCTAAAATATTACACTGACATTGATACGTATGAGAAAATATTGTGAACTCACTGTTGAGCAGCAGCGGCACAGTTGAAAAAACCTCAAAGTGTTGGATAAAGTCACAAGTTCACTTGGCTCAGTAAGACATCACTGGATCCCTGCCAAGAATATCTCTAAGCATCTTTTGACTTTCGAAAGGTCTCATTTGACATGTGTCTTGATTTATTTACACTGGCTCTATAGTAGATTAAATGCAGAATCCAGTTCAAGAACATTGTGATCCCTTTTAGGACACTGCATGTCCAGTCATCATTGATGAGCCCTCGCTACAGACTTGAAACTAAAGCAGATCATACCTTTGGAGACTTGGCTCCTGCTGGACTTACTTTACTCCCTGTGCTTTTATCACTAATCTAATATCACTCTAAAATCAAAAACCAACCAAAGTAAGGTGAGAACACAGTATCAGATTCCAAGGGGCTTTATTAGCTTTTACAATCCTTGCTTCAGTATTTTATCTTGAGTGGATGACTACTGCAGGTGTCCTGTCAATTTTATTGGCACAGAATTGGAATATAGTCTCACCCAAAGTGATCATATTCTCATAAAACCATCATTGCTCATGATGGCTAAAGGTTAACTTGTGTAAGATATATAAACAAGTTAACAGTATACACAGTATATACTGTGCGATTTTGGGCTGTCCCAGACAAAAGATGACCAACATGAAAGAAATGTGGTGATATCTTTGGTCGTGGCTCCAAAACGGTGGTCCTACATTGCACTGTGAGAGAGGTTCAAAGATGGCCGTTGTTGCAGTCTTGCGACCAAAGATAGCCTGGGACAAAATTCTGACAATGTCAGAAATTTATGATAACCATCTCACAATGTGACTGCTGCTACAACCTATGTCTACTAACCAACCAACATGCAGCATGAAATGATGCACTGATCAACGTGACACTGGCGCTAAACCCAGTGATGGAGGTAAAACGAGCAAAACAAAATGTTTGGGATTCCAACAAAGAAGAAAATCTTGTTGAGTTGCGGCAGCAGAAGCCTTGTCTGTATGATATGTCCTCCAGCTGTTATCATGACACGCTAATGACATTTTTTTGTATATTGACTTGCGTCGTAGCCTATGATTCAGTAGGTGTGATCATTGTACAGTCTAGAGACATCAAACCTGATGTTGTACCCAAGTTTATTAGATCCATGTCGCACAGTGTGGCTTGCAATAAACTTATAAGATTGCTGAGATCTCACAGTCTGTAGGCGCCATAAAGAGCATGTAAAAACGGTTATGTAAGATTTACATTTTCAAAGCCTCAAAACAATTCTTCACTCTGTTGACAACACAGCTGTTTTTGCAAATAGAAAGACCTGAGAAGATAGTGGTTTTGGCATCACATGAACCATAATTCTGACCAGATAAACACACATTTATCCACTTCACTTGAACTCTTCGCAGGGCTGGTTCCAGTAAGACACTACTGTATAACTCAATAAGTGACATCAATGTGTTTCTCAAACAGCCGCTGGACACCCTCCAGTGGTGCAGGATGAATAAGGAAGAGGAACAAAACCAAGAGTCTTACCTGAAACACCCCTATTTCCCATCAGATCTAATAGAAACTTCCTTTCTCAGTTCATACCAGGGGACATATTCTGTTTTACATGTCACCTATAATCTCATTAAGTGTCATCACAAAACTAAAACTAATGGTGCTCCACCGTAAAGGTGTTCAGGTATTCTGAATACTTGCTTGACAAAATGGTGGATTGTCTGTGTTGTTAAAAACACTGACAGATTGAAGGCAATTGTTTGTGTTGATTAAAAGATAGATATGAATTAGGGTGTAATTTCAATATGCTGTCAGTGTGTCACTTCATAACCAAGATTGAGGAAATTGATAAAGCGTGAGAGGAAGATGAGAATATTTGCTTCGGGTGAAATACAGCGAGACATTAATTAATTGAACTGCGATCTGATCAGCAAAATGCCCTTATAAGACTCAGCCCAACCCTGTCAGAGGAAAGGTTCAGCAGGTTTTGATTCAATTTTCCATAGGTAAAAGGTCAAAGCCTCTCTCACAAAAAATAAAATCTATGAGCTTTGTTTTTGTTTTTTTCTGAGACTGAACCCTAATAGCAGCTGGGCACTTGTACCTTTGGTGCTGGAGGATGGCCAGGTCATGCCAGCAGCTTGGTCTGGTGTAGGACAACTCCCAGCCGCTTGCTCCATCTCTATCATGGAAATTCAAGGCAGGGGGTGTGCAGGATGATGTGAAAACAATGTGGCTGTCACACTTATAGGCTGCAAAAGAGCAGCTTGAGAAAAAAGGAAAATCAAAGCATATCAGACATTTCTAACCGTCAAAGTGCAAAGAAAAACATTGCCAGGTTCAAAGAAGTTATGAGTTGAATTTGTAATTTTGCTTTCTGTAAAGCACAAGAAAAAAAATTGATCTGTCTCACCTGCTGGGAGTGTGTCTCTGCTCTAACCCTGCTGTTTGGCTCAGTGTGCAGCCAAAGCTTCTCAGAGTCAAAGGTCAAGCCACAGACTCACTGGTGATATATTAACATCCGTTGGGAGGTCCAAATACAAATACAATACATGGGAACTCTGGTAGAAGATTGAAGACGCTATAATTGGAAGGACAGCCAGCACATGGCGCTATACCCCTCAGGAGATGAGTGTGAGTTGAATAATACAGTTATAAAGTTCAAGGAGATGCGTTGGGAGATATTTTCTTAAAAAAAACAGTTGTCACACTGCCAGAAAAATATCGAGCTTGCTGAAAACCTTTGCAGGAAGGATGGATCAGAGGAACCAGAATAAATGCTGAGAGGAGCATTTTAAAGAAAAAACATTTAAAACAATTAAATCTTTAGGTAGCATGAACAGAATTTTGATGCATAATGTTTATAAGATGATCAGAGACAAAAAGAACATCTTGCTACAGAAATGATTGCACTTATTAAGTTATATAATGCCTCATGAATATCACATTAAATATAATTGTTAGTAACACAGTAGTATTGCATTTCTATAAAGTTGGGGGACTCAGCCTTCAGCCATGCTATTGGCTCTGTGAGACTGTACTTAAGCTTTGGGCTAAATGCTAACATGCTGTTTAGCAGGTGCTGTATAATGTTCACCATTGTTGTTCACCATGTATTGGACAAACTTAAATTTTGATCTGATGATGGTGCTAAAGGAAAAGTGAAGGCATCACCAAGGTTATTACAATTCATTCTGTGGAAAACATGAGTGTCTGAACCAAATATCTTGACAATCCATCCAATAGTTGTTACAACATTTCACTTAAAACCACAAATATTAAAGGACAGGTTCACAATTTTTCAAGTCTGTCTTAAAACAACAGTCAAGTGCCCATATAAACACTGAAAGAGATTTTCTTCGCTGTAATCATTCCTCCTGTTCAAAGACCCCCTTCAAATGCACTTTCAATGTAAGTGACGGGGGCCAAAATCTACAGTGTGTCCACAGTCATTTTGTGCAAAAATGCATTTAAAAGTCTTTTTAACATAAAACTCCTAAACTCCTAAACTTTGTGTTTCCTCAGACAGTGTTTCCCTGTTGAGCTGCGGTGGAAGTATAGTGACAAAAAGAGGGACTTTGGCACTAAAAAGACTGTAACATTGAAAGATATCTACTTGATTTGACTAATTTGGACGCTGAAGCTTCATATTAGCTCCAGATAAACTTTTAAATACATTTTTGCACAGAAGGAGGCTTGTGGATTTTGGCCCCCATCACTCACGTTGTAAGTGCATTATGAAGGGATCTTCTAATGGCCAGTATGAACAGGAGGAATGATTACAGCAAGAAAAACCTATTTCAATGCACATTTACAAAATTTTGTGTAAATTCATCTTGTAGATAGAGAAGTTTCACTCAACAAGGAAAGATTTCGTGGTGCCCCGGTAGCCTACTACAAGGTCTGCGGCTGATTCTAGCCACAAATCTTTGTTACATGTCGTGCCCCTCTCACTACCCCTGTTTCCTGTTTCCTGTCTCTCTGCACTTTGCACTGTTGAATAAAAGCAAAGATACCAAAAGAATTATCATCAGACATTTGCATCCTAGAGCCAAAACTGAGATATCTTGACTTTAAGTCCCTAGTATGGGTAAAGCAGGGAACATAATTCACAATCCAAACCTTTACTCAGTGGTCAACATTCACTTCATGTACAATACTTGTACAATTTTAAGGTACTTTTACTTTATTAAAGTATTTCTATTTTATGCAAGTTTATACTCCACTTCATTTATCTGACATGTATAGTTAGTTTCTGACGATTTATACGATCACTATGATGAGTTGTTATAGATTAAAGCAACCAACAGCATTTAAAGTTGAACCTCACCTCAGCCAGCTGCAACATTAAAATGCTGCTTACACGTTTATGCATTGATTACAATAATCCAATGATGCAACAATAATAAATCTAAGAGGTCATTCTGCGTTCTTTTACTTTTCATAAAACTTCCAGAATCCAGGAACTTTTACTGGCAAACTTTTTTAACTCACCTAAAGAGTCTGGATACTTCTTCCACCACTGCTTTTACTTTTGAAATCTAGTCAGAAATATTACCCAGAAGGCTGAAAACTGTTTGAGAATACTCTGATACAGAGAAAGTTGCTGTTTTGTTGAGAAAACCTGAGAAGTTTTAGTCACTTGGTGAGAGGTATCAAAATGAAAGAGATTTACTTTCTTGAGTAAATATTTATGTACCAGATTATTGAAAGATATTGACTTGATTTGACTAATTTGGACGCTGAAGCTTCATATTAGCTCCAGATAAACTTTTAAATACATTTTTGCACAGGAGGCTTGTGGATTTTGGCCCCCATCACTTACGTTGTAAGTGCATTATGAAGGGATCTTCTAATGGCCAGTATGAACAGGAGGAATGATTACAGCAAGAAAAACCTATTTCAATGTACATTTACAAAATTTTGTGTAAATTCATCTTGTAGATAGAGAAGTTTCACTCAACAAGGAAAGATTTCGTGGTGCCCCGGTAGCCTACTACAAGGTCTGCGGCTGATACTTCTTTGTTGACTGATATTTCAGTCAGCAAAGAAGTTTTTCTGCACGTAGACACGTTTTTTCAGGAAGTGAGGCTAATTTGCTCAAAACCCCCCCAAAACAGGAAGAGAATTATGTCAGATTAGCCACAGCTTTCCAAAAAATCTCCTCTAAATGAGAAAGATTCTTTTAGAACTAAAATAATATGAAAAGCCAGAATATTTAGGTCAGCTGGCACACAAGTAGAGACTTTGGTAACCTGAGGACATGCAACACTAGATTCAATCAATTTTACCAGCCAATATGCAGAGAACACCACAGACAGGAAAAAGGTCATGTAGATTACTGTCGTCACAGCATGAAAGGGGTTTCAAGTTTCCTTTTTTATCAAGAACAACAAGTGTGGGATAACTATTAGTCACATTTCCCAACAGTGACAGAGAAATATGTCTCACAGACACACACACAGTAGAGCTTTGAGAGTAGCCTTCGCCCTGATTGTTGGGTGTTGGTCGCTTTGGCATCAGTTGACAGAATCTGGAGCCAGTTTCCTCCATGACTCCACTGGGTGTGATATAAATCACACTGGAAGATAAATCATCTTTAGAGTTCATCAAGACTTCAGCACGTTTACTGGATACAGTAATTTACATTAATTTAACAGGCACTTTTGTTCAAAATGATACTACCATTTTTACTTAACACTCATTCATCAGGAACAATTTGGGGTTCAGTATCTTGTGCACACGAGGAGCCAAGGATCGAACCACTAACGCTATAATTAATCAGCTACAGCCCTGACAGACCAAAAACTGAATTAGAGAATAAATAAGAAAGGAAAGTGGAAACCACATATAGTTGCACGCCGAATGTACACGCTGCCTTGCAGGTCCAGAAATCAAAAAAGCATCTCTGAACTTTAAAAAAAAAACAAATTCATATTTTATCGATTCATAACATGAAGTTTTAAATGGTGTTACAGCTGTATGTATTGCCTATGTTTTTTTGTCTCCCTCTCTCCTGTCTATTGCTTCGCCCACACACAATCAGTCCACAATGAGGTGCACCTGGCCAGGGAGGAAGGGGTAGTAAATGTTCCAGGTTCCTGTTGCAGAGGGAAGCTTCTTGATTGTGGACTGCTGGTCTTGCCTCTCAGCCTGGGATTTTATGTTATTTAGTTTTTCTGCTGTATTTTGATTATTTATTGCATTTATTTAGTGTCCTGGTTTTGTATGTTTTTGTTAATAAATCCCATGGCTTGGGTGTTTTTAAAAGGTGTTGCTTTGTTAAAGTGTTTTAATTTGAGTAAATGGTGGATTGTTGTTGGGCCCATAGGGCCGACTAAGGGCGGTGTGTAACAGTGGTGCTTCTTGATGCTGCCTGGAATACCTTTGTTGGTCTAAGAGATGTCAGACTTGAACATATTTAATCTAATAGGCCTTTTCCATTACAGGAGCTTACCTACCTGTACATGAACTAGTACCCATTGTCCCGGGTTCTGCTTTTGTTTCCACTGTTCTCTGCCTCCTTTGGAGACAAGTTCCTGTTGCTACATTTTGGCACCCTTCAGGAGGTGGTACTAAATCCAATTCCAGGTACTTGCTGTAGTAGTAACTAGCATTTCACTTCTGTGTGCACTTTTCAATGTAATGCACTCCAGTACACCACCATCACCATCACCTCATTGTCCTTGTCCATTGCCCTTGCAGTTACTGTGGGACATCAGCTAAACGTCAGTAATGTGATACAGTATGTACAGTACAGTAAATTCAGGAGCATTATTTCCCAACGAAGGAGCTGTGACCTAAACATGATCACTACTTTTTAAAATTACTAGTACTTCACTGCTACCTCACAAAGCACGCACACACATACACACGCAAACGTTAGGTAGGAAGAGGGGAAACATGACAGGAAAGAGGAAAGTAAGATGGCAAATGAGATAAAAGGGAAGGAGAGAATGAAAGGGACGAAATGAAGATGTAAAGAAGGAACAAGTGGAGTAAGCAAGGAAACAAAAAGGGTTGAAGGGGACTAACAAAAAATGAAAGAGGTATCAAGGCAGGGAGGAGCTATAGCTGTAAGATTTTCTTTTTTATTATTATCTTTAAATCTTTTAACTGTTACTGCAGTGCCACCACTACATTAGTTGATACAACTGGGCACCAGCTAATTTTGTGAGGTTATGAAATGTATAAAAAAAAAAAAAAAAAACAGCAAACCCCCTTAAGTCATGATTAATTTTGTGTCACACTCATTTCAATATTTCATGAGATTTTTGGGTTCTATGTGTTGGATTTATTTGCTATTTAAAATGTTAGCAAATATGTATTTTTAGCCAAAAAAAGTATACCACCAAGCTTTTATGACGTTATCCAGCTAACTTGATGGATTTGCTCACACACACTCCTCAAACCTGTAACACTTATAAAGTCAAGACTATTGCTTTTCATGAAAGGTGACAGATGGTTGTTATATTGATGTACATTTTTGTGTAAAAATGTGTGTGTAAACAAAGTCACCAAGATAACTAGCTTCAATAACATTAAAGAAATTCATTAAACAGAAATTGCGGTTGCATGCGAGCATAAAGAGATCCTCAAGTTTAAAATAAACAATGAGTGGTTATTATTAAAGACTGCTCTGAAGTAGTTATTGCATCAATTTTTGTACTTTTAGCTTTTTAATATCTTCAAATATGTGATCTGAGGCCAACCACTTGTTCTGGATGAAATTAAAAAATGTACCCATAATTTTTCTCATGCTAGCAGAGCCAGATAAAAGTATCAAAGCACCCGTTAAAAGGCACCAGACAACAGGAAATGACTACTACACTGTTATAAATTTTCTGGGGGAGGATCCCCAGATCCCCGTTAGATTATCCCACCTACATTTTCAATGCCTCCTACACCCATGTACACACGTAAATGATGACATCAAATACATCAGCTGCTTGCCAGCATGTTGAGCCGACTGAGTCTCACTAAGATTACTCTGCTAACTACGGTCAAGTGTTTCCCACATCCAGCATCCTATAAAGAAGAACAGCAAATCTAGTGCTGTGGCGTGTTTCATGCTCAAACTTAAACTGAAGGATTATATGTTCTTCTGTGTGTTGTGGAAACTCTATGACCTCTTGAGCAGATGAAACAGTCACATAAAAACATCACTGGATAAACTAAAAAAATGATATTTAATCAAGCTAAACATAAAGGCTGGCTTTCTTAGTCTCTAAAAAGACTGAATTTTGGGAATTAGAGGTTTTTATTGGGAATAAATCTGGATTTTGTGGCTGGTGGTTTTTAAAATAATAATGGCTATGGCTTTTGCTTTTGCCATTATCTTCATGTATATGCTGTATACTTTATATGTCCCTGTGCTAATTCCACAGAGACATTTACTGTGATTTAATAGGAATATGTTTAAGTCTCTGGTTATAGTTGCAGGTACATGACATGAACAAACAGCTAACAGACTCGAATGATTTCCATTTTTATTGTAGAAATACCACAGTGGAACAAGATGTCCTGTAGTGCAACAGAGTGGCTGAGTGCCAAACTGCTGTGTCCTCACACAACCATAAACAAAGCCTTACATGGGGAGATGTTATACTGTATAGAGCAGTACGTGGGACTAAGTTGGCCCTCAAGGTGATGAATCTAACATTTCTAATCTAACTTTCTAATCTAACTAACATTTCAACTGATTTTAGTGAAATAATTATTTATTTCACTGAGACTAACAGCGGAGAAACTTTAATGTACAGACCCTTTCCAAAAAATTAGAATATCATGGAAAAGTTAATTTATTTCCATAATTCCATTAAAAAGGTTCAACTTTCATAGATTATAGATTCAGGGCCCACAATTCAAATGATTTCAAGTATTTATTTGTTTATTTTTACATAATTAGGGCTTCCAGCTCATAAAACCCATGAAAATTCAAAAAATTTGAATACTGAAAGAAATCAGCCCAAATTTTGCAGGGCATGAATGTTTTAAACTGAGAGCCACACTAATCATCTACTAAACTCAAAGCACCTGCACAGGTTTCCCCAGGTGTCATTAAATTGCTTCAGTTTGGTTCAATTGTCTCAGTTCGGTTCAATATGGGGAAGACTGCAGACTTGACAACTGGCCAGAAGACCATCATTGATACCCTCCATAGGGTGGGTAAGCCACAAAAGTTCATAGCTAAGGAGGCTGGCTGTTCACAGAGTGCTGTGTCCAAGCATATCAATGGAAAGTCTAGTGGAAGGGCAAAATGTGGCAGGAGAAGATGCACCAGCATAAGAGATGACCGTGGGCTTCAGCAGATTATCAAACAGAGAAGATTCAAGAATCTGGTAGAGATCCAGAAAGAGTGGAATGAGGCAGGAGTCACTGCTTCAAAAACCACCACATTCAGACGCATCCGGGAGATGGGCCACAACTGTCGGGTTCCTCGGGTCAAGCCACTTCTGAGCCTGAGCCAATGTAGGAAGTGTCTCAACTGGTTCCAAGGAGAAGAAGGACTGGACTGTTGGCCAGTGGTCCAAGGTCCTTTTTTTCCGATGAAAGTAAAGTGTGCGTTTCATTTGGGAATCGAAGGTCCAAGGGAGGAAGACGGGTGAGGAACAGAACCCAAGCTGCTTGAGGTCATGTGTGAAATATCCACAGTCAGTCATGATTTGGGGTGCAATGTCCGGTGCAGGTGTTGGTAAACTCTGCTTTCTTAAATCCAAGGTCACCGCAACAGTCTACCAGAACGTTTTAGAGGACTTCATGAGTCCTTCTGATTGCCTCAATGCCACAGCACATCGAGGCAGTGATTAAGGCAAAGGGATTCCCAACCAAGTATTGAACATTGACATTGTTTAGAAAGTACCATATTTTGATTGATTTGATGTGATCCTAATTTCTTTTTTTTTTCCTGCAAAAACTGAGAAATAAATGGTGGTTTCTTCACTGTATTCTAATTTGAGCTGGAAGCCCAAAATATGTAAAAATAAACAAATATCGTTTATAGATTCAGGGCCCACAATTTAATCTATGAAAGTTTAACTTTTTTTAATGGAATTATGGAAATAAATGTTTCTGTGATATTCAAATTTTTTTTGGGGAAAGGGTCTGTAGTTTTGTTCCAAAACAGAAAATGAGTTTTTATCACTGGCACCAATCAAATACTCTATTGTAATATTTTGCTGTAGGAAAGAAACATTTGCATATTCTCACTTTGTAAATGGTAGTTTCAGGGATGCAACTAGTCCATTTTTTTTTTTCATTGTCAATCAATTGTCTGTAATGTAGTCTATAGTGTATAATAAGTGGAAAAATAGTCATCACAATTTCTCAGAGCCCAAGGTCATGTCCCAAAATTGCTTGTTTTATCTGACCAACAGTCACAAACCCCACAATTTTTAAAATGAATAATTATATAAAATTAAGAAACAGAAAATCCTCACATTTTTAAAGTCTGGCATTTTTCCATAAATGATGAATCACTCATCGTTTTTTTTTTGTTTTTTTTTTTTTGTCAGTCAGCTAATTGATTAGTTGACTAATTGTTTCAGCCCTACCTAACTACAGTATCTTGATATTATAGAACATAAGAGGTTGATGTGAGGTTTGTTTTACTTTTGGTTTGCTGTCACATTTTCAAACAAAATATTAGTCTGCACAAACGATGCGGTTGATAAGTAGAAAATAATTGCCTCATTTTTTAGTTTTATGCAGCAGAGAAAGATGAAAAACAACTCTTGAGACTCTAGAGAGTCTGACTGTGTATTCCTTTTTTTGCCATTGTCCACCAGATGCCCTCAGACCTTTTCTGTTTGTGAAGACTAAACTGTGTTGGAGAAGGCTTGTTTTGAGTTAGACTTTTTGAGGAAGACACTGAACTCCTACCTGCTTACTGTGAATAAAAGTATTGTCTAAATCCCTAAAACATAAATTGTTAATGGGTACAATTTACAAACACAGAAGGAGCGTTTATTTAACTTTGTGCAGTTTACATTCACACTACTGTAGCAAATGTATACAAAGCCAACAAGGAGGATGAATCGTACTAACTTTGATAATCCGCTGACTTTTCCTCTAGTGCCACCATGAGGTTGACATTTTTGGTTTTAAGTGAAATATCTCAACAACTATCAGATGGATTGCCATGAAATTTTATGTCCCAATAAGAAGAGAGCCATAAGATGTTTTCTCTACCTGAATCAGTGAAACGAAAATGGAAAATGATAAGATTGTGGAATCGTTTGGTTGATATGGCTGACATCAAGATAACTAAAAAAGTTTGTCTTTGGAGTAAATCGCACAATTCTCCATGGACTACAGAGCTCAATACTGTTATGAAGGAAGCTGGGCTACAATATATCTATAGAAATAATGTAAGGTGCAACATTAATACAATTAGGATGCAGCTACTCACTAAGTAAAGAAGGATGGTCAAAGGATATTCTGTTAAAACCAAAATTACGGAGTTATATTTAAATTAAGCCCTCCAATGGTACTGAACCTTATGTTCATATCACATTCATCAAGAAGTCAAAGATCTTTAGTTGTCCAGTTGAGAACAGGTACTCTCTGGAAGATGGCAGGTTTAAAAACATCCAGGAGGAGGACAGGTTGTGTGAACTGTGTGAACTGGGAGACACTGAGAATGAATTACATTTTCTTTTGAGAATTTAAGAGCACCAATATTAAGTGAAAGGTATGATTGAAATTCAGGAATATTTTGGAGCACTGATGAAGAAAAGATGGAATGGCTGTTTAATTTCAGTGTCTTTAAGTTGGCAAATTTTGTTTCTAAAAGACAGGATGGTTTCTTTGTTTAATAGTGGTATTGTAAATCATATGGGATGCAGGTTCTTTTTTGTTTAATGATGTCTTGTAAACCCATGCAGGCTGGGCAATTGTAAATGCATGACACAATAATAAAAAGAAATCAAATCAAACTGGTGATCCCCTGACTTTTAAATCCATTTACTCTTCTTCAGTATTCTAAAAAATCCTGTTGAGTGATTACTTATGTAAGGTACAAAGGTGTGTTTGCACCTCCAGTGTTTGCTGGAAGATGGCCCGGAACCTGGTCTTCATCATCCCAAAAGGCTGATGAAGGCTATGAATGCTCTGTGTTTTGTCAGCCCTGCAAATTCATATACTAGGATACTGCCTCCAGGTCTTCTGGGGTCTTTGGGAGGTGGATGACCTTGTGGCGAATGGCTACCACCTCCTAAGTGACTCTGTGGACGATGCGGTAGACAGTGGAACGAGGCATTCCAAACAATCTGGAGACCACACACCAGGGTCTCAATTGTGGCACCCCATCTGTGTCTCCGTTTGTGGTTGAGAAAGTCCAGCAGTACTGCCAGGGCCTCCATGCTCAGCCGACAAATCAGGCTGTATGTCCTGCTGGTTAAAAAACCTGTCCAGCACAGGAACACTCTTTATCTTGCAGTACAGGGGTCTGGTTTGGTTTAGGGACAGAAGGAGAAGAAAAACTGTTAAATAAACAATAGGTAGATATTAAGTGTGGAGAGCTTAGATAGATAAGGCTTAAAGGCTATCTATCTATCTATCTATCTATCTGAAATTATACTGTCAAAGGTAAATGACATTAGCCATATACTTTAGCTAACTGTTGTTAACTAGCTAATGTTACCCTTATGTTTTACCTGGCCATGGTCCTCTCTCAGCCTGAGATAAATCATGCTCCGGTGCCGGATCATCTCCATTTCCTCTAATTAAAATTTCTGGCTCCATTTCTACTAGCTGTGTCTTGATTGTCAACTGCAACTGTCAAGGTTGCTAGGCTACAAGAGTGGTGCTTAATGACGCAAGGTTGAAAGGGCGGGAACAGCTGGTGACGCTAATAGGAAATCCTCCATAGACCAACCATCTCATTTAACAACGCTCAGTTCGGCCTTTGTGGTCTACGAAGGACACGCCTTTGTAGACTGCATCCTTCAAAGGATGCGGCCCTTGAATTGGGACACAGCTAGAGCTAATTAGCAAATGTTAGCAGGCTACATTATAGCTGCTGAACAGCATGTTAGCATAGTCATTGAGAGCTGATGCTGCCATATGCTAGTGTTAGCATTGGCTCAAAGCACTACATTGGCAAAGTACACCCTCATAAAGCTGCTTGCATGTCTGTAGACCATAGACTTTATATTTTATTTTATTTTATTTTATTTATTTAATCTTTATTTAATCAGGCAGTGTCATTGAGATTAAGATCTCTTTTCCAAGAGAGACCTGAGAACAAGAAACATTCATAAGACAAGAACACAGTCAGCAGACAGAAACAACACAACTACACAGTAAACAAGGAATTAATAAAAACAGTTACAAGAATCATAAAAAAAACCACAAGATAATAAAGCTTTAAAATCTCCAAGAGGAATATAAGACTCTTATTTAAGGGCAGTTTGCAGTTTATTCCATTTAAAAGGTGCATAGTACCTGAAACCAGTTCTCACAACAGTAGTGTGAACATGAAGGATATCTAAGGTTAAGTAGTTACTGGATTGTGTACTGTAGTTACTAGTTTAAATGAGAGAAGAGATGTGAGGTAGTTTTTTGAGTCAAACGTTGAATGTGAATCTTGAATGATAGTCTGCTGTCAGGCCAAATTCCTAAATTTGACTCAACAAGAGTTATATATGCCATTTTAATGGTAGGATAGTAAAGTCAATGCTGTAGAGGTGTAGTCCTCCCATGGCTAAAGCCAAAGTCTTGTTTAAATTTAAAACAAAATGCAGGAATAGTTCATATTTGTGCAAAGATAAAGACTAAAATGGTCAGTGTGTGCTTCCAGATGGTGCAGTTAAGCCCTTCACTATTTTTAAGTAAATTTTTGGGGCTATTTTTTACTCAAAGGAAGGACAGAGCAGGGCTGTATGAGAGTCTATCTGTGGTAACATAATGTGCACATTGGAGACGGAAATGTCCTGTTTGTGCACAAAATTAACTTTCCATGAGTCATAGAGTTTTAATTTATTTTGACTACATGTTAGGAAGGTTTTACAGATGAAAATGTTGGTCCAGTCTGTTGGTCAGACCGGACACTTAATGACATATTCCAATGACTATTGGATGCATTGCCGCAGACAAATGGTCCCCAGAGAAGTCATTTGAACGACTTTGGTGACTTTTTATCGAGCACCACCAGCAGGTCAAAATATCCACCTGATCAATGCATTTTATCACAGGATGCCTCTGAAAATGATTTTTGCCAACAGCTGCCATTCTGAGCATGAGCATTTTAACATATCATCCAACAGTGAGTCTGACAAAGTGAAGTTGATGCTGCAGTCAGACCGAAAGTGGTCAGATAAAACTGACTTGGCAAAGTTGACAATGATACACCTTTTTATGAAAATTTTGAAAATACAATATTTGAAACTGAAAATATAAAAAGTAGAGTATACAGTTATACAAACAGGAATACAATCAATCAAAACGAGATGTCAAACTCACATTCTCTGTAACGTTGGCGGGATATAGCCTGATAATCAGACTGAATTTTGTTTTCACTTCATTATTCATTTAATTTTTAATATTGAGAGAGAATCAGGGGTCTGTAAATCAGGCTAGAGAGTCTCTGTTATGAAGATCATATTTCAGTTGGATTCAAGGTAAACAAGATCAAGTGAGATCAATTTGTGACAGGAAGCGAATGTGAAGTGAAATTTTGGTTTTACCGTGCTGCAAAAAGACCTCAGTTGAGGTTTGATCATGTAGAGCTGAGCCTGACAAGCTGAGTCGGAAAAGTCCCAAAATGGCCAATGTGTAATCTCAGTAGTGGTAAAAATAAGGTAATTTTGTTTTCTGTGTACAAGAGACAACAGCCTCATGGGGTTGCAAGATTATATACAAACTTTAAGTTCAGGATAAGTTACAATCATGTACCATTAGATATATAAATAATCCTTCAGCTGAAAGGCAGTTTCCCTAACAAGCTGAGAAGGGAAATGGCTTTGTTAATTGTACCAACAGAAATTCCTTGAGAAAAAAAAAATCACAGTACTTCCTGCAGTGTTTGGTAAGAGATCATCTTTGGGAAGTGCAGAAAGTGTCTTTCCATAGAAACAGCATGAGATTAGGGTCCTGAAAATGTCGGACTGACAACGTTTCTCAGAAGTGTGATATTTCAGGTTTTCGAAAGATTCCGCTGAAATGATCTCTGGCTTCACTCTTTGCAGCCCTGGAGGGCTACAGCACTGCTTACTTTGGCAATCCATGTATATACACCAATTCCCTGAGAGATTTTAACATCTGGAGTCAAATTATTTGGAGAACCATTCAAATTTGGCAAATAGATTTTATTCTTATTTGGACACTGCAACAACACATATATATATTTTATCAGTTTAGATGCCAATTTGCATTTGGGTTCACAGTGAAAATGGTACACACAAAATTCAAATGCCAGACTTACAATAAGACTTCAAATTTAACAAGTTTACAATTAATTATAGTTCGTCATCAGTTTGAATTGGTAGTATGTAAACTTATGAGAAAACCAATGATGATGACCAATGATCAGTTATAGACCTTCATATGATTAAAAAAAAAATCTGTCAAAAACAAAACACATGCACATCACTTTTTTGAGGGGGCACAGTCTCATGATGCAACACTATATTGCATTTAACAGCAATATTGAACAAGAAAATGTTAGTGAAAAGACTTTAAACTCCGGGATGACTTTAGCTAGTTAGCTAGAAGCACTGTTGATTATTTTAACAATTGAAGAAAGTTCACAAACATGTAACTGCTGTTTTTACTGACACTAGCTCTCTTTTTTTGATAATTTTTTATTGGAATTTAAACATAATTATATAGGCCTGGGATTACAAGTTTAATGGACAACAAAGAAAGTAAATGAATTCAATTCAATTCAATTCAATTTTATTTATATAGCGCCAAATCACAACAAAAGTTATCTCAGGGCACTTTACACATAGAGCAGGTTGAGACCGTACTCATTTACAGAGACCCAACAATTCCCCCCATGAGCAAGCACTTGGCGACAGCGGCAAGGAAAAACTCCCCTTTAACGGGAAGAAACCTCAAGCAGAACCGGGCTCTAGGTGGGCGGCCATCTGCCTTGACCGGTTGGGTTTACAGAGACAGAAGGAGGGAGGGGGACGGGGGAAGGGGAGAGGGGGTGGGGTGGGGAGAGACACAGAGAAGTATAATAACAACAAAAACAATAACCATAACAGCAGTAATGTAAGTAGAGCTATGACTTTATAATAGCAATAGCAATAATATCAGTAGCAGAAATAGAAATAGAAGCAGGACATCCACAGGACTACGCCACAGTCCCCACAGCCGCGGCCCACAGTTCAGGCACTGGATCTTCCTGTGAGACGAGAGAGCACAGAGACTCCGGGGAAGAAGTCAAGTTAGTAACATGCATTAATGGTACATGAAGCATTGAAATGGAGAGGAGGAGGAGGAGGAGGAGAGAGGAGAGAGGAGCTCAGTGCATCATGGGAAGTCCCCCGGCAGTCTAGTCCTATAGCAGCATAACTGGGGGCCGGTCCAAGGCGAGCCTGGCCGGCCCTAACTATAAGCTTTATCAAAAATGAAGGTTTTAAGCCTACTCTTAAACGTAGAGAGGGTCTGCCCCCCGGACTGAATCTGGAAGATGGTTCCACAGGAGAGGAGCCTGATAGCTGAAGGCTCTGCCTCCCATTCTACTTTTAGTTATTCTAGGAACCACAAGTAAGCCTGCATTTTGGGAGCGCAGTGCTCTAGTGGGGTAATAAGGTACTATGAGCTCTTTAAGATATAGAGGCGCCTGACCATTAAGAGCTTTATAAGTAAGGAGAAGTATTTTAAATTCTATTCTGGATTTTACCGGAAGCCAATGTAGCGAAGCTAAAATAGGAGAAATATGATCTCTTTTCCTAGTTTTTGTTAGTACACGTGCAGCTGCATTCTGGACCAGCTGGAGAGTCTTTAGAGACTTGTTAGGGCAGCCTGACAATAAAGAATTACAATAATCCAACCTAGAAGTAACAAATGCATGGACTAGTTTTTCTGCATCTTTTTGAGGCAGGATGTGCCTGATTTTTGCTATATTACGTAGGTGAAAAAAAGCAGTCCTTGAAATTTGTTTTATATGATGGCTGAAGGACATATCCTGGTCAAAGATAACAGATTCCTTACGGTGGAGCTGGAGGCCAAGGTAATGCCATCCAGAGTAGCTATGTCATTAGATAATGTGTTTCTAAGGTGTTGAGGGCCAAACACAATAACTTCAGTTTTGTCTGAGTTCAGTAGCAGAAAATTGGCAGTCATCCAGGTCTTTATGTCCTTAAGGCACACTTGCAGTTTAGTTAAGTTATTTAATTCATCTGGCTTCATTGATAAATATAATTGGGTATCATCAGCGTAACAATGAAAATTTATGGAGTGTTTCCGAATAATATTACCTAAAGGAATCATATATAAGGTGAATAATATTGGTCCAAGCACAGAACCTTGTGGAACTCCGTGTCTAACTTTTGCGTGGATGGAGGATTCATTGTTAACATGTACAAACTGAAGTCGATCAGAAAAATAGGATTTAAACCAGCTTAATGCAGTTCCTTTAATACCAATTAAATGTTCCAGTCTCTGTAACAGGATGTGATGGTCAATGGTGTCGAATGCAGCACTAAGATCTAACAAGACAAGTACAGAGAGAAGTCCTTTGTCAGATGCAGTTAGGAGGTCATTCGTAACTTTCACCAGTGCTGTCTCTGTGCTATGATGCGCTCTAAAACCTGACTGAAAATCCTCAAATAAACTATTGTTATGTAGAAAGTCACATAACTGATTGGCGACTGCTTTCTCGAGGATCTTAGAGAGAAAGGGAAGGTTAGATATAGGTCTGTAGTTGGCTAAAACGGCTGAATCCAGTGTAGGCTTCTTAAGAAGAGGTTTAATTACAGCAACTTTAAAGGACTGTGGTACATAGCCTGTTACTAGAGACAGATTGATCATATCTAGTAAAGAAGTGCTAACTAAGGGTAAGACGTCCTTAAGCAGCCTAGTTGGGACGGGGTCCAAGAGACAGGATGATGGTTTAGAGGACGAAATCATTGAAATTAATTCACAAAGGTCGATTGGAGAGAAACAGTCTAAATATATATCGGGTTTAGCAGCTATTTCTAAGGTTCCTGAATTGGAGGGTGATTCAGTGCCTGTTGAGGGCAGGAGGTGATGAATTTTGTCTCTAATAGTTAGAATTTTGTCATTAAAGAAGCTCAAAAAGTCATTACTACTGAGAGCTATAGGAATACATGGATCAATAGAGTTATGACTCTTTGTCAGCCTGGCCAAAGTGCTGAAAAGGAACCGAGGGCTGTTTTTATTCTCCTCTCTTAATGATGAGTAATAGGCAGCTCTGGCATTACAGAGGGCCTTCCTATATGTTTTAAGACTATCTTGCTAGACTAAACGAGATTCTTCCAGTTTGGTGGAACGCCAAATCCTTTCAAAATTTCGCGATGTTTGCTTTAATTTACGGGTTTGGGAGTTATACCATGGAGCTAGCTTCTTATGTTTTATTATCTTCCTTTTTAAAGGGGCGATAGAGTCGAGTGTTGTTCGCATGGAGCTTGCGGTACTGTCAACAAGATTATCAGTTTCAGAGGGACTAAAGTTAGCATAAGACTCCTTTGTAGTATTGAGACATGGCACTGAATTTAGTACTAGTGGGATCGCTTCTTTAAATTTAGCTACAGCACTATCAGAAAGACATCTAGTAAAGATGTTTTTGTCTAATGGCGTGTAGTCTATTAATAGGAATTCAAAAGTTATTAAGTAATGGTCAGATAAAATAGAATTTTCTGGAAAAACTATTAGATGATCAATTTCAATGCCATAAGTCAGAACAAGGTCGAGGGTGTGGTTAAGACAGTGCGTAGGTTTATTTACACTCTGAGAGAAGCCAATTGAGTCTAATAATGAGATAAACGCAGTGCTAAGACTATCAATATCGACGTCCACATGGATATTAAAGTCACCTACTATAATTACTTTATCTGTACTAAGGACTAAGTTTGATAAAAACTCTGAGAATTCTGATAAAAATTCAGAGTACGGGCCAGGAGGGCGGTACACTATAACAAATAGAATTGGCTGTAAAGTTTTCCAGGTTGGGTGTGAAAGACTAAGAACGAGGCTTTCGAATGAGTTATAATTAAGTTTAGGTCGAGGGTTGATTATTAGGCTTGAGTTAAAAATGGCTGCAACTCCACCTCCTCGGCCGGTGTCTCGAGGAATGTGAGTATTAATATGACTTGGAGGAGTGGATTCATGAATGTAATCACAAATGTCTATGCATTACCCAAAATAACACTGACAAGCAGACTAAAACAACTAGAAATAAGAGCATCTGTTTTAAATAAATCATACACTGAATTCAAATTTCAGCTGCAATACAAAATAAACGGATGTAGCGGTGAAGAAATACATGATTGATTTTTGGAACACAGAGTTGTTCAGTTTACTAAAATGTGAAAACTCTGCAGTCAAATTGAAGGTTTAGTAAATAAACATGTTATGATGAGCCTATTATTAACTGTCAAAGTCTCAAAACAACCAAAACAAATCTGAAGACTTCCAGCGCTGCAATTTTTGGAGCTGTTTGTAAATAAAGGGGAAGCCTATGATCATTTCAGCTGAATCTTTTTCTGGGACCCTCTTCCTCTACATTGCTCTCTAATCTCATGCTGTTTTTTAAAAAAGACAGCTCCTTCCTAGCTTCCACCCAGCTCGTATTTCTTTCAGCTTCTTTATGAGCCACAGATATTTTGTTTTGTGTGATGAAAGCAAGTTTTGTAAAGTAACCTCTTCTTTTACCTTTACAGGTTATGACTGGAGCGTGACCACATGAAGGTATTCATAATAAACGAGGAACTGCAAATTATTCTCATATGTGAAGGATATGAGAATAAGGTAAGGATAAGAGCAGAGGCTAAATCCCCTGTATGTCACATTACTCACTTACAGGAAGAGAAGATATTCGAGCATCGTCCTCCTCATCTACTTTCTGGTAATCCATATACCTCAAGGGACTGGTACCCGGACTTTAAAAATATTTAGCTGGAAAATAAACACGACCTGCTCTGAATCATAACTTCATCTAATTCGATCAATTAACCTGGGCTGCAGTCAGTCAGTTTTTCCTCAAATTAGCTAAATGTTAAACTTGATTGGAGAAGAATGACGAAAACATTATTCGTACCATAAGTAAAGTAAAGTATAGTAGTTGATCCACCCCTAATTGTCAGCTGATAATGTGCTGTGTGTGCTTGAACTGAATGATGATAGTGTAGCTACATCTCATAGTTGTTTTTGTCCAAAACAAAAAAAGAAATGTCACTAAGCATCTGACTATAACTTAGCTTAGCTGCAGTTTAGAATGGGCTCCACCAAACTGTTTAAAGCAGCTGCATGTAAGGAGAACTCCACTGGTTTTACACATCAAAGTATGATTACAGGTCTTGGGTGAGTGCTACTGCACAGGTGAAAACTGTTGTATAAAGTATTTTTTTTGCTCCAGAGGAAGCTGTGTGAGGTCTGGACTGTACTGAATAAAAAAACATGGTATCTCTGGTTCTGCTGCACTGTACTGATAATGCCACAGGAGTGTAATGCTAAATCTATGGGTTTTTTTTTTTAAGGTGAACCTGATGGCTCTGTGAAAACACTAAGATAACTGACCTCATTTGTGACCTCAACACTCCTTACATTAATCTGTGACTCTTCTCAGTTGGTTATTGTAAACATTGGTTTAACCCTGAGCAAACACTCTGAGCAGACAGTTGACATCTGTGAGATCATGAAGAAAAAAAAATATTTTGAAAAAACTATTCAGAGTTTTGATTCAGATTTTCCTCAGTTTAAGACGAAACACAAAATACATTACAAACTATCCTTTACACCACACAAGAGAGCAGAAGAGAAACAATACTTTACTATTAAGGTGTTTATAGGGAATGCTATGTGACTGAAGCACTGAGTAATGTACACAGTGCTGAGGTCACAGATGGGGCTAAAAACAAGCACAAGTTCAACTGAACCAAAGCTAATCTGCAGCAGAACAGGATGTTTGATGACGTTAAGCTCAGCCCCACACAGGTGATTTAGAGGATTAATTAAGGAAATTGGTTTCAGCTTTCATATTTCTGATTTTCCAACTATCATTAACACTTAAGGTAAGGAAATAATTTGACACTGTTTTTGTGTTTTTCTTTATGCACTAGTTGCACTTTTGGTTACCACAAAAATACATTTTAATCAATCAATTGAAACCATTTATTACAACATTTTCCTTACAGTCTACTCTCATACCAATAATCTGCCAAATATATTATCTTACATTAAAAATGCAGAGGGAATTAATTTTACAGTAATTATTTTACATTTAGCCTTAGGTGACAAACTGACCTTATGTCTGCAGGAAATCGACTTGTACTGGTACATTAGTTCATACATGGTTGCTATGAAGTGCTCTTCGGTTTGTCAGATTTTCAGTCCCACGCTCTTCATGGTGTTGCCTTGATAAGATCATATGTGGTGAGAGATTTTAACTTAAATAATGATAATAATAATGAAATGATCTGCGCTATAGAAATCTGCCCTTAAACATGAACCCTATATATCCTCTTGACTCTCTTATAGCTGTGACTAATTTCTGTTTAATCACAGCTATAACAAGTTTATATAATTCCCCAGTGGGCTTTGGATTTCCGTGTTATTTTGAGGACCCACCATCATCTTGACTCACATCCTGGAAAGGGCAGAGTTCTGTTTCCCTCGTCTCTAAAATCCTTTTTAGTCCTTTATCTGTGTGAGGCAGAACAAAAATATCAAATGGGATTTATTTATTGCCATTTTTGTGTTTGAACTACCAGGACATATTTTACTAGTGGGAATATGATAATAGATTATTTATTTTTAATCAATTGTTTTTTTCTGCAGCCATATGGTTATATTTGTATTTGTATCAGTCAGCAGCAAATTAATGTTTTTTGATTTCTGTGTTGTAAAGATCTAAACCACATATTGTCTCCATGTGTGAACAAAGTTCTGATACACAAATCTGTTTTCAGTTTTTGGTGAAATATTGGATCATTGGAACATTTATTCAAATGAAACCATGTGAGAAGTTTAGAGGGAAATGTCACTATTTGATGGAGCTGTTAACATAGACATCTGAAATGTGACCCCGACTACAAACTGCTTTTTGTAAGACGTCAACAGCCAAAAAGGTTGGTTGTTATATTATCCATTGTGTCAAATCTTCATCTGAAGAACTAAAGCTGTCAAATAAATGTAGTGGAGTAGAAAGTACAATATTTCCCTCTTAAATGTTGTGGATTAGAAGTATAAAGTATGGAAATACTCTAGTAAAGTACCTCAAGTACCTCAAAATTGTATTTAAGTACAGTACTTGAGTAAATGTACATTGTTACCTTCCACCACTGCTGTTAATGTTAGAGAACAGTGAAAAAGAAACATGCTGAGACAATTAGTCGATTTATTGACTAGTAGATTACTAGAAAGTGAATGGATAACAATTTATTAATTTAAGTTACTAAATATTAATAGTTGAAGTAATTTATCAAGCAAAAAGAACAACCATTTGCTAGTTCAAGCTTTTCTTTATTTTAAATCACTTCAAATCCATTTTGAGACGTTCGACTGAAGGGAGCACAGTGAGTAAACACAGTCATGTAACATTCAGGGGCCTGTTTCATGAAAGTGATTTCTAAGCACTGCCAACACACAGATCACAAATGGTGCCACTGCCCTGTTTCACAAATAAATAAATTTGCGAGTCCTACAGTCCTCTCACCATTCATGGGTCATAAGTACAGTGTTTCTTTTGTTAAGTTAAATGTGTTCAAATTATCGTGAGAGGAAATGATCTCATGTTGCAATTTGGTAAAAAAAAAAAAAAAAAAAAGTGGTGAAACAGGCTCCTGGATGGGAGACCATAGAAGGCCAATAGCTGCTGAATCCTGACTGTAGGTGGCCTTTAAATATCTTTGGATCTTGAATTGCTGATTGGACAAAAAAAATCATTTGAAGTCACCATGGGCTGTGGGAAACTGTGATGGACATTCCTCACTATCTTCTGACATTTTTAAGACTAAATGACTAATAGTTAATGAAAAGCATCTTTATCAGCAGTGCTAGTCACAACTGAGTGTCTTGCATGGATTGCAGTGTACCCTTAGTGCATCTTTGTTTGACGTCACCAAAGTGGTAGCAGGGCTGAATGTAATCACTAAAGATTCTGTATTTTACTGGAAGTAAATTAAATGACATAGTTATATGAAATCTGATAAAATAAGCTGTAAATGTTTTCATTATTTTGAGAACACTTGTCTCGCATCAAGATAAATGTAGAGTGGGTTTAGAGTAGGTTTATAGGCAGACAAATACCTTAACAATTACCTTTTTAGTGGTATGATTGGACACGTTCTGTTTTGCAGCTTAGTCATACAGTAAAATCTACGTACACTTTTATAGCTCCAGCCCACTGCAGAGACCTCAGACTGAGATAATACATTTTAAGTGCATTTGCAATAAATAAATTACCTTTACGACGTTAAAGAAAACTATGCAAGGATGGCTTGTACATCCCGTGATTCACTGTGAACTTGAGGACATTCCAGTCGGCATCTCAGAGAGGTGTTGTATTTTGTCTTTTAAGGTCGGCTGCAGACAGAGACCCATCATTGCAGCCCCTCACTGTAAACATAAGTCACACTGTAATGAATGTGTGATGGCTGGAGAGTTGGAGCAGGCTAAGTGCACTGTGTGTTCTCGCTGTCCATCAGCTCTCTGTTGTTCCTCACAACCATTTACAGTGATCTCTGTTTGGGACAAAGCTGGGTGCTGCACTTTGTCACTGGGAAAATATCAACCACAGCACACTTGAACACACCACTGATTGTTGTGTTATATCTCTTTTTTCCAGCAATTGTTAATCTGCAGTTTACTGACACCATTAACTTATAGTATTTAACATTTATAAGCAGAATACAAACTGGTGTATAAACAAATCATGAATGACAATGTAGTAAAACACAGTTGTAATAGTAAGTGTAAAACTTATAAATACTTTCAAATTTCCTTTTTATCTGCTTTATAACTACATTATATAGTGTGTTGTAAACTATTTATTAAATGTTTGTTTACTGCTTATAAATGCTAAACAGGGAGACTTTTAAATTTGTAAGAAAAGGCAATAAAAAGTTTCTGAGAAAACTCCCTGTTCATTTATTTTAGATTTAGCTGCAGTCAACACTGTTTTTTTTCCAGTTTTATGTGCCAACGTTGCTGACAGAATCCCAATTTCCACCCTCACAGACACTGGAATGAATTAAAGGTGCAGTGTGTAGAATTTAGTGGCATCTAGTGGAACGGACTTGGCAGAAATGGAATATTATATTTATAAGTATGTTTTAATTAGTGTATAATGACCTGAATGTAAGAATTGTTGTGTTCTCGTCACCTTAGAATGAGCCCTTTATATCTACATGGGGAGCGGTTCCTCTCCTACAGAGCCCGCCATATTGCACCACCATGTTTCTACAGTAGCCCGGAGCAGACAAACCAAACACTGGCTCTAGAGAGGACCTTTCACATTTTTCCCTGAATTTTGTGGCCACTGTAGGTTCTCCTACACACTCGGAAGGGGTGGGGGAGGGGTATTCAGTCGGTTGCAATCTGCAACTTCACCACTAGATGCCACTAAATCCTACACACTGGTCCTTTAAAGGGGACCCTATTATGCTTTTCCTTACTTTTAGACATATTTATAATGTCACAGTGTCAGATGTTGATGTTAAAAGTGGCCGACATGTCAAATGACGAGGTAAACATATATAGAAGTAATCCCTGTGAAGTAATCCCTGTGAGTGAAAAGCACCGACTTTAGGCTGCTCTGAAGTTTCCAAAGTTTTTTTTCTACTTTCAGCCCGAACTGATGTCGGCTCGCGATGGATTGACAACTGCTACTAGTGCACTACTCTGCTCTGCTAACATGATGTGTTTTTTCATTGTTTTAGGGGTAGTCATGCCTAGAAATGACTCAAGTCGAGCTGGTATGCTGTGAGTGTTTTTCCATTACACAGCAGCGCAAAGTAGTTTAACTGTTGGAGGTGTGCTGGTCGTCTGCAGCTCTTCATCAAACATCATCATCGCTGTGGCTGTTTCTGCTCGCACTATTCCTTCCTGCATTATTTGTAACTGATCCGCTGAACAAGGAGCTCCAAATATCTCCATATATTGTTTTTTCTACCAGTTTTTTCGACAGTTTCTACTAGAAGCTCTGCTAATTCAGTGAGGAACACGTTTCACTTCACAAAAAAAGCTTCCTGTTATTTAGTCATTTAAAAGCTTTTAATTTTAAGCAGTAAAGCAGGAAATGTTGGGGTTTGCATCGAAGGTAACTTTACACAACTCTGACAATTAAAGCTGGCCAATTAAACCAGAGTGGGTGAGACAGTGTAACAGGAGCTGCATAAAGGATCAGTGTAAAATAAATAAGGAGTTTTTAAACAGTGATTCATGCAAAGCTATTCTAGTGGAGTCACAAAAGAGCTGGAAATGAGCATAATAAGTCCTCTTTAAACTACATGCGAAATAAGACCTCACATTTGGTAACTGCCACAGATAATGTGAAGTTTTGCGGTTTTCAGAGAAGTTCACAAGAAAAAAGAAACTTATTAGAGTCCTTGATTTGATTAACTTTATCCAATTCAAACACACATGCTCAATTTGATGCATGTGTCTCAACAATTAGTTTGTCACACGTCTATTTTAAATATGTATTGTGGGACGCTGCCCTGGCAATTAGTTCACAGTGGAGGGCTGTCGGGTGATTTAGTTCACCTGGGCCTGCCAGTCTTTAAAAGCTGGTCCATGTGGTCACTCTTTCCCTCCCTTCCTCCTGCCAACATCCACCCTGCATCTTCTTCTTTTTGGTTTTGCACCTTTTTCTAAAGGCCTTATTGTTTGTTTTGTATTAGCTTTAGTTTTAATAAATTAAATTTGTTTGCGTGGACTCCCTCCTTGTCACATTCCTGAGCCAGTTTGTGAAAATATATTAAAATGACAGTCCTGTTGGGTCAGTGCTATTGGTTTGTGAACAATAATATTTATTATACAATATATTGATGATTTTCAGGGACTGAAACAAACCATTGATTAAAAACTGCATGAACTCAGTTGTAGAGGAAGTGGAGGTGTAGATGAGTGCAAACTACTGTGAATAAATATCTACTCCTGAGGTTTTGACAGCAAGAATCCACATGCCATAACCAATTTCCCCCCTAATCCCCACTGGCTCAATGAAACCAAAAGTGCTGCAAGATTCACAAACACCAACAGCACAGCACATTACAAAGAGAAGAGTAACACGGTTGTTGGATGAAAGACTTCATCATCTCCAAAACTGATGAAAGTGTACATTTTGCAATAAATAATTATGTATAGTTCAATTTATTCATTGTGATTTGATTACTGTTTTGTTACCACTTTCTAAAAAGGCACCCTTTATAAAGGGTTTGTAACAAATAGCTTTATTAATGGATAATAAACAATTTATTAATGCGTTATATATCAGTTATAGGCCATTAACAGGAACAACTTTTGGGTTGCCATAAATGGATTTTGGTCCAGATCCTCTGCTGTCATTTTCCAGAAGAGAGGATTTTCTGACCTGGGAAACCAAAACATGTCCTTATTAATGGCCTTTTACTGATCCATAAAGCTTCAGTAAAATATGTATAAATAAATACATTAGTTACAACTTGCAAACACTTTATAAAGTGTTCCTTATTAGAAAGAGTCTCCATCAAAGCTCTAAAGCCTAGTGAGCTGAGTTGCTTTAAGTATTTCATTTGCCACAAACCTTCTGATAACTGGGTGCGAAGTTTGCTGAAGCCTCCTCTGTCTGTCTGTGTCTTCTATCTTTACTCACCAGCCAGTCAATTTGACCTCCTGATAGGCTGACACGAACATTACGCAGCGGTGTGATGACGCCAACATTGACAGATGAGACAGATGAGCGGAAATGTAAAAAACGAAAAAAAAAGAAGTCTTTTTTCCTGTATGTCTATCGCTCAGAGCATCCATCCTGTCAGGCTGCTGGGAGGTCCACTGTCAGGCTGCTGGGACAACCCCTTCTCACAACTCTGCTGTGCGTAACGACCTCTGTGGTTCACTACATCTAGATTCCTGGGAAGCAGGGGGGGTGATTCCAAGGAAGAGTGCCCTGCTGAGTCCATATATTATTTCCCAACAGGTTCAAGACGAAATAAACTCCGAAGTCCACAACAGACCAAAGAAAAGAATGCCAACAAACGCCAGCCTGTGGATGTATTTGGCGATGGAAAGCACAAATTCGCAAGCTCCCAAGTTAGGGACAAGAATGGCTTTACCGATTTTTATGTTTGTTGGTGGTGCTATTGGGAATTTAACTGCGATAATCGTACTTTCAGTATCAAGACAGGAAAGTAAATCTTCAGCTTTCTACACTCTGGTGTGCGGTCTGGCAGTGACGGACCTGCTTGGCACATGTCTGGCCAGCCCGCTCACCATAGCCAACTACCTGAACCAGCAAGTGCTGGAAAACACACATCTCTGCGAGTTTGACTCCTTTTTGTTGCTATTCTTCAGTTTAACCGGACTCAGCATCATATGCGCCATGGCTGCAGAGCGGTACCTGGCTATATGCTGCCCCTACGCCTACAAGCAGTGGGGGGTAGACCGATGCTTTGCGCAAAAGTTTCTTTTCTGCATTTATATCAGTCACATCCTCTTCTGCTGCCTCCCGATGATGGGCATGGTGAAAAGCGAGCTGCAGCAGTCCCGCACCTGGTGCTTCATCAACTGGACTTCGCATGAGCCTGTGGCCGCAGCTTACACCGTCCTGTACGGCGGCGTCAGCGTGCTGCTCATCCTGGGAACCATCGCGCTGAACCTGGCGGTGTGCGGCGCGCTGCTGCTGATGCGGCAGAGGACCGTGCAGCTGCCCGTCACCACAGCCAGCGTCCGGGAGCGGTGGAGGGCACTGTCCTCCGCCGCGGAGACTCAGATGATGACGGTGCTGGTGATGACCTCCGCGGTGGTTCTGACCTGTTCAGCCCCATTAGTCGTGAGTCAAGTGTAGCATTTTAATAAAGCAGTTACTGATTTACATTAGTCGTTAATGTTTTGCATACAATCCCATTTCTTTTTCCAGTGGCTTAAAAAAAACAAACATGTTATATCCTGATGCTGGGCAGGTGTCTTAACATTATGATTCAGCAGCGGTGGAAAAATAATTCATTTACCAGCAAAATGTACTTGAAATACAAAAACACAACAGGTGTATTCGTTCACTTTTGGTTCTTTTTTTATCTATAACAATTCATCATATTTTATAAACTGATTCCATGTTTTGTTAGTAAAATCTCATGCTGTAACCAGCTACAGTTGTCAGATGTAGTGGAGTAAATGGTATATTTGCCCCTGTAATGTGATGGAGTAGAAATATAAAATAACATACTTACTATACTTTTACATAGACCTACCTGTAGCCAACATACTGTATTATCATAATAGTTTGGCCATAGGAAGTCTGGCAAACCCCCCCCCCCCCCAAAAAAAAAATATTAAAAAAAAAACCCAACATACATACATAATTTTTTAACTCAAGTCACACTGTAACAAATTTCCCTGTAAAATACAGTAAACTACTGGCAGCTGTAGTTGCTAGCCTTTTACTTACTTTACAGTGTCACTACAGTTATTAACTTTAACAATTAATTGCAGGCTCACAGAGAAACATGAGAAAGAAACATGAAAGAAAATCAAGCACAGAGTGAGAGAAAGAGGACATCTAATTTACAGTTCTGAAGTGACGTCAAGCTCTTTAGAAAAGCGGTGACGAGGATTCACTTGTTTAAACTTGTTTGTCTTCTTGGGAATTATTTCTGTGTTTCCCTCTCAGCATTAATCACAGTTATGTACCTGAAAAACAACACGTAACAAATCAGATTTTAGTGCAGCTTGGCAACAAACTACAGTATATTTGCAGTAACCGACAGCTTAGAAATACACTCAGGTTGGGCTAAGATAACCAATGTAATCACTCTGTCTTTTGGGGCTCAGCAGCAACCATATCTTAATCAACTTGGCTCCATATTTGAATAATTCAGTTGTTATGTGCTTTAGATAGAAGTCTATTATTAATGATATGAAATGCATGTGGGATAAACAAGGTGTAGGTATAGACCAGGCCGGACTAACGTTAGCATTCACTGATGCGTAGTTCAGAAACTGACTCGCAAGCAGCAGTGAAAATAAAGTTTATCAGTAATTCAAACTTCAAACTGAAGAACACAACCTGAACATGCTTTCTTGTGCCTGCCAGGTGCTTGCTAGGATTATACCAGTTTAATGTTAGCAAAAATTAAACGTAGTCACTAATTGGGTAACCAGATGCACAAAGGTGATTCTATTTTCTCAGTAAGATGTTACTGACCTTTTGGTTTGATTCCACAAAGGAGGATGAACAATGATTATATGTCGATGGTTGCATGCGGCTTCTGTCCCTCCATTACTGTGGTGGCTAAAATGAAAATACTGTATTTTACTGTCAAATCTTACAGCGGCCTACTATTAATGTCTGTTTTGGCTCCAAAATTTACAGTATTTTACCGTAATTAGAAAGAACAGTACCATACTGTTAGAATTTGGGTGTATTTTTACAGCATTTTATTAATGATGCTGTCATGAAACTAAAGTAAATCTAATAAATAAAGTGTCTTCTGTTGAATGTGGTATTGCAGCATTTTTATATTTTCCCCACAGTACACTGTGTCAGTGTGCAAAGTGAGTTTAGAGTGACCTAGCTGTATTTTAATCTCATATGCTTTTTCCAATGTTATGATAGTTTGTGGAGACACTTTTTATAATCTTCATGTTATCACAGTTACATACTGTAGTTTTTATTCATTGTTCAGAAGAAATTTAGGAATTAAACTAAAAATTTCAAATATATAAATCAAATCTATGACATATGCTTGTATATATCTGACCACAGATTACAGCATTTTAAATCTCTTATTCTCAGTGTGAAGATCTGATCTGCAGTAACTTGTTTTGGTCTTTAAGGTCCGTGTGTTTGCCAACCGGTTAATACCGAAAACTGACTCCAACGCTGACCTGGCTGCCATCCGGATAGCCTCCGTTAACCCCATCCTCGACCCCTGGATCTACATCCTCCTCAGGAGGTCTCTGTTTCGCCGGTTGCTCAGTCTGTCGAGGAGAAATAGCAGCGCTCGCAGTAGTTCCACCTCAGCAACACAAAGAAATCTGTTTTATTCTGAAATCACGCAGGACAGAAATGTGTTCACTCAGCTCATGCATAACACCAGCATCATCACACAGCTGCCGGCCACCGTAATGTTCACACCGCACGACGCAGAGAGCCTCCACCCGGTTAAAAACACTGCAGACTGAAGACGTGTATGACAGCTGTGAGAGTTTGCTGCTTTGTCTCGCTGCAAGTAGCTTGATGCAGTTTGATGATGCAGTTGTTTAAGAGCTGACAGCAGTGGGATTACAATGTTTTTGGGCCCACAGCCGGACAGGACCGTTAAAAGCTCCAAAGGGATTATTTATTAAATGAAAGTGGCGGGCTGCTGTGATTGGATCTATGAAGAGGGATGGAGGACTGATGAGGAACAAAAAACTACTTGACTCTGATGTTTTTACTTAAGAGAAACAATAAGACAAGACGAATCCTTTATTTTATGCCTTTGACTGTCATCCAGCCTCTCCTCATCTAATCTAAACTCACTCTTTTCCTAAACCTCTCTCTGTGCCGTCTCTCATGAAACCCCCACCTCCACTCCTGCTCCTCCTTCTACAAGATCAGTCACTCCTTCTGTATGTGAATGAATCAGTTGGATGTTAAAGGAATACTATACATACATATAAATACATATAAATCTACACCTCAGTTTATCCAGAGGCAGCGACTCCTGGGGAGTCTGTAGCACATAGACGTTTCAACATATTTTGGATTACTGGGTGAGAATCATCACAGCTGTTTCTTATGTGCGCAGTTACAGCTCTGCTGTGAGAAAACTCCTCCAGAGTGATTTTTGTGGCTGCAGAGGTATCTGAAACACTTATATGAGCCTGATGAAGCATATCGTTTGTTTGGATTAAAGATTCCTGTTTGCAATAAACATGAGACTACTTGTTTTTTTCTGTCTCTACTATTTTTCGACTGTTTTAGTCTTGAATGGAGCTGATATTGCGGTCTCAGTTGTTCTGAACCCAACTCCAGTTTTACTTTATTTTACTTAAATAAATGATTTGATTATAATGATAAATGGCTCAGCTAAAGTGGTCCTTACAATGGTAATGATAGATCTTTTTTTTTCTTACAGTGTTGCTGTACATGCTCCTTCTTGGTCTGTACAGATTTTTCTGTTTCTAAATCATAAAAAAATATATTTTTGAATTTGAAGCCAAAATTTGTGCTGGAACAGATCAGTTCAAGTCAAATGCATAGATCATCAAAGAAATAGAAATATCTATAATATCTGTATGTAGTTTTTAATTTCATCAGACCTATTGCAACTAAAAAGGTAGCCCTTTATGACTAAAATGACAATTTGACTTCTAACATTTTCCTGGTAGAGTCAGCAGTCTTTGCTTTTCAGGTGTGGTTCTGTCTTTACTGAGGAATATTAGAAACTCAGCCAGTAGCAGGACACTAGGTGCTGTAACCTGTACCACACCACTTATGAACTTTCCTCTGCATGTCATACACTGGAAAAAGTTAGCTTGCCACAGGAGGATTCAGCCATGCAGGGGAACAATGTCCTGGTAACTGATAACTTTCATCATACGCAGGAAAGGAACGGTGACCGAGCTCCATCTGCACGATTCCTGAACCCTGACAGGTTCAAGGAAAGTTGCACTGTACTTGAAAGCTTCTGCTGATGAAAGACTAGAAGGAGGAGATGAATGATTGACAGAACATGCATGCATGTGCTGAAATGCTGATTTTTGTCCACTAGGGGACACAAGACCTCCAAAACAAGCTGACAATTACATATGCAGCAGACATGAAGGACATAATCACGCAGTTGGAGTCTATCTCTGCCTGCCTGATGAATGGAAGTCCATTATTCACTGGAGTTTTAGCTATTTTGGTCACTTTTGGCTCCTGAGAAAAAAACCTGGATCTCGAGTTTGCAAGAAGCTCAACTATGTTCAAAAACCACTGTAAATGAATTTAAGTTATACTTTTAAAGATAGCTGCTTCCAAATGTATCTGACTCAGCCAATCGTTACAGTGTAGGGCTCCAACTAAGGATTATTTTCAATATTGATGAATCTGCCAATTATTTCCTCAATTTGGTCTATAAAGTGTCAGAAATGAGTGAAAAATGGCCGTTAAGAGTCCAAGGTGACATCTTCATGTCTTGTTTTGTCCAACAAACAGTCCAAAACCCAAATATTCAGTTTACTATCATGTATGACAAAGAAAAGCATCAATTCATCATATTTGAGAAGTTGAAAACAGCTAATTTTCGGCATTTCTGCTTAAAAAAAAGACAAATGATTAATCGGTTATCAAAATAGTTGATTAATTTTCTGACGATTAATCATTGCAGCTCAGTAATATTCAGCTGTTTTAACTTGTGGGGAAACAGTTAAAACTGAAAACAGAGCTTCTGCTCTTTTATACTTTGATACCTTGAGTTTGATGAAGCGATTTCTCTGCCTCCAAAAGCTACCTGCAGTATAAACAAATAAGCACATTTCTATCACGAGAAAAGACAACATGTTCAGTATTCCATAATGCATTTATTTTTTCCCCCAACATTTAAAAATAGCATTTACTAAACATAAGCAGACAAGACTGTGCATAGCTGCACCTCTGTACAACTTTTTGTACATCGACACCATAAATAAAAATCTATAAACATCGGTTAAGTAAAAATTCTGTTCAAGATCCATTAAAGACACACAAAAATAATAATTGTACAAGTTTTACAAAGTAACCTCCCCTTTCTCCAGTCATTAAACATTTACATCCCATTTGAAAAGCTTTCTAAATTCAGTTCTCCCAGTTAGCTCACAAACAACCAGCCAGCAGGACACTGAAAAAGAAAATCTGAATGAATTTCATCGATTGCAACAACAAAGCCTCCGTCCATCAGCAACAAAAAGGTTACACGCTTTGCTTTTGGCAACATGAGGAAGGAACAAAACGGACATGAAGCAATAGGAGTCAATGCACTCTGGCAATCCAAACCAACAGGGAAGGAAGATAACTTTTATCCACCAGCTTCACCTGCAGAATCCAAACATTTTGGAAATATTAGATTTTAGTGAAACGAGCACAAACTCTGAAATGCAGATTGCATCTTCTTGACATGAAATACGTGAATAATAATGCAAATGATACATTTCTAAAACCACAACATGATTGTGTCATCTGCAATCAGTCTGTAAGTTGGATGTATGTTACATCTGGAGGTGCACGATATGTCACATTTCATGATTTACTGCACGAACTTGATACACAGATGAAGTGTTATTTTAGTCACAACGGGTTTTTTATATTGAAATGTCGATTAGAAGCTCATTTTAATTAGAAGTTAATTGTCTATTTGTGAAAGCATTTGTGATGCTGATTGATATGAAGGCAACAGTGCAACAAACAACATTTAAGAAGTTTTTAATGATTTGACTGGCTGTAGAAAGAAAAAGCATAATATAGCTGTTTGAAAATGTTCTCACAAGTGTTTTTGAGTTGAAGCCTGATTACAGGTGTTTAATATAAATCAGGACATATAAGGAAGTGTTTTTATTTTATTTTTTTAGACATCTGCATCTTCATTTAACAGTGTTAGAAACTAGAGAGGTAATAGAGGCAGATAAATAGTGAATAATATCCATGTTTCTGGCCAAGTGTCAAATGATTTTCACTCATCTTTTGGCTGTTCTGTTCTTCACCAACTCAGTACTTCATCACCTGCTCAGTAAATTTATCTGCCGTTTGGTGTTGGCAGGTATCAGTGAATTTATCAGTGAGCTTTTTTTGTTGGAAACTGCTGCTGGCAGGAGTTGATGAGAGCAGTGACACAAATATACAGTAAAACAAAAAACAAACAAAAAAGGTGTTAAAAGGAGGCTACAAAGCTCAGCAGAGCTGCAGAGTTGGGTGATAATTCTTCAGTGATTTCAACACTTTGAGCAACCAGAGCAAGATATTAACAGTTTCATGAGTTAAAAAACAAAACAAAAAAACAAACGTATTCTTACTTTTCTGATGCACATAATTTTTAATCATTTCTAACTTTTTTTCTGAGAGGTTTTGATTCAACTCTTGTGGCTGTAGTTTGTGAGGTTGTATTGGATTGAACTGTATTATATTTTAAGGTGTTACTGATATTTATGCTCCTCCATATAAGTAAATACAGAGGTCAAAGCATCAGAAATACCTTTCAGCTTAACGCAGTCCAACATCAAAGCACAGCCTCAAACTGTACAACAGAGCTGCATGAACACACTACTAGGAGCTGTCTTAACAAAAAAAGTAAGTAAGTAAGTTAGTAGTTGTTGCTACAGGGCTCCTACATGTGTTTCCACTTTTCTGGTCAATCAGTGTAAACCAAACAGTGAATTTCCTCCCTGCTGGTTCCCAGGGCCCTACAAATTATGTCAGCTACAGACTATCTCAGCTAGTATCAAACAACCGATACTAGTTTAACTCTGGGAAGCCCAGAGTGCACCGATCCTGACAGGATAACTTGTGGATTTTTTTTTTCCCAGACTAAATACTTTGACAGTTTTTTAAATTTGTCAGAGGAGGCAAAAAATAGCAGACTTTAAAATAAATCCATGTTTTTAGAATATAACCGTAATATCTCCTTGCACACATCTATCAGGGACTACAGCTGGAAAAAAAACAAGCTCACAGGCTAAAAAAAGAAAAGACAGGAAAAAGCACTCTCCCTAAAAAACAAATGAGCAGAGCAGAAATACAAAAAAAAAAAAAGAAACTTGAACTGTACTTTATATTGCTGCAGTTGGATGCTCAGTGTGCAATAAAGATGCTGTAGCAGAAGCTCTCTGCAAGGAAAAATTAGATATTTCATTCATTAAAAAGCTCTTTAAGCAGTAAAAAAGGCTTTTAAATCAATAAATTATCATCAATTACCAATTTTGCTGACGCAGCAATCAATAACGATAATCAAGCCTAGTCCATCTGAAATTACAGTTCAATCTTTAATTGCACAAACCAAACCTCTGATTTCATGCATGTGTCATTTTAAATCAAGTCTGTTCGTTGACTGTCCGACACCAATGTTACAAAAACACCAGGACTATAAAGTCACCTGACAGACACAATCTGCATCACACCTGTAGTTGTTTCATGATGTGCAAACTCGATAAGGGCCTCTTTTTAAAAAAAACAAACAAAAAAAACAAAACAAAAACAAAAACCCATCGACGTGAAGAGCAGCTTTGGTTCAGGCTCACAAGTCGCCTGACAGGTGAGAGATATCTCACTCTGCCTGAGAAGCTTTGCAGATAAATACCAATAATCAGTTTAAAAAAAAAGGATGCATTGTTTTCAATTGATTCTTCAAATCCAAACTATGACAACAAAATAATAAATTTTAACATCTCTATCACATTTTACATGGTTAGACTCTAAGAGAAGATTCAACAAAGAGCATCTGTATCGTATGCAAACTGCTGGCGTGCATTTTACAGGGATGCTTTGTTTTTGTAAATCTAATTTTAAACTAACTTTTTACATTTAAACCTCACGATAACAAATGGTCAACATGTTTGTTACCTTGTGGGGGAAAAGGGCAGATCTGTCAGGAGGTCATTGACCGTTCTGGATAACAGAACTCGTCTCGCTTTTAGTTTTAATTGAAGTTTGGAAAGTCATTTCGGAAAAGCAGGTTTTCAACAGTGGCAGTTAAAAACACTTGCTGGTAACAAGTTTGACTGACCTGCATGTGCAACAACTTTATAAGCATCAGTTTCACAATGAATAGATTTTTTTTTTTAATTTGGGGATTTTTACTTCATCTGGCACTTGTATTTTTGAACCACTTCATAAAGTTACTGGTGGCTTTAAACATTTTATTTCTCCTCACATCACGACAGATGACTGATGAAGAAAAATGACAATCCTAAACATTAACTGCCTAAAACCAAAATGTTAAGGCCTTTCACTAATCTTTGTTTGTTACTAAATGTAACACGACAGACTTTTGGTGCAACTTAGAGTTCACAGTAAATAATTACAGCTGACATCCTGTCCTCTGAAAGTGAACAAAATAACCCAAAACGGTTTATGGCTGTTGTGAAAACAGAACTCAAACATTTCCAGACAGTGAGGTTCAAATCATTTCACTCAACTACCGTCACGTCTCCACTCTGCTGCGACACACGTTTGGGTAACATGGATTAATCCATCACCAAAACATCTGAAAATGGCTGATATGATTTTGTTTTCTGTCAGACCATCCCATCCAGTCAATACCAAAGTAATAAATTATGACATAGAGCAAAGCTGTCAGAAAGTTTAGATATGGAGGAGCGTGGGAGAGGTCATGTCACTGGCCCTGTCGTGACGGACTTGTCTTATTCTTCCTATCCAGAACTAACAGCACTTGCCTTCAGTCTCATGTTTGGAGTGGGGCTGTGAAGAACCGCTGCTGGGATGGCGGCTACACACAGTAATGTCTATGACAGCTACCCAGAGCGAGGAGACCCCTCCTTTAGACCACATACTGGTGGTTGCTGCTGTAGTTTGACGTGTAGGCCTGTCGGCTGTACTGGAAGTGGTCAGTCAGCACGTTGTTCCAGTTGTGCTGCTGCTCTGAGCCGTGGGAGAAAGGCAATGACCCGTTTGCCTGGATCTTCTCCAGTGCTGGGTTGTCAAAGGACATCAGGTCCTGCTTGGTGCTCGGTAGCAGCTTCTTCTCCTTGTTAGCGTCGTACTTGGCCTGTTGGCAGAGGAGAAGGGCAAATGGATTTTAAATGACTGGGTGTCTTAGCAGTTGGTCCCTTGGCACTGCACTGCAGCTACAAACAGATCCTAAATAGTCCGAGTGGGTCAAGTGCAGAGGAGGATTTTTCCAAAGAGGATACATAAAGTGTAACTTAACTTTACTATTTACATGTAAGTCAAAGGCAAGTAGCCACAAGTTGGAGGGAGAGAGACTGAAATGAAAAGATGCTTTTAGACAGAGCGCCAAGCTGCTTACAGCTCGGGAAGAAAAACAACCACTGCAGTGTAAATGGAGCAAACAGCTGGTAGAGAATATAAAGACTCATGTATTTATGGAGCACATTGACTGTGGTTTGTGTATTGATAGTGGCGCCTGCAGGATGACTTGACCCATAAATCAGAACAATATTATCTGCTGATATTAGCTTGTCACATTTACATTGGTGTTGAATATTTGCTGGCTGAAAGTCCTTGTCTGACACTTCTGACAAAATGTTTTAATCTTAAGGATTAACTGAAGAGTACTTCTTCATTTCTGCTTTACCTTCTGTCCCAAACATTTCCCTGTGACTCCCTCCTATCATTTGCTCCTCCTTTCTCCTCTTTCCCTCCTCCATCCCTGCCTGATCTACAAACATCCAGCAGTCAGGCTGACTCACCTTGTTGTAGAGGAAGACCCCAACTATCGCTGTCATCATACCGAACACATTTGTGGAGCTGACGGGGTTGCGCAGCATCAGCAGCGAGATGCTGATGACCATGATCCTCTTGGTGGCGTTGGCGACGGCGTAGCTGAGCGGGCTGACGAGGTTGAGCACGCTGAAGGCGATGACGTTCTGGGCGAAGTTGCAGAAGCCGCTGATGAGCAGGAGGACAAAGGTGCCGGTCCCTTCTGAAATGTCCGACTGCGAGGATCACAATATGGTCAGATAATGTTCATGGTCATAAAACAAGCCACATGCTGCTGAACTGTTGGTACAAATGTCAGAACATATTGAAGAGCTGTTAATGCTACTCACCAGGTCTCCATTCACAAGAAACACAGAGAGGTCCACCAGAACCCAGGTGGGTAGCATGAAGATCACAGCATTGAAGCCCAGGATGTTGAGCAGCCTCAGGTGGTGGATCCGTGTGTCGCGCAACACCTTTCAAAGAAAAAAAGAAGATCTATTAAAAAAAAAATAAAAATAAGGCACTAGCCAAGGAGATAATGATGTGTGGTCTTGGGTCTCGGTTTTGGAACAACACACTTCCTAAACATGATCAAATCAAATCAATGACCAAGCATGTTTCAACAATATCACAGAACGTGATTTCCTGTACAAAAAAGTAATTATTTTGGCAGGTTTTTACAAATTTGACAATTGTTAAGATGTTAAAATTAAAAAAAAAAAGTGTTAAAAACCTAACCTCTCTGTTGTAGAGATAAAGCAATGTGAGAAAAAGCAAAGAGAAAACTAAATCTAAGAAACCCCCCCGCAAAAATTCAAGCTGCTGATTAGTGCAAAACTGGCAATGCTGGTCAAACCGGTTGTGCCTTCTAGGTAAAGTATTTATAATAAGTACAGTACATACAAAAAATAAAAAGATAAAAAGATCAACTTAAGAGGTAAGAAACGTGCAAATCTGAGTGAAGCTATGTGCATGATTTGCATGAAAGAAGCAGTCAGAGAATGAAATACTTTGAATTTTTGCCATTTCCTTTTGATTTTTTCTAGAAACTATGATTTGTTGAATAATTGAGTTTAAATTGTCTTTGTGAAAAGACTCACTCAGTGAAATGTAGCCACCATCTTGTGGTAAGAAACAGTACAGCAGTGACCTACTAAATTCAGCATTCAAAAATAGACAGTAATACTGTATACAGCAGCAACATTTTGGAAAAATTATCTTACAATTACATAAAACTTGCTTATATTGTTATATTAGACATGCTCATTTTATATGTCACATGAATGTAATTAAGACATCTTCTGTCAATCTGAACACTCACTCTGTCCACTCAAAAGGTCAGAAGAAGATAAGTCAGAAGTCATATTCAGACATTTCACACCAAACCACCAAGAAGTTATTCGCCCTGCCGCCAGCCTCTCTGGTGCTGGGATCACGTGGCACATACCAGCGTGAGGATGATTTACCTTTTTAGAGAAGATGTTCTGCAGAGAGAAGCAGAGCGTGGCGGCCAGAGCGCTGATTAGGCCAGAAACATCAAAGGAGAGCTCAGTCACTGTGGCCAGCAGCACTCCGCCAATGATGGGGATGAGCGATACGTACACCTGCGACAAGGACCACACAGAGAGAGAAGCAGAGTCAGCAGAAACGAGTACAAACAACACTTCAGTAGTTTAAAATCCAGCTCAGTAAAGTAATAAAATGTGATTTGCTGCTTCAGGCAGAGTTTCTGCAGTCCGGGACCCAGTTAGCAGGCTCGAACAAAGGAGTTACACTAAAATGTAGAGCTGCTTTGCTGCTTTTCTCTGTTTTATGTGACAGTAATATGTGGTTCAAAACAATAATTTGAGGATGCCACCTTGGGCTTTGGGACCGTTTGATGGGCATTTTTCACTATTTTCTAACATTTTATAGACCAAACACATTAATCAAGAAAATAATTGGCTGGTTAATTGAGAATATAAAGAATTGTTAGTTACTGCCCTACTAAAATAAGCAATAATACATGCAGCACAATATTTGTGTGGTGATATCTAAACACCAATAATTTTAAAGTCATTACCACAGTGATTTTGACCTGCTAACAGAGTAGTAAAGTGGGTGTTATTTCAGGCTGCCCTTCATATTCTGCATAGAAAATGTCAGGTGACATTTCAAACACTCCTCTGAACTTAAAATCCAAAGCACCATCCAAAGCAAAGGCCTAAAAGAAATGGCTTTGTAAAACATCTGCAGTTCACTGCAAGAAAGTGCAGCAGGATCACCATTAATCTATCCAAACACTGTTTAGATCAAACAGCATTTCCAGCTGCAAGGAAAACTTGGACCTGCCTTCCAGTCTTGCGTTTGTGCAGCCAACTTGTTGGGCCACACACTGAAACTATCGTAACATCTACAGCAAGATTTAAGTGCCTGTTACAAATGTTGAATCATGAGAAACGATAAAAGACCTGTAGTAGTTATGAAACCCACTTGTGCACCCACTCACTCACCCACTCCTCCTCTCAACCAACGACTCAGCGTGAAGCTGAGAACACGCACGACACTGAACACTTAAGTGCTTCCACTAAGTTACTGCCATCAAACAATCAAACCTCCCACAGCTTTATTGTCCGAGAAAGTTGTCTCACACAAGCAAAAAAAGGATGAGGAACTCGGTAATAAAAGAATATTAAGTAGTTAGAACCGTATAAAGAACAGGCTGAGAACTTGTTTTAGCCCCAAACATATTAAAAAAACAAAAACATGTATTTATTGTTTTACAGGCTGACAATACAGACTCTACTGGCTCGAGTCTAACAGTGTGGACTGGCCCTTTAAATAAGCTGGCTTTTAATGTTTAGCTCTTAATGTTTTGGTTGATGATTAAACCGTCTGAACAGGATGTACTAGCAGATCAGCTTCCCTAACCATAGCTCCATAATCAGGTTGAAAAGTTAACAAAATTATCTTCTGTCTACACACCAAGATTAGTGTTATATTGAATAAGTCCCCATCTGCTTATAACACAGGTACACTTCTGGGAAGTGGCTGTTTAACCCTGAACATTTAGGCGGGTCTATTTTGGCAGAGGCCTAGATTTCTGTCCCATTTCAGGTGTCCCCACTTATTTTAAAAATTCATCCTGAAGGCTTTCTGCACTCAAAAGGAAAAGATGGAGACTGTACAACCGTCTGTGAGGAGGGCACTACTCAGTCATAAACACTCAGTTCTTCAACATACAAATCTGAGCTGTGTTATTTTAATAAAGCACGTATGCATTATATTAGATGCGCTCATGTGTTTCATACAACTTAACTCTCTGTACAGTACAGTGCAGTGCAGCCTGCTGCTCCTCAAACAGGATCTGCACACACACACACTAACACGTCATCAACACCTACTTTCCCTGTCTGCCTGTCTGAACACTGAACTGTCAGCTGAAAGGTAAACATGACAAGCTGATGTTAAGACTCTGTAGTCTCCTTACTAGCCTCCTTCTTAACCAACCATGACTGTAAACTGTTGCTAGAAACGTCACAGACAGTTAGTTAAGAACTTCTAGTTACTAGTTGGGATGCCCCTTCAAGTTTTTTCCTACTGTGTCCTGATTCTTTAACACCAACTAGATGCAGATATTATACTACATTATAATCAGTAAAGCCAATCCAATTAACAGTTTAACAGCTGAATGAAATAGCTGCGCATGAAGAAAATATAGTCTAGTTTCATTTAGTACATGAGTCTGATGCAATGCTGACAAAGCTGACTGTGAATTTCAACCCAGGATATACTTAATTGATTCAAGTTGATTTACCAGTCTATGTAGTGTGAATTCCTCCCACAGCGTTTCCTTGTGCTCACGGGTTTATAATCATGCACACAATTTGTGCGCCTAACTGGTAATTTGTCCTCCCCCTCAGCTTCCTCTAGCTTTTGTATAACTCTGCCTGCCTGCTTGGTTTCATAATATTCAGTCACCTGTCTGAAACCTCTGCACCACCTGCGCACGCATTAAATTATACCTCTTATAATATCAAAAGTAGTGAGTTAATTTGGGGGTTTACCGGGTGAATGTGGCCGACCAGTGGGAATAAAAGCTAGTTTCCCTCCCTGACCTCCACCCTCCCACCGAGCGTCTGATCAACTCCGGACAAAAGCCCCCGCAGATGGCCGTAACATGAGATGCAGTACAGTCGCACAGTGTGCCACATCACCACTGCTGAGAAACAGGCTGAGACAGAGCGGGCCTTGTGCCTTGTTTGCTGTGTCGAACCTACTCACCTTTGTGGTTTGCTTCTCTTTCATGATAATTCTCGATAACAACACAACCCAGATCGGCATTGTGGCTTTGACTGTGGAAGAACAGATAGAAAAGCGACTGTCAGTTTGGAAAGTATAACTATCAGTTTGTTTCATTGACAAACATGCAATTATGTGCTTCAGTAGCAGGTACAGAACAGAAGACTATATATTTTTAAACTATAAAATGAGGCCCAAATTGTACTTTTAATGCTCCTGCATCTGTCAAACACTAAACTCATGTCACTCTGTGATTCACATGGCTCGATCGTGTTGCGTCATTTAAACTCCGACACACTGTAACTTCGTCTGTGGTGTGGTTTAACAGTGTGTTACTAACACTTAATAGTTTTTTCACCCTAGTGAAGTGACAAAACCACATCCAGTTCTGATTGAAACTGTTAAACTGCTAAGACCTTACATACAGCAAAGACTTTCAAACTAAAAAGATGTTATTGACATGACAGCTGTGGCTCCCAAACGGGGTCCAAAGGGTCTTTGAAATAGCATGGGGGGGGGGGGGGGGGGTTTCATTTGAAGTTTACTTACTTGTATCTGAAGACAAACTATTAGAGCGAGAAGGACTATTTCATTCATAGGTTTTAGTTGCTAATTTATTGGGTACACATAATTAAAACTGATGCAGTAAGTATGAATTGTTTGAGAGTTGCTTCAACTTTATGGTCATTTTAGAGGCCGTAGTTGGTTTTCTGTGGAACCTAACTGCATTATAATGATGGGTGTTTTTACTATTTTTCCCATCCCACGACCATAAAACTGAACCAACACCTTTCTTAAACAAAAACTGATATATAACCTTAATGGAGGTTTGTTTTTTAGCTAGGTGTACCTAATAAACTGCCAACTGTGTGTACAGTTTTCATACTGTCCAAACTAACTAGCAGTAAGTGGCTAAACGAGTACTGATGGAATTGATCCAGCTTTAGGTATTGACATGGCAGCTCAGGCTCCAAAACAGGGTCCAAAGACCACCTTTTATGTGATTTACTGGGGGTCTAAACACGCGCAAAATAGTTGTATTTCACATTTATTTAAATATGAAGTTAAGACAGAATATTAGACATTAGGATGACCATTGTATTCAGTTTCATTATATATTCAGCCTAGCAAAAACTAATGCAGGCTAATATAACAGCCCCGCAAACAAATCAAACCTCCATGAAGATTATAATGTTCAGCTTTCATTTAAACTGTTGCGGGTACGTGTTGATTTAACTCCGTTTACTTTCACTGAGGTTTCTATTGAATTGTGTTGGGGGTGATTATAATATTTTGTCCATCCCATTTATGTCAGTGTATATATCATTTATATCACTACAAACTAGTCTCCAAAACTAGAAGCTTCATGAAGGTGCAATTTATTGCAGGGCTGTTGTGAAGACCATTAGTTTAAGCTCTGTGTACCAAAACAAAAGAGTTGTAACTTCTAAAAGTCGGTCTTAACGTCAATTAAAAGTCAGTAAAACAGAAATGAAACTATTCCTCACTCATTAAGACATGATTTAAACTTTTTCAAAGACTCTGCTGGTCTTTGGACCTGGTAATATGGAGCCATGTCTGCCATTTCAATCAAATCTGAAAGTCCTTGTTTCACTTTAGTATGTAGTTTCTTTCTTAGTGGATGGATGATCATCAGCGCTGGATCTAGTTTTGCCACTTAATTATAGAAGTAGGTAAAGATTTGACATGAAAATATATTTTGCATGTTTAGACTTCCTATAAAATCACTAAAGAGACCCTGGTAGTCTTTGGACTTCATTTGGGGACCAGTAGAATTTATATAAACTGTATGGTTTTAACTAGGTATATGTTATAAACTGACAACTTATCAGCAGCAGATCTTGTGTAGAGAAATGCAGCCAGTTTGCGATATTGAATTAGCAAGTAACTTAATATTATTTTCACGTGGGGTTTCGTAGGTGGAGAAAAATCAAATACACGAGGAGCTGTGATCCAATTTTTTACCTGGTAGTCTGAGATCAAAGGTAAAAAAGCTCACTGCTTTAAAAGGATAGGTTCACAATTTTTCAAGTCTGTTAAAACAACAGTCAGGTGCCCACATGAACACTGAAAGAGGTTTTCCTCGCTGTAAACATTCCTCCTGTTCATAGTGGCTATTAAAAGATCCCCTTCAAATGTGCTTTCAATGTAAGTGATGGGGGCCAAAATCCACAGTCATTTTGTGCAAAAATGCATTTAAAAGTTGATCTGAAGCTTATGAGGTTTCAGCAGTCTGAGTTAGTCCTATCAAGTGGATGTACACCACATTTACATTCTTTTTAGCATCAAACTCCCTCTTTGTGTTTCCCTGTTGAGCTGTGGTGGAAGTATAGTACCAAAAAGAGGGACTTTGGCACTAAATTGACTGTAACGTTGAAAGATATCTACTTGATTTGACTAATTTTGACAGCTGAAGCTTCACATCAGCTTCAGAAAAACTTTTAAATACATTTTTGCACAGGAGGAGGACTGTGCATTATGCTAATTGTATAATGAAGGGATCTTCTAATTGTCAGTATGAATAGGAGGGGTGATTACAGCAAGAAAAATCTATTTCAACGTTCATTTGCGCACCTGACTGTTGTTTTAAGACTGACTTGAAAATTGAAAAATTGTGAACCCGTCCTTTACCAGGTTCAGGAATGGACCCTCCCCCCTGACGTAGTATATGAGCTTTAATGAAGTTGGCTTGCTAGCTAACAGCCGCCAGTTACTTCTTCTTTAAGGGAAGTCCAACGCTGTTTAATTTACAGTTAGAAGCCACATGCTAAATCAGTTAGTCTCATGAAGGCCTATCTGTTCACCACTTACAGCACACTGATTAAAAACCGAGGCCCTTATGCTAGTTAAACATCGGTGTCGCCGAGTTGTCCAGCGTTAGCCGACCCAAGCTAACATCAGCTGATATCACCGACACATCAGCAAGTTAGCTCGGCTGTGTCGCTCCAGGTGGCCGCACATTATCAACATAAAGATCACAAACCCGCCGTACTCACCGGTGTGCGCGTATGAAACGGGCACTTTCCATATGCTGAAGTGAGCCGATACAGATGCAAAGTATTTCCCGAAAGCTAACGGCAGGACGTACCATCGGTAGTACCTGCTCGGCAGCTCTGTTTTGGGGACTCCCCATGCCCGCAGCAACGGCGGGAGGAAGACGACAATTGAAATAATGTGGAAGAGAGAGACCGTGACCGGGTACGGGAATCCATTGAGGATTATTTTGTTGACGATGTTGCCCCCCGAGCTGACCGTGTACCAAAACACGCACAGTATAACTATCCGGAACCCTTCCCTGACCGGGGTCCGCTCCACCGCAGCCATCTTCCAGCGCGGAGTGACGAGTCACCGGTGGAGTGTCTGCTGCTGCTGCACCGGAGAGGACAGCCGTTAAACAGCAGCAGCGCATCACTCCGCTTCCGGCCTTCAAAATAAGAGACAGTCCCGGACCTGCGATGATGATCATGATGATGATGAAGATGATCATGATTGTGTTTTATTATTTTTCTTCTTTATTATTATTGTATTTTTGTATCATTATTATTCTTATTTTATTACTATTTATTTATTTGCTTGACTATATTTGTTTTTTTTTACACCTACAATAAAGACAAAGTAAAACAAAACATAAAAAATGATATAATTAGGCATATAATGCAAAAAGACATGGCCATTTGTTTTTCTTTTTAAAAAAATGAATGATTCGTACACATTGAAAGAAGACAAAGATTCACAATTCCTGCAGTTTTTTTTTATTAACACATATCAACATGTCCACTTAAAGGACTAAGTAGCAAATATGTTCTCTTCTGCATTCGACTGAACACAAAAGGCTAATTTCTGTACATTCACTAAGGCTCTGTCTTTAGGGAAAACACAGGTTTCCATAAGGCAAACAATATCTAAAGGAATGATATTAAGTACTTTATCCAGCATGTCAATTTATATTTCAGTTCTTCCTGACAGTACAAAGATGCAACCTAGTAGCATGATCTGCTCTGCCATCTTAAATTCATATTTTACAACCTAAATACACAGTAAAAAGAAAAGGCAAGTATAAAATAAAATTAGTTCACATTATCAAAATGTGTCATTTTGGAGAGTTTTCCTGTGTAAGGTAGGTTGGTGTATCAGCAGGGAAAGTTTGGAATGTCGCCACTGCATCACTGATTTATTCTGAACAGAGAAAAATGGTTTAGTGTAGTCAGAACACGTATGTAAATCTTAAAATTAATATGTAAATGTGAATAAATATCATACATGACAGCCACCTCTCTATACAAGCTTCGCTTTCACTCACCTCAAACTGCACAGTCATATCTGGCAGTTTCATGTCACTTTATTTAACAGAACTCAAACCTCACAACACAAGGAAAAAAAAAACTGTTTTAAAACTGATTTGTCTTATTATTTCTGCTAAAAGTCATGTGTGAGGCAGTCGTGCAATATTGGAACAGCGGCTCTAAGAGAGGGAGCGATGGATGTTTTTCACAGCACAGTTAAAAGATAGGTTCATGTTCTTTCCCCCCCCCCCCCCAAGTCTGTCTTGAAACAATCCTCACGTGCCCAAATTTACATTGAAACCGTTTTCATTCCCAGTTACTGTTCATACTGTCCATACTGGCTGTGAAGTGACACCTTCCTAACATGCTTCCAATGGAAGAGACCAGTGAGGTGAGTGTGCCAAGTTACAGTATTTTTAGTACAAAATGTACTTGTGTTTCTATCCCTCCACCACACCTCAGCAAAGAAAAAAACTGACCATGGAGACACAACCGTGATCGGAAGGGATTTCTTGATGGCCAGTATGGACAGGAGGAACACTACAGCTACCAAAAACTGTTATATGAACATATAGGCATGTGAGTATTGTATTAAGATAGACTTGGAAAAAAATTGTGAACCTACCCTTTAATAGAATTGCTCATCAATAGAAATAGTGATGAGGTTAGCTCCAAAAAGGATAGCTGCTTAATTTTAGCTGCTTTTCCTGGATTTCAGCATGGTGATACACAACCTCATCATGAAATGTTTCTGTTGGATGTCTGCTCTGATTATGTAGCTTACTACTCTATTGAAAGATGATACAAGTTAATAGTCATAGTTTTTGACAGAAATTTTCACAAAATTTTCATTTTAAAGAAGTCACATTCCACGAGGCATGTGCTTATCGATAAGCAAGATAACATAAGATTAAAAATGTGGCTGTGTAAGTGTGGTGTGATGTTCTCTCCTGTAGAAAGGATGGCAGGTATTGGAGCTGGTCTTTTGTCTGCCTGGAAAACTCAAATGTTCGCTTACTGAGCATCAACAATTTAATGGGCAGATAAATGCATAGCCTTTCCCCTTCATACCGTCCTCACACAAGGTTCAAAAACTCATAAAAAAAAAAAAAAACACTGATTACACCCTCTGCCCTCCACACATACCCATTGATTCCATTTTCAACAACAGTGCAAAACAGCAGTTTACACTTTGATGAAGTGTCTTCATACACCCAGAGTTGCGCTGCTGCACACTGAAGGCAACTTAAACCTTCCCATTCAGAAACTAGACCTCAGTTTCAATCCAGACAGACGTACGGCAGTATGTTCAACCTGCTCTCGTCTCCATGTGGGTCTAAGGAGATGCACTGTGTCCAGTCGTACCAATTACCCTTTGTGTCATAGCAACCGTTAACCCCAGACCAGTGCTGTGTGTGTAATCTGTTCAGGTCTTCATTGTTGACCTCTCTTTTAACCCCCGGGAAATCCTTGGCTGGGAGCTCTGATGCCAACACGTGTGTTTTCTTGTCTTCTTTACTTCGGTGTTCATCTTTTTTCAAGTACTCTGTCATGAAAAAGTGTGCACCAGGAGTGTTGGTGCCTGATGATGTCAGCACGTTGCTTTGCTGGCTAAGGTACGACTGGATGATTTCGCTCCTCGACAGCTCTTTCCAGTCGGTCTGCTGGAAAGGACTGGGAGGAACCTGTGGATACTGCTTCGGCTGTTCTGTCCACTGAGGCTCAGGTCTGTGGTCCAGCCTGACCTCCTCCTCCTGGGAAGACTCCTTATGGAAGGAGGATTTGATCTGCCCTGTTACAGGGTTAAATGTCAGTCTCCTGTCTTTTAACCTGACAGGTTTAGTGCCGTCATCTACAGTCTGTCTGTCTAAATTTACCACATAGTCCTTAGGCCTGTATTTCTGTCTTTTCCTTTTCTCCGTATTGCTAAAAGCACCATCATCTTCCAAACTGACCCCATCACTACAGGAGGAGACATTTGAGTTGTTGAGAGGCGCATTAGGAGGCCTGCTTTGAGAGTCCAAATCTGCAGACCATGAACCGTCGGTGTGCAAACCCTGAACACAAACATTTAAAGGCTGAGAGGAAGGCCCCAGCCCGGAGATGTCCACAGAACCAGGCCTCACAGTGGGGCTAGAAATACTCTGTGCTTGTGGTGTCGTTTGTTTGACAACAGCTTCCTGCTTTGTAGTTTGAGGACTGTGCAAGGAACGGCGAGGGCTTCTGGGTCGATACTGCCCCCCAGAGGCAGCTTGCTCCAGTCTGGCTTGCTGCTGCAGAACAGATTTTTTCAACAAAGAAGTGCTAGATGGCTTGCTGTATCCTGGGGCACTTGGATGAGGTTTTACAGCGTTGACAGGGATTTTACTCTGCCTGTCATTGTCCAGAGGCTCAGAAATCTCCTTGTCTAAAGGCTGATGTGCACGAGTATCTGTACAAATGTCAGAGCTACCGCCAATTCCATTGGTTGGCAGCTGTTTGGAATTTTGTATTTTATCATTAAGAGTTGTTTTGGATATCTTGGCTGGTAAGAGCTGTCCCTCCTTCTGGTCACCCTTACGTTTCCTGTTGCTCTGTTTCTCCACCTTAGGGGAGTAACAGTTGTTGAAGTCATTTCTGTTCTTCAGCTCTGGACCCGTTTTACCTGATGGTGCCGTGGCAGCTGGAGCGGAGATGCAGGGATGAGCACCACCGTTGGAAGACCATGATGCACCAGTGTGGCCTCTGGACAACACCTCACTCTTCCCCGGCTCAATTAACTTCTGCCAGTTTCGCAGGAGCTTTTTGGCCCTTTTTGCAAGGTCCTCATTCTTGGTTTTCTTCCGGACATCGTTGATGAGTTTGCCAAGACGGGTTTCCTTTAAGGAGATAAGATGTGATTTAACTTCTCAAAAGCTAGATTCAACTGCAATTTATTCTGTTTATTTTGTACCGTTTGTCTTACTGTAACCTACCTCCAGTGCCTCTTTGGTGATAGGATATTTCTCCAAAAAAGAGATCACCTCCATAACCACCACCATGTTGCATATCTGCTGAAAAGACATAGATTTATACATCACAATCCTGAGACCTCATACTGCTGTCAGCCTGTTGTCAGTACAGGTGCTTGTATGTAGATGTTGTGCGCATACTAGGCCCATAAGATTCTGACTCACAAACCACATTTTTCAGATAAAGAAAGACAATTAAAAGGGTCAAGGCATAATTTGAATAGACTTTCAAATGTGCACCTGCAGGGCTCACCAGGAAACTGTGTACTCAAACTGGTTTCAGGAGCAATATGACAAACTGAGACTGCATGCAAATTTTATTCCACTAGAATAGCAAGTGAGATCTTCAAGAAAGACAGGAGATAAATGCTGTCCATAGCTGCACATTAACTATTGACTGGGCCTGTAACCACTTCTTTGCTGATTGTGGTTGGTGCGATATGACGATATATAGATGATATTAAGTTTGTAAAACAGTCAACGACACTGTGGTAGTATTGGACCATTGCAGGCAATACAATGTAGACTGCTTTGTGACCATGTGGTTTTTAAAAAAATATTTCTGCATGAATGTGATAAGGTACCTTGTGACGAGGAAATAAGGCGGACTGAGTCAGTGGCTTCTTTTAAATCTAAGCTCAAGACATACTTTTAATCGGTCAACCTTCACTGATTTTACTTGATGCTAGTTTTATTCTCTTTTATGGACATTACCATTTGTATTTATTGTCAGACTGGCTATTTTATGTTGTTCCTTTAGCTCTTTTATTGTTGTGCGTTCTTATCTGAGATTCTATGTGAAGCACTTTGTAACTTTGTTTTGATAAGTGCTATATAAATAAAGATTATTGATTTGTTGCTGGATTAGCCCAAAACAGAAACCTCTGTACTTACTTTATTTATCCAACTGTTTTAAACTTGATTTTCTAAGAACTTTGTGATATCATGATTAGGGATGTCAGTTTCGGTTAATTTTGCTTTCGACAGACGGACACCCATTAACCGTAACTAACTGGTTAATTTTTAAGAAAAGTTGTGATGTAGCTTTCGTTTGTGAGAGCGGTACGAATATAAATAACAGGTGACCCTGATTATAGGATGACGCCCCCTTTTCCAACCGCTGTTTTTGGAACAATAACATTACTTTTTGAATATAACTTCCATCATAGTATAGTTACATACTCACACAGTCTCCTACCAGGCTCATGGAAGCGCGCAAAAATTATTTTCTCTAACAGTTAGCATTTATAAGACTGCCTGTTTGTCTTTTTGAGCTCCTCGTCATCTGTGACAGTGGTATTTGGCAGCTTGACATATTAAGTTTCTGCAGTAGAGACGCTGGAAGACGCTTTGGACTCGTTTTCACTCGTCATAACTTCATTTCCTCTGTGGCAGAAAAACACGTTACACGAGCCTTCAGAAAGTCCAGCAGGTTAAACTGGACTAACGAAACACTTTTAAGGCTGACTGACTCTAACAGACTCACTATAAACAGACTTTAACACACTCGCTAGCCTAGCAACATTAAGGCTACAAACAACCCATAATACAACACGCGTGTAGGAGTCGGTTTTACACCTCTACTTTATCCATTCAAAAAGAATATCTGATGTTGTGAACACATAATTGTCTGGCCATTAGCGGAGTGTGTATGCAAATTAACCTACAGACCGACATGCGTAACTGGTCAAAAATATTCTCAGCGGTTAAGTGATTAACGATTAACTATTGACATCCCTAATCATGATGTCTATAAATTTTGTGATATAAAATGACAAATTCATTGTAATCGCCTACTCTAATCTTCTAGTCTTTAAGATCAGGTTTCTGCAGAGAATATCTAGAAGGAACACATTAGCTTGTTAATTTATGAGCTTAAAGCTTTGAACACAACAGTATATAATATATTGCAAATTTCTCAAAGTTACCATGACAAATGTAATGCAAGTTATCAAAGTTATCAATTTGATAACTTGTTATAGCAGTTTTCAGTCAATGGAAATACCCACGGTACAGCCAAACTGCCAAAGATCCTGCAGAAGTTTAACATTATAATATCAAACCTTTGGGGATGCTGTCAAATTTGGTTGTAAATGATTATTGTCAGTCACTGACAACTACAATATTGATCCCAAGCCAATCTCACCAGCTTTGATAACTCAAGCTTAGAGATGCTGTTTTCATCTATGAGAAGACTGAACCCTCACTAATGAACGTGTCTGTCACTTAAAGTCCCCTTCCACTCAAAAATATGTATTTCTTCTTGTTTTCTACAATTAAATGTTTGAGCTTCACTGTGCAGAATGATTTATGTGCAGAGTTTGACACTAGAAGGCTGTTTTCACATTCATTTGCTGACAGTGAAAAGTTTCTATCTGCTCATTTAAAGTCTGAGTTTAAGTACCTATGAGCCAGATTTTCAACATCACAAATAGTTTCAAAGCCAATGCTGGTCCATTATTCAACTTACACAAATGTGATGTGGAAACATGAAGCCTCCAGTGCACATACACCGAGAATGGACTTTACAGTGAAGTAGGAGACATCTTGTGTCTAGCTGTTAAACTTTTGAAATGACATATTTGCATATTCATAGATTTGGGATTTTTAATGAGGGAGTCGATGTCATTTGAGGGTTTTTCTAACTGGAAAATTGAATAATTTTCTGTGGAAAGAACATATTAGACACAAATTATTATTCAATGCAGATTATTTTATATATATATATATATATATATATATATATATTGAAAACATGTCTGTAGGGGATCTTTAAGGCCACTCATTTCCAGATTTTCACTTCCTACCTGTTAGCTCAGTGTTGCATGTCTCCAGCCCTGAAATACTGTGCATTTGAAGTGTTAAGTGGACAAATATAAGTAGTCAGATCCTTTACTTTTGTAAAAGTATCAATACTGCAATGTAAAAATACTTCATTACAAGTTAAAATTCTGCATTTAAAATCCTACTTTAAGTACTAAAGTAAAAGTACTTATTTTGCAGAAAATTCTGCCAATTTCTGCAAAATTAGTACTTCTACTTCAGTACTTCAAGTAAATTTAGCTGGAAATACTGCTATACATCTACTTAAGTAGGATTTTAAATGCAGGATTTGTACTTGTAATGAAGTATATTTACACTGTGGTATAGATACTTTTACTTAAGTAAAGGATCTGAGTAGTACTTCTTGCAGTACTTAATGCCGGTCACAGAAGCTGAAGGGTCACCAGATACAGTGTAACACCGGAATGTCTGGCATCAGTGACTTTCGCTAACTAGTGATATTAGCGAGCTAATTAGCAAGCAAACAACATTTAGCCACACAGACTGCCATTACTTTGTCAGCCCTCCGTGGCGACCTGCAGCCGGCTCGGCCTCATTGTCTGCCTTTCTTCGTTCTTTGGAAACTAGCGGATTTTCACTCACATTGCTCTGGCCGTCGATGGCCTGCAGCAGCCGGTCTCTCATCACCTGCGGAGTGGCTGTGGCCGCTGTCATCGCCTGGCGGTGTCGCGGGTCAGGACGGACTCGGACAGCAGAAACCCTCCGGAGAGGCGGCGGTGAGAAACCTGCCGACACTCACAGGCCCGACGGACGCTCCTCTGTGGGAGCGAGCATCATGTCTCCTGATGCTTTTTTAGCTTTGTTTTTACAGCTCGCCGCCGTAACGTATTTGACAATTCAGGCGACGAGAAACAACAGAAAACCCCCCTCTCCTGGAAGCGGCCACCCCTCCTCGGCTGGTAGCCTCCTCCTCCTCCTCCTCGTCCTTCTCATCGGGCTTTTTGTCGAGCGCTCGTGAAAAGCATGATGGGAGAGTTTTACGTCAGCAAGCGTCAACAGCACAACGCTCTGAGTCTGTGGTCTGTGCCTCCTATCGCCTCCTGTGCTGTATTGTTATGTGGAAGATATATAAATTAGACAATAGCATGGACTGCGTAGTAAATTATTCATTCCAAATGAACATTGACCCGTTTTTCATTCTTCCTGTTCATACTGACCATTAGATGATCCTCTCATAATGCACTTACGGTGTAAGTGATGAGGGCCAAAATCCACAGTCCTCCTTTACAAAAATGTATTTAAAAGTTAGCTGAAGCTAATATGAAGCTTCAGCCATCCAATTTAGTCAAATCAAGTAGATATCTTTCAACGTTACAGTCTTTTTAGTGCCAAAGTCCCTCTTTTTCGACATACTTCCAGCTCAACAGGGAAACACTGTCCAAGGAAATACAAAGGGAGGGAATCTTATGCTACAAATACTGTGAATGTGGCAGATATCCACTTGATATGACTAACTCGGTCTGTGAAGCCTCATATAAGCTTCAGATAAACTTTTAAATGCATTTTTGCTCAAAATGACTGTGTGGTCACACTGTGGATTTTGGCCCCCATCACTTACTTTGAAAGTACATTTTGAAGGGGATCTTTGAACAGGAGGAATGTTTACAGAGGAAAACCTCTTTCAGTGTTCATATGGGCACCTGACTGTTGTTTTAAGACACACTTGAAAATTTGTGGACTTTAATGTAAAGTTTTATTCCTCCAGAGGTTCAAAAATGATATGTGACGTGTTATTTGAAATGCAAGCTGAAAGTTTATTTATCAAAATTTGGAAAGACATCATAGTAAAATATATTATGCTAAACCTTCGATTTCTTTCAAAGATATTTCATTTGTTTTCTATCTATAAAATCATAAATATAATGATGCAGCATGATGGATCCTATACAAGGTTAAGATAGTGTTGTTAGTATACTAACTGAATAAAACAGTGAAGTATCTTAATATTTTCTAAACAAACTGCAAAGAGCAGTAGGGCACAAACTGTATATAATTTAGTATGTGGTTTGGAATTGGGACACAGCATTGTTATTTAACCTTTTGTCATTATTAGGAGTTAGGATAATCTCATCATGGACTTTGTCATTTAGCAGATTCTTATACAACGGCAGCAGTCAAATCCAACCCAACAATGCACACCCAACAGATGGTAATAACCATTTTCATTTAAGGCAATTAAAAGACACGGGATAAGAAAAATGTATTTTTATTGAATGTTAAGAATAAGGACACATTTACATAATAGTGCATATACATTTACTTACAGCACATGTGCCCCAGAATAAATGGAAATGGCTTTTTTTTTTTAATCTGAGAGGCTGCATAAAAATACTCTTTATTGACACACATGAGAGCATAACAGCTACTGAGTAAATTTGGAGATGTTTGTTCCATTTATCCAACTTAAATCCAGCTGAACTCTGACAGCTGTGCAGGTAAAAAGAGTAAAAAGATGTTTCAGCCTGTCACAAAACTAACAGCAAGATGATTTCGGTAAATCAGAAGTTCACCACCAACTTTGATTATTGTAGCAGTTTGTGAGGTTTTAGGACAGAGCAGGACCGTTAAATGATGACAGACGGGTGACATTTACCATCCTGTTAGCGAAATCTGGCCATCATTTTCAACCCTGCCATTTCTTTAATAAGCAAACTGACATGGTGGAGAAAACCACGCATGTCCTGTAATGAAACACAAGGGCACGAGACAGCACAAGTGATGGCATAGTTACAGCCTAAACAAAACGATAAAACATAAAAACTTCTTTGATCTTACAAACGTGTCAGACAAAATAAATACAGCGGTTCATAAATGCCTGTACAGCCAGAAGTAGGTGGGAAAGAAAACGGAGCACGGTTACAGTTAAAGGGGGTAAAGGAACAGCAAAGTCCTATCAAGGAGAAGTATAGAGCGTCCATCTTCATGAGTAACCTTTCCAGTGGGAGTCCAGTCACAGCCAACGTCAATCATGACCCAAATAATCTGTGAAGATTGGAGATATTTAGCCAGTGAGACAAGCAACAAGTTCACCTCCTATTCCTAAGAGTTTGCAAAAGGTAAACTTACGAAATCACCAACTAGAGTAGAACTGAATTGTCCACACAGTCATTTTAGGCAAAAATGCATTTAAAAGTTTATCTGAGGCTTAAAGATCCAGTGTGTAGAATTTAGTGGCATCTAGTGGAACGGACTTGGCAGAAATGGAATATTATATTCATACGTATGTTTTAATTAGTGTATAATCACCTGAAAATAAGAATCGTTGTGTTTTGTTACCTTAGAATGAACCCTTCATATCTACATAGGGAGCAGGTCTCCTTCCAAGGAGCCCATCATGTTGCACTGCCATGTTTCTACAGTAGTAGAAACAAGACAAGCAAGTAGTAGAACAGACAACACAAATACTGGCTCTAGAAGGCCTTTCACGTTTTTCACGAGTTTCGCAGCCACCATAGGTTCTCCTACACCCTTGGAGCGGTATTCAGTTGGTTGCAATCTCCAACCTCACCGCTAGATGTCACTAAATCCTACACACTGGTCCTTTAAGTGAGGCTTCAGCAGTCTGAATTTGTCATCTCAAGTTATCTGCCACATTTACAGTCTGTAATATTGAAAGATATCTACTTGATCTGACTAATTTGGACGGATGAAGTTTCATATTAGCATCAGATAAACTTTTAAATACATTTTTGCATAGAAGAAGGACTGTGGATTTTGGCACCCATCACTTACATTGTAAGTGCATTATGAAGGGATCTTCTAATGTCAATATGAACAGGAGGAATGATTATGGCAAGAAAAACACATGTCAATGTTCATTTGGGCAGCGAACTATTGTTTTAAGACAGACTTGAAAAAATGTGAACCCCTTCTTTAACTAAGTTACTCACAATATCATGCAGAACATGATGAAGATGTTCCACAGCGCGATGAAGATCCGAAAGTATCGCAGGCTGAGCAGAAACTCTCTGATGTTGTCACCTAAAAGATATACTCTGATCAGCACTACGGACACCTGACACACACACTTTTTCTTAATATTATTTTTCAATCTCTCTCTCTCTCTCACACACACACACACACCTGTTGTCGGCCCTCTGGATTCATCTCCAAATCCCTGGGACTCCTTTCTTTTCCTGCAAAACATCCACAGTTAACCTCCTACTGTTGAAATGACATCCATGTCTGGTTATCTTTGAAAATTGATAGTGTGCCAGTGTTTGAGTTTTCCCACATCAGATTCTCTTTGGACAATCTGCCATCTAATATATTATTATTATGGGCAAATACCATATTCATACATCGCAGTGGAAAGGCACCAAACCCTCATTTACTTTGTTTACGGCTGATTTTGTAAATTATTTTAAATCACTTAAATGTGTAACAAACAAGAACAAAAAAACATCTAAAGTTCTTCTCTTTTAGGTTTTCCGAAGCAGAACAAAAATATTTCAGCCGTTACTGAATATACTGATATTTTTTAAACATAAATTAAAAACCCATCTATTTAGTGTGGCTTTTATGCAGTGTCTTATAATTTTATGGTTTTATATACTTCTTTTACTCATTATCATCATTATTATTTACGTTATTTTATTTTGTTTTATTAACATTTTACTGTTTATCATTATTATTTATTTTATTCTATTTTATTTCATGCTTGTAAAGCACTTTGAATTGCATCTGATTTGTTTGAAAGGTGCTATATACAGTAAATACAGTTTGATTGATTGATTGATTGATTGATTAAGGCTATGTCTTAGTATGTATTATTTTAAATGAGAGAAAAGGGCTGCTCTGGATGATGATAATAATTTGGCTTATTAGCTATGAATTCATAAAAGGTTGGCAATATTGTGCTAAAGTATTACCCTCCTGTAGGCTGGGCGATATGGACAAAATCAAATATCAAGATATTTTTGACCAAATATCTCGATGTTGATATTGCGACACTATTGTAGGGATGACTATTGGTGCTTTCACAAAATATTTACACAATGAGATTTTTGATAAATAATCATCAGTAATGTGGATATAATGACTAAGTGGTTAAAGGCAAATAATAGAACAGCTAGAACAGTCTTCTAACTTCACTGTAATGCAGCCTTTAAAATCAGGAAAAGACAACACTTATGCCATATCATGATATTATGATATCCAAAATCTAAGACAATATCTAGTCTTATATCACGATATCCGTATAATATCGATATATTGCCCAGCCCTACTCTCCTGTATATCTGTCTTAAGTTTTTATTTTGTTTGTGTGTTTGTGTTTTCCCTCGTCTGTCTTAGATTTAGATGTGTGCTCACACGTCGGTGTTATGTAATGTATAGTGTTTGTATATGCTCTTTAACCCCAACTTGGAATGCCTATATGTTAAGCTGTTGTTAATAAAGTATTTTGAAAAACAAAACAAAACAAAAAAAACCACCTACTGATCGATATGTTTTGTAGCTCTGGTAAGTTTACAGCAGTGTTGACTAATTTCTTAGACTGTAAAGTGAATACTCACAGCTTGAAATTCAGCACAGCTCCCGCGTTCACCAGTAAGGTCCTGAAGAGACACAGACAGATGGTTGACAGGTAAGAAGTTATGAGTTATTATGTTATTTACCTGCTGAGCTGGCGTTAGCATCGAGCTAGTTAGCTTCATAGCCCGCTGTCTAAACAACAACACAGTACACAATAACTCACACAACCAACATGTTGGTTAAATAAAAATGTGCCCACAAGTGAAGTCTGTCAAAAAAATCAGATAAATTACCCGAATATCAACAGATCTCCGATCATCTTGTCCACATCACATCACAGAAAACGCCTCACTTCCGTGTTCGCAAACGCAACCAGGAATGTGACCAATAGGATTTCAGCTCCTGGGGGAGCTGTTTATGGGGTTTTTAGTACCCTGAGTTAAGCTTGTCAGGCTATAATACATCCACAGTCTTCACCAATCAAACTGGTTTTCGATTTATTTTAAGATTAAAGGTCAATGCCAATGTTTCTTTTTTTCTTTTTTTAGTTCAGGTTTCATTTTCAATGCCAAACCTTAAAGTCACTGTTCTGGCTCCACAGAAGGAGAGAGATATATATTTGAACTTTATTTAGAACAATACAATATATGTTCAGTTTCTTGTAGGAATATTGATTATGCATTCCTCAAAAAAATAGCAGATCCAAAACAACAGCAAGGCTTCATTGACAATAAAAAACAAAACAAAACAAAAAAACCCATATACATAAATAAATAAAAATAAAAACTAAAATATATTCCAGCAGTCAATGTATCAAGTTTTAATTATATTTCAATACATACTAAACATTGTACCATAAATCATTTATATATTGAGACCCTATCAACAAATCACACAGATGACCCATGTGGTGGCAAAGATAACTAAATGAATACATAAAAACATACAGTCAAAACAACTAAAACTGCGACATAGCTTGACAAATGTTTTGTATTGGCTGGTGTGTATCAGCTAGTAAAGAAAAGAAAAATAATTTATTTTAAGTCATTTATAAATCAAGTTAGTGAGGGTTTCTGATTTTTCCATTTACATGAATGAATGTGATATTTACCCATAATTATGAGGATATTGATGATATCAGATATTTCTTTGGAGAGATTATCGGAAGGAGATGGAATTTGTACGACTTTGAAGTTTTACCTGAAAGATCAATATCAGGGAAAAATCATGAACCACAGACTTCATACCTGAGCTGCAGCACCAGCAGGTAAATCCATCCATATTTCAGACCTGCATTTTTAAAACGTGCATCACCTGCAGGCATAAACAACAGCAGCAGTTTAAGAACTCAGACCTGCAGATATAGAAAACAGCTGGTAGCTATGTTGTGTTATAGCCTAATAGTTATAAATTATAACTGGGCTATAACATAATATAAGCAGCCAAAAACAGCAGCTGTTTTCCACATTTGCAGGTCTGAGTTCTGAACCTGCTGCTGCTATTCGCTGTTCATCCCTGCAGGTGATGCATGTTTTAGCATAATAGTTATAAATTATAACTATTAGCCTGTAACACAATATAGACATAATATAGCCACTTAATAAAACTTAAATGAACTTATAATTCAAGTTGTGGCTTCTTGTAACTTTTTTTCAATGAATTTCTGAATTATTTCAGAAATTATTTTGTTTTACAAGCTTTATTGAATGGAAAAGATCCTGAAACACGTAGGTATGAAATACTAACGGGAATCCTTTGTATAAAATTTAATCCTGTGAGATGTATGTTATGTATGCATAGAACCCCCCCCCCACAATAATTAACTTACAAAAAAGAAAGAAAGAAAGAAGAAAGTAATGCACAGGGACTCCCAGGATTTGGCAGAACTGACAAAAAAGTCTAGTCAGAAATCTCCGCCACCAATTTGGGGACCTTCATGCTTTCTAATTTGAAAGGGTTACATGCTCCTCCTTTGCTTGAAATATTTATTAAACCCCTGTAGACAATAAAACCCTTTAAAAACCCATATTTTCCCCCCTAAAATTACACATTCACATTTCTACAGAATAGAACATTAAACAACACAACAAATGCAAAAAAAGACAACATCAACAGCACATAACCAGGGACACGCAACAGCACAATATCACCTAATTAGGCATAATGTTAATACAAGTATATGAATTGGTAATAACAGGGTCTAACTGATCTGTTAGGGGGAACCAGTTTCCAAAAAAACTCTCAAATACAACTCAAGAAAAGCAAAAAAATACACAGCTGAGGTAAGAGCCTCACAGTATTGGTCATATCACCACTGACGGCAACCACGTAATTTCAAAACCTTTGGATAATTATGTCAGAAATAGTTAGTTAGTTAGTTAGTTAGTTAAATTAACTGTCTTTGGTGTCACCAAACAGCATTTAAAGTAATTAATGCCAATTAATTGAAGACAGTAAGAACAAAAAAACTATTTAAAAAACAACATGACTTGAAAACAGATAGATACAGTTTATAAAAATGATTAAAACTGGAGGCTCAGGGTGCAGAATGTAGTTAGAGAAAGGAGAAAAAGGGACTTTGCATTAAATATTCTTCATTTCTTAAACATGCCGTACACATTTTTGGTGGCTTTTATTTCTCTCTCTAACACCTGCCTGTGTAGTATATAGTGCACAGGGTGGAACGGATCAATAGATGATAATTACAGTGTTATCACTCTCAAACAAGGACGTTTTTTCTTCTTAGCTCCTGAAAAGTTGACATTTTGGAGATACGAGGTTTTCACCTGACAACATCAGTTTGTAATTTTATGGATTTGGGGCCCCCTGGTGGCGGCGGAGGTTATTGCTCTGATTATCATTATTATTATTGTTCACGAGACATAAAAGAAAAAATAGAAAAATAAAGAAATTCATTGGATTAATGTATGAAAAAATCGCGCCTCTGTCCATTTATTTATCTTCATCATTTCTGCGCCTTTAATCCGAACATTTTGTAAAACAGTCGGTGATATCACCAAATGTCACCGAGCTGCTTGGGATTGGATCTGCAGACACTCGGTGCAGGATGTGATCCGGACTGAAGGATGTTTTTATGAGAGGGGGAATAAATCTTAGTCCGCATTAAAGCGGGGACACTTGTCTCGGGCTTCAGTGCGTCTCCAGGCTGCAGACAAACCGCGTCTGAAATGACGATGGTGAAGACAGGACAACGAGCCTTTTGTCTAAATGTTGTAATGTTCAAGCAGCTGTCACGCAAACCTCCTGTCGCCTAAAAAAGCGGAGCAGCTGGCACGGAGCGCAGATGATGATGATGATGATGATGATGATGATGCTGAGGCTGTGGAGATGAGAGGTATTAATAGGAGGGCTTGAGTGTCACAGGCTTTTCACTATCGAGACCGGGGGGCTTGGTGGAGAGTCGGCGGACCGGGTTTTGGGGGGTGCTTCCGATCCTGAGTGCGCAGTCGGAATAAAAAACAAAACAGGGACTCACTGGTTCAGGACAAGACGGGCAACATGGAAATGCTGGCAGTTCTCAATTTGGGCGATTTTGCCCAAGCTTTCTCCAAAATGGGAATGTTTCCTGTGTTTGATCTCGCTTATTACATCGTGTCCATCCTCTACCTCAAGTATGAGCCAGGTGAGTGTGTTTCTCACTTTTCTGCTGGCCTTTGTTTTTCCTCATTAAGGGTGTCCTTTATCATTTCATAAATATGATTATCTGTAAGATACACTGCATGCTATTTGGTAGGTGCATGCGCCACACTCATCAGGTCTGTGCGTAAATGCGCATTTATCTATTTATAACAACACAAAGTAAACATATATCTAGAATAACATATTTCCAACTTAGGAAATTCAACATTTAAACAATTAAGAACTTGTAATGAATGAAAAACTGTAATAATTAAGTAATTGAATGTGCATTAAAAAGACTATTTCAAAGTTAATTTTAGTGCACTTTCTGTTCTATAACTGTACATTGTTCTCATATCCCTACAAGGACTTTCTGTTGCTCTTATCTGTATAGTACCCTATCCTTATAAAGCATGACCTGTTACATAAACTCCAGCAGGAGCACCACAGCTCTGCTTGCTTGGTGGGAGAGGAAGTGTGTTGCTGCAGCAGGCTGACCTCATTCACACTGAGGAAATCACTGAAGTAGATTAAACCACTCAGCTTTGCCTGATATTTTCCAAGATTTAACTCCTTTGAGCAACGGAGCCTGAGGAGGACGAAACCTGAGAGGCCTGTGCATACCAGCAACTTAGGCAATAAATAGAAGATCCTGAAATAGATGTCAGTGGGCCTCCGAAGCCCCTCTGCTGCAATTGCAGGCTATTTACACTGACTGCTAAACATGAAATAAGCTTTGCGTGGCCTTTAACATAACTCAGTTGCCACATTCTTAAAGGAAAAGTTCACTCTGAGATGAAAATTTCATTTGAGCTGAAACCTCACTGAAGATGACAGGAGCAGTGGCCACATATCAAATTATAAAAGTTTACAGCTGCCGCTTTAAAGCTTCAAATGACTCCAGCAAATCCCCTCAAAACAGCTTGTACAGTATAATCCACGTGGCAAACACTTGTACTTTGTGTCCAAAAGTCTGATATTTACTTCAACAGTTCCTAAGTATTCCTCAACAACGATGCTCCAGTTTGCTGTGAGGAAAATACAGGAGCTACTAGTCAGGTGAAGAAACTTTTACAAGCCCAGTTGAATCATTTGGCTTCAGGAAACTTGGAATAAACGATACGAGCCATCAGAGAAAGTTACTGCATATTACATGCTTTTTTTACACTGTGAAACTTGTACTATAGCCTTCGATACTTTCAATAGTTAGAAGGCTTAGTTGAAAATATCAGTCAATTACTTTGTCCCCAAGGGGGCAATTGGTTGTGCAGCAACATATAAATATAAACATATTAATATAAAAGCATCAGATAAATACAAAGCAGAGTACACAATTTACCTGAGGATATCGAATTGAGTAAAAACTGAATTAATTTTCTATTCAGAATGAACTAATCCATTAACTTTACCTCTTTTACAACAGTCACAACTGATGCAGTTTGCTAATTTTAGCAGAACACTCACATAAAGTTATGACAAGAGCAAAAGAGCAAACACTGAGACATTGCTCATTTAAAGGTTCATACAAAGTGTGTTAGAGTTAAAATGACTTCATCAGGGCTCAGGTTTACTGTAGCATGCAGCCGCCAAAACTGACTTCATGACTGCAACTTTGCTTTATCTCCATATCTGAGAAAATTTTACAGTCAAATGACTTGTGCAACATTTGCAAGGCCTTAATGTTGAACATTCACTACATGTGTCTGAGAGCAGCATCACACTACATGTTGGAGGAGCACATGAATGAGTTTTAGGTGTCAACATGGGTGGGGTAGGAGAGACAAGTGTGTGTGTGTGTGTGGGGGGGGGGGGGGGGGGTCAAAGGTTAAGACAGGCCTGACAGATGCAAGGCAGGAGGAGCAGTTGAGCAGAACATATTTATAGGGCGACATTTCTCCGGATCAGATTGCTTTCAAACTGAGCGCCAGTCGCACCATGACACCCTCACCCACCTGTCGTTGGAGATTTGTGAGGCGAAGCAGTCGCGCTCTGCTCACGTCTCGACTTACTGTGTCTGTAACAATGTTGGCAAGTCTTCAAACACATGGAAACATATGTACAGTCTTAAAATCAGATATGTGCATCTTTTCATACATGATTATGGTCATGTTTATAATAGAGATGTATGTAATATATGAATCTGTTGTTTTTGTATATCAGGACATCTCTGCAGTGCTGGAATGCAACCAAATACATTTACTCAAGCACTGATCTAAAGTACAGTTTAGAGGTACTTGTACTTCACATAAGTATCCTCCTTTATACCTCTACTGCTCTGTCATTCAGAGGGAAATATTGTACTTGCACCACATTTATTATACAGCTATAGTCACAGTTATAGGTACAAAACATATAATCAGTTTATAAAATAGTATAGGTATATATAGGTAGTTAAATTTGGCTCTAACTCAACCAGCAACATTAAAGTTCTGCTTACATGTTGATATATCAATAATAATTGATCCAATATTATAATACAACAGTAACAGAGACCATTCTACATAATGAGTGCTGTTATGTTGGATGCTTTGGTGCATTTTGCTTACTGTACTTTTACTACAGTAAAAGTTTGAATACTGGACTTTTTCTTGTAATGGAGTTATTTTTATTATTATTATTTATTGTGGTATTTCTGCTTTTACTTCAGTAAATATTCAGACTACGTCTTTCTTGTGTTGCTGCATGTATGCCGTGGCCACTTACTCCAGGAAAAACAACATAGACCAACAGTCAACTATTTTTTTTTCCAGTTTATTTGGAGTCAGTTTTACTCATTGATCTCTTTGTTTGTCTAGTCAAAGTTTTGCTGCAGTTAGCTGCAGTTAACATGCTTTGCATACTGATTTATAGGAGTAATTCACTGTTGGCAGTTATGAACAATGATTGAAGCGTCCTTATATATAATCAAATCGAAAACGAACATTTTCCATGGCCATCATATAAACGTTTTGTATGTGACAGATCAGTTCCACATGCACAGTTGTTTTTCATGCCGTACCTTTAAAAACCAAACTATTAAACTATTATGTGTACTTTAAAGACCCAGTCATTCGTTCTGTCGGTAAGTTGTCAACTTCCAAATGACTGTAGACGTCCTAAGTCAATATTAGGTTAGGATAAAAAGGCACGTTATCAGGGTGTGCACTGAAATTGTTGACTGGGCGTGGACGAAGATACAGCACATAGACACACAAGGCTTCCACTGATAATGAAGGTCACTGCCAACAGTTTTACTCTGTAGGAAGTAACTAAGAAAGCTTCAATCTAATCTTTGTGATTCCCAAAAAAGAGCAAAGAATTCAAGTTTATGAGACACATTATTAAGGAGGTTGGAATCATTTTAAATGCTGATGATAAAACACTTGATGAAATTAAAGGATGCAAATAAAATAATTGAACATCAATACATGAAATTTGCGGATTAATAACTATATTTCACTATTTTTTAAATCCAGAGAGAGCTGCGTGAAATCTGATAAAAGGCCTCAAGTGATGTCACTTAAGTCAGCGTTGGTTGGGAATGAAGACTACAAGTTTGAAAATGAAAAAAGTTTGGAGTTGGAAAGAAGTGAGGTTATCAGACATCTGTAGCTCGTCATTTCCGGTTGAGGCTGGCGGTTTTAAGCTACATTGAGTTGCATTGTGGGTAATGTAGGTGCCAGGTTTTGATGAGGAAGAAGCATGCATGGAATTAAAAAGACAATATCTTTGGTTCTGCTGCGTTTTGATCTACATCATGACAACGTTATGTATATATATATATATATATATATATATATATATATATATATATATATAGCATTATATATATAATTCAATGCTAAACTAGTGGAGCAGATTTACAGCATGTATTGCCACCAGGAGTCACTAGACTACACAGACTTTTTACCCAAAAGTTTTTCTTAAATTGTATTATTTACCAAAGATTTATTAGTTGTTTCATATTTTGTTTTGTAAATAAACCAACTCATTAATTCATTATAAAAAAACTAAAGTTGTCGTGGTTCTTCAAGGTAATTCTGTAGCTGTGGTCATAGAGAGCCCTCCAAATTGGCAGCAGATGATGCTGACTGTGTGACATTTGATATTTAATAGAAGCACACACGCACACACACGCACACACACACATAAGTAAGACACTGACTGCATAAACACACACACATTCTAAACTAACTTGTACGCTCACTGCAACAAATCCTTATCGCTGTGACATTTTTATTTTCGGACAGCTCCTGACAGCTCTTTTTCTGTTTTGCAGGCTCGGTGGAGGTTTCTCGCAGGAGTCCTGTGGCCTCCTGGCTCTGCGCCATGCTCTACTGCTTTGGCAGTTACATCATGGCAGACCTCTTGCTTGGAAGCAGCCCCCTCGACTATTTCCAATACAACAGCCACATCCTGCTGGCCTCAGCTGTCTGGTGAGAAAGTCCTCAGAACTGTTTTATCTCTCACAGGGAAAGAGATTCTGCTTTAAGGTCACACATGGCTAATGGATGCTTTGGCTTTTTCTAGTCATATTTACCCATCAGATTTCTATGTGGGTGGATGGGAAAATTGGTCATTCTCTTTAAAGAATAATTTGGTTTGTAATATTTTGGTAATATAACTGTGTTACTCCTGTAATTGGGACATGTCTGTGCTGAAAATGTAAGTCACTTTGGACAAAAGCATCAGTCAAATGACTGTAATGTCCTTGCCAGTGTTTTAAAATGACTTTCACAGAAAAGGAACAAAACTTAAAAAGGCTCAGTTCACCCAAATCACACACACACACACACACATTTTCCCCTTAATATCAGAGCTATCTAGCTTATGCAGATAGTTTTACTTTTTTGTGCTGAACATTTTATACAAATTAGGTGCATTGCAAAATTACTTACTCATGTTACTCAAATGTAACATATCTTTTAAGAACAAATGACCCCTGGGGGTGCCCTTGTGGCTTCGGGTTTAAGATGCCAACCATGAACTGTAACATCCCTGGTTTTAATCCAGCTGGAGGACCTCTTCTGTATCTCTTTCCCGCTTGTTTCCTGTCATATTAGTTTATGTCATTTAACTAATAAAGGCATAAAATTCCCCAAAATAAAAACACAATGACAGCAGTTGGGAGCTATTTTCCACCAAATGTAAAAAATGAGAAAAAATATACACAATGTGGTCTGTGGATCATTTTTAGACATAATTTATATTAGAATATCAGCAGCAGAAATCTCAAAACACAGACAAATAAAACCTAAATGACTTGATACTACTAATTATAAATGGGAAAATATGTTGTTTTTGTAAATTGAGTGAACTGACCCTTTAATATTTGATACAAACTTCATCCATCAGAGCTGAATATACATCATAGAATGACTAACAGCAGAAAATAGGTTTTTACTCTCCTCTTTCATCACTCTAATATCTGACTCTCCTCCATTTTTCTCTCTCTATGTCAAACACAAACACAGGTACCTCCTCTTTTACTGCCCGCTGAACCTCTTCTATAAATGTGTGGCTTTCCTGCCCATCAAGCTGGTGTTGGTCGCCCTGAAGGAAGTCGTCCGCACCCGCAAGATCGCCGCCGGTGTTCACCATGCCCACCACGCCTACCACCACGGCTTCTTCATCATGGTCATTGTCGGATACGTCAAAGGTCAGTCGCAATATGTTATTCTGATCATCATCTTTTACTCTATCATTGAATGAGAGATGACAGATTTATTGTGACTACATACAACAAAGTACCTGAAGGAAAGTCGTGGAGATTGTTGGTCTGTGTGTGCAGAATTGTGAACTTTGTGACCAAATTTGGGACAAATAGATTTGGGGAGTCATAAGAACTTCTTGTGATTTTATTTACAAAAAGAGCCAAATGACAAATATGGAGACTTTCCCTTGAAGAAAGTCTTTAATAGCACTTAATCAAGCTGTAGTCCTTGGTGCTCATTGTGTCTGTGGCGCTGTGGGTTGACAGCTGTATGCAGTGAGTGACAGCGAGCAACACCTTCAGTAGAGGGGTAGAGCAGCCAGATTTAAACATGAATGAGCTGCACATGTGCACACATGCAAGGCTGGAAGGCCAACTGGGCAACTGCCCCAGTACTTCAGGGGCCTCAAAAACTCTAGACTTACTGTATATCAAATGGTTTGCAGCGATTTGATTGATCATTTATTAAGAATAAACACCACTAAGGTACAACTGACACGATGAAAACTTGGGTTTCAAGATCATAATATAATAATAATAGATAATTCATTCAATAATAATAATATAATTCATGTTTAAGCAAGTTACCACACAGCAAACCTGAGGCAGATAGCATTCTAGCATAGAAAAATGATACATGGTCTATAAAGATTTAGGGCCCCCCGATCAGGTTACTCTGTCCATGCAATGTGTTCACAATAAATAATCTAATTGTTACTTGAATAAAAATGTTAGGTAAGTTTGTCAGCTCATCTTAGTTTGACTTTTGCAGAAATTAAAGTATCAAAGGAACTGCCATAATATCTCCATGAGCAAATGGTTCTAAAAGTCTGAAGTTTAAAGTCAGAAATCAAGTGAAATGCTCATATACAAAAAATTTTGAAGGGAAAAAGTATAAAAAGCCTGGTATGGATCAGGCAGATCAGTTATTTACAATAACTTATTTATAATAATACAGAATGAGCCATAGAAATACATAAAAAGGGTCGTCCTGCTCTCTGCTATCCCCCTACTGTCACTGAAATAATAGTGAGGCCCTGCAGGCGTCCATGTTGAAAATGGGGGAGAAAAGCTGAAGCCAGATTAGAGCAGTGACACAAGACAACAGACTTTTTTGTCCTCATTTTTTTCCACTGTCTATTTTTATCTTCCCAGGGTCTGGAGTAGCTCTCATTTCCAATTTTGAGCAGCTGCTGCGCGGTGTGTGGAGGCCCGAGACCAATGAGATCCTCAACATGTCATTGTAAGTGTGTGTGTGTTTCCTCCCCTGCGACTGCTGATGCATAAATATACTCATCACTGCCTCCTCAAGACTGTGTGTAAAAACTTTCACTCATAAAACTATGAATTAAAGGTAACTGTGATTAAAAGGTACATACAATTATGCACAAAACACTGTCAGCCTTTTTTTTTGTTAAAGTCACAGTGTAGTATTTGAAAATGTCGCGCCCTCTAGTGGTTGTATCTAAAAAGGCACTCTGTAATGCATGCTGCTTAAACAATGTCACAGTCAGATGAAACTTCTTATTCCTACAGCGAAAAACTAAGTGAAAAAATATTTTATCTTCTGCTCCATCTCATTGTTATTTTATATTTTACTGACAGTTTGTCTTTCGTCTCCGCAGCCCGACCAAAGCCAGTCTGTACGGAGCCATCCTCTTCACCATGCAGGAGGCTCACTGGCTGCCGATATCCAAGAGCACCCTCATCCTCATCTTCACCCTCTTCATGGCCACGAGCAAGGTACGATCAGTGCTGCTCCGTGAAGTGTAGTTGGCGGTGCTGCTTTCCTGATTCATTTTAAGCCTGAAATTCCAATTGTGTGTTGTGTTTAATATAAGACGATGGCAGGCTTCCAGTATAAATTTATTATGTGACTACAGCAGCATTTTTACCTTTTGCTTCATAAGTACAGACTAGTTTAGTGGCTAAGTTTAGGAAAACCAAACAAAAACAAGTAGGGGTTAGGTTTAAGGTTTTTATAATTGGTGTGATATTTAAGCAAAAAACCAAATCATCCTCATCCCAGTAAAAGATTTAAGGTTATGAGTTGGTAAATTAACTCTGAACATTAGAGCTGGAGGTGAATCTACATGCCACCTCTGCCACACATTGTTGTTTAACTGTCAAACACTCCCTGTTTCTAGTTTGTTTTTTAGTGCACAGGGCATGTTGTGTGTATTTTTGTGCTCCTTTAATTAAACACGACCTGTGGACTCTTCGACCACATGTGGCGCAGTGTTTGGATGAGCAGCTCCCTTTGTTTTTATCTTGTGCTCCACTAGCACACACACACGTATGCAGATGAGAACGTGGGTGATGCCAACAGTTTCTTGCTATTCCACTGATCGACAACTAATGTGCCGTCAAAAGAAGAAGACTGCTAGGCGATGTAACCGACGCAGATTTCACAATATTCAAACATTTGGCTTTTCAAAGGTTTTATGAGGAAGGAAATATATTCAGCATGTCAGGATTGTTCACAGGGAACCTTTAATAAGAGACAGCAGTGATGCAGTATCACATTTCCATAAATTGGAAGAGAAAAATGCAAAATATAATGGTCAAACACGATGCAGAAGAGGCAGAGATATCCTTAATATGTGTTCCTGGTATGAGTCAAGCTCTAGAAATACTGGATCCTACAATTCCCTCCCTGCCTGGTATCACAGGCTTTCTGTTAAAAACTGAAGTCTCTTGCTCCTTTAAATATCACAAAATCAGGCGAATCTCTTTTAACCGTCACCATCTTCCCGTCCTCCCAGGTGTGGATGACCGCCAGACACTCTCACGGCTCCCCATTCGCCCTCATTGAGTCCTGGATTTGCCATCTGCTGTTCGGCTCCCCTCTGGGTGGCTCTGACGATGACCACCATCATCCTCCCGCCGCCGCCCCATCCTCACCGCTCAAAACCAAGGAGGAACTGAGCGAAGGTGTTCGTAAGAGGAAGGCAAAGAAAGCCGAGTAGGGCGCCACACTGCACCAGTGAAACTGCATCTGACTCGCCCTCATGGCCTCCGCATGATGGCACTTCCCATTCCTTTCTAGGGAAAGGGGCAGTTTGATGTTTCACCAAATGAGACCCTTTCTATTAGAGCAACATGGTGCTTTCTGCGTTTTACATAGCACGGGGACTCTGTAAATATCACGGCAAATGATTCACTCTTCAACCCAACCTGGACATTTGAAACCTATTTATTTACCTGCATCTGTGCTCAACACTGTGTGGTGATCCACGTTCAGGGGGAGCACGGTCGTTTTAGGATGGCCTTTTGTTCCACATCAGTAGTTGTGTTACCGAGTGTCAGCGATTTCAATCCGAAATTCAAATGTGAATGAAGCGTTATGTGAAAGAACATTTCTGCTTTTTACATTGAGATGAAGACAAATTCATGTCTTTAAATAAAGTCAAGAGAAACATTTTGTCTTGGTGGTTTTTAATTTCATTCTCTTACTGACATTTATTTCTATCTTCAGTATTCAGTGGTAATAAATGGTTATAACCAGCATTCTAGATGTAATTTAAACATCACGTCTCCACTTTAGTTGCAGATGTATCAGTATGCATCAGGGTATTGCACATTACTACAATACATCAACAGCTTTTAGATGGTTGTTTAAAGCAAAAAGTTTGAAGTGGTAGCTGATAACTGGATAAAATAGATATTTTTTTTAGGTTTTCACTGACTTAATACTTTACAGAGGATGTTCTAACTTATCTTTGACTTACAGATCCCCTCCAGATGTGTTTAAGATATATGAAAGCACTCTGCTTTGAATAATAATTTGTGTCTGATGTGGGTTTTCCATAAAGAAAAACTTTGATTACCTACTCCTTTTCTATCATTGAAAAATCCAGAATTATGAATATGCAAATATTTTTCATTTCAAAAGTTCAACTGCTGCACATAAGATGTCTCCTACTTCACAGAAAAGTCTATTCTCAGTGTTTGTGCACTGAGAATAACACTTATGTAAGTTGCATACTGGAGCAGGATTGGCTCCAAACTAGTTGTGATGTCACAAATCATGTTTGTAGGTAAACGCCATAAACTCAGAGAAACTTTCCACTTTCAGCAGAGATTTCCACTTTCTATTGTCGAACTTTGTACATCCACCATTCTTTGAGTGGAGAGGGTCTTTAAGTTACCTCAGTGAAAATTCAGGGCCGGTATGTCTAAAACCTCTAAGACATGCACGTACATGTTTCATTGTTTCACGTTTTTCCGAAAAAATTGACACACTTACTTTAAAGTTCATACCAGCAAGTTTCTATATTTAGAATAATCTTAATTTGTCATTGCTATGTTTTCTCATTCATTGCTGTTCTTTCAAACTCACCAGAAATCTTGTATTTTATGCAATAATTGTTGCACTTTTTATAGTTTCTACAGATGTGGTTTTGAATATTTTGAAGAATTTTATTGAGTATTTGATTGTATTCATGCTGAAACCATGATTTAATGAACTAGATTACAGTTGTTTAATGCTGTGTGAGTTTTAAGGCAGACTTTATATCTTCTTATCAACTTGTCATCATACATTTCCAAAATATCTCTTTTATGGAAAGTGTGCTGCTTCTGCACCATAACACCGAGCTGAGACCAGGTTCTAACATAGTTTTAACCTTACATACTTTTCAGGTCAAATGTGACCCATTTTTACATTTGAAAGCAGTAAAAACACCCTAAACACCTTTTTTCAGCCTTCAGCCTGAAATTTTATGATTATTTATGAAGTGACTCAGAATATACAATGACTTTTTAATTGTCTTGCAATTAATTGTGTTCTGGGTTAAATTTGTCCCATATTCAAAAATTCTTTTAAACTACTTTTTAGGTAACATAGTATAGTGTGATTGTGAATGTTTTTTCTCCACAAGCAAATTGCGTAAAACCTAAAGAATGCACTCTCTCTGCTCTCTGAAAGCTTCATTAAGGATTAATCACCAATTTATTAATGACTCATTAGATATTTATGAATGAAAAATAGATTTGTGGTTCAGAAGTTTGGTATAGAGACTTATTATGAGTCAGAAGATGAACAGTATGTGAGGGTTAAATGTAAAAATAGGTGCAGAATTCCATAACTGAGAATTTTGATGCATTTAAGACCTAAATTTTACTCTAAGTATCTTTTTACATACTAATCCAGTAATTAGCGGTCAGTCAGGAGCACGTCTTCATAAACTCTCTGTTATGTAACACCGAGGCTGCTGGGAGGTGACAGGAAAGGTCTGAGGTCAACCTGAGGTCATCGACTGAGAAAGTCAGAAGCCCCCTGCCATGTTGACAAACTCTTGTAGCAATAAAGCACCACTAATGAACTTTGCAGGAGGTTGTTACACTCGACCTTTAACCTTAACATTCCTCGCAGCAGCAGAGAAGATCACAGAGGTTAAAAGGACGGTTTCCTGTGTTTGTTTGTACCACTGTTGGTGCTCACTGACATGACATTTAAAATGTGTCTTCAAAAGATACTATAATAGCATAAGATGACATAATGATAGTCATGAGAAAGTTTGCTGAGCAGCATTTTAAGCAGCATGTACTTGCTAAAATAATACAGTGAGTAAATAAATAAGATTAAAGATTCAGCATTTTAAAAGAATAGTTTTGGGAAATGTGTTTATTTGCTTTCTTTCCAAGAGTTAGCAGAGTCCAAATAGGGGGAAACTAGCTAGCCTGGCTCTGTTCAAAGGTAACAAATATGTCTAACAACTCCTCTAAAGCTCAGTAATGAAAAGGTGTATCTCATTTGTTTAATCTGTACACAAGCAGAAATGTCAAAAAATGTCAGAAATGCTGGCTCCAACTGACTCCCATTCAAAAAGTGTCAACCTCTCTCTAGAAATACTAAGTCAATAATTTATTTAAATTAATTATTATGGTCTCAATCAATTTGGGCCATCAGTAAGTGTGCTGGTGGTCATTTTGGAGATTATTTCTCTGTTAATAAGATTTAAAGACTAGTTTTGATGTCTGCTGTGTGATTGACAGCTGTGATTGACAGCTGGCTCACTTGCTGCTCTCTGCAGCTCTGGGACTTGGGAGTAATTACACCCCGCTCTCCTTATTTGGAAGGTCCTGCCTCCAAACGGAAAAGATGGCGCCGACCATAAGCAGCAACTCTGGGCTTCAAACACACCTACATCCATCTTTATATACAGTCTAAACACAACAATGTTTATAGCTGTTTCAAATGGCTGCACAGAGAGGCTTTTTTCTACCATCATAGAGAGTTGTGACACATGATGAATTGTACAAATGGGGGAAAAATTTGTAAACACAAAAATTGTAACTGTTTGAAAAATAAAAAAAGCTTGAGAGAGAAGTTCAAATTTTCAGACGCATGCCTCTCCAAAACAGACGTCTGAAAGGATAAAAGAAAATAAGTGTATTTCATAGGAAACTAAAAATGTTCCTTTAATTAACACATTTACATGTTGATACAGCTGTGCATGTGTGAATCATAAAGAGCGCATAATGTAACCGTTGAGCTATTATTTAGAAATATGTAAGCTGCAGCAACATGGTGACCATGTTTTCTTGATTGTTTTATACTGTCGCTCATTTAATTCCTAGAAGACTCCTTCTACACTTTAATAAAAGACACTATTAAAACCAAACCAGAGCAAATTAATTTACTAACTTCACACCCTGATCCATTTAATTTCCTGCAGGTAACTAAACTAGATAAGAAACATCAGAGATGTTGTGTAACTTCTTCCACTTCTGAGTTAAGTGTCCAGGTCTCCAGCATGACGACAGGAATGAGCTGTTTGTGTTTGTTTTTCCTGCGGAGGCGCAGAGTGAAGCTTCCCTGCTCCTTTGGGCAAGGCAGCGAGCGGGAGGAGATGGAGAGGGAGAGAGAGAGAGGAGGTGGTGAGAGCTTGTCAAGGTGATCAAGAACAAAACCTCCACTGCAAGGAATGTTACCAACATCTGCTGATCCCATTACTGAGGCACACACACACACACACACACACAGATCCAAATGCAACTGTAATCATGAACCAGTAAACAAGGGTTTGCTATAAAATCCAGACTGGATATGAAGCCTATTATCTGATTTTATGTAGTATGTATGTATTTTATCAGTTTTTCTGTTTCTGTTACTTTCATTTTTTCTCATTCAGATTTATTTTTGTATCTTTAATCTTTTGCAAAGTATCATCGTCATCGACATGACTGTGAATAATGTTCATACAGCAGCATGTCAAACACAAAGTTTATAGTGTGCTTTAAAACGCACATGGATACATCATAAATTGGTAAAAAAATAAACTCGGTTTAATATTAATTTAAAAATTGAACAAATCTAGCAAGACTGACCTTTTCCTGTGAGGGACACAGTGAGCAACAAAAGAAAGTGAGTTTTCATTTCAAGTTAACAACAAAGTAATGCAGAGCAGGTTCAGCATATTCATTCATTTTGGTGAAATTGTTATTGTTGTTATTGTTATGTGTTATTATTGTATGTTAAAATTAGACCAGATTATAGTTTCCAGTTAAAAGGTACCAACTAACCAACAAGCCAGCAAGCCAACCGACCAACTATACAAACCATCTACCAAACAACTAAACAACTAAACAACCGACCCAGGAATCAAACAATCCAGCCAAAAGTAACTTTTTTTGGTGCATCAAAGTTTGTACAAAATACCTTGAACACCAACCAAACATAAAGCTCTCAATATCTCACAAACCATTTGGACACATGCACAGTTTTTTTTTAATGAAGCATCATGTTTTTTGTTCATTTGTTCAATTTTGGCATGATGATGCAGAAAACACATTGATGCATGTAAAAAACCCAAAACAGTGGTTTGCAGAGGGGGGTGGGGGGTTGGGGGTGGGGTGGGGTGTTGGTGGGGGTATAAAAACCAAAGCAGGAGAAGAAAGACTCAAACTTTGCTGGAACCAGGTTTGCAGGAGGAGCACTGATACCGAGCTGCAGACCAGAACAGTAACAGTAACACAGATTAAACCATGCTGAGGTTTCTGCTGCTGACCTGCGTGCTCTGTTTGGGAGGGCACGCTGCTGCAGGACAGAGAGGTGAGCCAGATGTTTCTGATTTTATATTTTGTAGTGATATTTTTGCTGTGAAACTTGATTTGATTGATTTGACATTTTGGATTTATTTAAAGATGGCGCTTTAGGGCTGGCATTCTCTACTCTACATGAATTTATATTAATTACTAATTGAATTTATATTAATTACTAATTACTGTTTATATGAATTTATATTCATTACTAATTAAAGAGTACAGTCTAGACCTGCTCTATGTGAAAAGTGTCCTGAGATAACTTCTGTTGTGATTTAGTGCTATATAAATATAATTGACTTGACTTGAATTATGATAAATATTAAGTGTATTATGTGTGTAAATGGACTATCATGATTTAATCCATACAGTATAAAGTTTGTGAAAATGGAGAAACTGCAGGTGTAAAATGTCAGATTGATGAGAAAATGAATAATATGGAATATCATTGAATTAAGCTTTATTTTTGTATAAATGTATTTTATTAGAAACTATAAATTCTTATTTATTTTTTTGTATAACCTAAATGAGTATTTGACTTGTCGAGGGATAATAAAAGTTAAAAGGACAGAGTTGTACTTCAGAGAGCAAAACTTAACTTGCACACAATGAGGAAAAACCATCATTGTGAGCGTTTTGCTGTAGAAAAAAACCCGGCAGGTCTAATTTACCTTTCTATTAGCAGCGACAGTGATTTATTCCCAGCATCGTTCCTCTGCTGTGGAATTCATTCAGTAAATAGAGTTGCTACTAATGAGAAGAACACATTTCCTGCGCTTCACGCTCAGGAGACTTCTGCCCTCTTACGGCTCCTCTGGGGGAAGGGGAGGTGGTCAAAGTGGCTGTAGGGGGAGATGTTGGAGGGTCTTTGGGTCAATTGGTACAAGCAGCAGTGACCACACCTGACCTCTATTCTGCTCTGAGATAAGCCTCATTTGGAGGATCTGTAAACTGAGACTATATCTGCGGTTTCTTTTTGACTGAACTGAAGAGAAATTTTAAGTAAAATTTGAGTTAAAGTTGTGGAGTTTTTGGGATAAATCCATTAAAATCCACAATGTCCAATTAAAAGCCAAACCAGGACCAAACCAGGTGCAGAAAGTGATATTAATTCACAAATAAATTATCACGAGTTTTCATTGAGGGTTTTGCTCACCTGTGATCTACCTTTTAATGCCTCTAAACTCCTGCATTAGTTGCAGTTTCTTCATCTTAATGTGTCCAAGTGAATCACACTGGAGTCTGCTAATTAGAGGACAAAGACATTTTTGGTTTGTTGCTATTTGGTGAGACCAGAGTTCAAATGGCATCTTTCTCCATAACAAGCCAAAACTACAATAACCAAACTAAAGTGAGCCGCTCAAGAGTTAGTTGTCCGTTTAACTTTCATAATAAAATCATTGAAATGTGTCTGTAACATGTTAAAACATCAGACAGTCCCGATTGGTTTTGTAATGTCAGTCGGCCAAAATCAACTTATAGCTGCATTTGAGGGACAGACGTCATCTAGTGGCCGTAGTAATTAGCTCATGTGTTGACAAACTTCCTCATTCAGAGGCGATGGGGTGGCGGGTAACCTAACAGTCGACTTTGCAACAATAGACCGTTGTTCATTTTCCATTTCTAACTGTGAGCGTCACATTTCCAAATGCGGGTTGGGACAGTTTTTTAAAAACCGTAACTACGATTGTCCCCTAACCTTAACCCCGTGGTTATTATTGTAGCCATGACAACAAAGGTCGCCTTTAACCCACACCACGTCTTTCTAACCTGAACAAAGTGATAATTTTAACCCAAACCATGATCTTTCCCTAAACCTAACCAGACCTTAACCATAGTGTTGTCACATCATAAAACTTCATTATTTTTTAACAGTGATTTATCACGGTTGTCCTGCTGATAGGGGCGCCAGATTAGAAAAAATGTGCCTGTGTGTGTCGTTCTGGAGTGCACATGGTCAAACAACCTATTTGGTCGTTTAATTTGAAGGACTTGTTGTAAAACGTAATGTAACAGTAGCACAAGAGAAGAGTCACACAATAATTAAGTTAGCTAAAATTGGCCACTATGAGCTAACAGTCATACCAGACCAAGTAAGGCTGCAGCAGCAAGGCCCCTGTTTCTTCATTGTTGGATAGTTGACAGATGGTTAAAACAGGATAATCTGTATCGAAAATCCAGATCATATTCAAAGCTGGGACACTGTTACACAGTACCAACACCAGGACGCCCGTGGAGTTTAGTTCCTGCAAGCTTGATAAATGTTTCTTCCAGTAAATCTCGTATCATTCCATATCTGGAAAATGTATTTTACATCTCTGACTCAAATATCTGTCTCAGCTCAGGACCAGTGAATGCGTGGGTAGTGGATATAAATGAGGCCTGTGGTGCGTGAGAAATGTTAGGTATTAGACTTTGGTATTATACAGGCAGTGGATCATGTTGTATGGGAAGACATGTGTGCTGTACCAACCCCCTCCCCCTCCCCTCACATGTCCACATTTGGTTCTAGTCAGACAACAGGAAGACTGATGAGGTGCAAAGACGTGTCATGTGACCTGCTGAAAAACAGCAGTTTGTTTTAGGCGTTGGATCAAACCTTACTGATGTGTTTGCTCACAGGCGTGCCCTCTGCATATTGTACACACACACATTCAACACAGCTCCCCCTCTATCATGTGTATCTGTGTTGTTTTTGTTCTGGTTGTAACGATTATTTGAACTTTTAAATTCAGATCGAATCAGTTTCTTTCTCTGTTATCGCTGTTTTTGTCATTTGAGTAAAACACCTGAAAGTACATCATAATGGTGTTTTCATCTGGGACAAAAAATGGAATATTTTTCTTGAGCTATGCTAAAATGTGTTTAACTGGTTTGTAAGTTTTCCACACTGAAACTACTACGTGACATCCAGCAGTTAACAATAACATCTTTAGATTGAATGCGAGAATACAGCAAAACTAGAATATCAGCTTTAGTTAGTGAAGTGCAAATATAAAAACTTTTCATCAATGTCTGGCAGAGAACAATGAAAGTAGGACCTTCAGTATGTTATGGAGCTGAAAAATTCAAACTGCATTAGAGTCATCAGCTACAACTTTTGCATGTGTGCACTGGTTTACTAGGAAGGGAAACCAGCTGATTACAGTAGGTTTTATAATGTATCTCCTCCTGTACTAGTTGTAATGATTGTTTTTCTTTTCAAATCCAGATGGTGAAATTATCAGTCAGATTAAAATGACGAACCTCGCCTTGGCTGAGATTAAAGAGCTTCTGAAACAGCAGGTAAACCTCCTTCCTTTATACAGCTACAGTAAAGTCAGTATGTGTCTCTTCACAACTGTGTGCAGGCGTATTTGTTTGCAGAGGAAGATGAGACTAAGCTGGAAGTTAAACAAGCAACTGATCATTACACAGTTTATTATTTTTAAGACCTTTGACAATAAAACTGTGACATTTTTACATTAAAATCAGATGAATTTTAAATATGATGAGATAAAACTCTTTAAACATATTCTCAATGTGGATATGAAGCCTTTTAATTAAATTCAATTAAATTCAATATTATTTGTCCATATTATTATTATCATTATCATTATCATATTATATATTATTTAATATATGTATTTATATAAATCAATTACTTGCATTTTCTAGATAAAAGAGATCGTATTCCTGAAGAACACAGTGATGGAGTGTGAAGCCTGTGGTGAGTTCACAGTACTTAATACAATACACATCTTTTTACATCTGAAAATACACCATTTTGAAATTTCAATCTTTCCCCACGCTTAAATCTTGAAAATGAATATATGTTGATGATGAAAAAACTGTATTGAACAGCCTCTGAATTCTGATACAAATCTTTTTCTATAGTTTTTTCAGACCTTTACAACCTCCACAGGGACTCAAAAACACTAATGAGAAACAATGGCAGAATATTTATAGCTGTTAATGGAAGTTTCATAACGTCATGAAAATCTACCATGCTACAAAATCCATCAGAACATATTGAATAACATGATATGATATGATGACATAAATCATCAGAACAAACAGACATTTCACTGCATTGAAACAGAAGATGATTGATCTTCTCTCTCCTCAGGGATGGGAGGAATGCCGCCTCGTCCCTCCTGTGTGCCCAACCCCTGCCACCCAGGGGTGAAGTGTATGGCAACACCTCAGGGTATAAAGTGCGGCCCCTGTCCTGACGGCATGGTGGGCAACGGTACCCACTGCACTGACGTGGACGAGGTACGCAAAGATGCGATACAATACAAGAAGAAGACTTTAAGATGAATCATATGCTACAATACATTAATATATACAATAATATAACACACTGAGATTTTATAAGGTTAAATACATCACAATATGCTCTGTTAAGTTATATTTGTATTGTGATATTTAAGTCAGTGAAGTAACTCTCTCTGACCCTCCGATCAGTTTTGCTGCACCTGTTTAATTGGGAGAGTAATACCTCTTTCTTAATAACGTTAATAACGTCTTCTAATAATGTCCTGATGTGTGTGTTTGCGTTTTCGTTGTTGGCAGTGTACTGTGATGCCGTGTCACATGGGTGTACGCTGCATCAACACCTCTCCGGGTTTCCGCTGTGGTTCCTGTCCTGCTGGATATACCGGCCCCCAGGTCCAGGGTGTCGGCCTCGCCTACGCCACCGCCAACAAACAGGTCAGCACCACTGAATACAGACAACTTTAAACCACTATTACTACTTATACTACTACAAAAGAAGAAAAATAAATATTATCTTTGTGTAACCTTTATGATCATATCAATAGTAGCTAAACAAAACTGAAGACAAAACTGGAGCCTGATTCATTTAATCAAATTCACTTACCTACATTATTCATTACTTCTCATGTCAAATTCAAAACCACTGCTCAACAGACCAGATGTCAGATCTCATTTATTTAATGATGTCTATGATTGTTTCTGATGCTGTTTGTGTTTTTGTTTGTCTGACTATGCTTGTTTTCTTTCTCTACTGTACTTAAGTCTCTCTTGCAAAAGAGATCTTGATAATAAAGTTAAAGATAAGTAAAAAAAATATCAGCATGCTGAATTAAAAAAAAAGAATTCAACCCTTAAATTATCTTCCCACCTTTTTTGAGATTGTGGTTGTTTTTTTTTTTAAATAAAATTCTTCCTCCTCGCTTCTTGACATGTTTGTCTTTTGCTTCTCACCAGCTTTATTCATCAGCAACACCTCCTCACTCTGTCCTTTACATACAGTGTGTCAAACAGTGTGCACTGGACTGTTTCAGCAACACCTTAATCATCCAGGACTGACTTCACTCCACTGCTCCACTGCACTTCTTTTCCGTCTGTTGTCTTATCACAGTCTTGATGTGAAAATCTTGTAAACCCACTGAAGTGTTTGGTTGTTTCTGGTTGTTTGTCTCGTCAAGGTGTGCAAAGATATCAACGAGTGTGAAAGCCACAACAATGGAGGCTGTGTGGAGAACTCAGTCTGTATGAACACCCCTGTGAGTAAAAATACTGTGAATTTACAACAATCAACTGAAAAACCTGCTGCTCATATAGTAGCTATACTACTGTGTAACCCATAAAAGATGCATCATTCGAGTTCTTATTTTAGAGTTTTGCAGGATCAAACCACATATTAAATTCCTGAAGTGTTATCTGAGGGACCCCAACACTTTAAGGTCCTTAGCATAACAAAGAAGGCAAGGTTTTACATTATTGTGGCACTTGTTTTTCTCTTACTTTGTATATTTTGATTGTTTGCATCACAAAAACAAGGCAAATTCCTTGTTTGTGTAAGCGTATTTGGCAATAAACATGTTTCTGATTTTTTAGGCATGTTGCAACAAATATCTGGAAAATCACAGGGCTAAAAGGATATGCAAGCAGAGAAAAGTCGTCAACGCTCATCATCCATTGCTGCGCTCATGTTTCGACAATGCAGAAAGGCATAAAACAAGCATAGGAGTATTTTGATTAGTTGGTTTGTAGATGTGCTTCATAGCAGCAGTCACACTGTGAGATTTTGGTCTCCCACAGTGTGATCTAGCACCATTGTTTTGGATTGAAAACCAAAGATTTCTCTGTGTTTCTCTTATAATTGTCAACTTTCCTTTGGAACAATCCAATTTGCTCTGTGTACAGAGGCCTTTTTACTACGATGTAGTTCTTGTGATTTACATTAAAGTCATGGTACCAATGGAAAATCCCAAATCCCTCCTGTTGCTTAGTGCTGCCTTATGAAGCTCTTTTACAACAATATTAATGTATGAACATAGACTGATGCTCGCCCTTAACACTATGATGGATTTGATGCCTCGTCAGGGCTCTTTCAGGTGTGGTCCCTGTAAGACGGGCTATGTTGGTGATCAGAGACGTGGCTGTAAGCCTGAGAGAGCGTGTGGGAATGGCCAACACAACCCCTGCCACGCCAGCGCCGAGTGCATCGTACATCGAGAAGGGACAATCGAATGTCAAGTGAGCAAATTCTACTTCTTGTCCTTAGTTCAGATTTCTTCAAATTTTCACTTTATAGTAAGGTTTTCTACATGAGAGAATCAGGTAGAGCTTTATGGCTGAGGCTGTACAAACCTTTTAGACATATCATGAACATTTTTGACCCAACGCTTTGAAACATTAAAGTTTGCATGCTCGTGCCAGATGTGAAGTCAAAGGTCTGTTTGAGCACTTAAGTTCATCTGATACTGTATGCAGAGCATGACAGGGCCAACAAAAACAGTCAGTTCTTATGTACAGTACATAAAACATTTTCCATCCTCCCAGTGCGGAGTTGGGTGGGCTGGAAACGGCTACCTCTGCAGCCCCGACACTGACATCGATGGTTTCCCCGATGAGAGACTGGACTGTCCTGAGAGGAATTGTGCCAAGGTGAGTCTCCTTTCTGTCCATGGGAAGTCTCTGAAAATTAATGACACAGAAAGATAAAAAGAGTCATAGAAGAGTCAAGAGTCAAGAGTCATAGTCATCTGCAAAGAATAACATAAATATTTTATAGACTGGGTGATATACTGTATACTTAGGTGGTGAGACTTGGTCAGAAACTGTACCTTAAGTCAAATTGTGTTGCGACTTTTTAGGCCATAGTTTTTAAGAAACAGCAATTTGACTATCAAAGAAGACTGAAATTCAAAACTGAATCCAAGACTGAAGAAAGACTTTAAATTTCAGCCAGTAATCTCTCTATATTAACTGTATTGTACCTCATTCTGGATTTCTTTTCTTGTAGTCTACTTTAATAGCAAGTGCTTTTCTTTTCAGGATAATTGTCTCACTGTGCCCAACTCTGGTCAAGAAGATGCCGACAGTGATGGAATTGGAGATGCCTGTGATGAGGATGCAGATGGGGACGGGATCCCCAACACACAGGTTCATGCATGAAAGAATTTAACATGAAAATAAAGGATAAAAATGAATTCATGTATGAATAAAAAGCCTACGTGCATTTATTTTTCACTTCAGTAGACCTGCAGACACTAAAACTAAAACTTCTCTACAGGATAACTGTGTGCTGGTGCCCAATGTGGACCAAAGGAACATCGATGATGATGACTACGGCGATGCCTGTGACAACTGCCGTGCTGTCAAAAACGACCAAAAGGACACAGATGTGGACCAGTTTGGTGATGAGTGTGATGAAGATATGGATGGGGATGGTTAGTATTCTACATTATTTAGTTATTAGACTTATTCATGCATACTGAAAAACCAAATCAGCAATGAGAGAGGCCTGTCACTGAAGTTATGATTGGAAAGTTTTTTGACACATTCATACAGATATAAAACTATGGCTGAATAAAATCAGAGCTGGATTTTAAACATTGATGCCCACTTTAATCTCAGGAATCCCCAATCACCTGGATAACTGCAAAAGGGTTCCCAACACTGACCAGAAAGATCGCGATGGAGACAAAGTGGGAGATGCCTGCGACAGCTGTCCATATGTTCCCAACCCCGACCAGGTCAGAAATCTCTTTAATGAGCATAACAGGTATAAGTTACTTTTAAGTATGTAAAGTTTGCTAGTAAGGTTGAGTTTAACAGGTTGAACTGTTTAGATATAATGCTGAAAACTACAGATAGTAAAAACATGATATGGAAAGTAAAGTTGTAAATGGATGGAGTTGCAACTTCTGTCAACCCTGAGATAAAGAGGAATTAGGAGCAAAACTCCAAGAAGAATGTCCATGTGATGTTTCCAAGGTATTTATCACTAAGAATGTTGACCACATCTGCACAAAAAGCCTAGAGAGCAACCATTTGTTTTTAATTGATGTCCAGTGGTTTAATAGAGTTGTGAGAGCTATTTCAGATGCCTCTGGTGCCAAAAGTAAAACTCCATTCATTTTTCCCGTTATGTGACTCACAGTTGGAACTCTTCCACAGCTTGGATCAAGATGAAACTCTCCCGGATAAATCATTAGTCCAAAAGATGAACTGTGTTGGAAAATATCTGGTTCTTTGATAAAAACTGTGACCCCCAAGTGTATTTCGGCAGGAACTATCCAGTCACTGAGCTTAAATTTTTGTTGTGCAGATAATGGCTTAAGATTACACTGTTGAGAAAACTGAAAAGATAACCTGCAGCTTAAATCAGTTCACTTTTAAATTTCATGTCAATTGTTGGTGAATTCAGAAACTATGGCGCTTTTGTTCTCAACTGCTATTAACTGCTTATCATGGTCATGGCTGGTTTACTGTTGGGTTTAATTATACAATACCTGTCATGTCTCTCAGATGGATGTGGACAACGACTTGATTGGAGACCCTTGTGACACTAACAAGGACAGGTATTGTGTGACCTAATCAATCACATCACATATCGTTAGTATCTGTGTAATTAGTGTAGTGTAGTGATCAAAATCTCTCTTGTTCAGTGACGGCGATGGTCACCAAGACTCTCGAGACAACTGCCCAGCAGTCATCAACAGCTCCCAGCTGGACACCGACAAGGATGGCAAAGGAGACGAGTGTGATGATGACGATGATAATGACGGCATCCCGGACCTGCTGCCACCTGGTCCTGATAACTGCCGTCTGATCCCCAACCCTCTGCAGGAGGACTCTGACGGTGAGTAATGCTCCAGGTCAGGAAGTCAGTCATTTTCTTTTTTTTAATGCCATTATCTTGAGATCACAAGATAATCAACCCTCACGAGAAAACAAAAGGTAATTTCCTCTTATTACTTACAATGTTTATCAGAGATCAGGAGTGTCATGCCAGCATCTATAGATGGCAACTGTAGCAACTGATTTAAACTGAAAGTGTCAGATCAAGGATGTACCCATTATTGTTAACAGCACCTTTATTAATGACATCTGTGTCACAGCCAAATTGCAGGTTGATTAACTCCTAGTCATAACATGATGGGTTTCATGTAGTACCAAACAATACCTTTCAAGCATTTTCATTTTATTAGACTTAATGAGAGAAAGGAAAGTGGGGTGCAGAGAAGGAATAAGAGCCAACACATGACAGATTTTAACCTATTTCCTTAAGAGCCACCTGAAGGCTTCTTGTGCTTGATCTAATTTGAACTGAAGAGAAGAAGACAGGAATGAACAAATGAGAATGAGCTCCACCTGTGATAAATTATCTCATTATCTTGAGAAATCGGCCTTTTGTTTTCTCAAGATAAATTAACTTGTGGTTTCGAGATAATGGCATTAAAAAAATAATTGCAAGCACGGCCGTTCTCGGCTTCCGTATCCAGGTGTGTTAAAGTAGAACATTTCTTACACCCAGTAAATAATGAATAGTGAAGACTTACATCTATCTGTCCTCCCAGGTGATGGTGTGGGTAATGTTTGCGAGAGGGATTTCGACAACGACACTATCATCGACACCATCGACGCTTGTCCCGAAAACGCTGAGGTCACCCTCACCGACTTCAGGGAGTATCAGACGGTCGTTTTAGATCCAGAGGGAGACGCGCAGATTGACCCCAACTGGGTGGTGCTGAACCAGGTGGGTGACTTCTTTTTTCCTTTTTTTTCCTGCTATTTTGTTGTTTCATATAGTTTCATATACAGTTATATCACTCTCATATCTTCCTGTTGAAGTCACAGCCAAAAAACAGTTTGACATATAACCTCCTGTAACACCACAACATGTACTAAACTGTCTTAAATGAGATATAACATGTTAATTTATGGAAAACCATTTGAGGAAATAACATCTTAGCAATGTTATTTGCTCAAATGGCCTTCCATACTTCCATACATGAGCTTTAGAGGTGCTGGTAGACAAATTTCAAAAAAGCGTATTTCCCAAATATTGTTATACTGTTATATTATTATTACATTAAATATTGTTGCCCTGAATTAATGATGGAGTCCCAAAATGCACAACATCTTCTCCGTCTGATAAAATGTCCTATAAATCAACAATTTTTTCTGCAGGGAAGAGAGATTGTCCAGACGATGAATAGTGATCCTGGGTTGGCTGTTGGTAAGAACATCTGCTATTTAAACCTTAAAGAGCATCTCTTTAAAATGGGTGACATTTACAAACACAGTTACATCATTTGTAACTGAAATGTAGAAAATAATGTTGGGTAAATGCTAAGATAGCATCTCATGTTGGCAACCGGTTGTTGGACTGATATATCAGAGTTTTGAATGTTGACATTTACAGAAATGTATGTTTGAGATAAATTACAAAATGGTCACTAGGAAAAAAAAGTTGTAAGATCATTATTGGTAAATCCTTTGTTGAGCTTTAGAGTACTCCAGTTTCCCCACTAAACTCAGTCCAGAAATTAAACTAAACACAAAATATCAGTGGGTCAAATTTGCATATAGTTAAGTTTCCATAATTTCGACATTAAAGCAGCCCTTCCAGTTTCTTTCCACATCCAGTGATACCTGTGTGTGACATTTTCTCCATCAGGTTACACTGCTTTCAGCGGCGTGGATTTCGAGGGGACGTTTCATGTGAACACGGTAACAGACGACGACTATGCAGGATTCATCTTCGGGTACCAGGACAGCTCCAGTTTCTATGTGGTCATGTGGAAGCAGGTGGAACAGATCTACTGGCAGGCAAACCCATTCAGAGCCGTAGCAGAACCCGGCATCCAGTTGAAGGTAATCTACTGATCCATTAGTATTTTTGATTGTTAACCTAACTAACCCTTATACAGAGTGTTTTACAATAAATTTGGATGCACTGGGTCACTGACTCAGGGACTCTTTTAAGGACGAGTTGCACTTATTTGCTTTCCTGTCAAGAGTTACATAAGAAGATTGATACCACTCTCATACAGTGCTTGTTACCTAAAACACAAGGTGTCACAGAAATTAGTAAAGCTGCAACTAGATTATTTTCATTATTGATTAATCTACTGATTATTTTCTTGATTAATTGATTATTTGAGTGGTTTGTCAGTAAATTGGGAAAAATGTTCCCAGAGCCCTGGTAAAAACTTCTTATTTTATGTGACCATAGTCCAAAATCCAAAGATAACCAGTTTATCATAGAGGAGTATGAAAACCAGAAAATATTCACATTTTGGAAGCTTGAACCACTGAATTTTTGCCATTTTTGCTCAAAACATTTCTGAGACGACTAATTTTTTTGTTTATTGAATAATCGTTGCAGATCTAGAAATGAGCTTTTTAGTAAAGCAGTTTTAGTTTCACTGCATTTTTTCAGATGCAGAGCTTAACCTCAGTGTCCAGAGGTTAGACAATATCATCCATATAAACATAAACAGTAAAAATACAATATGTTCAAAGTTTACAATATTCTGTTTTTCCTTAAGTGTTAGGTTGTTTTGAAAATATGCACAAACATATAGAAGTTGCCATGACTTATGTTATAACTTCAAATGCAGAGACTCAGATTTCTTGTCATTTGTGGTTGTGAAAAGGCTGTCAAGTCAAACACAGGTCCAGGTGAGAACCTGAGGAACGCCCTGTGGCACACCGGTGACACCAGTGACCAGGTGAAGCTGCTGTGGAAAGATGCTCGCAATGTTGGCTGGAAGGATAAGACGTCTTATCGCTGGTTCCTGCAGCACCGACCTGCTGACGGCTACATCAGGTACTGTCTCAGTTAAAGGAATATATTTTGCCACTTTAGGAAATACACTTGTTTGCTATCTTATGTAGTAGTAGTAGAACTGAATTGTTGAGTAGAATGATGTATAAAGTAGCTGCTCCACATTTCTCTTGCTCACAAATTTTCCAACAAATGCTGAATACACTCTTTGCGGTGTGATGTCGCTACTCTCTGTCGGTGTGCAGGGTCCGTTTCTACGAGGGTCCTCAGATGGTGGCGGACACAGGCGTCATCTTAGACGCCACGATGAGAGGAGGCCGACTGGGAGTCTTCTGCTTCTCCCAGGAGAACATCATCTGGGCCAACCTGCGTTACCGCTGCAACGGTGAGTGACACATCTGCTCTCACTTCCTTCAAACACATTTCCCGTTACCTTTTACACATGAACAAACTTACTTTATCCAACGGTGACATTATGCTTTACATCTACATGTCTTTGTTTTTTCCTATTTAATTGACCCTATTATTAATCTCTTCCAAGTTCTTAATAAAACTAAGCATTAGTGGGTTTTTCAACATTTTAAAAACAGATTGATAGTTGAGGGACATTACATTCAGGTACTACTAAGCTACATAATTGTAAATCACCTAATATGAAGTTAGAATTTTTTTTTAACTGATTGGAGAAGACACATCTTGACAAGGTACTGAAATAATACAATTAAAAGAGGATTTTAATCAATTTGGATTAAATTTATTTTTGTACTCATTGGAAATACAGTATAAATATAAATTAAAATGCTCAAACTGTAAACTACACTGATCTGACTTTATGGTGTCTGTCTCTCTCCAGACACTATTCCCGAGGACTTCGACACCTACAGAGCGCAGCAGGTCCAGCTGGTGGCCTGATGAGAACAAACGAGCCCAGGGAATTCTGGGAACACTTTCCAACGCACAACTGGGTGTCAGAAAGATCATCGCTATGTAAATGTTCAATGAAAAGCGCATCAGAGGTCTCTGAAACATCTCCTGTAAAATCCTGACAGACAAGGAAACTAAACAGCTGTAAAACTTTTCAGAGGGAACCGTTTATAGAACAAGAATAGTTTGAATTGTTTAGCTGTTACCAAACAGAAATGTATGTCTTAAATAATGCTATAATGCTATAAAATACTGCCAATTCTGTTTGTTTCAATTTATACTTTCTGAAAGAAGAACTATTGCAAAGATTTAACTATTACTTATGAATAAATGTGGATTTTGGTAAATTGTGGGTGTGGATGAATTTCAACTCTGCTAAGTTTGATCGTGCATATTCACAAATACTGAATATTACCTATGATGAACTATCACTAGACAATGATGAAATGTTTAATTTAAGAGGTAGCTTTAACTTGCAAATATGTCAGATGCATCAAATTCAGTGAGATAATCATCTAAACATATCAATTGTTATTGATAATGTAAGGTATTTTGCTATAATATGCTAACGGTGAAGCTCTATCATAAACTAACTACACTACAAAAAAGGTCAAACATTTGACTTTAAGTAACAGACGTTTTTTTTTTTTAAACTCAACAGCTTTTAGTGGAAATCAACATTCTGAACATTTCACAAGCATGCACATATCCAAAATAATCTTTTAAATTTGCATTTGGAAATACAGATTACAAAATAGAAACAATAGCAAAGACAATATACAACAGGATTGAAACATCATGCATGTCCACAGCAACACGCTGCGATGTTGTAAAATGACACTGGACAGTTTTGAATCAGCATATTCTGCAAATCAAGACTATGTGCCGAGAAAAAATCTGTCTTCCACATTCAATTTAATTGACATTTTTCTTTCATCTTATAAACAAATGGTCACATAAGGAGAATCACATGGCAACAAATAAATAACTACAGGTCTTTTACTACGACTTACAGGACAACAGTGATATAATGCTATTCTCACTATAAGCTTTAAGTGTAACTTAAACTGTGTTTTCCAGAGCCTTTTACATGTTTCAATGAGTTGTAGAGTCATTTAGAAAACCCCATATTATTAAAGGGACATTTTATTCAGACCTAAAACACTCTGGGAACAAGCAGTAAAGACAGAGTGACAACTCTTTCCATTTATTCTGGGACTGAGGATTACACTTTTAAACACAGGACTCCTGTTTGAGATTCACTCGTCTGCTTTTTCAGTTTGAGACAGAATTTCGCTTTATTGCTTTTTAAAACACAAGATGAATGTTTGCTGTGCTAAAAAGTAATGCAAGAAAGTGGTGTCTCAAACTAAAAACATGCAGATGAGTCAGAATAAAGGTTTACAAGACGTAGAAAATTTACTTTGAGCTGATCTGTCCTTCTCATCTGTTTGGAAAACGGACTTCTAACTGTTCATTCGCCAGAAACGTTTCCTATAATCAGTGTTTAGCCTCAGCTCATCAAATTTAGTGAAATTAGTGTGATGCCCTACATGTGAGAAGTAACAAATGTTTTCCGACCGATAAAAGAATCTGGCAAAGGTATTTACTTTCAACTCTGGCGAACAAAGTTTACTTTTTTAAAAACCCTATTAACTGTCTTTTTTAAAAATATTCCTTACTTTAATCGAAGTTGTATTAGCTGCCTAACTTTAACTCTAACCTCTACCAATGTTACAGTTTCTGTGAGCGAACATTATGCGACAAATGAAAATGGCATCTTCTACCCTCGTCACACATTAAAGGGGACCTATTATGCTCATTTCCAACCCTATATTTTTATTCTGGGACTCTACTGGAGTAGCTTTGCATGATTTACAGTTCAAAAAACCCCTTATTTATCTTTTACTGGCCATTTACGCAGCCGCTCAGTTCAGCCTCTATCCCCTAACAGGCAGTCTTAGCTCCTGTCTCTTTAAGGGCCCCCTCCTGAGGAGCCCACTCTGTTCTGACTGGTCAGCTTTGCGGAAGCCTGCCGAGGGGCAGCCATATCAGAGTCATGTTAAGTTACTGCTGATGAAAACCCATTTCCTGCTTTACTGCTTCATATTAAAAGCTTTTTAAATCACTAAATAATGTGAGACTTCTATTGTGAAGAATTTACAGGAAATTAAACGTGTTGCTCATGTGCAGAGCTTCGTTAGCAGCACTAAAAAACAGGCGACAGAACAATATATGGAGATATTTGGAGCTCTTTGTTCGGCGGATCAGTTATAAATAATGCAGGGAGGAATAGTATAACAGTCACAGTGATGATGATGTTTGATGAAGAGCTGCAGACGACCAGCACACCTCCAACAGGTAAACTACTTATTTTACTTTGCCCTGCTGTGTAATGGAAAAACACTCACAGCATGCCAGCTCGACTCGAGTCATGGCTCTGCGTGACTACTCCCAAAATGATGGAAAAATGTCATAATGTTAGCGGAGAGGAGGAGTGAACAGGTGACCATATAAATAAATCCGTCATGAGCTGACATCAGCACGGGCTGAAAGTAGAAAAAAATGTTGGAAGCCAAGCATTCAGAGCAGTCTGAAGCTGGTGCTTTTTGCTCACAGGGATTACTTCTACATACGTTTACCTCATTATTTGACACTTTGGCCAAGTTTAATATGAATATCTGACATTGTAACATTATATATATGACTGAAAATAAGGAAAAGCATAATAGGTCCCTTTTAATTTCTAACTTTGAGAACGCTCACCCAGCAAGAGCAGTGTGAGCTTTAATGCACGTCCATTAAAATTAAAACATGTTGAACAACTCTTCTCCAGTACACCAAACATTTTCTGCAGCCAGAAACATTTGGTAGATGAAGTATGATGTACTGGAGAAGAGTTGTGTGACATGTTTTCATTCTGATGGATGATCGTGTAACCTTCATTTTAGAGTTTGAGCTAATTTCATAAAGTGAGGACTGGTCTGGTAGTGGCAGTAGGTGAAGTCAAAGTCAAGATGCAAACTGCTTCACGCAAGTATTTTTAAGGTTGCGACTAACTACTAAGGCCAACCTAGTGTCATTCCTCGGGTGTATTAGCCCTGACACACTCAAACTCGATGCATTTTTCATGTAGGGGGAAAATTGACCAACAAAGAAATACATTCGGAGCGCCGTTCCTTTCCAACACAAGAGCGCAAGCTGCACTGAAGTAAGCCCTTTCTAGTTTTGCATCCCCTAAAATCTTCACAGATAAAAAACAAGACAAGCCAAAATATAGTTTACAAAGGAAAATAGAGAATTCATCTTTTCTTTGACATGAAAATATCTCCGGAGTATACATCTGGTGTGAAACAGTCAGCATTCCAATCAGGCAAAACAGTCCCTGTTCAAAAGCCAGGAAGTCACAAATAAAGTGCGAAGCAACTAGTGGACTAAACATTGCACGAAAACAGGAAAAAAACAAAAAAACAAAACAAAACAAAAAAACCACACACACACAAAAAAACCAGGATTACACTTTACCCAGTCGAAAACCTGACATGATAGGCAACAGCAAAAAAAAAAATCATATCATATCTGATGTCTTAAAACACACTCCACTTCAGCATAGCTAGATCAAAGTCCTATACATAACATGGGATAATAATCTGCCCAATCTGTCTATCATGTCATGCAGTTGACTGTGTAATGCAGAAGCGTCAGAAGATTCAAGTCCACATATGCAAACGATCAGTGCACGTGCCAATCTGCCATCTTTGCAAGACAGAGCGCAGGGGCTGCGGGTTCTTTTCGTACGAGAATTGATTGTTTGAACTCGTATGCTGTGAGATGCTACAGTAGGAAGAGAAAGAGTGGAACAAGCAACAGTCTAATTCCTCAGGAGGGGGGGTGTCGAAGGGACGACTGAAAAGCAAAGAGAGAGAAGAGTCTGGTCCGACTGTGACGGCACCAAAAACTCCAACTGTTAGGTCATTTGGCAACTGTCAACACTGCCGCAGAAAATACATTCTTTTATCATTCGTGAAGTAGCATTATACAGAGATGAAGGTAACAGAGTCACTTAACAGGAAACTGTCGCACAGGAGAAACCCAGACATGCATCCCTTTAGACTTTGTGGTAGCGTTATGTTACACAAATCAAACCTGCGGAGCTATAGAAGGCCTTCGTTTAGAGGTTTTGACTGTCAGTTTAGTCATGCATTTTGTTTCGGCTATAGCGTATGTACAAGGTCAGTGTGAACGACTAGTGTTCAGCATGATGACGGAAGAAAAGGAAACTACAGGAAAGCTCAAATCACCGGCGTTATTGGCGCCGCAGCAGTGAAGTTTGGCTCAAACACAAATTGTATATTTTTAGGAATGAAAACCTTTGGAAACATATATAATCTGCAGAGAATGTTTTCTATACATTTGTTTCAGTGACTTAAAAGGAAAAATCCAACTTAAGAGGAACAAAAACACTAGTATCTCATTTCTCAAATGTTTCAATGATCTAAAAAAAACATCCAAATTAAATTATATTCGACTTCAAATCCCTCAGAATTTGAGGAAAAGGGCTTATTTCTAGAGCAGCGCTTTTGCACTGATGTTCAACAGTCATAATGGAAGAGAGATGTGTCATGGTGGAGAAGAATTCTGTAAAATGTACAAAATCACTAACTGAAGTTGAAGGCAACAAGGTTGGGGGAGAGATTCACAAAAAACAACAACAAAAAAGACTTATGACACAAGTAAAGCTGGATTTATTCTTCTCCATTTACGTGTTCCTCCGGTCTTTAGTACGATATCACTCGTTGATTGTCAAAGCACCACTGCGACACTAGATTAGACATTACAAGTATTATTCACTCAAAGTAATATAGGGGTTACACTCTACAGCTGAAACAATTGTCGATTTATCGATTGACAGAAAATTAATCAGCAACTATATTAATAATCTTATCGTTTCAGTCATTTTTCAAGCAAAAATGACAAACACTCTCTGGTTTCAGCTTCTCAAATTTGAGCTGTTTTTCTTTGCCATATATGACAGTAAACTGAATATCTTTGGGTTTTTTGACTGTTGGTCAGAAAAAATAAGAAACTTGAAGACACCACCTCTGGGGAATTATGGTAATGTGAGCAGACAAATTTGCCTAGCTACTGAAACAGGATGATAGCTGAGCGTGGCATTCATTATTTAGTCAAATAATTTACATTTTTTTGATAGAGAGCCGCGAGAAGAAAGTGTGCAATTGAAATGGCTTCTCTAGATCACAATATAAATTTGTCCAGCCTTATTGAAGGCGATTACTGAGCTTTTCTTCAGACTTACTTAAAGAGGAGAAAACAAGCGGATGTGTATTTACAGTTTTGAGAAGATGCATGTCAGACTTGGCGGTAAAAGACCTCCACACCAGTAAACACGCTGCTGCAGAAGTATAAATCCAGCTCCTGAAATGTGTTGAACAGCGTAAAAGGACACAAAGGTGGATTTTTCCTTTAAGCGTTGTGTTGGTTTTTTTTTTCTTGTCTCATTTGCATAGGAATCACAGATCTGTTGAAGGCAAACAAAACCTTTGATGGAGATGTGCAGCAGACGAACACTTAAATGGAAACAAATTGTACAACTGTAGAGGTGTGCAGTAAACCAAACGTGATTCCTTTTCATGGGGGTTGGGACCTTTTCCCAACAGCGCTTTAGTCGAGTAAATGATGAGCACGTCTGTACACAAACATTACAATATACCAAACATGATCCCATAGACTGACACACAACTCTCAGGGAAACTCTGACAAAAGGCCACAGCAGAAGTCACTGTGTATTTTAACACTTTCAACATTTGACCCAATTTGTTCTACACATTTTGGCAAGATAGTTACAACGGATCAACAGGGATTGTGTCATGGATGTAGTGCGAGATGATATCAATGTAGAAATTTTCAGATAAAACTTCTGTAAACACTTTTCGGTTGAAAAGGTGGCGTAAACAATTTTAGTCTCTACTACATCCCTGATTGGTTTTGTGACCATTTTTGTTGTTTACAACACAGAATGAATGGGGGAGATCTTGGTTCTGTCAAAAAAAAAAAAAAAAAAAAAAAAAAAAAAAAAAAAAAAAAAAAAAAGGCATACAATACTTTAAACATTTAAATATACTCATATTCTTTCTTAAATATAACCTTTATATATTTCATCTAGTTAAGTCAACAGAAATTCTACAATAAAGTCTCAATATATTCATGAAGTTGCAAATTTGCATTGTATGAAAACCACGATTCAGAGGCTTTGCTACCGTTCAATATGCTATAATCAACCATTCATCCGCATACTTTGTATTGTATTCATTTAGGACTCATGTGGCAAAAGTCAACAGTGTTTTTGTTAGAGCTTCCCTGTCAAGGAGCAAAAAGCCTCCCCATATTTGCACTCCTTCTCGAATACTTTAAATCCATCCTTTGAAGTTTTTTTGTTTAGTTTTTTGACGCACTTTATAAAACATCAACAATTTGGCTATAAACTGTACCGCTACAAAATACAGTACATTGATTTGTCAAACCTTACACAACATAACCACAAATATCACTGACCAAAAGTTCCTCTCAAATACAAGAAAATGTCACAATAAGTTACGAAAATACGTTGTCACATTAGACACTTAAGTAGAACAGTAGAATACTCATGTAAGGCAAAATCAGGTGATTTCACAGTGACGACTTAAAAAGATTTAAGATTTTAGTGTTCTCTGGTTTAAAAACAGACAGCTTCCTTCCCTGAAAGAAAGACCAGTCTGGAGATATTGGCTTTTCAGAGCAGAAAATCAATTTGGACGCGTTTTTCTTGCTTTCTAGTTAAATAGAAATACCTGATGATTTTCTCAGAAAAAGTTAATTCAACTGGCGTAAAACCAACCCATTTCTGGAGCACGCAGCATTTTCTGGACCAGTGCTAAAAACTATATTTTGATTTGACCGTCTGCAGCATGGCAACATCTACCACGTCCTGTATCAGAGAATGGCACATCGAACACCAAAGAGCAACTATGGGGAGGTTTTGCACTCCTTCATTAACCAAGTAGCTTAATAAACACATATATAAATATGTTAGTAATTAATAAATAGACACAAATTACATCAGTGCAATTTTACACTATGCCTACAGAGAGCATTTTGGCATCAAATTGAAATTACGAAATGGAATATAAAATCTTTAACCAAATAAATAAATAGAACATATAAATACATAAAGCATTTAAAACATACAGTACATGATGAAAATAACATTTGGTTGTCAAAAATAAAGCTTTGAGTGTGAAATAGAAAGCCGTTACGGCATGATGGGAAAACCGATTCATTTGATTACAGGGTACAAGCAAACCGGCTGTGGTGGTTTTTTCTTGTTTGTTTTTTAACACAGCCGTTTTAACGGGTACGGTTTAGCCCAATGTCCTAGCAGCTTCCTGCTACAAGCAAATATAAACAAAAACAAATATTAAAGTGGATATGAAAAGAAAAAAAGAAGTCAAATGTGCGTTTTTTGGAATATATGTGGCATGTAATGGTACACTGTAAACACAGCAGGCTAGCGAAAGCGCTGAGCGACCAATCTCATTCAAAACGACAGCGAGGCCATTCCCTGGCAAGCCACTGGATGTCTTTTTCCCTGTTGTCTTTTGGTGGCGCATCGTTTCAAAGGGCTTCACGGAGTCGAGGGCGAGGTCGGACAGCTGGACGGCCATGCAACGAGGGAGAGGGTTCATCCTGCCCTTTGTTTCTCTCCATTCACAAGTTAGTGTGTTTTTTTTCTTCTTGTTCTCGGCCACAGTCAGCATCTCACATTACAGCCTGTCCATCCTGAACGTGTCCTCGGTGGCGGGGTCGGCGAGCACCATGTCGGGGTCATTGAGCATGTGCAATCCGTCCAGGGTGAGGGGGTCGATCTTCAGCTCGTCCAGTGGGAACTGAGAGTCCGTGTCGAAGCTGACATCGCCGACGCCCGCCAGCGAGTTGGTCAGCTCTTTGGAGAGGCTCGGCGGAGACTCACCTGTGACTGAAATACGTGACATCAAAGAAAGAATTGGATGTGGACATAGAAGGATGGGGCAGGTTTGACAGGCACCATGTGCAAACAACAATTAAAAATCCCCTCCAGACATGTTTTAGAACATGTCTATTAAATGCAGCCATGTTGTGTCTTAAGCAGACATCATTACATGTCCACACAAACAGTGTGTGGTGTTGGGGCCAGTGGAGGATCTAGAAAATTTTATATGGGCTGGCAAGAGGTTTTGTCAATGTGGCATTAGAGGGCGATGGGTGAGGATCCCCATTAAAATATATACTACTTCTGCAGGTAAATGGCAACAGAAAATATCCAATAACTATTTTACCGTGTGTGTTATTGTACTGGAATTTAAATAAACAGGGAGAAAACATACCACAAGGTCCAGCTGAAACTGAGGCAGGAGTTTGTCATGTGTCCCCCAGTCTTAATCCCTCCCCATCAGTTTCTGTTTCTGTCCCTCTCTCATTCTTCTTCTGTCTCATCTTTCTCATTCAGTTCTTCATCCCTCCCTCAATTCTTCTCCACATCACTTCTTCTCTTTCTCTCATTTACTGATCTCCTCCCTCTGGGAGTTTGTCATCCTCGGTCTCTCCTGCCTGTCACTCTGATCTGCCTGAAAACACACTGCATCCAAAAATAGAGGATGGACAGTTTGTGCGACCAAACAACTGAAACCTTCTAAAGGAAAGACACCGCTGTGTTAGCAAGTCACACGTATACAATAGGGTACAATGAGGTTGAAGTGCGTCTGGCGGCGTGGCTACCTGTTAGGATGATGTTGGGGATGTTGCCATGGCTACTGTAGCCGAGCTGCTGAGAATCTTGTAAGCTGCTCCCAGTAAGACCCATCATGGCCGCCTGCGTGTAGTTGAGGGTGGAGCATTGATTGTAAAGGCTGGTGGAGCTGATGGGGTTCTCGATCATGTTGAACTGCTCCAGCTGGAAAGCAGACAAAATGGAGCTCAGAGTAAAATCAGGGACAATCTGAAGTGAACATTTCTTTCATTGCTGCTTATTTTTTGTGTCACCTGGTGAGAAAGAGCGTTGGTCTGCCTTGATGCCAACTGCTGATCGTAGAAGGAGTCGCCGAATATACTGCCCACCACAGGAATATGCTGTAAGGAAGATATGTGAGCCACAAAAAAAATCAGACCAAATGTAAAGAAAAGCAGCTACAACTTCAACACAGAAAACAAAATCAGCCAGAAGAGCAAGTTATACGGGCCGATAAGCAGACATTTCAGCGATGGAATAACAGAAAACACAAGCAAAACACACATCTGAGCAGTGATTAAAGCAAATGATTTTCATGAGGAGGGCTGTCATGGTTCAGATTTTCCAAAGGATTAAAAAAAGGTGGCTAGTGAAATGAAGATGTGGTGCTGTTGAATGATTTTTTTGGCTATTCAAATTTAACACACAGATAATAATTTTAACATGATAAAGTAAAACTGAGACATTGGAGTAATATGATAGTGATAATGTGAGCATGATGAAGTGATGACAATGATGTGATGACCGCAGCAGCCCTGTTCACGATGACACAAACACAAGTAGACTTGTTAAAAGGGAAATTCTAATATCTGTCAACCTGACTGTTATTCTTATATTTTTGTCCATTGTTAGTCAGGATAATTTACTCACTGCCTTTGTTGCAGAGATCTGAGAAACTTCACAAAGTCAGTAAAAGGAGCATGAGCCTCCAAAACTTCAGAAATTGTCATTTGTCTTTGAGTAGCTGTAGCTCAGGCAGTTTGCTACATCATATTTCTCGTGACCTGCTTTAGGCGTTTACCTTTGCTCAAACTCAGACAAATGATTTCTGTTGAATTTAAATTATTTGGAAAGCTCAGGGTTCCTTATTTCCATATTTAACATCTGAGTACAGCTAGATGTTTATTATGTAAATAAAATGTTGGCGGGTTCATTACTTGTTGTGGTTTGTCTTGGTCTCACGTTGGGTTGAGCCAAAAACGTTGTGACTGTGTGCAGAGGATGCTGACTGTGACAAGACGACAGTGCTTTTGCCCGTGCATATGGCTTACAGTTGCCACCTCCCCCATGTTGGAGATGTCAAACAATTTTACACAAAGTTTGCATCTAGCTTTCTTTTCCCATTTGGAATCCTTTGCCAACCAGGGTTTATATTTGGGATTGTCAAGCCAGCCCTTGGAATACCTGCATTTACCCTTTGTGGCCGTTCAGTCCACAATCCTACGCAAAAAGTTGGATGACGTTCCACTGTCAATAATCTCTGCCCAAAGAGGAAGTAAACTACCCGGTGCTACCTACACTCATATTATTTTCCCTTACCATATTTAAAAAAAATAATATTATATTATTCCCCCCCCATTTTTTAGTTTCTTTTATAAATAAGAACCGAAAATTAGCTGAAAAAAGTTTAGTAACTTAATTTTCACAGTGTTTGTGCAGCTTTGTTTATTCACTGTGTCCATGGAAACGACGATGCACGCAGCCATAAAGGTAAGGTCTCCTTACGCAGAAAAGATAGTCCGTTTACTTTTCTGATAACTACATCACTGCGCAACTCATAAATGTTCAGACAAGCTTAATATTTGGTTATTTGTGATACTATGTATATATGCAATTCAAAGAAAGTGTGTGTTCAGTCGCATGCCATACTTCTTGCCTTGCTTTCGAGGACATCAAGCTCGCTCTGGCCCGTGCTCTCTCACGCAGCGGTGAGAGAGCACGGGCACATTTTGGCTGCGCTGGCTGCCTGCTCTAAACCCCATAAAAAACACTCATGATCAATTTAATTTTAGAAATTGTGAATTTTATATTTTAGAAAACAGAATGGGGCAAAAGTCTGGAAACAAATATTTTTCCATACTCTTTTTTTCTATACTTATACAGACCTGGAAATGACTAAAATCAAAATCTATACTTTTCCATACTACGTAGGAACCCTGAAAGCTGAGGGAGATACTTTCTCACATCTCTGCAACAGGGGTGATGAGTAAAATGTCATGACTGATCAGTCAGATAGTGACAATGGATAAAAAAAAATGAGAACACCCCCCTGATTGATAAATACTGGAATTTCCCCTTTAAAATACCTTTGCAATGAAAAAAGTACCAATGAACATATTGAGTCAACACTGGCTTACTTTCAGCGGTCCCAGGCGAACCATTTTTCAACATTTGTTCACTGGTAACTGATAACTTAGAGGTTAATCAGTGCATGAAAGCCCAGTCTTTAGGTTTATGTTTGACACTAAATAGAAATGTCTCTTATTTCATTTCTTATTTTTTTCTTTTTGTCATAGTAATTGCTTTTCTTGATGTGGCCTTTTGCCATCAAGTGGCCTTGCACCTTGAAAAACACTAAACACATGAAGTGTATCATTAAAACACATGCAGCTGCCTTTACGTTTCTGCCAAATGTTTTACTGAAGACGGAATAAAGCTCTGATGACTCTTCCCCCAACAGAGGGAGAGACATGTTGTGTTTGTGTATGTATATACCATCTGTAAACTTAAGCTCTGTGCTAAAACTAGCTGCTAAAAAACATCTGACTGACAATAATCAAGTGTATGAGTGACCCAAAATATAAGCGAGAATTACTTTGAAAGAAGGGTGTTTATAGGCAAGAAAAAAAGCTAATATACTTCCTGTCCTGTGAAGCTATTTAAAAATCCCTACAGCTCACTACATGAAAATAGTTTCAATCATGTGTAGCTCATACTAATAACTTATGGGTTTTGTTACATTAGCGTATTTAGAGTATAAAATGATCAGGGCCATCAACAAACTTTTCATGCACACAGTGAACAGAGTTGACAGTGGTGATGAGGAAATGAGTTATGCAGCTGTCGACACCATGGTTGGTTAACTGCTGATACAAAGAATGAAAAGCAGCCTAACTCATCTACAATTAGCTTTCCCCCAGGCGCAAAGCCCTTCCCCAAAAAGCAGCTAGCTCGGTGGGTGGGCCCTTACTTGTGGCGAGCCGCCGGGGGAGAAGCCTTGATTGGAGACTGGGGAGGTTGGAGACTGAGTGGCTGGTGAGCCAGTCTGATTGCGGTACTGTTGGAGGGAAGAGGGTTAGCTAAGCACTAAGCTCTACGCCTGTCACACACAAATCTCAAAGGACAGGATGTGAGATGGCATCAGCTAAGGATCTACTCATTATGTACAGAGGGTGGGAAAAATGAACATTCACCAGCAAACTTTGTAACTGCCCAGTTCGTCTACATGTGATTGTACGATAGCAACATCTACTCATCCTTGTCTTGTGTATGTGTATGTAGTTGAAAGGTAAAGTTGAATTAACTAGTGTGTTTTAAAAGGATGGTCAAAAGTTCACAGTATTTCTGTTGTAGTTGTAGACATACATCTTCAACCAACTACATCTGAAAAGCTACAAAAGCTGAGAAAAAAATGGTGGAAAATTAATTTGTCCTGCAAGCAGCTTCCTTAGAAAAATGTGAACATCAGACAACTAATAAAACGTCCTGCTTTGAAGGTAACTGGACATAATTTCTGGGCAGCTGTCATTAGTCATTCTACAAAATGACAAATCAATGTCAAAGCTCAGTAGAATAAGCAGGACGTGAACGTGTTTACTGGGATGTAGTCTGGACTGTCTGAAAACCTTTAAGGAAATAGGGTGGAAAATGTTCATAAGCTCAAGAAAAAGCAATAGGATCCCAGACATTTAATCAGATTCATAGTTATCGGTGTTTCTACTTGAGGTTTTTGACAAGTACTCTGGGTTCCTTACCGAGCTGATGCTCATGCTGGCGGTGGTCTGGCTGTCTGGGGAGGGGCTGCTGGCAGTGGCTGTACCAGGAGAGACTGAAGTTGGCAAGGCGATGAGCTGGATGCCCTGAGGCAAGGCCTGCTGCTGCTTCTGCAGGTCGCTGATCAGCTGAGCCTGGGCCTGAGCCGTCAGCTGGTTGAACAGGGGGTACTGGGAGAGCTGCTGCTCCAGGGTCAACGACTCAGTTGGCAAAGCCTGAAGAAAGACGCGCACAGATTCTGTTTAGGCCAGACCCATGAACTGTGATGTGCACCAAAGTGATTGGTAGTAATTAATTATAAGTCCAGTGCAGTAAGAACACTGGCAAAAATGTATTTAGTTTGGAATACGCAGCTGGTTTTAACACAACTATAAAACTGTCAACCACAACTTTAAGTTGAGCTGCCAGCAACACGTTACCTGTGTGATGTTAACGGGCGAGGACAGGGTGGATGAAAGCTGCTGTGGGGACTGTTGAAGATGGAGGTCAGAGGTGAGGGTGAGCGGCACCACGGGGGGTTGGCGGCGCTGTGCTGTTACAGTCATGGTGGGCTGAGAGGAGGTGGGGATCCCTGGCAAGGAAGAAAGTAACAGTACACTTAAGACCACAACCAACAGCAACACCTCGCCATTTCAATATGATGACTTGCACTACTGACTCTTATTTAAAGAAAGACCTTCAAAAACACAAAACAAAATAAATATTTTTCCATCAAGTGACTACACCTGCCACTGAATTCTACGATAATGAAATGTAGAATCTGAAGTCACAATAAATTAACTGTGCATATGACATGTACATTTTGATACCTGTATGTGTGGGATGCATAACAGTCTGTAAAATTTAAATTTATGTGACAATGACACCAGTCTCCGTGTTTTTTTTTTTTTTTTACAACTCTTACTTGGCACTTCCGTTTTCCACATTAGCTATTCAACTGAGAAAGGCAGTGACTAGTTGATGCTGTTGAGCCAAATTGATCATCAGCTCAAATGAGGCCAAACCATCGGAAATGATAAAAAAAAGCAGCCAGCAGCCTGCTGATCCAGACTCCACACTCATGCCAACACTGCATGTGCTTACACTAGAGGTAGCAGATGAGGAAAAACCTTTTGTATCCTGCTATTTTTTTAAAAGGTTTTTTTAGAATGATGTTGACAGCATTTTTCAGATTTGATCAATTATATATGATGTGTGAGTCACTCTTTAAATTAAATTACATCATCTTTAAATTACATACATTACAGTTGACAAACAGGACTTCTATATCATACGTGCTCCACCCTCTAATGAGCTTTGCTATTAGTTTAAGCTACGAGGCTCCTCCTCGGCACCTGAGAAAGATCTTTGCACTCACTGCCCAATCAGGAGGTAGCATCTGCGCAGCGCCCTCCTGCTATAAGACCCCAGCAACAGATCACCTGTAAACTTCGTTTCACCATCCGGTGTCGCAGACTAAATAAAGATGTCTAAAGTCAAGTCCTGCACTTCATGTGCCTTGCCTATGCCAGACAACCGCTTCCCTCGCTGGCTCATTTGACCCTGACCTAGGTAATCACGTGATGTTGTGTCCGAGGGCCAGGGGCCTTGTGTAGTGTGTGACAACACTCAACAGCTAACTGTTGAGTTCCGCTCAGGCCATGTCAGTAGCTTACACAGGCTGGCTAGCTCTGATTGCATCATATCCTGCTAGCACCTGCTATATGGGTTAGCGTGAGCTATAAGCACCGCTTCGACCCCGGTTATTTGTCTGCCATGGCAGTCGGCACAGGGGGGCCCTCTGTCTGTGTTATGAGGCGGTGGATTGATAGAAATGCTTCCAAAAAATGCAGTTAATGTTTTTAAATCAAAAAGTACACACTTTTATCTGCTTTAACTGTTTGTCAGACAGTGACATTCATCAAGCCCAGTTAGCTTGACTGCCAGTTATGATACATATTGCAGTTAAGTGGACAAAGGACACGATTGAACGGTTTAGGCCACAGTGAACTGGAGCAAGAGCCTTTCTATTTATAGAATCAAGAATCAGTTTTGAATCAAGAATTGATTCTGAATCAAATTGTAACATCAAGATTTGAAATTGTTTTGTGAGATTCCCAAAGGTTGTTGTTTATCTTAATCTTTTAATATGATAAAGTAAACTAGGTTCTTCGTTTACATGAAGTAATGCAGAAAGTCTAATGCATACTATCTTCAACTTAACATAGTTCTATCAAGAACTTTTCTCACACATAATGTCATGAATGTCTTTGTACTAAAACTGTGTTCATAATAAAATCTATTCAGCTGCAGGTGAAGTGGACGGTACGCAGCAGTTTTCCTTTGTGCTGTGAAAATGTGCAACCCCCCCCCCCCCCCCACCTTAAAAAGATCAAACAGTGGTTGTTACCATGGCTGGCAGCGCTGATGCCCAGGTGGGTGAGGTTGGTTGTCAGGCTGCCTGTGCTGTTGGCCGAGCTGAGGGAGGGGAAGGCCACGGTGTCCTCAGGGTCCAGCGGGGTGGACAGCGGAGGAGGGAATTGGATGTTGGTTAGATCGGGCAGCGAACCGCCGGTGTTGTGAGCAGCTGGGAGCACGGATGGGTTCAATTCCTGGTCTGGTGATGGGAATATACTAAAAAACACAAGTTCTATCAGGCATGAGAAAAACTACTCTGACATCACTGTACTTTGTTTTTTCTATGACACTGCACAAGGTCTAAGCTTCGACTGACCAACACAAATACCGAAATGTTCCAACTAAAGACACTGATATGCTGTGCCATAATGCAACCTCTTTTTGCCATTTTTCAATCAAAAATGTTTTTGTCATCATATTCTTCAGGATTAAAAAGCCTCTGAAATATCATTTAAACAATCATAGGACACTATCTGCTAAAGAATAACAAATCAATGTACTGTATGTAAACTACTCACTTGATTCCTGGGACATCACATGTGTTGGGCTTTGATGAATCATCCTGAGGACAAAACATAAACATGAGCAACCAATCTGAAGTAGTTTACATGTATTATGACAAGTGTACAGCCCTTCCTTTTCCCACCAGTACCTTCTTGTCATCCCACAACTGTTTCTGCGCGTCCTTGTCCGCATTTGACTCTGAATTCTCCGTCCCAGGCACTGTTAGCAGCAGTACTAATTAGTGAAACAGTAAGACACAGTTGCTTGCTATGACAAAATACATAATTCAAATCAGTGCAAGAAATGAGTCATCAATATCCCAGCCAGTCAAGCAGAATAGAGTGCTGTGCACAAGATTCCTTAGTGTCTAAAAATAGCAAGGTGACCATCAGACAGACTGAGTGGATGCCAGCCAATCTTAGTTTCATCATATCAGAGCCTCACACAGAAAAAGACATAATCCATGTATAACAGTGAATTATTGATCCTCCTCTCTAGATCAGCCAGTGTCAGCTCCATTCAGAGATTTTACTCCTCTTTGCCAGAGATCACTATCCATTTACTTCATAAATATTTCACTGAGAGTCTAGATCTGCAATTGCACACCGAGAGCACAACTTCTTTGCGACATCAACTCTTTCATGTCATTTAAAGTTTGCTGCTTGCATTAGCACACTGCGCATTAATAAATAAAAGCAGCTCCGTGTCTTCGTAACTGGATCATCCATTACCTCGTTTAGGCTGCAGCTCCTGCGATCCCCCTGCAAACACCTCTTGGGGCTTAGGATTCATGGCGCTCTGATGTAAGGCGGAGTCTGAATTTGTCCTGTAGGTGTTAGAAAGATGAGATGTCAGAAAAATCCCTACCAAATCCCTGATGAAGGCACAGTGCCAGTTCTTCTGTCACTTCTCTTTGTTACAAAGATATATTTGCCATAATACAGCCCATGTGTGGCTGACTTCATGTCGGTTGAGTTTGGACATTTTGTAGCTATGAGGCTGTAAAGTCTCATGTAATTGAATTTTTGGGAGCTGTGTTTGTCCTGGGTATCATTTTGGCAAATGGATAAGGGGAGATGGCTTACCTTCTCCAGCTAGTGTCTGGCGGTGGGGAGAGGTAAACTGAGCTGTAAGGACAGCTGTCAATGTGAATTTAGTTAAGGGTAATAAAGTTAGAGGGGATGAAAAGCGGATCTGAGCTAATCCATACTTTCATGCCTCTTGGCTGATTAAACCTAATAGACCTGATACATAATAGATTACCACACACAAGTGTTATTTGGATCCAATTACTTTGAAAAAGGCTTCAGTCTCGTGTTATTCTAATGGTGGAATACATTTCTAAGAATAATACTGTCAAAAGGAGTGTAACAATGCACCTCGTATTGTATCGTTCAGTATCCAGCTCTCTTGGTCCCATTTACATCTGGTATTAACATGTGACCACCTTCAAACGTGGTCTGGCCGATCCGATCGTATTCCAACCACAATGCGTTCTAATTGCATTTACATCTTGCATTAACATGTCTTTCTTTACCCAGATAACGCATCAAGATATAGATCGCATGTCATGTGTTGTAAAGCGTCTTGAGTGGTCGGTAGACTAGAAAAGTGCTATATAAATACAGTCCATGAATTCAGTCCAAATCTGTTGAACAATGCAGCGCTGTGGAGGTTGAGCAGAGACGATTTCTCCTTTCTCTATCGTGACATCTGGTGTTTATGTGTTGAAAAACCACTGTTAATGAATCTGCTTCACTGAGATCTCAAATGATAATTGTTTTTTATGTATTCTTCATAACCCACAGGTGCGTGCCTTGTTTAAGTTTAGAACGCCCATGCATCAAATAATCATAGTCTTATTAGTCTAATACACATACATTCCACCTGGAGAGTTTTAGCCCTTCAGCTAAACCAGAATTTTATGTCTCTGGAAATATCTAAATCATTCAAGCTAACTGACTTAAAACAACATGTGTGTGTTTATTACTGGAGGTAGGATAAACAGACTATTTACCCATGACTGTCAAGCAGCCCAAAGAAATAACAAATACAGTCGACACATCCTCAGCAACATGCTTTTCAAAAAAAGGATATCTGACGTCCATGTTTGTCAACTGACAGCGGCCGGCGGTGAGGAGACGTGATGCGGTTCCGGTCACGGTAAACACGCTCGACCAGCCCGTGGTGCCTGGTTGTCCGACTGGTATCCAGCACCGAGTTCTAGAGTGAACACACTCACAGGTCAATGAGGCCAGCCACATAGCTTACTAACACAACAAAATTGTGCCAAAAATGTCTTAGGATCAATGGTGCAAATGTGTTCATTTCAAAATGAGTCAAGCCATGGGCCCCCCATACTGATGCTTGAGTTGGCAAATGTATTTAAAGATGGAAAGCCATGACAAGCAATGATATACTTTAAAATTTAGGAACCAAATTACACTGCAGGGCAGAACTGGTAACCTTGTAGTAAACTTCTGGCTTCCTTTCGCTCCTGAACCATAAGACAACCTGGTCTGACTACACAACTGTGACGGTTTACTGCCATCATAGCCTAAGCTAAGCCTGCAGACTTTCCTAAATGGCTTTAATGGTAATTCTGTTTTAAGCCAATCTTTCACCAATACTAGAGATGCACCTGCAACCTTTTTATATCCAATATTTTCACCAACAGCTAACAAAAAGGTACACTGGACGAGAATAAACCATTGATTTACCAGCCGAGAGAGGCTAAGGGCTCACCTGAAAAGGCAGGTCAATGTTGCCATTTCCAATCTGATTGACATTGGGCAGTGAGCCTCCATAGTACTGTCCACGATTCTGCCCTAGTTGCAAATACTGGGTCTTCTGTAACTGCAACTGTGCAAAGTAAAATTGCATGAAAGCATGAGTGAATGATTGATCTGATACACAAAAAAAGTGATGCTGAAAATGAATGATGCCTGCCAGTCCACAGTGGTAAAGTGAACGATTAAGGAATGAATTGTGACAGATGAAACATGATGAGACAGGCAGATGTGGCTGTTTCATGAACAGTCAACGTAGACAAAAGCAAATAAAATCACATCAGCTGATGAAAGTGAGACCTGACTGACAGCTGGTGTAATTACAATCAGACTCAACGTGTAACACACCTCGCCCATTTCATTAGCCACATGTCTTGATGCAAAACGAGTCACAAAAGTCGTGTGTTATTACAAAAAGACTGTGATGGAAGTCCTCTCATGGACTAAAGTTATGGTCAACAATGATATGAACAAATGAAATGGATTGATGTTTGGATGGTAACACAAAAGAAATCTGGCAGCTCTAGGTCACAAAACTAACTCGTTCATTTAATTGTTTTCCTTGCAGTAACTGGCAGTTCAGCTCAGGTTTACACTGATGCAGCGTGTGGTAAATGGGCATCATTTCCAGCAATAAGGCCAACAATTAGCCCAAACGTTTCCTGGCAACAAGAATTTCCTTTTTTTGTGGTTAACAGACCTGAAACAATTGGTCAGTTAATCCATAAATTGGTCAACAGAAACTCCACTTGCAACAACTGTAATTATCAATTAATCATTTAAGTCATAAAAATAAAAAATCCAAACATGGTCTCGTTCCTGCTTCTAAACTCTGAAGATTTGATGCTTTTCCCTATTTTATTTTATTGTGAACTCAATATCTTTTGGTTTGTGACTGTTGGTCAGACAGAATAGGTCATTCCACTATTTCAAATCGAGGAAATTTTGATTTGACTAAACATTTTCTAATTGATTTAATGTATAAATACTAATCAAATCAAATTGCAGCCAACAGTCCAAATCCAGAAATTATTAAATTTACAACGGTATAAAAAAGTACCAAATTCTCACATTCAATAAGCTGAAACCAACAAATATTTGGCTTTTTTAAAAAAAGAAGAAAAAAAAGTTTGATAAATGATGACTGATCAATGAAACTAAAAAAAGATCACTGGTTAATTTTTAATCAATGAGCTATTCAAATAATGGTGTCAGCTCTAGACTGCTCAGATTAATCGGCAACTATTTACAGTTGTTGTGATAAAGTTGCCAAAGTTACCCTGACTTAACGTTATCAGATGTCGAGTTAAACAGTAAAAACCTATGGAGGGTTTTAAGGGCCGTAACTAAATATATAAATGAATATATAATTATATAATAAAATGCTTAAATAAATGAATAAATACATAATTTAATGCGTATTTGTCACCATAAATAAATAAATCACAAATTAAATGACATTAAATATATAAATGTTAAATTTATGTATTCATTTATATACATATTTATATATTTACACCTTTGTATATTTATTCATTCATTCGTATATAAATTTATTTAGATGGCAGCACCCGATGCAGATTATGATGAAATCGTGCGTGCTACAATGGTAGATATGTTGGCTGTAGTTGAACAGATGGAGGCAAATGCCAATTTTAGATCAGATTGAGGGCTTCACTGAACAAATTGGAATAATATCGGCCCTGACTGACAGAGAAATTAATGAGGCTGTGTTCACGATCACAGATGCTGCTGGGTCTGTAACACTGTTCATTCATCAATCAGATGCTTTAACCCGCCCCCCGGTTTTGATGGATGAAGTTGACACATTGATTTATTTCACTGCAGCAAGTTACACTATAGATAAATAAAAAGTATATATAAATAAATAAATAAAATTATAAATAGATAAACAAATGCCCGGCCCTTAAAACTCTCCATAAAAAGCTGCGAGACGGAGCTAGTAAAACAGAAGCATGTGGGTTGTTTAAAGCTGGCTAATTTTTTATTATTTACCAGAACAAAACAAAAAACCAACAACAAAGTTAAAGAAAAGAACAATTTTTTAAGACTTTGTAGAGCATTGCAACACGATTTTAAAAATAAAGATTTGGATATTAAAAAAAAAAAAAGCAAACTGGAACTGAACACTGTAATTTCTCAAAACGAATGTGATGAAACATGCCCATCTGGTCATAAACTAAAATAATCGAAAAACTGAAGGAGGATGTTAAAAATAAAATAGAACTAATTTTGGATACCAAAGTTATTTATCTGGTGAAAAGGAGAATGTATTTATTAAGGACCTTACTTCTAAAAACAAACAAACAAAAAAAAAGATAATCCAATGTTTGCAACCACAACCCCCAAACATAAAACAATGGCAAGAAAAGGTGAATGGAAGTGTTTGTTATGGAAAAGGTGACAGCGAAAATACAGCTGAAAATGGACAGTCTTATGGATGGTCACCATGGATGGATATTAGCTATGTCAAAAACAAAGAGCTACCTCACTATGTCTCTTGAGTATTTTTATTTTTTAATTATTGTTCTGTCATTTGCATAATATTTTTTCAGTTATTCCATGTTTGTTGTCTCCTTTTTCCCCCCTTCATATGATATAAGATATATAAGAGAATATGGAGGGAGATGTTTGCATTATGTATGCATTAAATGATAGAATTTTTTAAAATTGTATGGCACAAAAAAACTTTTTGTAAAAAACAAAAACAAACAAACAAAAAAAAAACCACCACCAACAACAAAAAAAGTACAAACATTTTTCTTGTAAATAATAAAAAATAATTCTAAAAATATATATTAATAAAGCTGGCAACTTTTTATTATTTACCAGAACAAAACTAATCAACACAAACATCCTTGCAAGACTGCACAAGCACAAACAAAAACTAATTTTGAAAAACAAACATTGTTCTGGGAAAAAGACATAATTTAAAAAATATATTTTAAAAAATTAAAATAATTCTAAAAATATATATAAATAAGAAAAACAAAAAAACATACAAACATTATTCTGCTAAATAATAAAAAATTCTAAACAATATATTATTTAAGCTGGCTAATTTTTTAAAATGATTATTTACCAGAACAAACAAATTAACAAACATCTTCCACAAGACTGCACAAGCACAAATAAACAACAACAAAAACTTACAAACATGATTCTGGCAAATAATTTAAAAAAAATGTTTAAAAAACAAACATATGAATAAAAGGTGGCTAATTTTATTACCCAAAAGTTTAATGTTTGCTTGTTGTTAAAATAAAAAGCTGATTAATATGCTACCGACGGCTAACGTTGATCCAGCAGTTTTGGAGGGGGGGGGGGGCTGGGAAGGCTGGTTAACATAACTAATGACAACAAAACCTCCCAGATATCTCAGCCAGCACTGCTCCTGCTTCGTGTGTTTCAGCTGACCTGCTTAACATGCTGTTAAACAGTGATACAGCTACATGTCAGACGGTTTGTTTGCTAATGAAACATCAGCAGTGACTGTTCATAATCAGCCACAGACACATCATTCACAGTCCCAGCAAGCTAGCTGAGCTACTTAACGCGAAGCAGCTTGTTGTATTCTAATTAAATGAGTGTTTTCTGCAGGCTGAGTGAAATCATTATTGAGTGATGATGCACTGAAGCAGCTGAGGACGTTAATATTAACTTTAGCTACACTAACGGTCAGATTTGTCTCCGCAACGGTCGCTAGCTGCCAAAACAGCGATGCAACAAAATGTAAATATCCGGGGTGAGAAAGTCTTACCCGTGCAGCTCTGGTGATGTTCAAGTCTTTCATCACTTCTTCAAATGCAGCCGTCTCCTCCGCCTGTTTCTGGTTATGCAAAGCGATTTTTTCGCTAAATTTGCGAGGATTGTTCGAGGACGCCATCTTTCCCCTCTTCTTCTGAATGGAATGTTACGCTACGCACCACGCTAGGGCCTTCTGGTGTCGTCATCACGCACGGTAAGCGGCACGAAAGTGGTGTGTCGCTTTTCACAGAAACTCGAGACAGACATTGATTTAAGTTGTAACTACCTTTTGTGGGGAGCTCAGAGAAACGCTGTTACATTTATTTTGGTCTTACATACAAAACAACTGTGGAGTTAATTGTCACGATTTATTGTTGATCATATCTCCCCTAACTTTCTATTACTTTGTAAATGTATTAAAAAATGTATTGTTTGGATTCACTGAGTATAACAGGAATCTCTGCTCGCAAGTGTATTTGTTTAATTTTTTCACTATTTTGACATAAAGTCACATCCATAAATCCAAGTTCTCGAGGTCTCGCCTATCGTTTGAACTTTTCATGTTTGAATTTAGAAAGTATTTTGAGTCTATCCAACTTATAAACAATAAGAAATGTGCACATACAGTAAGTACACTCCAAGAATTTTTTTAAAGAAATCTGATTTTATTGCCTACCTTTTCTGTTATTTTTCTATCTATATATTTATTTATTATTACTACTTTTACCCTTTGTCCTGTTACCATGTTGATTGTATCAACAAATTGAAAGTGAAGTAATGTCCTTTATGTTATCTTTATTTTTATTATGATGCCTAATTGTTTTCTGTTATTGTATTAATGTCGCACATGTTGTGACACTTTCTATAAATAAAGTGATGGGGAAAAGTGTTGTTTGCTCCAGCTGTTGGCAGATGTGTGTTTAACATAAGATACTGATATGATTATACAAAACTTCACTATGAACAGTGGTGGAATTGTACTCAGATCCTTTACTTTAGTAAAAGTAGCAATACCACAATGTAAAATTACTCCATTACAAGTAAAATTCCTGCATTTAGTAAAGAAGTATTATCAGTTAAATTTACTTTAAGCATTAAAAGTAAAAGGTACAGGAAAGAAGAAAAAACTAAATTCTGGCACACAAAGTTTGATTCATTTTTCAGACTTTTCTCTAAACTTTGCATTTTTGTGAAATATTGGAACAATTATTTATTTGGTGTAACATGACATAGAGCCACAACTACACACAGGGTTTACAAGCAAGTTTGGGAACTAATGGTTTAATCTTTAACTTTCATTTTTTGTGTTTTATAATCATATATATTATTTAATGTAAACATTTAATCTGAAAAGTAACTACAGCTGTCAAATAAATGTAGTGGAGTAAAAAGTACAACACTTCCCTCTGAATTGTAGTGGAGTAGAACTACAAAATAGCATAACATGGAAAATTGTACTTAAGTACGGTACTTGAGTAAATGAACTTAGTTACTTTCCACCAGTGACAATGAAGGAATGTTTTGTGCCCAAGATGATTCAAATAATTTGTGAGCTAAATATAAAGATAGTGTAAATATAGTGAATATCTTGTACATAGTAAAATAAATGATACGTTTATTAAAATAAAAATGTCCACCAGAAAATGAAGTTCTACCTAAAACGAGATAAACTATTTTTCTTAAGAGCCAGTTTTGTCTGAGGAAGTCAGTCAATGTTAATACATTTTTTGAGGCAGTGATGGTTGTCATGGAGTCATGTTGGTTTCATCCCACTTCCCATGTCTTTTGAAAGTGCGTTGTACATCCAAACCCAAAAATCTGTATAAAACATGTATCTGAATCTGTTTTATTATGACACTTTAGGACATGTTTCAGTGGTGAAATATAGTAATAAGTACCTTCTTTAAAGATATCATTGCCAGAATCAGGAAATGGATACAGTATGGGTTTGTTTTAGGGTAACACTTCTGCAGCATTGCTTTCAGTAGAGATGGCGACTGGCAGATGGGACAAAAATCTTTATTTTATATATTTCTCCTGAAGACTGCTCAAATTATATTATTTAGTCAAGTATACAAATATTCTTTGTTGACTGAGAAGCAAAACAATGTGATGTCAACGCCAACTAAAGTGCTCCGTCATCTTTGCTGTACATGTATTTGAACATGAGAAAAAAATACAGATTACAGCTATAATCAGAACACAACTTTTCTTTTACTTTAAATTATTGCATCATCTTGGCTTATTATTTGAAAACTAAAACCTCAATGTCACTACCAGTCCTAAGAAGTTGCTTTGGTTTGCAACACAACTGGCATACAAGTAAATATAAGTCTTCTTCTTAATGTAAAACCGTTTTCTCTTTAAGTGTCTGTGGGAGGGCATGGATACAAACAGTTCAACATATTATAATACAAAGCAGCACTTCAGTTAATTTGATGTAAAAATACATCATCCCATTAAAAAAAACATCTGAAGGGTATTTTTTAAAACATGATACACCTTTAATAAAGGATGCACATAAAGCTACACAAATGTCTACATTCCCCTTTGACTACAGCGGTTTCCTTTATATTGCACTTCAACAATATAATGTGCTTTTACTGGTACAGGTAAAACAGGACAAAGACACACTAAGGCAGACAGGAAACAGTTTTAAAACAGACATCCCCGCCATCATGTTGATGGTCACATAGATAGTCAGGAAAAACAAGAATTTTAAGCTTGATTTAACTTCAGCAGCAGAATCAGATGTCTGATAAATACTGCTTTAAAAAGTGCAGCAATGCAGTCAAAAAACAAAAAAAACAAAACAAGAGACAGTATCAATGACAAATGGATAGTTTGAGTATTTTTTTTTGATGAATCACAGATTTGTAAGGGTTTGAACAATAGCTCAGAAGTTCAGAAGAATCTTCACTTTTTAAAAGACTGTTATCCCCTGCGTGGATAAATGTTACTGTGTTGGTTTTGTATGCAAGATGTAGCACTTAACACAAAGAGCAGCACACACTAACACCCCCATGGACGGACACACACACACACACACACACACACACACACACACACACTTTAATGATTTATGTAGCTGCCGTAAGAGGTCCACACTGGTTTGTTATGTTGACTGAGCAGACAATTAGTGTGTCAGTGGGGGTTTAAGCTCAGGAAACACAAGGGCAGTGACAATTAAAAAACAAGCAGTAACTGATTCAAAATTAAAAACATCCACTACTCGAGTTCATTTGTGCAATCATTACTGTGCATTGACACATAGATTTGAGGAGACACACACGTAAAGCGGAGAGATTTTTTTTAAGTGTTCTTGATTGTTTGAATAATAAAATTATAACAAAGAAAATATTACAAGAATTAAAAGCAAACAAAATCTTAAAAAAATGGATCACAACAGCTAAAATCCCGTACAATCAAAATGTACAAAATTTAAACAGTTGAGCCAGTTAATACCTTTGCACAGCAAAAAGCCACTTTTTGTAACAAGTGACACCAATGCTGATAAAGGATAAAATAAAATAAAAAAAAGACTATTTGTACAGTCTTGTAACTTAAGCCCTTGACTGGTAATACCATAACACAGATTGAATCATATAAATTATGTAATATAAACTGTTATAAATGTTGGTAATACTAGTATGGAAGAGAACTCATTATCATTTAAGTTCATTTGCCATTGATCTTAAAATTTCCAAATGGGCAAGTGTAAGATAATCACAAAGACAGGAGATTTCATACCAGGAGATTTTTCTAAGACCATCAACTAGCTAAAGGCTTTTAAATTGTGTTGGTCAAATACTGACAAACTTAAAAGACCCTTAGGAGTTTTTGAACATAATGTTAGTTCCAAATCCAACTTTGATCATTTTAATGAATGTCTGTCTGGTGATTAAACATACCTTACCCAACGCAAGGATAGAAAATAATACATCATTCAGAATAATGCTGTTAAGTAGCTTTTCACGTCATTCCCTCAAATGAGCATGCGCACACGCGCACACATGCGACTGTGAAGAATCAGATCTTCACAGTCTCCCAGGTCAGATGGTTAGCGTTGTGTGGTGTTTTGTGGAAGTACAATTGGTGTACAAGCGATGCCAGCAAAGGAGTCTGGGAAGTGCAAATCCCTCTCCCACTCATCTGTCTCTGTGTTGTACACCTGAACGATGCTTGTGACGTTGTTCAGGTGCCAGTTGTAGCCTCCGACGATGTAGATCTTCCTGTCCAGTAAGCAGCAGCCAGCCTCAGACTGCCCTGCTCTCATGGGACTGACGGTGGTCCACTGGTCATTCTCTGGATTGTAATACTCGACGGCCAGCACATCAAAACAACGGTCCACATGGTCCATGCGACCACCCAGAGCATAAACCCGATCCCTGCTGCTGATCATGGCATGCAGCACTCTGGGTTCATTCATGGGAGCTCTAAAGTCCCACTGGTCAGATACTGGGTCATAGCAGTGAAGAGTTTTCTTGTCATCCAATGAGACACCATAACCTCCTGAGATATACAGCTTTTCTCCACAGGGAGTCCCTGCATGACCCCAAATCCTGCGTTTTAATGGTTCCACATATGTCCACTCATTCTTCTTTGGGCAGTAACACTCTACGGATGACAGACTGCCAGATCGATTGCGCCCTCCGGTGGCGTATAGCTGTCCATGCAGCACGTTGAGCTGAAACTGGATTCGTGCCTCCTGCAAGGATTGGATGCGCAGCCACTGGCTCAGGTGTGGGTCGTAGCGGAAACAGCTGTCTACTGCTCCCTCACCACTGCGGTACTGTAAGTGCTGTCCACCGACGACGTACACAAAGTTATCAAGCACAGCAACACAAGCGTGGCTGCACCCTGTCTCCATCTCTGTCAGCTCTTTGAATTGGCGGGAGGCGATGTCAGGGAGATAGTACACCTTGGTGCTCACGGTGCGATCGTTGTCAGTGTAGGGCGTTCCGCCAAAGGTGATGAGTGACATGACATCAGAACGAATGAGTGTCCGCGAGGACTGCATCTCATGCTGTCGGAAGGGAAGAATCTGGTAATTGAAGGCCTCAAGGAGATACTGGCGGCACAGCACGTCCTCCACCATGATATCTACCGTCTGAACACTGTCCACCAGTTCAGACGAGTGCATGAGTGGGAAGCGCACATGGCAGAGGACACTGCTGGCTTGAGCCCGGCGAGACTCGTCATATTGGAGCCATCTGATGGCAGCGTGAAAGAGGTCGATCTCGCTACAGTTCTTCAGTTTGTTGCTCTGCAGGAAGAAAACGAGGCGCTCCATGGGAATGTGCAGAAAGTCCTCCTCCTCTGCAATTTGGAGGAAGTGGCGAAATGTGAAGGTGTCCACCGACTCCTTGAGGGAAGACAGGCTGAAAGTGGTGGCCATCTGGCCGATGTGCAAGCAGGTCTCCACGCTCATCGCTGACTTGAGGAACTCCTCGCAGAGCTCCACAACAGGAACCATCTGGAGAAAGACAGCTGCTCCGAGGACATCCTGAATGCAGTCCAGGTCTAAAGTGACTTCTGCACTGTAGGCGAAGTCAATGATATGCTTTAACCCTCGGGCAGACAAACCCCTCAGCTCAATGGTATCTTGGTTTGACTCCCTCATGCCTCCGGTAAACATTGCTCTGCAACACAAAAACAAGTCAGTAAACTACATGACATTTTCATAATTCCATCTCTTCTAAATGCAGGTTTTCATCTTTATGGTGTCCATGGCAGTTGAGTGGACAACCACCATCTAATGAAAACAAAGTGACAACAAATTGTGTAGTACGTTTGGCTACAGTTTTATACCGTAACAGTGTTTATACTGTAAAATTCCTTAATTTACAGTATAGATAATCATTTGTCTTTACCAAACTTCTTGACTTTCTTTGTCCGGAATACATCTCTCTACTCTCTTGAAGTTTTCATGATCAGTGGGAACATTATACTGTAAATATAAAGTTGCATCATTTTGCAATTTGTTGTCTGTTGCACATTTCTCCCTTCCTTACCTTCCTCTTCCAACTAAATTGCTTTCAATACAATTGATCTGTGACCTGCAGCTTGCTCTGCACTCAGTGTAAATGCCAATGAACAAGAGCATCAGCTAAGTGCTTTGAATTTTAAATGTAAATGGTTGATGAGAAGTCTTGTGATTCAAACTAACCTGAAGTAATCACTACAGGCGGCCAGCACTGCTTTGTGGACCTGGAAGCGCTCCTCATTGATGGCCAGCACGACGTCAAGTAGTTGGCCCTGAGCCCGCAAGACCGACAAGCCCTGGAGGAGGGTGGCACTGTGGCTCGGGGCTGAGAATGTACAGCGCAGGGTGCTATTCTTGTTAGCCATACTGGAAGAAAAAAAGGCCTTGTCACATTAAGTGAATCAAGGGATCCTATACTCTTCTCAAATTAAGCTTTCTCCAGATCCAGATTAATATTTGAATTGAATGTATGCTGCTAGAAGCTGTTATATTCCAGTCAGGCAAATGTGGTTTGTGTGTGAATATGTAGTGTCTGGTGTTAACTCAAGAAGTCTCTAATGGAAATTTAATCTAATCTGCTACAGTAAATCAGGGGGAAATGCAATCAGTTGTCTACAGTGCCTTTACATTAGTGAGAACATATCAGCACACTGAATAAAAACAACAGGTATGAGTAGAAATGTTGTTTCTGCCTTTAGATACATCTTGCTGTACATAGAAACATCATTATAGGAAAAGAAAAGGATTTCCAAACAGGAAATCTGAGGCTGTAAGAAGAAGGGCCGCGTCTAACAATTATTTGCATTAATGATTCATCTGCAGATTATTTTCACAATTAATTGATTGTTTGGTCAATAAAATGTCTGAAAAAAGGTGAAAAATGCCCCTTAACAATGTCCAAAAACACAAGGTGATGTCTCAAAATAGCTTGTTTTGTCCAATCAACAGTCTAAAACCCAAAAATTATCAATTTACTAGCACATAAAAGGAAGAAAAAAAAAAGAGCAAATCCTCGCAACTGACTGCCAACTGGCATCACCTTAAAGTCAAAACATTTCCACAACTAAAAATAATGCGGAAGTAGAAATGACATCAGACAAATGGGACAGACAGAGAAGTCCCAGTTGTACTGTGACAGCTGCCACGTTAGTTTGTGTTAGCACTTCCTCTACTGACCTGCTTTGTTTAACAAGTGCCAAAAATGGCATCCAGTCAAATATCAGGCAGATTACAGACAAGCAAAACCCATCTACACACCACATGTGTATGAAAGGGATGATCCCATTGTTCAAACCCAACAATTTCATTCACCGGGGGAAAATTAGGTCATGAAATATTAAAGTTACTACAAGGAACTTTTAACTGGTTATGAAACAGTGTCATGATGCCTCTGATGCCTTTATATGACCTAAATAAGCAAATGAGACCATCAGCGAGAAGATTGGCTATTTCTATATAGTTTTTCTAAATGCCTGCCACCGGGTTGGATTCCCTGTGAAATCAGTTGAAACAATTTACTGCATGCAGACCGGAAGAGCCTATGTTTACATGTAGCATTGTAGCATGAGGGTATACAAAGACGAGGGGAGGACATTTCTCTTCATTTGATAATGTTAAAAGTAAAGATAGACTTGTTGTTAGCTTCCCGACTCATTTTAAAAAAAGAGAAAGAGAGAGAAAGTGCAAGCGAGAGAGAGAGAGCAGTGGTGGTCGAGCAAGCTAGAGTGAATTGGAAGAGAGGGAGCGGCGGTGTAGCAAGAACAAAGGAGTGAATCTGAGAAATAAAATGTTATTTTCTGATTGTTTCATGGCAGTGACACTCTAAAGCACAAATAAACGCGCCCACACCTCCACACAACTCTGCAGGAAGGTGCTGCATTGTCGGATTTGGTGGTGAATGCAGCCTTACATGTAACCTCGGTGTATGAACGGTACTAAAACAAAGTTTACTTCACCATCATATTACAATTATTAATCTTACACAGCCACAAATAGATACATTAACTCATTGCTATGCATCCTGCAAACAGCCGTGTTTAAAAAAGAAAAACAGTATTAAAAAGAAGTAGCATCTTTCTTTCACCCACTTTCACCCACCAAAACAAATGAACGCGCTAGCAAACATCTTTATGACAAGGCGGTGGTGCTCATGGGAAATGCAGTCTTCATTCCGGGATAACACTACCGCTTCTGTCCACAGGGGCCGCTAAAATCAACACAAAATGAAAGTTCCTTGTAGTAACTTTAAATCAAAATGGGCTGAGGGCTGAAACAATGAAGCATTTAGGACTGTGTGTACATGGATCAACTCAACCACTTTTCTGTTCAACTGTTTCCAGATGAAACCAGAAAATAACACTTCCTCTTCTCTCATCTTAATTTTTTATTTTGGTTGTTACCTCATTAGGAACTATTTTATTTGCTAAATTTGATGAGTCAATTCAGAATGAAATCTGGTGTCTCAAGAAGCACATAAAGTAATATCCAAGAGGACAAAATCTGGACTGAACTTTACATTTAGAAAGTAGAGAGCTTGACCAATAAATGCAAATATAAGCTTATCACAGGTACATCAGTAGTTGCTCATATTTTGGCCGATAAGTGACAAGACACTGCAGCACAGAAATGCCAAAGAAGTGTTTGCAGAAATTTAGAAACAGGGTCTCCACCAGAGAGCAAGTTTATTTTTCCAACTGTAAAATGTCCTAAGTCAGTACACACAGTACCAGTCAAAAGTTTGGTCTCACTATTTTAATATCCAAATTTTAGGATTTAGATTTTTTCTTGATTTTTTGTCTTTACCATTGGCCTTAAAAAGGTGTTTCATCTCATTTTAATCAATGATATAAAATATGACAGGTCAGAGTATGAAACTTTACAAATACGTTTCACAATCTTTAAGCTTGTTTAGCAAACTGTAGTCTTTTAAGCCCTTTTAAAAACAGCCGTATTGCTGTGTGCGGCTGACTATAATGTGTTTTGCTGGTTTACTGTTGCAGTTAAGGCAAGTTCATCATGACTAGTGACAGTTTTGACCCCAAATGGAGAACAAATGATTTTATATATTATATAAGTATTGACTGAGCCATGACACTATTTACCAAATCGTCAACATATGTGTTGAAGCTCACCTACAACAACACAGCAGGCTGCTTTAGAAGTGTCTACTTCTCTAACTGGACTCATGTTACGTCCTTAATTAATTTCTTCTGCAGGTCATGGGTAGAAAACGCAGGTAGAGTAGATGCCTGGAGGCCCCAGGCAAATCCTCGGTGTTTCCTGGACTCAGGCCGCTGCGCCGGGTCTCGAGCAGGGGGCTGCAGACCCGGAGCCGCAGATGCTCCGTTCAGGGAAGCACCGAGGAACCTGCTCGACCCCGTGGACACACCACAGCCTCACCCCGGCTCACTCACCTGTTCTGCGGCTCTTTGGAAGCAAAATCCCCACCATCCGACTCCGCCATCTTCTAGCACAGAGCAACACGCATGGGGCATTTTCAAGAATATTACCAGAAGGTCAGCGGCACAATTGGCCTGCTCATGGCGTTATAAAAGTCCTCACACAGCCTATTCAGGCATGAACTGAGAACAGCCGTCTCTTTCCACGTATTGTGGTGAACGGTGATGACCTCTCCTACCGGTTGTTTTCTACCCGTCCTCCCTCTGCTCTGACTGTTTCTGGCCACTGAGCGGCGCCACAGTCACAAGTCCACAGGTATACTGGTTCCCATGGACGCTGAGAGGCTGCCCAGTGGGTCCAAATGGGTCCCCAACCAGTGGTAAAAAGGGTATTCATTTAGCCTAATTAAAGATCCCCTCCAGACATGTATTAAGACACTCTGCTTGGAACAATATGTTTACATATATGTATATACATATATGAAAATGAGGATTTATGTATAAAAGTAAAAGTGACGGGTGTAACAGTATTGCACATTGGGTATGTAGCAGTCCTAGTTGAATAGCAGAAGTCATGGTTGATAGTGCATTTTTTATGAAAGCAGCGCAGTAAACAGTAGACAGCGCAGACAAGCAGGTAAGCAAACATGCGATGTGGAATATTTAGATATGTGAGTTGAAAAGCCTGATGGCTGATGGTAAAAACTGTCCTTAAGTCTGGTGGTAGTGCGGCCATGCTCCTGTATCGTCTCCCAGACAGTAACAAGGAGAACAGTCTGCGTGCTGGATGATGATGCTGTGTGCATCTCATCCTTCTCCCTCATTAATAACTCCAGAATCTATGAATATGTAAATATTTTTCACTTCAGAAGTTTTCCTGCTGGACACAAGATGTCTTCTACTTCACTGGAAAGTCCATTCTCAGTGTTTGTGCACTGGAAGCTTCAAGTTTCCACATCACACTTGTGTTGTTGAATATTGGACCAGAATTGGCTTTCAGACTAGTTGTGATGTCACAAAACATGCTCGTAGGCCCAACCCTTAAAATCTGATTTTCAATGAGCACAGAGAAACTTTCCACTTTCAGCAGATGAATGTGAAAACAGCCTTCTATGTATGTGTATTAGTATATATTATATAATAAGTTTATTATTACTGACGCACTAAGTAGAATTTTTCTGTTGTTGTCAATGTTGTTATGGTCTGCCTCAAGTGGCCAAAGAGGAGACACACCATGTTAAAGAGTAAACAAAAGATAAAATATAAATTAATTAACTAAATATTAACAATATGGGGTGTGGATGTCAGTATAATCAGTGGTGTCAGTGTGCATGGGTGGTAAATGTGTGTGTGTGTGTGTGTGAACTAAAGCAACATAACCGAATGAAAAGGTGCCTGTCAGGGAGAATAGCAAAACTGCAAGCAGCAGCAGCAGCAGCAGCAGCAGTAGCAGCAAGCAGTCAGAGGAGGTAGGGAGACTGCTGCAGCTGCAGCTGCAGCCCAGACTTTACCAAACACAGCAACCCTGTGGTAAAACACAAAGATCCTTAAAAACCAATGAGAAAAATATTAGATCAAGTCACCTCAAAATCTGTTGATGTGCAGAATTACAAAACACAAGAAGGCAAGATGGAGTTTTACAAATGGAGGCTTTTACTGAATGTTGGCAACACAGATACATCAATTTTACTGGTATTTGTTGTGTCCAGAAGGAATAGTCTAACATTTTCTTTTCAACATATTGTTTCTGTTCTGAAACCAGTCCAGGGAGGCTTTGGATGCAGGCATGAAGGAGAGGGAGTGGAGGACCTGAAGCTGTGGAGGCCAGCCATCATCAACCACTTAGCAATTTCAGTCAGTCTTTTAATCAAATTTATTATTTGGGTCAGTGCATGTATTAAATATTATATCACTGAATGTGATTTTTATCTCCCCCAGCATATGCAGCATTGGAGCCTCTGAGAGAGGACTACTTCATTTTACCAAAGACTCTATGAGAGAGCAGCACTGCCCTGTCCTCCACTACACTGAAGTCCCTTTTCACATCCTGCCAGCAGACCGCCAAACATGAGGCAATTGCACACGTCTTTAGTATGAAACCCAGAACGGATGTCGTGGTTCTCAGTTTACAGTTTGACTTTATGACACACATAAGTCACATTAATTCTACAATTCATACTCATATTTAACAAGTTTACATTTTCAATTCCAGACTGACTCAGTTGCTTTGTTGTTTTTTTATTTATATTTGAAACCTGGTAAGAGATTTATATGAAATTTTGGAAAAAAAAATAGATCATGAATGTTTGAGTGGTGGGCTATTTTTGAACAGCCCACTATTCACTATTTACTCATGGTTATAAAACCTGTGTGCGAAAACCTGTCTCATGATTGTCTATCTACCTAATGTGGGTTGTTGTTCAGAGTCTGTGGCTCTTGTGTTGTGTAGCAGTATTTCATCAAAATAATGCAAAACTAGGGGGCAACATCGTGAAATCAAAGAGTGTAAAATATATATTTCTCCATTTTAGTTTCTTATTTTTCTCAAAGGAGAACACAGGACAAGTGAGAGCAGATATGCTGTAGTACAATGGTTCTCAAAGTGGGGTCTGGGGACCCAATGGGTCCTTGAGAGGGTTCCAGGGGGTCCCCAGCAAAAAGGGGAATAATTTATTTTCACTATAATTACATCCATAAGTAACACAATGACAGAATGTATGACTATTTTGGTCATGGGTTTCATACACTTTCTGTAATAAAACATCTAAAAGCAAAAATCTTATCAGATGGGGGTCTAATTTGTGTCAGTTTAGGGGTCCTTGATGTGAAAAAGTTTGAGAACCACTGCTGTAGTAGACAAAAAAGGTGATTTAATTTCAGCTGGACTTTAATATACACACAGACAAAACACTGTGGTATCTGTTGATAGTATGTTCTTCACCACACATCATGTCAGATCAGATGTCTGCCTGCTCTCTGTGGTCAGGACAGATGATATTAATCTTGTGGTGAGAGATAAAACATAGAGTGTCATTTAACACAACAAAATGACGTTCTTGCTTTCCCCCCTTCTCAACCAGGCTACAACCAAACTACACAGGAACCAAGAAAAATACTTTTTTTTTCTGCAGAGAAATTAAAGTGCAGTGTGGTGGAAAATGATGTACGTCTGTCATCACTTTTAACAAATCAGCACGACATGTTCTAGTTTGAACAACGGAGCTCAGTCTCTTTGGTTATGAGTAATCTAGAATTTCACTTGCATGAGCAGCTTTTTTTAAGGTCATTGTTTTTTGTGACCACTTCCTGTGACACTTTTTGACAGGTACACATTTATGCTGCTCAGCCATCACATCCACTGCTTCTTTTTTGCAGTTTCCCACAGGTTTTGTTTTACCAACACTGGGCCAAGACACTTTAAATGTATTTTTTTAGTTGCATATTGCAGAAAAATAACACACAATAGCCATAGCAGCTCTGTGAGGCTGTAATGTTTATTGTAGAACCAGTTAAAAGTTAAGGTCCTAAATCTGTTTTTAATCTTTAGCAGTTGTGGTGAAGTGAATGTTATAACTGGCCAGAGAGTTGTGTCATAATAAAAAAAAAAAGGTCAAATAATATTTTTCCTGCCAATATATATGATTCAGGTCATATGCTTCTACTCTTGAATAATTTGTCAAAGATATACCTTTTTTAAACTTAAAATACAGTCCTTGATTTTAATATATTTTACCATTATTATTACATGAGAAACTAATAGGGTTTTTTTTTATTGTTCATGTATTATTAATCCTTTCATTGTTTTTTCAGTTTAGCATGCTAGCACTTGCTAACATGCAAAGCAGCACAAAGTACAGCTGTGGCGTTTGATCACCAAAAGTATTGATGAAAAGTTATGGGATCACCAAAGTTCACGAAGAAAAACAATAGCACCAAATTGCATGTTAATCCATCCAACAGTTACAGGGACAAATGTCAGCCTTATGGTGGCACTAGAGGAAAAGTACGGGGTGCACCAAAGTGAATATTCTTCATCCTCTGAGGACCATGAATGTCTGTACAAAATCAAGTTCATGTCAATCCATCTGATGTTGTTGAGATATTTCAATCTGGACCAAAGTGGTGGGCCGACTGACCGACCGACACTGCCAATCTTTGAGCCACGCGGCTAACATGTCTAAAAAGCAGGTCCCTACAACAAAATTTATCTATAAAAATTTAAGTAGGAATCTTTTTGTCTTGAAAAACCTAAAGATTGTAAGAATCGTAAAAGTCTGAACCAAAATTTACTATCCATAATAAAAAAAAGGTTTATTGACAATGTGCACTGACAAAGCCTGTGAGTGGTTAACATTCCTGCTCATAAACTGTCCTCTGTATGTAAAGAAATGTAACGTAATGTCATTGTGTATAGTCATAAGGACATAAACGTCAAACAGGAAATACGTATTTTCCCCATTACAAGATGGTCTTTAGACATCTAATTAAAAGACAAGACATTTAAAAAGGCAAAATTGAGTCATCCAGTCTTTAGTATTAGTCAAGAAACACATCAATAGGGTTACGATTGTGCAGTGGAAAAACCTTCAGTTAAATCTATTTTCAGGGGATTCTGTCTTCACATCAAACACTGGTCCTTTCCTGTATACCAGCATGGTGATCTCATCCACCTGTTCAATGTCTTCTCTGGAGCTCCTCAGCACCTGTTCTGTAGAGCCAGGACTCAGACACTCGTCACTGGTCCCATCTGACATGCGTGAATCTCCCCTCTCATTCGCCATGTCCTCATCAGTATCGTCATCCCACAGTGGTCTCATCTGCGTCCTCGGGGAGAGTCCTGCCCTCTGGATGCAGCTGGTGCAGAGTCAGCTCATGCACCTCCTCTTCCTTCTCCTGCAACTCCTGTTGCACAGCAGGTCACATTAGCAGAAAACCTTAAGATTCATGATTCAAAACTTTGTTAACATATGCACAGAGAACAAACAATGAAACACTTAGCTTGCTGTCCTCTCTGACTGCCATATATATAATAGAAATAATTAAAGGAACAGTTTGACATTTTGGGAAGTATGCTTACTCTCATATCTGTAGTTTCATATGAAGCTAGGTTGCCAGGCAACCAGCTGATACTCAAGGAATTTACTGCACCTGGGCAAAAACTGTTTGTGTGCATGTTTTAACACTTTGTACAGATTTAACAAACAAGATGTAATGTGTTAATTAGCTTAAGAAGTGCCAGTAGGGTTTTTTTTTTTACTGTCCGACAGAGCCAAGCTAGCTGTTTCCCTCCATTTTCCTGTCTTTGTGCTAAGCTAAGCTGGCACTAGCTTCTTATTTACCGTACAGACACAAGAGTTGTATTAATCTTCTCATCTAACTCTAGCAAGAAAACGAATAAGCGAATTTCCCAAAATGTCCAACTATTCGTAAAAAATTAAGACTTAAATCAAACTCAAACAAAACAGAACAAAAACAGAATGAGGGAAAGGAAAATGGCTTTGTTAAATATAAAAATAAATAGTATAAAAATGACGTAAAAATACTGTAAGAGTCTGTTGTTGCTATGCATTTAAGTATTAAATGTATATAAATCTGAGGCTAATGTCCAATATCATTTCTGTTTATGACAGTTGAGAGGAAACCAGAGAATAGAATTGTTAACTTTATGTTGGTTGAAACACAAAAGTTGTAATCGACTTAGCTCAGATCGACTAATTTGCTTGGATGTCAACATTTCAAGAACTAAGAAACACGTTTTGTCTTGTTAACCACGCATTTTTACATTTACCCTATGAAATAGAGCTAGGGTTTTATTAGTCATATAAAAACAAAAAAATTGAGTTACATGTTTTTTCACAGGAGAACGGGGGCGAGCTCTTTTTTTAAATCACAAAGGCGGTTGGCACTTCCTTAGAATAGATATGAACTGACTGTACTGGTTTACTGTACACTCTGTTTACCGAGTCTGACAGTTCTTCTTTCTGGTCAAATTAAAGGTTTGTGGCTATCTCACATCATATTTCACCAACTTCATTAGGGACTTTCCTTCATTTCATCTACTCCCCTGGAAAAAAAAGTGATACATCCAGTCACATCAACTGCCTTCTTTTGTCTTGACTTTTCTAATTACTGTACACATACATACAATTCATTTGCTTCCTCATTCACAACATGCGCAAACTCAGGATGTTGCTGTTGTTGATGCCTGTTTTGCTCTGCCTCTTGTTGTGTTTCATCATTTCTCGGCTGTTAAAGATGCAGTATGAGTTTTTTTTAAACATAATTGAAACATTGCTATAATAACAGCAAGATATTAGCACAATTACCTCATATAAACAATATCAGAAGAAGAAAGACTGTCAGCCTCTTGTGGGCCCCAGACTGTATTTTAAATAAATCTGCTCATTGCTTTATGGCACAAAATAGTGAGAAAATGTGAATGCAAATGTTCCTGAGCAAACAGAGTTTATGATGAAATTGTGGAACACTCACACAGTCTTTACACATACTATTGTTTGCAGTAATCATGCACATGTATTATAATTTGTTCATTGATATTCTGACGATGCAAAGACAGCACACATGCCCTGCATGACCAGTTTGAAATTGCGCATTTTGATACAAAATATTTTTTACAAAATGTTATTAATGCAACTGGAATCTTAAACCTGCTTTTGCTGTTTTATGCTGTTTGCAATGTTTTATGCTTGAATTTTTTTAACTGACAAGCTGTGGTTGGAGTCAAAAAAAAATTCCCACCGTGATTGAAAATGTTGTACCCATTGTATACAAGTGTGAAAAGAGCACACGTCAAAAAGGTTAAAACCCCAAACCTGTCCCAAGGCACTTATGACTCGACAGTGAACTTCTATAGTACATAAATGACTAAAAGTCCATCTGTCAGGGATCAGAATGCACAACCCCCCCCCCCCCCCCCCACATGCAAAACAGTTTCAAATCCAGGTAAAGTGCAATCTTTACTGAGATTTACCTGACTCTCTGGCTGATTGGTGGTGAAATCTAAAATAACAGGTGTCGGCACAGGAGGGAAGATCATGTTTTTGATTCTAAGTATTAGAAAAGAATAGAAACTGTTAAAATGAGCCATCCAGGAGGAACATACGCTTTAAAGATTGCAGATGAACAGCTGTTCAGAAAACCCAAATTCCTTAAAGCTTCAGTATGTGTGACCATTTATTCTGTTCATTAATTTATTCTGAAAATAAAAGCAACAAACCTACACACATTTTCATCAAGCGTGTTTAATCTTTCTACTAACAAAAAATTTATGCCATCAGAATAATTTTAAAGCTGATATGATTGTAAATAAAATCCCACACTCACTGTAGTGGCTTTGAACTGAGACTATGTAACTTTTGAAAGAAGGACACAAACACCCTTACTCAAATTAAATACACTCAGGGGTTCTGCTGCTACAGCCTTACTTATTCTGGTATGACCACTATGGCGGCTGATAGCTAATGATAGCTTACTTTAAATATTGTTGTGTAACTGACTTTACTAAGTCACTGTGCTGTCTTCATGACTCATCTCTTGTGCTACATTACATTTTAACATATCACAGACACAAACATTTCAATGGTTTATCGCAAAAGTAAAACAAGCAGCTGACTCCAGAGAATCTTGGAAAATGAAGGGAAATTCGGTGCGTCATTAAAGGGGACATATCATGCTTTTTGTGACTTTGTTATTTTTATACTGTTATAATGTCGGATGTTGGTCAGAGTTCCAAAACTTGAGGTGAATGTATGTAAAAGTGCACACTAGAGGATTTTCAAATCTTTACAGATTTTAAAAATGTGGGAGACCACAGACATAATGACAGTTTTAATTGATTTTTAATATTTTAATCGTAAGAATGCACACACCAGACGATACAGTCAACACGCAGGACCACACACTTGGCATTTATACCAAATAATTGAGTGGCGATTGCAGGGACTTGGGATCTCACAGAAACTTACATGATCATATGTGACTTTAGAAAAAAACAAACATGGAGGTCAGCTGGTTGCACTTGTGTGTGCTATGTTTTGCACCAGAAAACAAAAAAAGAGAAAAAAATGTGGATGTCGTTATGGCTGAAAAGACAGGTGAATTGGAAATAAAGTTTTATTGTTAGTCTCAAATGGGACCAGTGCAAGCTACTGCTACAAGCTAATGTTATTGTTATTTGTACACAGGTGGAGGAGAGAGTGAAACTTGTGATCATTAGAAATGTTGTCATTTTTATACATTCTCTGGCTCGGGAGACAAAAGTCTTATTCATGCTGTTGGCAGCCATGTTTCTGCTCTACACAAGTACGCAACATTCAGTTGGTGACGCTTCCCGATCAACTCGTTCTCATTGGCTATTGTGGGTTATTGCTCAATATTCTCTCGCTGTTCCTTTTCACACTACACTACATTGTCCACTTGCATATTTCAGATCAGATTCGGGCTCAAACATATACGGATGTATTTGGATTACTTTCCATTTCACGTAAAGATTGAAAAAAAGAAGTGAAATCCTACTATAGTTTTTTGATGTAGCCTCCTGAGCCATGGAAGTCTGCATAGAGGAAGCTTCCTGAAGCTAACCAATCAGAACAGAGTGGGCTCATCGGGAGGGGGGCGTTAAAGAGACAGGAGCAAAAATGACCTGTTTCAGACAGAGGCTGATCTAAGGGGCTGCATAAAGGGCCAGTATAAGATAAACAAGGAGTTTTCTGAACTGCAAATAATGCCAAGATATGCCAGTAGAGCCCCAGAGCATAAATATACACCTGAAAATTTGCATGATACGTCCCCTTTAAGCTGTATTTGCCACAGTAACCGATGTTCAGCAAAAGTTACATAGTCTCACTTTAAAGAACATCAGTTGTTAAATTCTCCACATCTCTCTACAAAGAGAGTGTATACAGTAGTTTGTAGGCTTATTATTACTTTTGTCCAAAATTATAGAATGCTTAAAGTAAAGCTCACCCACCTCTTCAAGATAATGGTGCACATTATTGACATTAAAAAGAACACAAACAGCAATCCGAGACTTAACCACACTGATTTGGGGAAAAAAGGAAGATAGGGAAAAGTTAGTTAGCAGCAACATGTGGAAAAACTGCTCCACTGAATTGTATATACTGTAACTTCATGACAAACTACAAAGATGCTTCAACACAAGAGTCCATTCTGTAAGTCTGATACAGTACCATTCACAGGCTGCTCTGGCTGTGTGTTGATAATTAATTTAGCTTCACGTCCTTTTCCCACTCGTGTCACGCCGGCAAGGCTGATGTTGTATTTCATTCCCGGTGTCAAGTTTTCCAGACGGTACTTTATCAGTGAGGCTGATATGTTATAGCACTCTGAAATGAAATGAGATGTGGAAAAAATGTAAAAAATGTATTATTACATTTGCAATAATACAAGAAGCTATACATGAGAAAATATGCACTTTTGGTTTTGCGAGGTAAACAAAAGGCTACAGGTGAGTTAAAAAAAAGTGACCTTCACACCTTTCTGCTTGTCCTGTGAGCTGATTTTCACAACGCAAAGGCTGTAGTGTGTGAGGAAACCTTGTTGGTCCACAGTGGGAATTGCTTTCCATGACAGGTCAGCAGAACTGTGTGTTTCACTAAATGCGATGAAGTCCTGGGGTTCTCTGTGTGGAACTGAAGAGAAAAATAAAAATTTAGGGTTCTTCTACAGTATTTGGAGACAAACCTGGCTGAGATTTATCACCTTGATGCATCAATCTGCACTGGATCAGTGTCAGCACCATACAGTAACCCATCTTATTGAATACACTGGGTACTAGAAAAATGTGCCTCACAGAGCTAGCCAGCATACAAACACACTCACAGTGACAATAATGACATGCTCATATTTATCAGGTATAATGTTTATCCTGTTCACCAGCTTCATTTGCAGAAAATGCAGAAACAAGAAGGATAAAGACTGAATTTTTCTACCAAATGACATTCCACTCCACTGAGCAATATTCCCTGCACAACTGCATTACCGTGAATGTCCTCCAAAGAAAAAACACAGAATCAGTCATTTTGGCAAACACCCAAAAATAGTAGGTGTTTACGTTCAATTATGACCTGTGTCTGTTGGGACCAAAAGAGGAAGTAGTGTGACGTTATTATAGAGCCATAAAGTCCGCAGAGGGTGGAACTCCAGGTGATTAAATGGATCAACAAAACATTGAAATTGGACATTTACAATGTTTCTGTAACCCAAACCAAGTCGCTTGTGTGCCTAAACAAACAAATCTCAACCATAGAGGTGTCAGATCAGAAAATGCTTATGTGCCATCCTGGAGAGCCGTTACAAACAAGGTTTTTGTTTTGTTTGTTCTTTAATTGAAAAGACACTTACCACCCTCTTTTTGATAAAAAAGGCACATTTTAACTGTCTGTGGTTTCCCTTTGAAACATCGGTGTTCGAAGTAAAGGTAACGCACATAGTCCTTCATTTCTGCAACAGAAACATAAAGAAAGCGATTTATAGTTTGCCCTATAGAGAAAATATTTCTTTTACAAGGTGTCACAACATTAAATGAACAATGTAAGATGTAACAATACAGTAATAGAAGGCTGAAGACCAACAGATGTATTTGGTGTTTCCACCGCATGTATGGTATTTCCACTGCATTTGATTTTGGTTTGCAATGTTTTTACTCTCTGTGGAGCAGAGGTGATCAAGTTGTGTGAACTTACGCTTTCTTATTTGCTTCTTTTCTTTTTTTTTCTTCAAAGTTAGAACATTTTCTGGTCTTGGATCTCCATCTTGAAACTCGTACCACTCAAGGCAAGTTTTCTTTTTAAATTTTTCATCCAGTAATGTTTCATTACAAACTGCCAGGGGGAAAAGAATTAACATCCTTTAAGGTCTACTTTAGGATAAATACGCATGATATGTGACACACTCAAGCACAAACACACTTTGGCCTACTTTTTAAATCCGCAGCAGTTTCAGCTGGCACGTGTATGATTGCTGGAGGAGAATACCCTGCTGCATTTGTAGCGATAACAGAGATGTTAACAGCTGAGTACGACACATAAATAGTGTAATCAGTCGCGCTGATGTGATCTCTCTTCTTCACAGCACGACAAGGACATCCATGAGAAGTGTCATTTAGGATGTAAGTCACTCCTCTGACTGCTGCTTCATCTCGCACTGGCTGAGGAGCAGAATGGAGTACAATTCAAAGACAAACACAGCAAACTGAAGTAAGTGAACAGGGACATATGCATATAATCAACCACAATTGGATCAGCCCTGCTCTGGGAGAGCACTAAAACAGTGAAAATGAAAAGCATAAAGTGGTAGAATATTAGTGTATGAATAGTAGTATTTTGTGTTATATCATTAAAAAAGCATGTCATCGAATGTCAAATAACAGATTTGATTTAACTGGACAGTTGGAATATCATTATCATTAGTTTCCCATGGGAGAAAAAAAGCCATGTGAGAAGAAATGATATGTGTTAAACAAATGCAACGGTTAGAAATGTAACATTCAAACTTTAATTAGGTCTTGTTATCGATCACAAACAGCAGCCAATCAGAAGCTGCTGGCTCAGAAAACCTACTATGGGGACTAACATCATCACACATGAATACATTTGGGCTTATTGAATCCACAACAGTCTCAGCTTTCCAGTTATTCCCAATTTATGCAATTCCAAGACTGTTAAGGACCCCACTATGCAGAAATATACAAATACACCATTTTCAGAACAGGCGAAAATATCACATTTATACTGCATGCAAAAAACTGCATGGGATTAGCATAAAGTGGGCATATCTGTAAAGGGGTGACTCGTGGGTACCCATAGAACCCATTTTTTTTCAGATATCTTAAGGGTGAGAGGTCGAGGAACCCCTTTGAAAATGGCCATGCCAGTTTTTCCCTCACCAAAATTTAGCCTAACTTTGGAGCGTTATTTAGCCCCCTTCCTGACAAGCTACATGGTTGGTGCCAATAGATGCCTGGTTTCATATGATACCAGTAGCTCTACCAGCAGCCTCTGAAAGACAGTAATGTCACCCATAAACACCGGCGTCCTCAGGGAGTGGAAGAGGTTAAAGAACACTTTAGGTTAAAGATGAATACAGAGAGTTGAGACTGTTTGTGAATCAGCAGACCTTAAAAACCTCCTGCTGTGAGTTTCATGTTTGTTCTTCTTCTGGTTGGTTTCCTGGTTGAAGCTGTTGATTAATTTCACCTTCACTCATCAGCTTGATTCAGATTATTTTCAGCATCTAAAGGTAACGTAACCAACAGTTTGGTGGTGAGATGGTAGTTATAGTGATGTGTTATGTTGCTTTTTTGGCTGCATTGGTGGAATAAACAAATCTCCAGAAGAAAGAAATAAGTATTTGTCAATACTATTATTGGATATTTGTCATTGCAAATGAATTTGGGGGTTTTGAATTATTATTTTAAAAAAGAATAAATTCAGAACAGGATTAAAATAGATTTATATTTTAAATATGACAAAACATTGTTTCTTACAGCACTAACAGTAATGTTTCCATCAGCAAAGTCACTATATAAATTTAATAATATCTCACTTTAAATAAAAAATGTCAGTAGAATAAATAATATTCCTGACATTAAAATACTGAGTGCAGTTTAGAAAGAATGAAGAACACAGATATCAGTCAGTATCTTCATCCTGTCCTCCTCCTCCTCCTGCTGGCTGAGAGGAGGGGCTCTTTCAAACAGTAGCTAAGTTTACAGGAATTTGCCAAATTTTAATACACGTTACAAACTAAGCTAAACTAAACTGAGCCGCGGTAGAGACTCAGCATAGTTTCCCATCCATAGGAGGCATTCAGGTACAGTGTTGAGCATAGGACACCCATGTCTTCGAAGCGCACAGAGCCTAATACACAAATTTGTATGTAGTTAAAGGCGTAAAACGGAGGAAAATAGACTTGACAGCGCTGTCAAAAAACATAGGAAGACCCTGAAGTCCAATGATAAAATTGTGAAAATGTGCATTTGAATGTAGGACTAAACTGGCATTAAAAACAGACACACACAAACGCCTCCCCTTTCAAAAATATTGCTTCCAGCGCCCCCTGACGTTCTCTGAATGCCCCCTAAGGGGCGTTACTTCCCCAGTTGAGAAACACTAGTCTACAGTTATGCTAGCAACTCTATGAGGCTGTACTTGGCCACAGCAGCGCTTGAAGCTAAAAGCTAATGTTAGCATGATAACATGCCCACATTCATGCTGTAATGTAATACTGCATTCACCATCTTATGCTGGCCTTACACCAAGCAACTTTTCAAACAATTTCACTGTTGCAGACAAATTTCCAGTGTCTGAATAAAATCATGAGTTTTGCTAGAGTTGTGGCGTGCTCCCGTCATCTCAATTGTTTGGTGTCAGGTGGTCATAAAACTCAGTCCGATCTGTCTTAAGTCAGTCTTGATGTTCCAATAAAATCAAACATGTTTAATATTATCATAAGTCTTTAGTCTTGGCTCATGCAAATAGTGAAGTTCAATGACGTGAACATTGTCAACAACCAACTGCGCTCTCTCCAGCACCAAACAGGAAGCAGCAAACCAGGTAGTTACTGTAACAGCCAAAAAAAATCCTTATATCGTCATACACACACACACACACACACACACACACACACAATAGATAGATGTTGAACAGTGTTATGAGTTGATGTTTAATTCGGCATGTATCTGATCCACCAGCCAGCGCATATTTTAGTAAGAAATTTAATTTTTGTAATGGTTTGCCTTTCATTCCCACCATCTTCTCCTGCTAAAATAGTGCAGCTAACCAACAGAGGTTGGGATCAAGTTGAGACAACAAAATCCAAAATGTAAAGTTTTTACACAAATACAGTATATGACATATGATGCCTTTTATCTTGTGTTTCTAGAGTTATGTGTTTTTGTGGACACTTAAGGAATTGTTAATGTCATGTTTCTTAAAGGGAGTTTGGCGTAATATTTTACGTTGACTCCTGTTAGTTATTGGTTTGATTAATGGTTTACAGTCTAATAATGTGTGTTTGTATTGATTACTGATGGTGGCTGATGGTACTCAGTTTCTAACGGCAGTAGGCAGTAAATGGTTGCCCTTTGTGCCCGTGTTTTTAAACTACCTTCCTAACATGATGTGCTTGATGGTATAATAATGACTCCAGATGAAACTGAAAAGCTCATTATTCTCGTTTCCCTTTAGCTTCCCTTTTCACATTAACATTTACTCACCCAGAAAAAGCTAATGTTTCTCTGTAGGGGAGAACAGGGTAACATGAGCCACTTTTTACATTTGATGATTTTACTGCAAAATAAAAAAGTATATTTATTTCAAATTATAGTTACTATATATACTTCAAGTTGTTGTGTACCCATGGAAAATTAAACAAGTCATCTATTATTATGGTTTTAGAACGATGACCCATCGTGACGGCACAACTTGCCCCAAGGTAAGGGTAACATGAGCATGGGGATGGAGCCACCGTTAAATGCTGTTATAAAAATGACACAAAATCAAAATAATTTTGAACTTCATTAATGCCATCAATTTAACAAAGGAGAAAATTCATACTTTTAAGTTAAACTATGATATTTGTGTGTTAGCTACAGAAAGAATGTGTGTGTAAATGTGCTTTTGTGTATACAGACGGGTGACAAATTAAAGAAAAAATGGTAAAGGCCTGAATGCTTGGGGGGGCATTTTGCTGGCTTGGATTGGATCCACTTGTCCCCTTAGAGGGAAGGGTCACTGCAAATCAATACAAAGGTGTTCTGAGTGATCACCTTTATCCTATAATGAAACACTTCTATCCTGATGGGAGTGGTCTCTTCCAGGATGACAATGCCCCCATCCATTGGGCATTAAGGGTCACTGAATGGTTTGATGACTATGAAAATGTGAATCATATGCTATGGCCTTCACAGTCACCAGATATAAACCCAATTTTACACCTATAGGAGATTTTGGACCGACGTGTTAGACAGCGCTCTCCACCACCATCATCATAACACCAAATGAGGGAATATCTTTTGGAAGAATGGTGTTTATCCTTCCAGTAGAGTTCAGAGACTTGTAGAATCAATGCCAAGGTGCACTGAGGCTGTTCAGTGGTGGTGGCCCAACACCTTACTAAGACACTTTATGATGTTTTTTTCCTTTAATTTGTCTCTGTATGTACAGCATGTTTGTGTGTGGCTTAAACTTAACATTAGTCAACAATTAGGTATTTATTCATTAACACTGTAACACTTGTAACAATGATCTCCAGAATCTCCAGAATATCAGAAAATAATACTTAAATACACAGGTTACTCTGTACATATGTAGCCTATTTAAACTTTTGGGGATAAATTGAGCCATTGACTTAACTTAACTCACTGGCACGTTTTACCCCACAACCTCCATTTTGACAAAACTGTTTCACACAGTGGCTCAGATCCACAATTATGCTCAGTTTATGACCTTGTTCTGTAGCTTACACTGACTTAAATTAACATGTAATAATGTCCAAAACATATCTATTTTAATAAAGATACAAGACTGATAACTTTAACATGTTTTGCTTACCACTCTCTCCATGTGCTTGAGTCCAAGATGGATTGAGTAATGTGAACTATACTTCCTTATTTTATGGTCACATGATTACATTTGTTTATGGTTACCTAGATACAGGGGGTGGCTCATTTTACCCACTGGCTCAACTTACCCTGTTCTCCCCTATAATATGACCTCCTCTTTCTGTCAGATGCTGTGTGTCTGCAGTGTATTTACTAGTAATGCAAACATGATTTCAGGCCAGTTGCAGGTTTGCAAACAGAAATACTACAACATCGAGCAGCTGAAAGTGTCCAGATAGTTAATGGTTGTAGGTGGCTTCTGTGGGCAGCTGTATAAACTGTGCAGCTGTTTTAAGTTGTGTTAAGTTGTTAAATGAATATGACTTAATAACAGGAACAATCAGCGTGTAGTGTCTGTTGTTTCTCTTTACAGTTGTTGTTGTTCAGTTATAACTGAATTAATTAATTGACTTACATTTTTTCTTTTGGCTGTTTTTTCAGAACAAACCATTGTACACACTGTTGAACAATGGATCAGAAACAGAAGCTGCCCTTCTGTTTCTGATCCATTGTTCAACAGTTTTTCTTCTCGTAAATTTCCCGCCAGGAGCAGGATGGGAAATAATCTCAAAAGGAATCTAGTTGTAGTCTTGCAAATAGTGACCCAGCAAGATCCCCAGTCTTCAATCAATCAATCAGTCAATTTTAGTCTGTGACTAAAAACTCAGTGACTTATGACACATTGTCTTTAGATGTGAGAGGGTGTCAAACTTTAGTCTTTTCAAAGTCTTTTCAAAGTCTTCTAGTGTATGGTAGGCATCAGTTTACCGTTTTAGGATGCTAAAATGCCAAAAAAACAAATAGAAATTTTTTACCCGATGATGGTGCTAGAAAGTCTGTTTGTTTGTTTTTTTTGTTTGTTCAAAGGTTGGGAAGCATGTGTTGCGAATGCAAGTCCAATATTCACTCTTTTTGAGCTGTTTTTGGTCTCCAACAACTCCTGAGGGAAATATCTTGTTCTATACCTGCTAAATGCTCAACAATGTTCACCAGCTAGTCGCTAACTGTGTCTGGTTTAGTGGTGAGCAGGTAGTGTACAATGGGATTTTAGAGCTTGTTCGCTGAAAGCAGCTGACTGCTGTGGCCGAAATTGAGAGCGGTGAGAGTGAACCAAAACAATAAAGCTGCAGGCCAGACAGCTAAACCATCAGCTGAAACTTGATGTAAAGCTCTTACAAAGCTGGGGAGCTGCAGAGTCGGGGGAGAATTCTCTGTAGGTTCATGCTATGAGCGACTCCTCTCACATTACACATTACTAATTTGTTGTTATCATAAAAATATCAATTATAGCTGCTTTAAAAACAAAATATTTTAAAAAATGGTGGACCAACAGACCAACATTGCCAACCCTAGAGTCACACTGTTTGCATGTCTAAAGATTTAGAGCAAGGAGAGTGGGGTATATGTCCCACTTGAACTAGTGATGTTGAAGGTTAGAATTAAAGTTTCTTTTGACTTTAGCGACTTTTTGATAGTGCTGAAAGATAATTGAATACTGCTGAAATGAGCGCATGCTGCTTCCAATGCAATTCAACATTTTCCATGAATTGTAAATGGACTGTACTTGTATAGCGCCTTTCTGGTCATCCGACTACTCAAAGCGCTTTTAACACTACGAGTCAATTCACCCATTCACACACATTCGTACGCTGAATGGGTACAGAGGCTACACTACAAGGTCCCAACCTGCCCATCAGAGGAAATCTAACCATTCACACACATTCATACACTGATGGCACAGCCAGGAGCAATTTGAGGTTGAGTATCTTGCCCAAGGATACTTCAACATGCGGACTGGAGGAGTTGGGAATCGAACCGCCAATCTTCCGATTAGTAGACGACCCGCTCTACCTCCTGAGCCACAGCCGCCCATTGAATTGTCTGAATTAAAGTACCAAATGGACATACTGATTGTCCAATTGGACAAATGTGAATGTATAATTTCTTTGAATTCTTCAGGCAGCTTTTGTTTGGTTTCTTAAAAGGTATATTTTAACCATGACTTTGGTTGTTCCCTAGCCATAAATTAAAACAAATTGTTTTAGTGCCTAAAACTAACAAAACCTTAATCATAGCATTGTCAGGATCATAAAACATTCTTATTTTTGAAAGTGTCGTCTTCCTGAAAGTGGCGTCAGATCAGAAAACACTTACATTTGTTGTTCTGGAAGGCATGGGCCAATTATGTATTTTCTCATTTAATTTGTAAGGACTTGTTGCACATTATGGGACAATGTCAATATATTCTGGTGTAAAGTCACAATTTTAAATGTGTGTTGCTCTAATCTAGACCCACAGGTTTGTATGATTTGGTGTAATTTTCCTTTTACTGGCTTACCTTCCAATTTAGCGTCACCCTTCGGCTGCCATTTAAAAGCGTCTTTGTCATGTTGACTTCAGGCTTATGTTCAAGCTCTGCAATAAAAACACAAATATTAGTGAGCAGGCTATTTCTGTTTTCATTTGGGGAAAATGGCTTCTTTAAAAAGTGATTTTGCACCCAGTTTGAGCCTCCTAATCTCACCTCTACAACTACAAAAGCATTTTTTAGACTGGAACTAATCTTACACATTTTACAGTTTGCAATCTGCAAAGGCAGGAAAGAGGCAACTGTGTAAATATTGAGGAATCAGAACCCTTAGAAATGTAATGCAGTGCAAGGCATTATGGTGGGAAAGGTGAGGACACATATTTCTGCCATTCAAAACAAGATATATGTTGACTTTTTGAATTAAGATTTATGACTTCCACTGTACACAGATAATTTCAGACCGGTAATCATACCTGACACCACAGTTCAGAGAGGACAGAATCTACAGTCACAGACTGGATCAGTCATTGGGGATTTGATGCTCTTCTCTTTTTTATGTCACTTTGTGATTCAGGTTTGTAAACCAATTGGACATTTACATTACATCTAGTACAGCTTTAACATGATTAAACACTCACTTTTTTTTGTCTAACGATATAAATGATCCAACAAAAATTATTTAATGATGGATAATTAAGTCTAAAGTGCCCCCCAAAAAAACATGATAGTTATAATCCATTCATTTGTTTAAACAGATAACATGATGATGACTTCACCTGCAGGAGCAATCACAACTGGAGACCAGTCACTCCACAGTGGGTTAGGGGCCAGTGTGGACTTATGTCTGATCTGAACCTGGTAAGCTGCAGGCTTTAAGAGATTCGCAATAATGACCTGGTCTGTTCAGAAAAAAGAGAGAGTAAGACATTTCATAAATTAGACATTTTACATTTGTGTTATTTTTCCTCTTTAAGTAGTAGCTTAATGTCAGGCTGAAAAGCCATGTTTCACTGCCTTCCCGGGTGGAATGTTTCAACTCAGTTGTAACCACACCCAACAGTGACATATTGACAGTACACCTTTACATCACTGCAGCAAAGTGAGAAGTTAAAGGTGCAGTGTGTAGAATTTAGTGGCATCTAGCGTAACGGACTTGGCAGAAATGGAATATAATATTCAAAAGTACGTTTTAATTAGTACTGAAAATAAGAATCATTGTGTTTTCGTAACCTTAGAATGAGCCCTTTATATCTACTTTATATCTATATCTACATGTTGCACCACCATGTTTCTACAGTAGCCCAGAATGGACAAACCAAACACTGGTTTTTCGCGAGTTTTGCAGCCACCATAGGTTCTCCTACATGCTCGGAAGGGGAGGGTGAGGGGAACACACACTAAATCTTACACACCAGTCCTAAACCAATGGACAACAGCAAAAACATAATTTTCTGCTGCCATTAAGTTAAAACAATGATGATATTCTGTTTGTGTGTTTTTTTTTCCAAATTTTCAACAAATCACATGAAAAGACCAAAGCCAACAATGAATTGATCCTACTAACCAGTATTTCCTTTGTAAAAACATACAAAACCACTGATGTGATCATTCAGTGTGTTTCAGAAATAGATTCACAAGTAGCAGAAAACAAATCACCCGCAACAACATGAAATAATGCTAATTGAACATTTCATAATATAAGACATGAGAGTACTCACACATAGAAGTCTTATTGATAGTGGTATTTGTTTCTCTCTGTAACAGCAAGATAAAAGGTTAAAATGATTATTTAAGAAAACAAACATATGATAGACTTTTAAATAGATTTGATAACAAATCACAATTATGTCTCACTTTTTCCCATGATTCTGTGGGGTCTTTATTCCGTCGAAACCAGACCTCGACTAAAGCCGGATATTCCTCTGCAGCCCTCCAGATCAAGTTGAGGTTGTTTTTTAACCAGGACACTGAAATATTTTGTGGTGCTTCATACTTAACTGTTGAGGAAAAGCAAAACATTCCATGTGTAGTGCTTTATTATGATTTTAAATGCAAAATTTACATTTGTGTTAATGTGTCTCAACTACATTGTTGTGTAAAATCAGAGGAGCATCCAGTACCTGTGTCCACGAGTGTAACATTGATCTTGGGTGACGTGCAGCTGGAGTTTCCTACGTGAGCTTCCACCCAAATATTAACATGCCGACCTTTAATCAGCTGTTCCTCTCCGTACCGAGACCAGGTCTTCTTAATGTTCAGAAATTTGTTTTCACTATGGACGTATATGTAGAGCTATGATTGCAGTGAAAACGACAAACAGAAAGCATCTCACAAATCCTCAGACTAGTAGATTGAAGGTGTGTATTCATTTGGGACATAACCTCAAGTACCTGTCCAATACTTGTGATGTTAGATTCAGAGCTCATTCCAACAGCTGCACACATCCACAAAATATTACAAAAAACAAAAACCACTAGATTATTTGTTGAGTAGATGTCACCGTTTTAAAGTATTGCAGCTTCATCACTGAACGATACTCACTCAAAGTAAAGATCAAATGTCACATCGCTCTCAGTCGTGTTCATGCTCCATTCACACATGTAAATGGTCTCATCAGCTTTTCTTCTGAAACACTGAGGACTTGAAGGAGCCTCACATGTCGACCCTTTGGAGGAGCACATTCCACAATAATTTCATTTATTAATCTATTTTACCACTTATTTTACCAGGTTGCTCCAGAAATAAACAAAGAGAAAACAGCTTCAGCAAAACGGACGCATACAAATACCTACAAAGCTGTGCAGCTACAGTTTTCATATCTTATTTAACCATTTATATATTGTAACTACAGTTTTAAATGTCTCATTCACTCTTCATTTTCTCATTTTATTTTATTTTATACTGCGAAGCACTTTATAATGTGTTCTACATTGCCTCAAATATGTATTCTGACAAGGTTAGAGGTTTGGGGTTTGGTCCATCAGTCTAAAAATTGAACCTCTCTGTCCCATTGTCCTGAGAAATCTCAAGCTCCAGACTGAGAAAACAAACATCCAATTTGTAAAACACTAACTTGGTAACATGTAAAATATCGGTTTAGACAAAACTATAAAGACTGGCACTTCAGTGAGGCTGCACAGAGCAATGCAGAGCGGATGCCAACCCTTAGTGGAAACCGCATGATGCTGATAAGCTAACCAACATTTTGTGGCTGATGTTACAATTTTACTGCAGAAGCTTTGTTACTTTCATATGTCTGATTAGTATCCTAGACTGTGTTGTGATATGATCAGATAGAGATTAACAGTAAACCAACAGGTAGATAAAGGCTGGATAACAAAGTTTAAAAAAACTGCAAAAAATAAAGGGTTTTCACATTTATTTACCTTTGCTGACTGTTGTAAGGAATATAAACATAGCAAGGTATCCATGTAGTGAACTCCAGCGCTTCAAACTTTCCATGAGGTATAGTGGAAAGTCTAGAAAGATCATCGTGCTTCAGAGTGTATAAGAGTCCATGTATTCAACCTGCCTTCATGTAACTCAGTTGTCTTTCTCAGAAATGTCAGAGAAGTTTCATGTCTCTCAGGTTATATGAGCTGCAGCAAAACCACAGTCAGGCAGGGGTGGGGGGGGAAGGCAGCATTTCACACACTGTCAGACAGACACAACAGCAATTCTGAAAGCGACGAATCTTTGAAGTCCTTTTGTCAATTTTTTTTTTATGTTAATTTCCCATCTATTGTTTTTGTTCGATTCAAGCTCACCATCAAAAAAAAACTGGAGGAAACTCTGAAAACTACGTGATAGAGTAACATAACTGAGTATGTGAGCTGCACCACACAAGGAGTTGGAGCAGGAGGGGAAAAATTTTAATTTAAAGAGTACAATTTGAAATTCAGTATGTACATTACAGTTACTAATTCCAGTAACGCTCTGTTACTTTGACAGTTTGGAGGTGGACATGTTTGCTGTCTTACCAGTAGTTTAATGTCCAGTATGTACTAGCTTGTTTCACGGGCTGGAGGTGTGGAGACATGGTTAGCTGCCACCAAAAGAGGACAAAAGCAACTCCAAAGTTGTCTTATTTGCATGTTGTGTCTTCTTAGATGGCTAATGTTACCCATTGGTAAGGCAAAATTTGTGAATCACCTGGTTGGGAGAGTCCCTGGGGCTAACATTAAAGCCTCTGGAAATTTGGCTTGAAATAGTAAAAATGCATGTATGATATCAAAGTTGAATGTCTCATTAGGCATCCACAGAAATCTGAGTGAACATAAGCATTCATAACTATTAGAAAACCTAGTTCAAAAAACAGCTCATTTTGCTGTTTCTCAAGACTGTGTAGGTGTGGCAGATCATGTTTTGATTGACACCCGCACCGGCTACTGGGGGCTGGCTAACTACAGTAGCTAACCACTTGGTTTCCATGGTGCGGAGCAGTGCTTCTAACTCACTGAGCCTTGCCTCCAACATGGTAAACATATTACATTTATTACATGTACCATTATCACTAAAGGAGGCAGAAGAATAGCTAAACATAAGACACACTGAGCAGGAGACAGCAGAAGAGGGAGAGGGAGAGAGGGAAGTCATTGCTAGCTGTTAAACTAAAGTAAATAGCAGATCTGAAAAGTGTGTAAACAACTATGTGATTAGTGAGAAAGTCACTAAAAGAAGGAGAGAGCTAAGAGTGCTTGAGCAGAACTAGAGTAAGTTTAAATGTACAGCGGGTAATTAGCCGCAGTAATGAAGAATATAGAAAAATTAACTGGGTTGAGATGCAGAAATGCTAACAATGACACAGAAACTCCAGTAACCGCAAATGAGACAATACATTTACTGCAGCACGTCACCTTGTTTATGATTGGGTCGCGGAATTAATTGCCTAATTTTCGTAATGAATGTCCGAGCATAACCACGCCCAATCCAAACCCAGTATCAGAGTACCAATAAAAACTTAATGACAATATTTTGAATTTGGATTGGATTTGGACTAATTTCTAATACTTTTTAGATGCTTAATATTATGTACATAAGACCCTAAATTACATAGTTAGAAGGCTGTTGTGGATTTGGGTTTCCAGTGGCTTTAAGCTAGCTGTTGGTCCATTAAGCGGCAGTTTCCCATCTTTCCTCAGATAATAACCTTATAATGAAAGGTTTTCTGCAACTCTGTTAATTACTTGTAATACAGTATGTTTCAAATTGGTATGTAAACAATGTTCAACTATTGAAAACAGTAACAGCTAACAACCAACAATACTTCCAGCTTATGTTGGAAGCTCCTCCTCGTCTTACATCCTCATTCTGTTCCTCATTTCCCATTTATACAAGTTACAGTTTCATAACAAATCACTTACACTTTCACTTTGAAAAGGTGACTGTTTCACTGACTCTTTTGAAAAAACACTCAAACTTGACTTTAATCTGTTCAGGTATCCATTTTAAATGCTTATTTCTCATATTTTGGTTGGTTTGACCAAATATATAATTTTGTTTAGAGCTCTCTTCCTCCTCGGCAGATATGATCAGATGTGTATTTTTTCAGTTGGATCCCTTTTAAAACCTTATTTTATGTTTTAAAAACTTTTGTGTATCAAGAGTAAAATTCACACCTCAAGCTCTCATCATTACATATAACGGCAGTCTGGATATGTGTGTTTATCTGTCAGCGTGTGTTAACAGATCAGGTCACACAGTCAATAAAAATGTTTGGTGATGATTTGAGTCTTGCTTTAAGTGATGAGGTGGATATTAATAGAAAATGAGTGTGTAAAGTGTTAAATATTCATTTGACTTGACCTGTATTAAAGTTTTAATCATATTGGAAAGACTATTGACCATTAAGTTCTTGTGTCACCAAAACTTAGACAAGCTTTGCAGCAACGTTGCTCACAGTGGCACAAACCTATCTGAATAACAACTAACTGTACTGAACATACTGATGACATTATAGACATTGAATTCTGCAACAACTAAAGAAATGAAATCAGAGGAAAGAAAGATCTTTGCAACAACAAGAGACATCAGCTAAAAGGAATTCTTGGTTTACATTTACTGTGTATTTGTGAAAATAGATGCTCTGAAGGTATTTGTGATGTAACATCATAGTATACAGTTTATTTAGCAGTGTTAAAATAGGGATATGTAAGATAAAAGACATAACGTTTAAAGACAAAAGAACCAGAGATTTCAATCCAATATTTATAATCTATACAGGTGGAGTTGACACATAGCGGAAGTCTAACTCTACAGACTGTTAGAGTCAGCCTCCTCTCCTTCAGTGTACTCCACCTTCCAGTCAGCCTTAAATTTTCTCACATCGTCACTGCTGTGTAGGAACTCCTCCCATTTGACTCCTGCGTTGTTCCACATCACTTTGATGTCCTTCTGTGTGATGCTGCTGGACAACATGGTGAAGATTTGAGCCAGAAGCTCACCAGCTAGTCCAAGAGGCACAAGAGTTTTGATCTTCCCAAAGAGCTGTGCCATGGAGACGCCTCCCTCATGCAGCACGGGCCAGAGGAGCTCAGCGATGCAGAGCCATATTTCAGGAACATCTGTGGAAATGTAGTCCTCAACCTCCAAGATCTCTTTCAATCCTTTAAAGAACTGCTCTGTGTGCAGGACCCCCGATTTGACTAATGTAAACAGCAACCGGCCCGCCTGCCTCTGCGCCTGCTGCTGCACTCGAACGTCAAGTCCACAGTGTTCCTGACAAAAACATGGAGGACAGATGCGCTGTTGAAGTGTGACATGATGTGCTGTGCCTCTTTCTACAGAAAGTACAAATTTAAGATAAAAATGCTCCAAGATTTTGATTTTGATTAACTTTATTTCAAAACATGTATAAAACAAACAGCCCCCTCTCTAATGCTCAATTCATAAACCTACATAAAAATATTAGTGTTTATCACACATCTGAATACATTTATCTGATGATCAACAAAAACAATAATAACAGCATCCACCACAGTGTCACAGTAATGAGAGAAGCAACGCCCCCTCCTCATCCCTGTACCTCTCAAAAACAATTTTTTGTACCTCTTTTTGAATTGATACTACTTCTGCTTTCCTTAAGTTCTTCCTCTAACCCATTCCACAAATTCACCCCACAATTTGAAAAACACATACTTATGAGAGTGGTACGAACACAATTTTTTTTTTTAATTAAATTTTCTCTTAAATTGTCCATGAACTTCATGGCCTGTGATTTTAAAAACAGTTTGTTAGTGTGTTCACAATATCCAACATTATTAACTATTCTTATGGCTCGTTTTTGTAGTATGCATAATGATTGTATGGTGCTTTTGTAGGTGTTTACCCATACCTCCACACAATAATTCAAATATGGTAATACAAGTGAGACATACAGAATGTACAATACTTTATGATCCAGAATGTGTCTTGTTTTTCCTAGAACTCCAACGCTTCTTGCCAACTTTGTTCTCATATGAGGTTTCCAGCAGATTTCACAAATTTATTTTTATATACTCGTTCAATGTCGATGTTTTGTTTGAATTTAATGATAATTTGTTTCTGTCAAACCGCATTTTAACCTTTTCATTTCTGCTGTAGATCAACTCCAAAAGCTGCTGTAAATTCTCCCCAGAACAAAAAATATTTGTGTCATCTGCAAATAAAATGATAGATACTGTTGAAGATACTGTTTTAAAGCTAAAAGCTAATACTGTAGGTCAAAGAAACTGTTACAGTTACAGTTACTGAGACAGTAGAATGAATGAGGTGAAATAATAAGACACATTTGATAAAGTAAAATACATAAATAAATGAAATATCTCCAGCTTCGGCCCTTTTTCCACAGTCAAATTATATATTCCAGAGTTAAAGGACATACTGTAGCTGTCAATGTCCTTTTCAGTAGGAAAGAGTGTGCAACACTTTTTTCCTACTCTCAAGTCTACTTCCAGTGATCAGCACCTCACTACAACCCTTGGTGTGTATTCCTTTTCCATTATATGATGATGCACTTTTGTCACTTTATGTCTCTTTTGTTAGAGAAATAAAGACACCTTTAAGTGTAGTAAGGCTTCACATCAACGATATGTGATGGGGATTTGTCTTAAAAAAGTCTTTTAAATGATTGTAAAGCAGATTGTAAAGGAATGATTTAGGTCAAATGTTTAGTCTTGAAGAATGGCTACTGAATTAAACTGAAGATAATTTAAAAAAAAGACTGAGTCACACATATAAAAAGAGCATTTTATTGGAATCACTTTTTTTAGTATCCAGAAAGTTCAAATAATGTCATACAGCTCTGACAAAATGATTTGGACCAGTGATTATTACTTGGTCCTTGTCAGTATTTAATTCCAGGAAGTTTTCATAACATTTCGATTGAAGAAGAGATACAATTGTGTTTAATCAGTGTTAAATGTGTAAAATGAGACATTTCCGGATTTGATCTAAGGGTATTAGGTAAATTAAAAACAGAAAAGGGCCCAAATTGGAGCCCGTGAGGACCCTCACTGAAAACCTCCTGTTGAGAATATGATGCACACCTTTTGGCAGCTGAAGCTGAGATGTCAGCCAACTTCATCACTTCAATCACTTCATTAAGATGTGATTTTATTATTGTGGTTATGTGGTTTAACTGTGGTCTAACAACACTTAGAGCAAACAGTGTCCGTCTCTTTACTGTCAACTGTCCAATGGGATGTGTAATGGGCACCTTTAAATTCAGTCATGTCAGAAAATTTTTTATTTTTTTGTCACATAATAAGACTGTGAATGATGCCTTTAAGGTCTAATGCACTTTATACTTGTATTCAGGGGTTAAATTGGGCCAGAGCACACTGGAGCTGAGCTTCACCTCCTTCACAGTTCACAGTGTTTTTGGTGTGAAACATCCACTTTCAGACAGTGTCTCACACTGACCAAACAAATGTATAACGTAGGCTCCTTTTCTTTGTATTTATGAAATAGCTGTGGCCATCACACAGCTACAGGATCCATACGTGTGTCTCCAAACTGAGAGAGGGGATGTACACAACTAACTCATGTGGCACAGTAGCGTAATCTTCTGATGTTGCATTGGGATCTTACCGTAGCCTCATTATGCTTTTCTGCACAGCAAACATTTCAGCTGTTACACACAGATCCTTCGTTTATACAGTGAAATCACTGGGAACAAAGCAGCCATGCTCAGGATGAGTCCAGCACCATCAAAGCTGTGGGTACATATAAAAAAATCTTTTCCTCTGGAGAATCACAACATTGTTATTCTGGCATGGATTGTGACTTTTAATGTGATAATATTTGCAGTACTGCCATTACTGCACACATGGAACATGTGTACAACATGATCTGTTAAAAATTACAGATCGTAATAATGAAAACACAAGTCTATATGATACCGTAGTTGCCTTAGTGCAACATGTGTATTTTCATACATGAACAGGGATTTTAGTGTTTTGTGAACCCTTAATTCGATGCAAAAAACAAACAAAAAAATACCTGCAGTGTATTTGGGTATAGGCCTACATATTTGGGGTGTTGAATTATTGTCTTTTGGGACTTTTCACTTTCTCAAATTCATTTAAAGGTTCACTTCACCCAAATTACAAAAAATGTAATAAATTAAAAATGAAAATTTTTCTCCCTAGTGGTAAATGATTCACTCTATGTTACATGTTGAAAAAAGTTGTCCAACAGATGGCAGGAAAGATGCTTCTGTGGGTTTGTTTTATTTGGGAGTATCTGAGTCTGAATTATTCACATTTCATCTTTCAAAAAAATGACTCATAATCAGCAAGATTAATATAATATTGGATTGTAAAACAGGGGCTTAGAAAAACATGTAATACTGTATGTCTGTTTGTTTGTATTTCTAAAATAATGAACACTTGGATGTAGATGTCTAAACCTCTAAACTTGTGTTTTTTAATAGGACATGTTGCACCTGATGATAAAAGTGATATTTATGTCACAATTTATGTCTTTAATTTTTTGTTTTATCCTTTTTAAATGTGTTAAGACTTCTCCTTTATCTATAATATCATAAATATAGTTTTCTTGGTACTGATACTCTCATGAGTTTAATTCAGATCAGTGCTGCGGCTCTCTGTCACCAGAGGGCAGTGTCACATACTGTTTAGAGGGAAGTGTGTCAGTATACACATACAGGAAGATATTTACAGTTTTTGGGGTGCTGGCTCCTCCTTGAGGAGGTTCCAGGGGGTCCCCAGCAAAAAGGGGATTAATTCATTTTCAGTATAATTAAATCCATAAGTAACACAACAACAGAATGTATGACTATTTTGGTCATGAGTTTCATACACTGTGTAATAAAACATCTAAAAGCAAAAATCTTATCAGATGGGGGTCTGTGGTCTAATTTGTGTCAGTTTAGGGGTCCTTGACATGAAAAGGTTTGAGAACCACTGGTGTAGAGAGGCTGATCAGTAACCATGAGGTGATTACTATATGTAATTAGAGAGGGACACATGGAAGGAAAAATGTCAGCTGCAGTTTAAATTGTCATTTGTAGAGATTTCACAATCATTTGAAGTTGAAAAATTGTAAATTGTCATTCCATTTGATTCTATATCCAACAAGTCACAGTCACAGTTCATAAGCAGACAGATGTTTGAAACCCGGTTAGGAAAAGGTTAACTGCACTGCAACACTCCCAAAGAAAATGTAATTATGAAACATAATTATTAAGAAAAAGGTAGCACTCGACTGGTAAAAACGAAACAGAAGTTATGGCTTCCCGTGGAAAGCCGCAGCGGATTTGTTGGTCCATCAGTTATAAATAAAAGAAAAATCCCCAAAATGATTACAACATTCTGTGACTCTTTCCCTTTTTTGACCATTGGAGTACATACGTCTTCCTGAATTTGTTTTAGGGAACAAACACATTGCAGACAACTGTTTCCTCTCTAAAAATCACAGTCAGGATTATTAGAAACAGAACGTCATAATTTCAGCATTTGCTAGTGTATGATGTTTAGTGGCTTCTTTTTTTCATCAAAGAATTAGCAGAATAATTTAAGTCACATAAAACAATTGTCACAGAGAGGAGTAACTTCACTCAGCTGGAGGGTCCATGTTGAAAGTCTCTGCTCCAGACTTCAACAGTGGATGTATTTTGTAGATGTAGACTTAGGATCTATGGAGTTGAGCAGAAGTTCATGTTACTATTATATGTGTATATGCAAACTGTATATGTGTATGAAAGCTATATGCTGTTAAGATGTTGATGTTTTTTCACATCAACATTAAAGTACATCTTATCTTATCTCTGTTGTTGGTTGTCCAGAAGCCAGAAATTCAGTCATCAGATTCAATGACTTCATTACTGGACATTGGTGAACTACCATATCAACCACTTGTGCATATATAATGGTATATTATACAGTACATTATATTATTAACTATATTCTCAGATATATATTCAGCAGATTTCTACTTATATAAAGTGACCCTCTTTCTGACTACAGATCCAGGGTGTTATCATGTATGATCATTCACTCGTACATTCATAGGTGTCCATGTGAGCTCTCTCTAGAGGTGAAATAAGAATATTAATGGACACTGAGGGGAAAATTGCAAAACCACAATAATATAAATTTCTCTCGCTAACTTCTGAAACCTTTCCATTATTAGATTCAGAGCAGAGCTCATTGCTTTTTCTGCTGACATCAAGTGGAAAAAAGGATCTCTAGGTTGATAGCGCTGCGGTCTGTGATCATTAAGGTTATACGCAAACAGGTGTTATTTACGGAACACAAAATGTTTTGAGGAAATGTGTTGTTTTTTTTTTCAATATAATAATTTACAGTTAATATATCAGCAATTGGCAGTCAATAAGCATGCAACAATCTACCTTTAGCAAAATAAATTATTAATAATAATAATGAAGAAAAACTCTGTATGTGATATTAGACAAAGACTGCGCACAAATTGTCAGCTATAAATAAATGTAGTTATCATTTATCAAGTAGAGAGAGATGGATGTGTAACGGCTCACTGAAAGAGGTTGGGCACTCAAACAGACAAAACAAGTGAAAGGTAAAAGCAAAGTTTTACACTGAAAAGCAGCAGCAGTTTTGTTGGTCCATCAGTTATAAGTAAAAAAAAATCCCCAAAATGATTAGAACATGATTTGTTCAACAGCGGATGTATTTTTTACGTAGACTTAGGATCTATGGAGTTGAGCAGAAGTTCATGTTACAGTTTTACCATGCAGTATTACAGAGTATTATAAGATATGGTTGAAATCAGAGATCGTTCATCTGGTACAGACTGCTATGAAAATTATGGCGGTTAAAAAACACTCATCCCTCCAAACTATTTATAAGCAGTCTATTATCAGACAGGTACGTTCTCCACCCAGAGTTCCAGCTCTTACCTTCTGGTAGAAGATTCAGGGTTCCCAAGAGCAGGCTGAACCATTATAAATGTTCATTCTTGCCTATTTCCATTGAGCTTCTCAACACTAACATGTAATGTAGGTGTTGGCAATGAAGGTTGTGCAATATGTCGCCATTGTCAGTAGGTATGTATGTGTATATGTGTACAGACAAACTCTTGTATATGTGTATATGCAAACTGTTTATGTGGGTGGGAACCATGTGCTGTTAAGATGTTGATGTTTTTTCTTTTACTATTCTGTATGTATGATTTTATTTTCTGTGGAACTGCAGAACAGAGTCCAGAACAAATTTTCTTATCTTATCTTATCTTATCTTATCTTATCTTATCTTATCTTATCTTATCTTATCTTATCAGAGCAGACATACAACAGAAGCAGCTAGTGAAGAAGTCATATCACCATGCTGCATGCTGGGATAATAGACAGGGTATTTTGCATTTAATTTCCTTTTTTTTTTTGGTGATTATTACTTTTTTTTTTTGAGAAGTGCAGACAAGGTTTATTAAACTTCTTTGCTGAAATGTGTTGCTAGTTGTCCAGAAGCCAGAAAGTCAGTCATCAGATTCAATGACTTCATTACTAGACATTGGTGAACTTGTCTACCCCTTGTGCATATATAATGGTATATTATACAGTACATTATATTATTAACTATATTCTCAGATATATATTCAGCAGATTTCTACTTATATAAAGTGACCCTCTTTCTGACTACAGATCCAGGGTGTTATCATGTATGATCATTCACTCGTACATTCATAGGTGTCCATGTGAGCTCTCTCTAGAGGTGAAATAAGAATATTAATGGACACTGAGGGGAAAATTGCAAAACCACAATAATATAAATTTCTCTCGCTAACTTCTGAAACCTTTCCATTATTAGATTCAGAGCAGAGCTCATTGCTTTTTCTGCTGACATCAAGTGGAAAACAGGATCTCTAGGTTGATAGCGCTGCGGTCTGTGATCATTAAGGTTATACGCAAACAGGTGTTATTTACGGAACACAAAATGTTTTGAGGAAATGTGTTGTTGTTTTTTTTCAATATAATAATTTACAGTTAATATATCAGCAATTGGCAGTCAATAAGCATGCAACAATCTACCTTTAGCAAAATAAATTATTAATAATAATAATGAAGAAAAACTCTCTAAACTGTATGTGATATTAGACAAAGACTGCGCACAAATTGTCAGCTATAAATAAATGTAGTTATCATTTATCAAGTAGAGAGAGATGGATGTGTAACGGCTCACTGAAAGAGGTTGGGGACTCAAATAGACAAAACAGGTGAAAGGTTGTGTCATAATGCAAAGCAAGATCGACAACAGGCTAGGAAGTCAGAACAGGAAACCAAGTCCAAAGGGGCAAAGCAGCAGAAAAAAAGTCCAAAAAGGCACTGTGTGGGCAGTAACAGAGCAGGCAGAAACAAGAAACAAGAAGGCTGGGACCCCACCAAGGGCTCCATAGATAAATCTAAGAGGTCGAATGATGATTACTTGGATCAAAATATGATCAAATGTATGACAGAGAAAAATATGTTTAACTTTCATCAGTGTTTCTTTTCTATATTGTTTTTTTTTATTGTTTTTATGGCAAAATACTGGATGTTTTCACCCCTTCAGGCCACTAAAAATCCTGAAGAAAAAGTCACCCTTTTGTTGAACTACTCACAACTAAGGCCAGAACCTGTGATGAGGAGTCACAAGTAGACATTGATTCTTTTTAAAGTACAGGTCACAAGGCAAAAAAGAAGACAACATGGCAGGAAAGTGGTGTGGTGAGTGTGGAGGACAGTTGATGATAAAAAGTAGAGCAACTGCAGGACAGGAAGGTAATGACTAAATACAAGACAAATGGTACAAAATGTCATAAACTGCCTCTGTAATCATTGCAAGTTAGTTACATACATTTCAACCTTTCTGTTCTTATAATAAATCTGATATAATAAGGTAATAATAACTTCTCCAGGAGAAATAAACATACTGCAATTAATTTAGGTTGAAAACCTGCATGTTGTTGTCATATAAACAGCCTGCTGTTGTCTGCATTCAAAGATGCAAGATGCAGCACAGTTTTGGAAAAGCAAGGTCTGGTTTGTTTATGAGAAACCTCGGTACAGTAGAGGTGGGTGTCATGTTGTGCAAAGTGCAACTACATAATGCTTGTGACAGTGCAACAGTTAGTGCACAGCAGCAAATAAAGTGAATTTTCACCTCCGTGAAGTGGGAGGCAAGAGCTGTGCAGCAACACTTCTCTTGAGTGATTGTCTTCAGGGGTACCTGAATCACTTTACTTTATTTTGGTTTCAGTTAAGGCCTCTGCTCCTACAAAAACTGAGCAGACTCATCAAATATTTCAAGTGTCACAGAAGTTAAAGTCCCTCTCCACTCAAAAATGTGTTTTATTGTTACTTCATTTGGATGTTTGAGCTTCACTGTGCAGAATGGTGTATGTGCAGAGTTTGACACTAGAAGGCTGTTTTCACATTAATCTGCTGAAGGAAGAAAGTTTCTCTGTGCTCACCTTAAATTTGGGTTGGAAGCCAACCCTGGTCCAGTATGCAACTTACACAAGTATAATGAAAACACTTGAAACCTTGAGCGTACATATACTGAGAATGGACTTTACAGTGCAGTAGAGAATCTCTGGGACTGTAGTCGTTTGGTGGCAGAGCAAGGTAAATCTGGGTGTCATTTTGATAGTAGATGTTAATCAACCATAATTTGGCTGTTACACGTAACTGTTAAAAAACAGAGGACCAAGAATTGAACCATGGGGAACTCCACACCTCATGTTGGTCTTCTTGGAAACATAACTGAGACAAAGTAGTTCCTGTCCTGAAAATAGGACTTGAACCACACAAGTACTGCAGCCAAGAGCCCAACACAGTTGTTCAGTCTGTCCAGTTGTATTGTATGGAAGCCCTGTGTCCTAGATATTACATAAACATATACATAATTACATATAAACTTGATTGTTTTCTCAATTGTTATGTTGGCAAATGTAATCACGGCCTGGATTATGTTCACAGGTATCGTTTTTTTGCTGGTAGATAACGTTTTCAATTATTTTGCTTACAAAGAAAGATATATTGGTTTGTAATTCGTGATGTAATTCGCATTCTGACTATTATGTTTACATTATATTATGTTAAGCTTTTGGCTGAAAATCAAGACAGCAGGTGGACAAACCTAAGATGATGCACAGTTTGCTCCAGAGTTCTGTAGTCAATAGCATTAAATGCTGCCCCTTTTACCAAAATCCTTCCGTGTGATTGTAGATTAGAATTTAATTTTTTGCATGACATTGAACTTTTAATGGCTGATCTAATAGCATGAATTTTGAAGTCAGCAAAGTCATTGCATTTATAATTTATATGTAGGAGCATGACTGTATATGACCAATGTGCACAGTATTGAGTGTATCATGTGAGACACGAGCATATTCAGGGTTTGAATTCAAATTTTCCTCCTGGCACAATAAAGACTATCTATCTATCTAGAAAGCAGTTGTTAACATGCACAACTATAAAATGAATGCAGTGGAGAAGATTAAAGGAATTAATCTTCCTTAAGGGGTTTACCCTCCTCTACCTGAATGAGAGAAAATGGCTGGCCACTCATAGCATGTTTCTTTTTTCCTTATGTGGGCTGTTATCCAGTTTTACTTAGAAATGAAACTGTCTTGTTTTGTTGCACTGGCTGAAACCATAACCTAAAAAGTAAAGCAGACCCATTCAAGCTACTGTGAGCCACACTGCAACAGGGCTGACTTCAGCATTTTTGGGGGCTCAAGGCGAAATCGAAAGTGTTTCAGTCTTTGTAGTGTTCATATCTAGGTTTCATTCTATTAAATGCTGAACTAGCATCTGCATCCGGGACCCTGTATGCAACCTCAGAAAGACAACACCATGTAGGTTACATGGAAAAAACAAATGGTGGGGTTATAGGTAATTTATGTACTTGGGTCAGCCCCACTGATGCACTAAAATGAGCTTCTGGGTGAGAACCCTGTAAGCATGGTGGATCAGTGCTGCATGACTTGACCGAAGGTTTAACTCCATCAATACGATTATTTCTGCCTGCTAAGCTGCTCTTCTTCAGAGAAATGTTTGAATAACTATGACATGGAGAAATGAAAGAGGAGCAGAAACCCAGGTACAGATGCAGACAACAGCAAAAGTGGACATCAGCAGCTGTAATTGTGAGACATATCCACGATTTAACAAGTTGGGCATGCAACTTACTTAACTTTTTTACTACTAAAACACACTGTGAAGCATGCTCAATGCATTTCATTGCATTTTATACAATACCTTGAACATGCACTGCTGCAGTCAAAGCAAGTATTTTCTCTTAGTTACAGGACACTCAAAGTTCCAACATTGATGAACAACGGGCATTATTAGCATAAAAGAATAAAGTAAATTAAATTACTAAAACAGGACTGACAGGACAAGAGACAAACAATGGCCACAATGCTTGGTAGTTTTCAGAATGATTTATTTCTTTTACAACAGTAGAAGGTTTTTAGAGTAGAGAAGAACCTCCAGTCTGTGTTTTATTGCGTGATACTGTGACCAACTATTTTAAAAACATCATAATTTGCTGACTTGGTGGGTTATTTTTTTCTTCGTTAGTAACAGCCAACATCCGGGATGAATAATCAACCTTTTTGTCATTGCCACTGGTGAACAGATGTTTTGGGTGAGTTTAACAACCTAATACATGAATAACACACTGAGAACTAAATCAATACTTTGTCTGACAAATCTATCAAAACATCAATAAGCACCTGCCAAAAGAGAACTTCAGAGGCCACGCAATGTATAATGGCAGTGAGATAGTGTCAGGAAGTTGTTGTATATGTAAAACTGGTGTGAAAGTGTCTAACTGTCACCATACAGTAAATGGAAAAAAATCACACCGGTGAACTGTGAATATATAGTACTGTTGAGCTGTTAGAAGATCTCTATCTACAAATAAAGTTTCAACTTGTTCCAAAGACTGTTTCATTTCACTGATGGTTCTCAGTTTTGTGATAAAAATAGAGAAAAGGTCAATCGAAACTGTGATAGATAGCAACAAAAACAAAAACAGTGAAAGAAAAGATGCTAAAGATATCTCACCTCCTCACAAAAAACCCCCAAAAGACAAAAACAGAAATAATTACCAAGTCAGAAACATCACTACAGAAAAGTACAGTATTGGAGTCCTAATTTAACCCAGACACTCTACAGAAGTGTAGTTATATATTTGGTGGCAATGTTGAAGGTACTTTAGCTTTACTGTGGATTAAAGGATAAGACCGGCATTATTCAATATTTCTTCTTCTAGCTAATTTGTCCTTAATAAAGACATAACTCTTTCTAAAACTGGCTAAACAATTTATAGTTTAAATTAGAAATCAGATTTTAAAAAAGCTATTTTCTAAAACATCACTATTTTCAGTGGCAGATTAATGCACATTTGGTGCTCTAATGAGTGTTTACGGCAGCAGGATGGTGTATGTGGGATTGACCCACTTTATGCGATGTTAGCATTCATAACTTATTTTACTGTGATGTTTCTACTGTTTCTACTTAGTTACTGTTACGTTTGTCTACCTTTGTCTTTGATTGAGCCGTGTGAGGAATTTTATATTATATTATATATATATATTTATTATATATATATGAATCTAATGGAGGTCTATGGCACAGACAAATAAACTACATCAGGCTTTGGATACACGGGCAATTCTTGTTAGTAGGCTCAACTCATTGTTGTTTGTTGACAATAAAAAATATACAGAATATCACCAGACTTATCCTTTATAGTTTTAGTGGCCAGATGATCCTAGATGAAGAGCAAACAAAAACCAAACCAAATCAAAAAGTTGGTTTGTCACTGTAACGATATCTGTGCTAGCTTAAAGTTTGCCACAGCAGCTGTCAACATCAAAATCTCACGACCACCAAAAAACAAGCGACACCCACCTACTTCAGGCCCCGGTGTCATTGTGTTTCTTTCCCCTCCAAACTCCTTTGTTTGTAATTTATTACAAGGAGCTTACAGGCTTGGAGAGAGCATTTATCACACTTACTAGAAATATATTTTTAGGTTATATACAGTATAAGTCATCTTGCAAACTTTTACTCAAACCAATAAAGACCAGCTAGTTTACATTCAGCAATACATCACACTCGTCTCTTTTCTGGGAGATAGCTGACAGCAGCGTATTCTGTATCATTTGGATTCATCTCTAAAACTGCTGGAGGTCTTTTGGGAAAGTCCAGGACGCTGTAGACCAGCGAGGGTGCAGGCACATTATTGGGCGCCACAACTATTTCCTGCAAAGATAATTAAAGTCAAGCTGAGGAATTTATGATGATGTTTCAAATGTTTACTTTGACATTTACATCTTTAAATGAGTTCTCACCTGTACTGTGGGATTAGAGCTATGTTGTTGTCGTTGTTGTTTGTCTGTATAAGAAGCAAAACAAGTGAAATATTGAGTCAGTCAGCGAATTAATCAACTTCCACTGTAAGTCACATGTACAGTGTATGCATGGCTAAAACTGGTGGGGCAGTTTAAAAAGTTAAGTTAAAAAAACAACTAACTTTAAAACAGCAACCACCAGTGTTCACAATAATATGCTGAGAGATCTGTCAGTCAAGCTAACACACACCACAAAACAGTGCACCAATTTTTCAGTAATGAATATTTCTTTATTAACAATGGCCCAAAAGACAAGGTCTAATGTAAAAGGGGCCACTCATGGTGACAAACCCACACATTATCACCCAACTCTACACAGTTCCCCTCAGCTCTACAGAGTTTAGTGTCTTTCAGCTCTTTGTTTTGGTTTTACGGGCCCAACTTTACTGTTTGATTCACTCTTACTGCTTACAGTGAGAAAGTCATTTAGTTTTCAGCAAAAAGCTCTAAGAAACCCCACTGTACACTAGATACTCAGCACCAAACGGCAGACAGACAAAGTTAGTGACTAGTTTGCAAACATAGTGAAACATTTAGCAGCTAAAGAGCTGCGTATTTTCTTCCAGAGAGAATTAAAAACCTTAATGTCTCCTTCAAGAAATAGTTCAAGATTTGGAGAAATACGCGTTTTCTCTTTCTTGCAGAGACTTACATGAGCAGATCGACTTATCAATCTAATGTCTATGCGTTAAGTACGGAGCTAGAGCCAGGAGATTATTATCTTAGCTCAAGATAAAGATAGCTAGTCTGGCTCTGTTCAAAGTTAAAAATCCACCTACCAGCACCTCTAAAGATGACTAATTAACATGTATGTGTGTGTTAAATTTGTACACAAACAGAAATGTAAAAATTACAGTTCTCAGTTCTCACAGTTGTTTCTTTCAGTCCACTCAGTAACAGTTACATCTCTGCAGCTTCTCTGCTGGTTGCCTGGCAACTGTGACAACAGTGACAGGAAGTCACTGCTGTTGTTTGCCAACAACATTTGTGCTTTTATTCCTTGTGAAACCACAAATTATCATTATTACATTAATGTTTGTTTATGGATTAATCAAACAAGATTTCAACATGTTAAGCTTTAGAGGTGCTGGTTGGCTCATTCTGTTACCTTTGGACAGAGCCAGGCTAGCTGTTTCCCCCTGTTTTCATTCTTTATGCTAAGCTAGGCTAATCACCTCCTGACTCCAGCTACATATTTAATGCACAGACACGAGAGTGCAATCTATGTTGTCATCTAACTAACGGCAAGAAAGCACTCGTAAGCATATTAATACATTAATCAGTGCTTTAAATTTAGAACAGCTGTAGTGATAAATGATAGAGGTTTATCAATCGAGCCTATTTTCTATCAAATAGTGGTCAAAATAAGTTATAATATGTAGTTATATATGAAGTAAAACTTTATATTTTTGTTACAATTTGATTAAGTGTGACTTTATCATTGGTTTTCTTTTACTTTTAGCTCTCATACACACCTGCACCACTGGTTAAAAAAAAAAAAACAAAACACGCCCTTTGTGATCTCGCAGTGCAAATAAGCATAAACATAAACAAAGTGCAGAAGAGTACACTTTATCACCACCATCTGTCATTTGGTTGAGTTGTGCTATTTCCTTTGCTTGAGTGTTATCTGTGGACAGCGCGGTGGACCTGGTTACCATGACATGATGCAGGAGCGCACAGTCAGCAAAAGCCTACACTTACACTGACGGGAAATTATTGAATGTGGTTTCTGAGGTCACAAGGACTGTCAAAATATTTCGGAGGCAATGTTCCTACTCAAAGTAGGGCAGAGGGGTTTATCTCTGAAGTGAAAGTGCATTCGTAATAGTGAACAAATAATGCAAGCTTCTTTTTTTTTTTCCACCCAGCCCTCTGTGATAGTAGGCACATTTACATTTGCATGCACTAGAGGAGCACTTCTTTTCAGAAGCTGTGAATCATCACATGTATCAAAAGGATGTGAAACTGCGATGTGATGTGCATTTTTGAGCGTCTAACCGCACAACTGCACATTTTTTCCACAGAATAACAATTATTCTACTTATCTCGACTTTGTTCACTTGAACAGTTTTGAAAATGCGATGGACGGCAGCCCTTAACAGCTAATTTAACACTGGACTAAAAAGAAAAGAGTTAGAAAAGAGTTCCAGTATCATATATCCAGTTTTCTAGTGTGTCACCTCAAAGATTAACATTATATTTTAGATATTATGAAATCAGATGATACTGCAGACTGAGCATCTTAAAATAAGCTTCATTTTCTATACCAGCTAAATTACAAGCAACCAACAGTCAGTGTATGTCAAAGTTAGGAGTCCATTGCCTGACAACAGACATAACATAATATCCCCTGTGGACTCTCAATTATCAAAAGTAAAACAAATACAGAGGAGAAGATTATTTTTGGATCGTAATTTCTCCCTACCATCGGTTCTCACGAGACACCAGATGAACCAAGGAAGTACTGCAGCCGACAGCACTACAGATGAAACCACAAGGACAGTGACGATGCGAAAGGAAAACAAACTGGAAGTTCCATTGTAACTGGGTACTGTGCTGTTAGTCAGCACTGGAGAACCTGTAGGAGTTAAAAGGAAAATGTGAAATTAAGGACTCTTGTTTCTGCAGCAAAATAATAACTTTCTCATCAACATGTTATTACTATACAATACAGTACCTTCTCCTCATGGTGCCATGGTAATAACTGTTCAAAAGGACCTGAATGATTTGTGTTGTTTGGCTGCATTTTTATTATGCACAATTAGAGACCGATATACACATTTGTATATTAAAAACTAAATAGTAATTTAAGACACTTTCACTCTCTTGACTGACCATTTCAGACACTCAGCATACATATAAGCCTTTCCCCAGCACTGTCACTAGTGCACTGTTGAGCAAATAGCATCTAAAATGTGAGACAATGAGAAGGCTTAGCAGATCTTAAAAGAAAAAAATGAGTAATCATAAAGGTCATTATTCTTCTTATTATTTTATACTTTTCTTATAAATCCCTTGTAAAGACCGAAACCAATAATGTCCAACTGTCACTACTTTATGACTTCCCTTTGGAAGCCCATTCCTTCCGACTGAAGAGGTACATTTTTTCAAACAGTCACAAAACTATATATTGAAAAAGGCTCAGTAATTTCATAAAACAGAGTAAATGTTGCTCAGACAGGAGTAAACAGTGCATTTGTTGGGGACTATTTTCAGACATGGATGAATTCACAGTAGGTCCACTGGTGAGTAAATGCGGCAGCAGAACGGTGTATGTGGGATTAACTCAAAATAGACTATAGTGCCTGTTAGAGTTTGGCAAAATGAAGATAAATGAGACAATAAAAATGTTTCTACTGGAAATCTAGCCATACAGTTTATACTTAACATTTCCAGCTGTATTAGACCTTTGTGGTCAATGTTGCAAATCAATGAGCAGGCCTACTTTAACCCATTATTGTTGTTTTTATATAATTTTTGCATGTATAAAGCAACTTTTTAATTTTTTAAAATTTCTCTATGTTCTTTATCTGCATCTCATTTTCTCTATGTTGAGATATGTGTGCTGAAATTGCATTGATATTTTCTGGTATTGTGTTTTGTGAAGCACCTTGTTACTCGTAAGGCGCTGTAGAAATAAAGTTACTTTAAAGTTAAAGTTATTTACTTACTTAGTCAGGCATTTAACTGGCTGCATGAGGAATAAATAGACATTCCCACCTGGTTATATTATCCATAAACAGTTTCTCAGCAGAAATGTTATTGGGTGCTCAGGATGTAGAGTGGGTCATTCATTAAACACAGGGACGGGGGTTTGATCCCAAGTTCCTCCTGTGCACATATCAAATGTCCTTGCAGAAGGTGTGTGAATGTATGTGAATGGGTAAGAATGAGAGGCAACGTAAAGCACTTTGCCCTGCTAAAGTCGAAAAGTGCTATAAGTGAAGTCCATTTACTGTATCATAATATATATCAATATTAAAATTACATAATTGGTGATAAAGGATTATATCACCAATCTGTAGTGCCCATGTTCATCATAATATAGGAACATGTCACCCAGTGCAACAGTGTCACTCATTGATGTGTTTCTAAGTAGTTTTTGGACAACAGTGGAGCTCTACGGCACAGAGGAATAAGCTATCAGGCTTTGGCTACACAGACAACACTTGTGAGGGGGATGACTTCACTGTGTATTTTGGCTTTTTCATGAGATTTGTTGACAATAAGATACATTATAAAATACTGCCACATTTATCATTTAAAAAATGTTTGGTGTGGTCTAGTAATTCATTGTACTGTAAAGCTGGTAAATATTTATTTGGACAATGAGACAAACTGTGTACTGTTGTGAAGGACTCTGTTTGCATAGGAAAGTGAGGGAACTGTAATGAATAAGAACGTGGTTGTTGGTTGATGGTTGATGGTTGTTGATGGTTGTCAGCTAAATTTAGTTGATAACATTTCATTTTTAATGTGTACAAATCTACCAACCGTGTAATAAAAGATGTCTTTATGGTACGAAAAGGTTATTTTTCTTATTCTGCACACTCCACAGACTGACAAAGTGTTTCCCTTTAAAATGCATCTATGTTGGTGTCATTTCTTGTAAGTTTAGCCTTTAATTAATTAGAGTCTGATCTCACCTGTGCTGCTTCTGTTGTCCTCTCGAACGATCAGCTGCACTTTATTACTTTCTTTGGGGATTACTGAGCCCATGAACAAAGTGGCCCAGTAACGTTTACTGTGACTTAGTTTGAGATTTGAAATGTGGCAAAATACAGAAACATTTCCAGGGTAAACATCAAAACCGCCTTCTCCTGATGAACAACCTTTGCCTTTTGGACACTCAACAATCTTTCTCTCCATTCCGTAAATTGCAACATGACTGTCTTTTGGGACGGTGACGTTAAATGTGAATTCGAGGGTGATGTTGCCGCCAAGGATTCCAGTGACCTCCAGGCTGTGGCCTGTATGGAGACAAAACAATAGATGTGTATAAGTGGGAAGATGTAATGATTATTTTGCTTTACAAACACATTATTCTGCAATAGAATTGTATATTCTGTATGAAAACAGCATGTAAAATCTGCAACTAGAAAACAGGGCTAAAAATCAAACTAAACTGCACTCTGGCAGTGACATTAATGCTTTCTGAATTTGTATTTCCACCCAGTTAGACTGCTGGACTCTGGTTTGGTAATCTTTTGAGAATCCAAAACCCTTCATCACACTTACTGCACTCTCTGCCACAGAGAAACTGAAGCTGAAGCAAGAACGGCGTTGCAAGTGAAAGCTAGGTGGTGCACAAGCCTCTACTAACTTTAGCTGAAGCTAAAACTAAATTTACTTATTGGTTTTTCCCAAGCTGTTATCTGTAACTGAAAAATACACATTTTAAGGAACAACTTTCGCACAAATTCAGTTTGTTATACGACACAACTGAATAAGGAAGTGGGTAAATTCAATCATAAGGAGATTAAAAACCCAGCTAAACTCCTGTTAAGTTGAATTCATGTGATTTGGCGTAATTAAACTACCTTTAAATCATCCATTATAATGTATTAAATTATTTGACGTACAGATACCTGGCAAAACAGAGATGGCCTATGAATTCCTATGAGCTGTGAATGATCAAAAATAATGTTTATTTTTGTAAACAAACCACTTATAATGGACAAGAAAGCTAAAAAAATGTGTGAAGTGTCCAAAGGCATTTGTATGTATTATGTGGGTTCTATGGCAATTTTTTAGACAAAATAATCAGCCTAAAAGGCATAAAATTAATGCATCACAACCTTTCTGTTACATCTTTTGTCATCCAGCCAGAAAACTTTAATTCTTTATCACAAAAAAAAGAGACAGATATTAAAAAGTCAAATACATCTGATTGACAAGAGCTGTGACGCTGTTTACACAAAAGTTGGTAAACTCTTCAAGTAAAGGTGCGGACTGCCCGTCCACCTCAAGGTGTAGTTATCAGTCTTTACAGCTTGAGCACTTGGTGTGGAAGTTAGTATGCACACAGACTATCTCAGTGGGCTTTTCAGTGCAGTACAGTGCATGTGTCAACCTGTCCCTGTCCCTATCTTTATTCTCAACTTTTTTCATTCTCCCATGCGGGGACATACATCATGGCAGCTACACTATTTTTATTTGTTAGTATATAAAACAAACTCCTGACCCTGAATAAAACATTTAGGATATGTTTTGTTTCTAATCACAACTGTCACTTAAGCTGTGTTACATAAAGTACCACTTGCACTAACCATGTCAGGTCTGTCTTTACAGCATTCACATTATATGCCAGAACTAGTTTTACTTAATAAGGAAGAATTTAAGGACATCATTTAATTCTTGTGGACTGTGTTGTCAGCTGGTGTTGGTTTTTCAAACATTTAAAAAAAAGGTAAACTTATTTGTATTACCTTATTTCACACACAATGTCTCAGTGAGCTTTACTTGAGATATTTTATAACATTTAAGGCCGAGCTCTTACGCAAGCATCCAGTAGTTCTATGAGAAAGATGTCAGGCAGCAAATTAAGCATCTTATCCAGATTATAATGTCCCTTTGCAGTGACAAAACAACAAAAGACAAATCAAACTAAGGAACACAACACCTGGTTATATGGGGTAAAAATTTGGTAAACTAACGCTCCTCAATACCATTCGGGACATTCAGGTCTTAATTGATCCGAGTGGGGAAACTGAAGTATCATTAGCAGCATAATATTATATGTTATAAAGCAGACAAACATTTTTGCTCCAAGAAACATTTTTAAGTCTAAAATAATAAAGAAGCAAAACAAAAATATGTTGTTTTTTTTTTTAAAAGCAGTAAAAGTGAACCTCTAACAGCTGAAACCCACAAACCCTTTCAGATATCAGTATAAAACATCAGAAACCAAAAGGAGACTGCTTACCGTTGAATACCATGTGAGCTGTGACGATCAAAACTAACCCCAGTGGCTTTGTGACGAAGTTGTCAACCATGATAGATTAAATGTGTTACTCGCAGACCTGGCGAGACGGCCCTTGAGTCTTTTTGAGATTGCTGATCTTTATGAGCTGCCTTGTTGTGTTGAATCTTTTGGATTTATGTTTCTAGTTAAGCAGCAGGCTGACATGAGGAAACTGTAGACAGGAACTTGCACGAATACCGATTTATCTGCCTACAGTTTTACAAGCACCTCCTGTAACGGAAGGCTTCAAGAGGTTCATGGACATGTGATGCAGACTGTGATGAAGTAAGCTGACGAGGTTGTCACTCACATGATGTGTGTAAATTCAGGAAGGGCAAATAATTTCCTTTATATTCAGGCAAAATGTGCAGAAATTTTACAAACACTCGCAAGCAAAACTCGCCATGCAGTGGACTTAATATGGACGTGATATAAAGTAAACCCTCATTTTTCCTAAAATGCTAGTTGTGAAGCAAGAATTTAAGTTGTTCTGTAACTATTATACTGTTGTTTACCCATACAGTCAATGGTTCTACCCTGTTTTTCTTAAAGGTTTGTTTCATCTGAGTTACAAAGAAACCCATATTTTCCACCTGTGCCTAGACATATAAATAGTTTCAGTTTTGTCTTCTGCGGTTTAGAGATAGTCTTTGAGATTTGTGGTGCCACCCCACTATAAAGTGGGCGAACAGAATTTTATTAGTGCTGCTTTAAGTCAAGTCAGATTTTTCTTTTTGTTATTTGAAAAGGAAATTTACCCTGTCAGGGTTGCAAAAAAACACAGACAATACAACAATACATATACATACTGGATAACCTGCAGATGTCGCTGAGGACACTGCACATTGGAACTAACCAAAGAAATGGTGCCTATAAAAGCTGTGAAGTTTGACTTCACTCCTTCTCCCATTGATACTCATTGACTGTGTGATGTAAAGCAGAATGAAAGATGATAGGCTGCCAGTCATTTTTACTATCAGAATAAACATTAATGTATGAAGCAAGACTATTGCCAAGATAACAGGAAAATATGCTGAATTGCTTTTCAGGATTAAAAAAACGTTGCTGTTTACCCGGCTCTGAAAGTTTTAGCATGTTTCTGCAGGTTTTTCGTCTCAATTTATTATATTATATTATTGTATATTGTTTGTCCAGGGGTGTTAATTGCAGTCTTAACAGATTTGTTTACATTTCTGCTGTCACAGTCTAGGTTCAGCATAGCTAAGACTTCTTGTTTTAGGTTTTTTAGGAATAGATACATTTCATGTGGAATTGAAATCCCAGGAATCATAAAATTATTCTGTCTCCTATTGCCAGAGGACACTGTTTAATGCAACTTACAGTAAACGCATTCCCTTACTTCCAAATATTCCTTTGCCAGATAGCGGAGGAAAAAAATGTAGAGAAAACATGACAATCCTGCAGATCAGTCCCAAAAGGAATGGTATATGTGCTTCATAGACAAACAAAACATAATCTGCCCAAAATCTAGAACACTATTACTAAAATTGCAAAACAATCAAAATCTGCCATACACACACAGACACACGGCAACACTTCAACCACAGTGGAGGAAGTTGGGGGCTTTGAAGTCACACTTGACTTTATGTCACTGTAAGCATGTAGCATGGGGGGATTTTGTTGGTTGGATGTTTGGTTTCAGTGGTTGATGGAGGTGGTCATTTCCTTTCTGCTCCTGCTCTCAATCATCTCACAGCATCAGCACTACAAACTCACATGATGGATGACCTCAGCATACAGCTATATGTTTTGAGATGAAACCCACAGCTTTGCTATATTAACAACTGACAATTTATTTTGTAAATTACAACAAGTCAAGTCAATTTGATTTATATAGCATCAAATCACAACAGAAGTTATCTTTGAGCACTTTTCACATAGAGCAGGTCTAGACTGTACTCTAATTCACAGAGACATACATTCCCCCAAGAGCAAGCACTTGGTGACAGCAGCAAGGAAAAACTCCCCTTTAACGGGAAGAAACCTCAAGCAGAACTGAGCTCTAGGTGGGTGGCCATCTGCCTTAACTGATTTGGTTGAGAATGAAAGAGAGAAAGAGAAAGAGGGTGAAAGGGGAGAGAGAGACATAGAGAAGCACAGCAACAACAACAATAATAATAGAAATATGACTAAAAACTGGACCAAGGGGACAGCAGGCTGTCCGCAGCAGACGAGAAAGCACAAAACTCCAGGAAAGAAGCCAAGTTAGTAACATGCATTAATGGGGCATGAATGGAGAGAGGAGCTCAGTGCATTATGGGAAGTCCCCCAGCAGTCTAGGCCTATAGCAGCATAATCAGGGGATGGTCCAAGGCGAGCCTGGCCGGTCCTAACTATAAGCTTTATCAAAAAGGAAAGTTTTAAGCCTACTCTTAAACATAGAGAAGGTGTCTGCCTCCTGGACTGAATCTGGAAGATGGTTCCAGAGGAGAGGAGCCTGATAGTTGAAGGCTCTGTCTCTCATTCTACTCTCTAAGAACCACAAGTAAGCCTGTATTCTGGGAGCGCAGTGTTCTAGTGGGGTAATAGGGTACTATGAGGTCTTTAAGATATAATCACCATATATCACCATGATCACCATGATATCATGGTTTATAGGGAACCAGTGCAGAGAAGCATACATAGAAATCTTGAACATAAAGCTGTTACATTCCAGTAAAGAAAGGAATGACATTAAAACGGTGTTGCTTACCTGAAATGCTTGATGCCTGATGACATGTTTGAGGTGCTGAAAGTGCCTGTTGGCTGCAGCTCTTCATCTGACCAGTTCAGTTTTACCGTTTTACCGTTTCCACCTTGCAATAATCAGAACCAATTTGACAACAAAAAGCATTAAAATGTCCTTGTCAAATTTGTCTTGCTGTGTAGACTACTTTTTTCAAACAGAGTTAGCAGTTGGTAGTTAACGTCTGTGCCAAATAGGTCTCATTTCCTGTTGCTACTTCACAATAAAAGCCTCTCACTGGTTTGCTGGTTGAAAGTTTTTCAGATCAAGCAGCATCAGCAGGGAATGTTTGGTTTGTGTTAGCTTACCATAGGATCATAGCTCTGATAGTGCAGCAAAGGATAGGCAGGGCTTCTGTATGTTAGATGAATGTGAGAATGTACAAAGAGCAAGCACTAGCTGCCTGCATGACAACACATTTTCAGTTTAGTGCAAAGCTTGTTTGGTTGAATTTTGTGATTTTGTGTGAAGGGTCAGTTTGGCTATGCAGTGCTACAGCATGACTACAGCGTGGTCAGTGGAAAAGAAGCATTGTTTACTTCAAGTACACCTCTCTCTGCTGTGCCTACAAGACCCATCTTTTATGGACTAAACTGAAATCCAGCTTTTTCTTTCTCACCTTGAGGTTGTTGAGGGTATGAACTATTGGGGTGAGTTTTGTTTTATTTATGTTCTTTTTCTACACTTTCTGCACTACCTTTTTCTCCTGTTACCCCCATTTGTTTGGTACAGTTTCTTTTAGGGAAGTGGCTATTGGTATGGATTCCTCCGTGTCAATAGTCCGTTTATTGTTGGTATGGAATTATTACGCATGCGCATTAGTATTGATTGTGCAAGATCACATGATAAAATTCAAATTGTTTCAAAATGGAGGAACGTTTTTGCTTGCAGGTGATATGCCAATCCTTCCCATGGTTTGGGTTAAAATGGTTAGGTTTAGGCACAAAAACCACTTGGTTAAGGTTAGGAAAAAATCGTGGTTTGGGTTAAATCAGTAAAATGTGGTAAAAATTAAAAATGTCAGATGTGACAGTAAAAAATGTCCGGTTAGTGGTCTACAAGAGGTCCGGCAATAAATTCTGGAAACCCATTCCGTACCAATTGAACAAACTACTATCAACATGGAAAACCAGTCCAGAACAACAGCCTGTGGACTACTGGCATGGAATCCCATTCCGTGTCAAGTCGGTAAATTATTGCACTGGTTCTGTAGCCAAAGCCGATGCCTCGTTTTATAGTCCAACTGAAAGTACAATATGTTTTTTTGTCTACTACAGCATACATATTTGCTCTGTAATTTTGTAAAGCTCTGTAAAGATTTGAGAAAAAATCTGAAACCAAAAGGGGGAAAAATGCATTGTATTTTTTGCTTTCATGATAGCGGCCCATATTTCTGGAGGAATCTGACGGAATACTGTGTACGTAATTGGAGAACTTGTTTCTGTACAGCCAATCAAATTGCATTATTTCAAACTACATCAGCCTCCCATCATTTGCAGGCAGTCACACTGAGCCTAATAGCATCCTGGATACAAGAGCCATAGATTCTGAACAACCCACATTAGCTTTTCTAATGTCTCCTTTTTATCTAACTTGCAAACGTTAACACACTATCCTGCACCTTAGCTTTTTGAATGAGCCACCAAACAAACTGGGGAATTCACTGGGGAAAAGTGTACTGCTAGCATCAGTTAGCATGCTAGATAGCTAATTAGCTGCTCAGCTGCAGCACTTTCAACAGCATGTAAACATACCTACAAATGTTACTTCGGTCCAGTTAGATTCTGATGGAGTCCTTGATCTTCAGCACCACTGCTAACAACACACTGCCTGCCCATGACATGTAGCCACAGCACAAGTTTGTAACTACTGTTAATCCACCAGAGCTCAGCCTGTCAGCTGCTGCCAATCAAACACAGACACTTCCAGCCAGCTGAGACAAAAAGGAGCATTTGTGATATTTCCTTTCAAATCCTTCTTTTCTTGCTTTTAATGATAAAAATGATTAACAATATGTTTTTGACTGAAAAAAGGGATAACCAAATGTAATTTTTGATCAGGACTTTAAATTTTGTAAGGGAGAATCACTTTATAAATAGTCACCACATGCTGCCTTGTCGCTTATTCCTACCAGTTGGTTGACATCCTATTGTTCCTCATCCCCGAAGACCATTTTTGGGAATGTAAATTACCAGATAAACTGTGATTACCCATTTTTTAAATAAGGTTTTGCATAGGTTAGTTGTTTATGATACAAATTCATTCAGTATATCATAGAAAGTATCAGACTGATGCAGCTATGAGGAATTTAAATTTTAAATTTAAAAATTTTAAGTATGAACTGATGCTCCTTTGAAGATATAGGTGGACGTGTGATAACCCAACTGATAATCAGAAGTCCTGCCACAGTGCTCATGAGCAAGAAGTGCAGTTTCTGCCAGCTCATATACAGTGTTGTGTTTAATAGAAATGTGGCAAGAGACAGCATAGATAGAATTAGATACTGATGTGGTTATTCCACTGATATTATTGAATGTCCACGCCATCTTGTGGACTGAATTAAATGATGCAAATTACTTGTAAAGCCTCAGACACGTGATCACACGCCTCCTTTTTTCTCTCTCTTATAAACAGACTCATACAGAAGCATGCAAACACATTGATTCACACTTACTGCCACTCACTTCCCCAGTGATGTTATTTCTTCATTTCCTGTATCACAGCTTATTGATCTTTTTCCTTTGTGCATCTTTTATACCATGTTATGTCTACATGCTGTCACAAGAGGAATATAATTGTCCTTAAGTTTTTTTTTCTTGTTTAATGTGTGTTCCTTGCTTTGCTTGTCACCTTGATTTTCTGTTTACCATTTTTGTCAATAAGGTGTCTGCACAAGTTCCTTCCTTACTGTTTGCTTATATGTTGTATTACACAAGACTTTCACACCACATTTAAAGCAAATACACAGCAGTCTAGATTTCAGTGGTTTTGTAATAGAGTCACTGAAGAAATAAATCAAGCCTCTGGGTTATGCACTACAAGAGCCTCAGCTGAAAGCTGGAGCCGTTATCATATCATCAGGGGAAGCATCTTCACATTCACAGGTGTGTGTGTGTGTGTGTGTGTGTGTGTGTGTGTGTGTCTGTGTGTGTCTAGCATAGCTGAGACATTTACTCATGTGGAGCCCCTGCCCCTGATTTTATTGGAAGAATGTAACACTTGGCAGATTATTAGAGAGCAAGTTTTGTGTATGTGTGCAAAATATGATATGACTGGTGATGTGCACTTGGGCTGTTATTATATATTATATATTGATACAAATAAAGTAACCCACTCTCTCTAAAATTAACCATCTAATGTGTCCATATGTCTCTCGTTGCATCTATACAAACTGTCCTCTTTTACTCTTCTGAAACAATGCCTCACCTCACTCTTCTTGGCTTTTGGTGCACCATGAATCATGCCTGAGTGCTCTACTTTGGTATTGAAGCCTTTAGTACAGTGTATGTGGATGATTTTGGATGTGTGTGAGCCTCAAATTGCAAGCTACAGTCAGCCAGAAATCCCCAATCTGAGTCTGTGTTTACTCATTATATTTTAATGCATGTCTCAACAGCTATTTTTGCTGTATCATAAATATGTAACATGTAGTATTAATTTGAAGTATGAAATCATTTGCTGTGCTATCTGTGGTTTCTACCAATAGTGTTTTCTGTGTATTTTTATATGGGTGGTTCAGCAGAGCAGAGCAGACAAAACAAAACATGATGTAACGTTAAAAACAGTCCAGTTGACTGGTGGTGGATTAAAGCACATTCAAGCCAAAATCTGACTTGGCTGGCATTTGCTGATGGACATTTGTTGAAACAGTGTTTAGCTAAGCTTCATGTCACACAGCAGAGATGGGGGGAAAGCACACAGGCTGATAAGAAGGGAAGAGCAGGAAAGCCCTTATTGCCATGGTAACTGCGAAACCGACTCTCCTATTAAATGCTGCTCTAACAAAACAATTATCCAGCAGTCAGGAATGGGAACCCCTTCACTGCCACTCACTGAGCCTCCACCCAAACCCACACATACAGATATACACCCATGCAACCAAGCAAACACACACACACCAGGTTTTTGTTATTGTTATTGGGTTCAACAGGTGGGTACAAAAGGACTTTTAAAAACATCCCACAATTTTCCCTTTTCTCATGTGGACTGGCAACACTATGTATGTTTTAAACCAACATCATTTCAAGTTGACAGTTCTCGGTTTCACTCAGACATCAACTGATGACTTCCTGAATTCATCTCTTTCTGGGCTGCCACTGGTTTTCCCTTTTGATTTTCAAAGAGGTATTTCAGAGCAGTTGTTAGCCTCAAAAGTGCCATTCAAAGATTCCCCACAACATCAACAGTAAATCACTACCAAGCAAACTTACTTGGTAAACTGCAGCACAATGGTGACACAAAATATCACAATTTCTGCTTGGTCCTTCCATCATGCAAGTACAATGCCCAATGTAGTAAAGTTAGGAGGTTGTGATATGTAGCACAACAAGCTAGCGAAGCTGTAAACACAACCGTGCATGTGCAGTGACGTCTGCCATACAAGGAACTACTCTCCTGAGACTGAAAATGTGATCCCTGTTATTAGTCTTTGGGGCCGTTTCTAAACAAACTACCATACTCAAAACTCTTCATAGTGAAGGAACATGTCACCCAGTGCAACAGTATAGCTCATTGACATGTTTTTAATAGTTTTGGGACAACAATGGAGGTCTACAGCATAGAGGAGTAAGATATATCAGACTTTGGATACACACACAATACTTGTAAGAAGGATTAGTCATTGTTGGTTTGGCTCTGAATATGAGATTTGTTGACAATAGGAAAATAAAATCCCAGCCATATCCTTTGAACTCAACTACTATTACTGCTACCAACAATAATAATAATGAGAATAGCATGGCATATAGTGTAAAAGTCACAACATTGCATTAGAGCCATTAAAGCTTTTAATCTTCCCACAATAAATCAGCCTGCTGGTCATATAGACAAATATGCTGTCAGTCAAGCTGCATCATATCAGTCATGCTGGAGGTAGACAACAATAACTCTGTGTGTGAGTTTGTCTGTTGGGTCAAGCTCATGTCCTAGCAACCAGGGAAACCATCACCAGCTCCCTAGCAACCAGAAAGACACTGGTGTCATCGCAGTCACTGGTTGCCATTGGAGATGCAGCATTCCATGGAAACCAAGCCGAGGTGCAAATAGTGACAACCCCCCCCCCCCCCCCCCCCTACACACACACACACAAACACACACAGCATACAGGTTGGATTCTCAGAAAATCAACTTTCAAGTATGCAATTATTGGATATCACACACAGTAACACACCCACCTGCAGTACAATAGACTTTCAAGTATGCACTTGCAAACACACACACACACACACACACACACCTACACACTCACACATAAACACACTCCTACACATGTTTTGAAAATCTACTTTCAAGCATGCTGTAAAAACGTGTAGAAAGCTTGTCTGCACGTGCGCACAGCCTCGAGGAACCCTGGGATGCTTAGAAATGTGATTTAGTCACACACACACACACACACACACACACACACACACACATACACACACACACAAACACACGTGCACAGCGTGAGAAACGCATCCGGTGTGGCAGTTGTCACGGTTTCCAGTGGAGGTATTCCCCAGCCTCATCAGGACCAGCAGCCGCTGTTCACGGCTCTGCTTCATTTTGTTTTCGTGCACACAGAGAAAGATTGTCTCATCAAAATATAGTGGAAACTTCATTTGGCGTCGTGTCATTGTGGTAAAAAGCGGGTAAAGCAGACTGCATGACAGAAACACATAGAAGAAAACATGTATGATGAGATATACTAACTATTATAGCCTATGAGTTGATCAGTCCCCAGCGTGTTCCTCTGTTGTTTATGTAAACTAGAATCATCAGGTTTGTGAATCACATCCACGCCAACTTTCCCCCGTCCTCACCCAACCTGCTCTGACTGTCACCCACCGCCCAAATTGATTTAGCCACCCTCCCCCAATAGACTCCCCCTTTCCTCCCTCCCTCCCTCCCTCCTTTCCTCCCTTCCCACCAGTCACATGGAGGTTAGGGTGACCCGTCGCTCCCTCGGTTGTGTGGCAGTCGCTCTCCGGTGCGCCTTGGAGACGGACGAGAAGCAAAACGCGCAAAACTGCCGGGGCGCCTCATGCGTTTTCAGCTATAACTGCGTTTTATTGTATCTACTTCCACGGAAAATCTCACAGGAATCCGCTGAAGCCGCTGGTAAACGATACTCTGTTAAACGGGTTATTTATAGTCAGCCGCCGCAGCGATGAGTGGCTGGATGCTGGCTGTGAGACCGAGAGGTGCCGCGCTGTGGTAAGTGAAGCCCCCGCTTGGTGTGCAGCAAGAATGAAGTCCAGGCGAGATAAACTGAAGATACCCTCTCTGACTCTGGAGTAAGTTCTGCTTTTTATTTTTATCCTCTAGTGCAGGTGTGAAACCGCGGGCTGCCATGTGAGACTGTTGCCTTTTAAAGTTGTAATAAGAGTAACAGTATTCATGTGCTCATGCTGTCTTGTTTGTACCAACACTGTTTTTTTTTAAACCTCATACAAAGTGGCTTTAATACTAACCCATAACTATCTACTACCGCTAAAGCTGTGAGATTAAAAACCGTCAGAGAGACTGATCGAAATGTAAATAATCCCTCATGTTTGCTTGTGGCTTCATTATCTAGTTAAACAGCTTCAGTTTGCTCTCAAAGTGAAAATACTTTGAAGAGTAGTGGAGTTACAGGTGTCTCATCAGTTGCAAAATATAGGTATTTTCCAGTATTATTAATAAAACCCATGCAGGCTCAAAATTGGCAGTTTTCCTGACTGCCTATTAATCTTTAAACTAGTTGAATGTAGATAAATCCAGTTTTCCAACCTTGAACTGTAACTGTGTTTGCACAATTCATGGCTGAGCTGGTTAATCTGGTTAAATGTGTAAAACTGAGCAATTAAAACTGCAGGGGGGGAATTTAGGAAGATGAGGAGTTATTTTGACTGAAGTTTTAGCCAGTTTCAAGAATCTGTGGGATTACTTTCTTCAGTTCCTCCAGATTGTTCAGCATATTTTACTTTAATCAAACCCACATTTTCATATATTTTCAAATAAGATCATGCTTCCATGTGAATTCTGCCTTCATGATGTTTTGTGTTTTCCCTCATCTACAATAGCTTTGTTTTTTTTAACCTCACGCCATGATTCCTGCATGAATCACACGCTCTCCCTCGCGGCACCAGGACACACAGATGTCTTTCAGTCTTTAGGAGAAGAGATGTTTTATTTATTTACATATAATTGCTAACCTGTGATTCCCATCTCCATCAAAGGACATGGCTGCAGTCTTATATCCGCCCCCTCTTCCTCCACAGTGAATGTAGCTGTTTTGTTTTTTTTGTTTTTTTGTGGGTAGGGAGGGGGGGAGTACCTGCTGCCCACTACTGTACAGTAGATGCTGATCCATAAGGCGTAGGAGCTCCCCGCTTACAGCCCCATTCTCTGATCCATCCATCTGCCTCCTCAGTGGATCATCTCAGCTGAGCATGCGTTGTTTTCGTTTCATTTTCATCTTTAGGCTGGTGCTCCCGCGCAGATACAGAGGAGGTTTCACACTTGGTGAGCAGGGAGGGCTCAGGGCCTTTTACTGATGGCTGCTGGTGGATGCATCAGTCCACATGCTTTTGGTTGAACTGGATCTTTGACATTAAGGTTTCGGATCTGTCTGTTTCACCACTAGAGGTGCAAATTTGTGCAAAAGTGTGGCATGAAATGTTTGTTTGTATTCAGATTCAGATTCAGATTCAGTCTGGCTTCACATGCAAGTATTTGCTGATACGCAGCTTTCTAGAAACAAACTTTTTGCAAGATAATAGCTAAATCATCCAATAATATGACCAAAACATCTTGGATTAATCTCATAATTCAGAATATTATAAATTTACTTGCCATGATTGTTATTGCTGTAGTAAAAACAATCTTGCAGGCATCTTGCTACTGAAGGGTTGTTGCTGCTGCCATTGCATTATTTCAGAGTCTGACCTGAACATCTGAGCAAATCAGAAATTCAGTGTGAATGTCACCAGTGAGTCAGTCTGAGATTTTCTACTCAGTTTACACTTAGGACAGTAGCGTCCATGAAGTGCTGACAAAATGGAAATGATTACTCACTCAAGCACCGCTGAGGGCTTCATGGTTTAGGGGTCTGAAGGAGAAAATGTGTGAAGACGAAATAATGAGTTGCATGTGTTGTGTAATTATGAGCCGACACTACAGAATGAAGAGTCTTTGTGCGAGGAGTTGTTTTTCCTACCATCCTCCCTGTATTACTATGACAACATGTTCATTAGTGCTTTAGCCGGTGCTGTGTTTAGTACTGAGAAGCCACTGCAGCACTGAGACAATAGCAGCACTGTGGGGCCCATAAGGCAGAGCTTACATCTGAGCAGGGAAATCGATAGAAAACAGCTCCGACGCTGGGTCAGCATCAGGGAGATATACGCCTTAGGAAGGCTGAGCGTGCATATTTTTAGGCAAAAATGGTGGACTCAGATATGAAGTGATTTATTTAAAATAGTACAGTTTGAGGATTTTGTGTGAAGGACCCAAAGTGAAGCGCTGTATTTGTTCTCTGGATTAGTTAAAGAGAATTGACGTTAATTAAAATCTGATGTCAGGACTATCAACATACAGTATATTGTCATATGTCAGAGACTCTCTTACACTGTCAAAGGTCGCACTAGATGCTCAGTAAACATGTGTTGGACGATGAAACTTCCTGTCTGGTGTGTTGCCACACAGCAGCCAACTTCCTGTGGTGTAAAAGCTCAAAACAGTTTTGAAGTCAACTAATCACATGCACCCAGTGTTGCATCCAACCACCCTTTAATAAACAATCCTTAGTCAAAAGGCAGTAGAATTGCCCTGCAGACAGACGGCAAGTGTCTGTCACTGATATCTAGTGATGTCAACCAATGAGAGCTGAGTCAGCGCACTAATCCAAGCGACCATGTCTTGCCTTACAGTTTATCACCAACTTGCCAGAGTCCCACCCTCCTGAGCCCATGCAGCCCCTGCAGTCCCTGCAGCCCCTTACAAACCCTTCATCCCTGGAGGTAAGATAGCCAGGTCACATGCTGCCACGAGAGTGAACTGTGATCCACATCAGACTGTTTCTATAGCTGTAACATGTAAAATGCCTTTTAAAAAAAAGTCTCTCATCAACCAGTCAGTTTACAAATAATTTCAGTCACTGCCTTTGCCAAAAGAATAGGCCTGTTAAAGGATAAGTCGGGTGATATTCAAAAGACAAGAATCAACAGTGAACTGATTCTACTAACAAGTATTGTCTGTGTCTAAAGACTGATACAGGGTATTTCTATGTGTCATATACGTCCATAAACTATTAAAAACACATCCATGAGCTACACTTGGTGACCTCTGACTCTGATGAACATGAGCACTGTCGTTTATTTGCCGTCAATCTCGCACACAGTGTCAATACTCACTGGAGCACCAAATGTGTATTAATCCACACTTTTTACTCCCTTTTGAGTCTCATTGGCTAAAAAGTACAGTGCATGTACATGTTTCGGGATATTATTTACCTTAAAAAAAAGAAAATTTTATATTTGTGACCCATTATTAGAGATTTATCCTTTAATCGTATTAGCTCTTGGAAGAACGTTTCTGTGCCAATAAACGTCCACTGACTCCTACTGCCATAACCAAGCGAGATGCTTCACTAATTGTGTTGTCATAGAAAATGTAGCAAATAATACATTTTTTATTATTTTATATTTGGTTATTTGGTTGAAACATTTTAGGATTTGGGGGAAAACAAGCTACAAACCCTCACAAACTAGATCATAGATTGATGAGTACAATAAATGAGGGTGATGTAACTTCATATATCAGATCGCTAGTACAACATAGATTAGCTCTTTTGTTTCAACCGTTTAGGGAAAGCTGTCCACTTTTACAAACCCTGATCGAACATTTAACAGTAAAATTAAAAGCTAATGGCTAGAGTGGCTTTCCAATTACAGAATACACCGTAACAACATGAAGCAGTGTGAAATATGAAATGAAAAAACTGTAAATATGCAATATGTCTGAGTTGTTTTTTGTATTTTAAGGTGCTTCTGTTTCACCAGTTAAGACCTATCATTATTAGTTGTCTCTAAGTCTATGTGGGTTGCTTGGCAACGGCTCTGGGTGCTGTGGAGGAAGGCAACACTGCAAACAGAGGCGGTAGCATCCAGCATGTTTCTGGATGTGTGAGCAGTGCTAGGCTGTCACACCACACATTGTACAGTAATGGATCCCATTTGCTCTGTTGAAAAATGAGCAATTTCTTATCAGGGTTAAACATGAATTCCTCAGCACGACACAGTTTTCACGCAGCCATAATCTGATGCCACAGTATGTCCGATGGCATATTTGTTGGCATCATTCTTCACAGCATTTTGCATTGGAGCCCCCCCCCCCCCATGTCTCGTTTCACCATCCAGAAATGTGTTCATTCTCTTGCATCAGATTCTTTATTTGTATGCAAGTAAGCTGCTTCTTTACATCAACCTTTGATACTTCGAATATGTCTTGATAGCATTGATTAAGAGGTACATTTACAAAAAATACTATAAATTGAATGCAGTGTGATAAAACAAAATGAAATACTGTAAAAACAAATATAAACTATAGACAAAATACTTTAATAATAAGCTATAAACAGAAGACCTCACTGGTGATGTAGGCCTGTAATAAATGATGATGAGGCTACTCGACCATGTATGCTCACAAGAATTTTGAGCCGAATTCTCAATTTGATGGTGAGACAGTGGGTTTTTATAATAATTTTACACTAATTACATTTGGGAGTTTCAAGTGGGGTAAAATGACTTAAGGGATTACATGCAATCTTTCACCTTCTGGACCACACTGAGGCACAAGCAAGTCTGTCTGGGGGAAAAGAGGTTGACGTTTAGTTTTATGAGAAAAGACTGGACTACAGTTTGTTTAAAGTAAAATATGACCAGATTGCAGGGAGGCGTAGATGGTAGAGACCACACCAGGACTAATAGACCCATAGATCATTATGCCCAGGGGTATAGAAAATGGATTCATAGTGCTCAATAAATCTATGTGGTCTTGAAAAGAAGTTTGAAAAAGATTTCCAGGAGTGTTGGATGAGAAAGGCAGAAGATAGGATGGGGGTGTGAGACAACGGTATATTTAATCTTTTCCACAAAAAGGAAAAGAAAGTTTTCACAGGGATCATTTGACAAAATGGACAGAAGTGAAACTGTTCCTAATAGCATCAAATAAACTTTACGTCCACTTAAAAAAACGATAAGATTTAAATAGTAGAAAGCATTTTACTATAGCATTTTTTAAAAATTTGAATGTATGTATGGTATGCCAAATTTTTTTTCCTGGCGAAATCATGATCTGTCCTACTCTGCCTCTGATTGGCTTGTACTCGTTGCCTTCGTTGGTTGGGTTGGTTAGGTTTAGGCATGAGGAGTGAGATTGGTTAGGGTTAGCATAAGAATATCAGGGTAAAACAATCAGAGGCAGAGCAGGGTGGGTCATGACTTTGCCATCCTAGGAAAAAAAACATATGTACGGTATGTACATCGACTCCAAAAATGAAAAATTTGATTATGTGAACAGACTCTTTGCAATATATACATATTGACCTCTAGCAGAAAGTATTGGATTTTATATAAATGTTAGCAAACCAAACACCTACATAATTTAGAAAAACAGTGAAATAACACATACATTATATGATAATCAGCTTTTGTTTATGATTATTAGGGCTGTAACTAACGATTATTTTCATTATCGATTCATCTCCTGATTATTTTCTTGATTAAGTGATTAATCACTTGGACTATAAAATGTCAGAAAATAATGGAAAATTATAATTATGTACTATTATGTATGTAAGAAAAGCATTAAATCTTCACATTTGAAAAGCTAATGTGAAGCTGGTATTTTTGCTTAAAAATGACAAACGATTAAACGATTATCAAAATAGTTGCCAATTAATTTTCTGTTGATCAACTAATCGATTAGTCAATAATTGCATAATAATTGCAGCTCTAATGATTACATTTTTATCCTCAAACTGAGGGCAATTTGGACAAAATATATAGTTTTGATTTTGTATTTGTGGTAATTATTACAAATTCATCATTCCACTCAGTGTATACACCGCATGTATTTTTAGTTCTGCAGTGATATGATATGAAACTAAAATACACACATACATGTATATACTGGGCATGAACAGGCGGCATACAAACGTGAGAGGTATCATATGCAGTGGAATGTACCACTGTTTAAAAGTTTGGGCAGGGATCCTCCCTCCGCCAGACTCCTCATGGTATAACCCAACAACATCTTACGCTGCTTTCATGCTCTGTAGGAAAGACTGCAGCCAAAGTATGAACGCATATGAAAGATCAAACAGAGGTAAACGTCAAGTCAGTGTTTCCACTGGTAGTGGTACTGAAACTTATTACACAGTAACCATAAAGACTGCAGGTTTACAGTACAACAAAAGATTGATTTAGAGGCTATATTACACAAACGTGCCATCTTAACATTGTAAGTAAAGCTTGCTCTTGTCATATAATGCATTTTTGAAACTACATTTTCAGACATTAACTCTTTTCTCTTCACCTTTTCACTGTGCCCACACTAATGGATGTAACTATCGATCCATATTTTGGCCCTGTTCAGGAACAGGACCAAACCATGACCATGTCTGCAACTCAGCTGCCTTGTCACGTTAAATTAAACAGTCAAGATGTAAATGAGTGAGAAAGTGACATTAAAAGGCTGACTATGTTCAGCTTTGAGTACTTTTGTAGCACCTCTGTAATGTGGGAGTCAGTGTGGTTTAGAGTTGAGAGAAGAGAGTTTCACTCCTACAATCTTTAGCAGCTTCAGTGTTTGTGGACTGCTCCTTTCCTGTAACTATGAGAGCTTAACAAAGTCTTTTACTGTCTTCAGCTACTGTTATGCAATCTGACCACTTTCCCACTGTTGCTTCAAAACAGTGAGGATTGTGTGATCTTTATCTTTGTGTGATATTGATTATGTTGTGTATATTAATTTTGTTAATGTTAATGTTGTTTTACTCTATTTTAGGGTGCCTTTTTTAACATCTGGCTGGGGACAACAGATGAAAAAGTTTTTTTCTGTTTACCAATAAGCATAAGCAAGCTTTTATAATTGCAAATTGAATATCTTTGGGTTTTGGACTTTTGGTCAGGGAAAACAAGCATTTTGAGGATTTCACCTTGGGTTTTAGAGAAACTGTGATGGGCATTGTTCACTTAAAAACGTAATTATTCAAAACACGATTGACAAATTGATTAATTATGAAAATAATCAGTTGCAGCCTTGAAGGGCAAGTTCACAATTTTTTAAGTCTGTCTTAAAACAACAGTAAGGTGCCCACATGAACAGTGTAAGAGGTTTTCCTCGCTATAATCACTCCTCCTGTTCATACTGGCTATTAAAAGATCCCCTTCAAATGAGCTTCCAGTGTCCACACAGTCATTTTATCCAAAAATGCATTTAAAAGTTTATCTGAAGTTTATCTGAGGCTCCAGCCGTCTGAGTTAGTCATATCAAGTGGATATATGCCACATTTACATTGGCAGGCTTGTGGATTTTGTCCCCTATCACTTACACTGTAGTGCATAATGAAGGGATAGTCTAATGGACAGTATGAACAAGAGGAAGAAAAAAAACTGTTTCAATGTTCATATGTGCACCTGACTGTTGTTTTAAGACAGACTTGAAAAAATTTTGAACCTGTCCTTTAAACTTGAGGCGATTATTTTTGCAGCAGTGAGAAGCCGGAGGTAACGAGCAGTCATTGAACGCAGCATCAGACTCCACGCATGAACCAGTAGCGTCTCTGTTTGGCTCAAAGTGAACCGCTGCTGGTTGACCGGTATTACACACCAAACAAACCCGTCATGGAGGTGGTGTTTTTGTTTCGGGAACAGCAGCTCAGTCAGAGAGCGGACCGGAGGATGAAACGGTAGTTTCAGAGCCGTTAGGACTGCACGAGGCAGTGAATACAAAAGGAACCGCCGAGGAGGGAAGACGATGGTGGGGAGAGCAGAAGCGGCAGCAGCAGGAGCAGCAGAAGCGGCAGCAGCAGGAGCAGGTTTCTGAAGACCACAGATAACTTCAAAAACGGGGTTATGTAAGAAAATCCTCCAGCATGTCGGATCCAAGTCACTGGTCTGCGGTGCCGAGCCACAACAAGTCACATTTTGTTCCGGGAGCGTTGCTGAAGCGCTCAAAAAGGTAGTTATCAAGAGTTGTGACACGGAGGTTAACGCTCAAGCTAGTTTAACGGTTTATTTCGGCTTTTGTTATGTTAAAATGTTACTTTAAATCATTGTTACAGGTCGCAGCTGCTCTTCACATTGAGTCTCGTTTAATGTTAATGTTTTCCTTAAGACGTTTTGTTAAAATATTCCCATTATAAACTAGCTCCTCTCAGACAGGCGTTTGCTCAAACGTTAATCCTGCGTTTGTTTCAGTGAACATGAGTTTGATGACAGCTTTTGTCCTGAATATAACAGCTAACTGACAGAAAGAAAGTTTGCAGACAATGTTGATTCTAAAATGTGTATTCTCAAAAGCAAATGCCTCAAATATCAGACACAAGTCACATTAATGCACTTTTCTATGTTGAATTTGGATGTAACACCACAGCAGATCGATGAAGTATTACTGGACAAAGCTAAACTGTAGGTGCAGTTTGCTGCGGAGACATAAAACTGTATGGGTGTTTGCATAATATCACACCAGTATTGCCTATATTTGCAGTTTATATTGGTGGCTGTTGATGTGATGATCATCACTGACTGTAGGGCATAGGTTATTGTTTGTCATGTGTGCTGTTAGATTACTGGAGAGTCAACCTGCAGCTGTTAACTGACACTGAATGAGCTCAACGTTCATTGTGTATGTTCTTTATTTTTTGCTATTAATCAATTTATTGGTTTGTAGGGATGCAAACTAACGATCACTTTCATTATCGGTTAATCTGACGGTTATTTTCACGATTAATCAATGAGTTGTTTGGTCCATAAAATGTCAGAAAATCGTGAAAAATGTTGTTCCCAAAATGATGTCCTCAAATGTCTTCTTTTGGCCCGACCATCAGTCCACAACCCAAAGATATTCAGCTTACTGTCATAGAGGACTTAAGAAACCAGAAGCTGGAATCAGAGAATTGAGACTTTTTTTTCCTTAAAAATGACAAAATAGTTGGTGATTAATTTAATAGTTGAAAACTAATCAATTATTAGACTAATCATTGCAGCTCTTTTGGTTAGTCTAAAAATGTTGGAAAATGGTGAAAAATGTCAAAAGTATCATCTTCAAATTCCTTTTTTTTTTTTTTTTTTTTGTCCAACCTACAGTCCAAAACCCAACAATGTTCAATTTACAACAAAATTAGTCATAGAAAAGCGGAGAATCCTCACGTTTTAGAAGCTGGAACCAGAGAATGTTTGATGTTTTTAAAAAATGACAAATGATTAATAGATTACCAAAATAGTTGACAAATATTTTTCTGTTACTCTTCATAATTGATAAATCATTTCAGCCCTGTTGTGGACTGTTCACCCCAGTATCACAGCAAAATCTGCTCATTTAAATGTTATTGGTCATAGTTTGCCCCTTCTTTTCAGGACCACGGGTATTTTGCGCTCCCTCCCTCCCTTTACACACACAGACACACACACACACACACACACATATCAGGTCATGGTCACTTCTGGGGACATACATAGACTTACATCCATTTCCTGGAGACTAACCCTAAACATAACCTCTACTTGCCTAACCCTAACTCTTACCCTAACCTTAACCACTGACCCAAAAATCAGCTTTTACCCAATTGGGGACACGCTTTTGTCCCCAAGCCATCACCAATTAACTGGTCTTAACTGGTCTGAAATGTGTCCCCAAAAGTAGGATAAGTCAGACCACACACACAGACATCTGTGGCTCAAGCTGGACCTGCTGTTGCTGTCGGTGCACACACTCCCCTTAGCCTTGAGACTGTTGACAGGAGGTTTCCTCTTTGTATTTTGGCTCTCATCATCTTCCTTATTTCCCTTCTGACATGGCCCTGATGGTGTGTCATCATTTGCAGATGCAGATTAGAGTTGTAGTTACATAAACATTTCTCAAGGCAGAGCTGCTCTGAAGGCGGAAATAATCTCATCGGTCGAGTTAAATCTCAGTGGGCAGAGACAAATACATCTCAGTTCTTCTTGCCAAGTATCATAAGCCTGATCTGTACTAGATCATAAAGTATGTATTTTTGGTAAATGTCCAAAACTGCAAGTGTTCAAAGGATTTTCCGACAGTTTCACTGTGCTTGCAGTTGACATCATCCTGACTGTCACTCAAATGCATTGCTCTCTCGTGCTCAAAATGTGAATATAACAACTTCAACTTCTTCCTTGTTACTTATTTCCAAATTGGCAATGTAAGCAATGTATCAATTGCATTGCTGCCACCATATATGTGAAATACTACAAAAATACATAGGCAAAGAAGAAATAACATATTACATTTATCTCAATGGTCACCCCTAACTGGACTACATGGGATTCATTTAGGTCTGAATACGACTCCAAAGTAGTATAACAGTAAAAGTACATATAATGTAGGCTAAGTGAAGTATGTTCAAGATGTAGGACATACTTGCATAGTTAATTTTACCAATTTGACTTCTGAATGTGGTTACGGTGACAGATTGTACTACTGACTGAAAAGGACAAGATGTACAAATGAGGAAGCTGAAAGAATAACAGTCATCATCTGACTAAAAAAAAAAAATCACAAATGAGTAAAAAACTAAACAAAAAAGGAGGCACTGACATTCATATAAGTTTGCTGCTGAGCTATTGCCAAACATTTTTATACTGAAGAATCACTGAGTTTACCCTTGTTTACATGTGTTTAAACCAGAAAAATCTGCAGTTTATCTCCAACTGAAGGTGAATGGGTTCTCACTTGGAGCCTTTTGAACACCTGTTTCCACAATACATTTGTGCTGAAGCAGTGAAGGAGAAAGGTCCAGCTGAAGTAATTTAATAGAAATTAAATTGAATTGATTTAAATACCCTAAATGAACTGAAAAAAACCTAATATGCTCATTTCTTACTTGCTTTATTAGGCTATTGCCTTTTGTTTAGTCAGGGATGTCTACAATGTTGACAATTAAGACCTGCTTTCAAAATGAGTGACTGAAGAAGTAAAACTACACAAAGATTTAAAAAAAACAAAACAATTTTAGTAAGCCCAGAAAGGTTAAAATAAAAATAGACATGGAAAATAGCTCAAGAGACTAAATTTTAACTTGAATCAAAACACAATGAAATCCAGAATAGTGCTTTGTTGTAGATTATTTATCCATAATCAGTGGTTACTGTTGTGGCTCATATTGATATTTCCCCCTTTTCCACCTGTGCAATTACATAACATACTTACATTTTTAAATTTCCTGTAAGGAAACACATGAAACTGGACAGTCCCTGTCTATTTCCACCACTCCCAGGTTACACCAAACCCAAACACAGATATGTTTTGGTTTCACTGTTGACTTGTTCATCGTACCACAACAGTCAGAGCTTAGTGGATCACAGTCTGCTATTTTAGAGGTCAGATCTCTCCTTAATCTGCCTGGCGTTACACTGACATAAAACGTCACTCTGAGTCTTTTGTGTTGCAGCTTAATACACACACAAAAACACACACACCTACACATTAACACAGCCTGAAGCATTTTATGACAGTAGTAATTTTGGGTGGCTAACCAGAGGCCAAAATGATTACGCTTAAGCTTAAAGGAATACACTTGGTTGTTTTTTGGCTTATGGGTCAGCTTAACTGTTTAGTGACAAACAGAAACACCAGAATCATCAATGTGTTCCCAGTAAATAAAACATTTTAAAAACAGCTTTCTGGAAGAATGATAATGAGAAATAAAGCAATGTTGAGGTATTGCAGTGGTAGTGAATGCATAAGATATAATTGCATGATTGGAAGATGTTAACACACCTGCCTAGCATAGTTTATCCAAGTTACCAACTGGAGAACATTTCCATCTTAATAATTACAGCAAAGGTGATCACCTGAAGAAATGATTCTGTCCGCTTGTTGATCTCTCTGCTCTCCTGTTTGTGCTCCAGCTGTCGCAGCAGTAACAGGAAGAGCCTTGGTGTCGGGACGCCATCACCCACACTGTCCCGGCCACTCTCCCCCCTCTCTCTCCACACTGGTAAGATCCATGAGCCACCATAATGTTTGGTAACTTTTAATGCCAACGGGTCCCTAAAGGAGCACTGCCACAAAAACACAGGCTTTCACATTCAATTCAGTGAAACCTCACATCTAATGCAGTTGTAAATAAACACAGCAGTGTTTTCTATGTAGTGAGTATCGACTCCTCGTGTAATGTTATTGTCAAAGACTGCACAAAAAAACAGTGTGAAGTTAGCAATATAAAGTCTAAATGTGTTGGCTGAATCTGAAATTCTCACATTGTTTTTGTTAATGTGGAAAATAAAGATAAAATGAAGATTAAATATTCCACCAAACTTTTTGTGGGAAACACTGTAAATGTTGACATAACATACAAGAAACTGCTATTAAGTTGTTTGACAAATTAATATTTAGTAATAATTATCACGATCACAATATTAAACATGCAGTCTGTAATATTTTCCCCATCATGGCTCAGCGTCATCTGCAGAACATCTCAACCAATCATTAACCTAAAATGTTTTGATAATTTTGGGGGCATTGAATTGAAAATGGTCTGCGCAGTCCTTCTGCTTTCTGAATAGTGCTGTACAATCCCTTAATACCACAAAGCAGCTGCACTCTATAAAAAAAGAGTTTGACTCAAGAGCTCCTCATGTCAGCAGTGTGTGGATGTGCTCCTTTTTGAACCCAATCATTCAGAGGATTATCTAATCACAAAGTGCAATCAGACTCTAATTGGGTCGCTCTCTTGTGCCCTAATTGGCACTCAACCACTTGCATGTAAACGAACCACAGTCTCTAGTGTACCCAAATCCTCTAGACTCTGCCCCCCCCAATTAATCTGTAGATAGGTGCTGTAATGTTTGGAAAAGTAATACCAAGATGACATATTGGTGTTTTTCGAGGTGTTGGTTAATGCCACTGGGGTTTTGCAGTGAATGAGGGTCCCTGCATAGACATGATATCATCCTTTTTGGAATGTTTCCACTAGTAAATACATCCATGTGGTCGTCTGCGTTCTGTTTTCATGAGTTTATTATCACAGTTGGGAATAGTACCGGTTGTAACTTTGTCTTTCCTCTTTCAGCCGCAAGCAGCCCTCTAGACAGCCCCCGAAATGTGTCGACAAGTGCCTGCCTCAATTTTCCATTTGCACGAAGGTATGTCAGCACTGCTCTGTTGAATCCTTTTTCCCCCTGATAGATGATAGATTTCTTTTGTCACTTCTGAAGGATCTCAAGGGTGGGATTTAATTGAAATAATTTCATGATGAAACCATATGATACAACCTGCCATTCATTCCATTTGAACAGTTAATTAAAACACTTTATTTTACTTGGTCCATAATCTTATCATCTCCTCTGACGTTTCTTGAAAAGAACTATGTCACTTGGTTTAAAAAAGAAGTATATTGTCCATATTTATATATATATATATATATATATATATATATATATATTAAATTGTGTACTTGCCTGTAGGCAAGTTTCACATTTTCCCATGGTGAGCTGACCTGCTGAGGATTTGGATTAGCGTTGGATTAAAAGACTTGTTTACCTTGTGAGGCAGCTGAATTCACAAGATCATGCAAGAATCCATCTTGTCAGGCTTCAAGTTATGCACTTGCGAATCCAGCCGCCTCGCAAGGTAAGACGATGACAGATGATGATAGACAGATGGTTCATCCAATCACCTGCCAAGTATTTTTTTGAAAGTTCCTGCCCTTTTCCAAACAGTTTCCAAGGACGACTTCTCAGATGGTTCTGTGTACCAAACCGTCTGGCATGTCAGGGTAAAGACTCGTAGGTTACACTTGCAATTCATTCAGATTGATAAATTAGAATATTACAGTATGACAGACACAGTATGCACTTTGTACAAATTCACCAGTGATTCTGTTTTGCCAATAATTAATTTTTATTTTCCTTATAAATGAAATTATACAAAATTACTCTCAAACTAAATGTTATCATCAAAAGTGATTTATATATAATAAATAGCTTCATAAAGTTATTTTAATTGCTGTTTTGAGGATGAACAAAATACTGAAGTTCAAATACTTTTTTCAACCAACAGCAGCACTTAATTATTTTTGTTTCTTACCCAAAACTGCTGTCCTGCAGTGCTCAGTGACAGCGAACAGTCAGAGAGGATATCATTAATTGGAACTACTGGCTGCTGTTTATTTGTTTGTTTATCTGTTTGGCATTCCTGCTAAATTACATTTTTGGGGTGCTATACCAAATTTTGGGATTTGATTTGCTGAGGGTCCCCAAAAAGATTTCGGCCATATATCATCATCGTGAGTCTATGTGGCTCTCGTTTACAAGCCCTGGATCTTTGTAATTTGACAGTATGTACCTAAATGAATCAAATACAAATAAAAAAAAAAAATCAATAAATGAAGACATATTATGTGTGCTCACACTCTGAGGGTTTCCTGTGAGGTTCGGTGTGCACTAGGACAGACGCAGACAGTCTGGAAGCCGAAGCGAAGCAGCAGCAAGGTGATTGAGGCTGACTCAGCCTGGAGCGTTCACACCTTCCCCCCTCTGCCAGGTCTTTTTACAGCCGACTCCTCCTCAGCAGGATGAGTGCACTGCGGTTAGATAGAGGGTACCCCGAAGCCCACTCACACATCATTCAACCCGGTTCTCATGGCAACACGCTTCTAGCGCTACAGGCATGTGTAGCCTACACGCGAGGCTACAAGTGAGACAGCATCTTGAAGACGCCTAAGAACAGTTGTTAAAAACTCATGAGCAGTTCAGGTGCTTCATCGTGAAACTAGAAAGAAAAATGACACTACTCTGAATAAAAAAAGTGCTGACATCAGTGTTAAACAGCTTGTCCCCTCATGGCTTAACTTTGATATTAAACCCTTCTTGTAGGTTATCCAATCATTAGGGCCTGTACATTGTTTCTAGTGCCTCTAACATATATAGTCCTAGTCCAGGTGTATATGTATATAAACCTTTTACTCCTTCCTTATTTTTTCTATGATTTATATGCATACATGGCATATGATATTCCTCTTAGTCTATTTCTATGAATTTTATATTGGACACACTATATATGTTTTTTAATTACTCTCGTTCCCCCCTAGTGTTTTGTTAACCTATTGCACCCACCCTATTACTACTATTTACATGAAATTAGTGTTTGATATTTTTCATTGTAAATTTTTGTGACTTATTGACTGAAAAGTTGCACACAATCTGCATCAAGACCTCAGTATGACCTTTCCTATTAATGTTTTGATTCTTCTTATGATGTCTTGACACATGTGAATGTGATTAGATGATTGCTAGCGTCACTGGTCATTTGACTATATATATGCCTCATTTCCTTCCCGTGGGTATTTGGCTGAGGAAGACCTATAGTTGATCAAAACGTCGCAAATAAAGAAAAGGGAGCTCTGATTCAGTGTGCAGATTCTCCTTGTATCTAGTTTATCAGTGTAGAGCACATTTAAAGGTTACTGTCAAGATTAAATGTAATCTAGAAACCATACCAAACAATCAAACCAGATATTTTAATTCTACAAGTTCTGAATTACAGTATAATAAGCCCTCAAAGTTTAAGCCCCCAAACTTCAATTTCATTTTTTTTTTCATTTGCACAAAACATTCACTGGTTATGACATACTCCTACTAATGAATCCAATCATTAAGGGTATTAGAGCTGCAGCTAACATAATTAATTAATTTACCAATTATTTTCAAGAATAATCGAAACATTTCATTTATAAAATGTCAGATAGTGAAAAGTGCCCTCTATAGCTCCCCACAGCCCAAGGTGATTTCTTGTTTTTTCCGACCAGTCCAAAATCCAAATGTATTCAGTTTACTGTCATGTACGACAAACAAAAGCTTTTTTTTTTTTTTTTGCTTAAATGAGACATATTATGCACATTTCCAGGTCTATATTTTTTTATTTGGGGCTTTACTGGAATATCTTTGCATGATTTACAGTTTTAAAAAAATTCCGTATTTAACTCATACTGGTCCTTTATGCAGCCCCTCAATTCAGCCTCTGTCTGAAACAGGCTGTTTTAGCTCCTGTCTCCTTAAGGCCCCCATCCCAATGAGCCCAGTCTGTTCTGATTGGTTAGCTTCCAGAAGTTAGCTTCTGTCAGCTCGTCGGCAAGGTAGGAAAAAAACGTTGCAAGCAAAGTGCTCAGAGCAGGCTGAAGCCCTGGCTTTTAACTTGTAGGGAGCATTTCTACATACAATAACCTCAAGTTTTGGAACTTTGACCACATGTAGCCTAGATATCCCACATCATAACAGTATATAAATAATAGAAAATCACAAAAAGCATAATAATTTAAAAAATGACTAAAATGATTAATCAATTATCCTTATAGACACATTTTCTGTGAATCGATGGATTGACGATTCATCTAATCATGCAGCTCTAAGGTGGATAAATATTGCCATATAATGAATTATAATGAATGTATTAAGTTTATTGAAATTGCAATGTTTCGTCAGGCATCCCTCTTCTGTTGTGCTGAAATAATAAAGAATCAAAACCTTGCAAAGTATCAGTAAACCTGTTCATTGCTGCTTGAAGCTGTTTAATTAATTTTATATGGCAGTATTTAATGAGGCTATTCAGAAATTCTTGATTAGCTCAACAATGGAACTCAGAGATAATTAGAGTTGATCATTGTGATACTGACAATCACTATTAATTTATTTAAGTGGCCTTTAACAACATTGTGAATCTGTCCTGGTCTATTTAACATTACTCTTTAAGTGTGCTGACTCAGTCTGTCACTGCAAATACATTTAATTCTGAATGTTATGGCGCTGTGGGAGTTTTCATTCAACCTGGGAGTCTCCTGTGGGAATGCTTTGTGTAGAAACATCATTGTTTCCTTTGCTTGCAAACAATATGGCAAATATTATAACAACACTTTACCCTCATTTTTATTCACTTATGTTTTTGATGTGTTTTTTTTTTTAATATTCTTGCTGTTTTTAAAATCCAAAATGCAGACACCAGAGTAACAAGATCTTTTGGCTTGTTATGCCTTGAAGATTTGTTTCTATTATGTAAAATACATCCTCATATTAATTTAGTTTGCTCTACTCCTTGTATCTGAACAAATGGAAACTGGCAAGGAAGGCGACATTGTCAGTACTAATCCCTCAGCTGAATGCCAGGGGTCAGAGGATCACTTGTGCAAGATTCCCCAAACTCACTGAAGCTTTCTCTTTGCTTTTTCTTTTCCTTTTTGCTGTCGTGATCTCAGTCACTTGGCTCGCGCCGACAGGTAGCTTCTTTTTTAAATTCCATGTCTTTTGGCTTTTAATACTTGTGTTTTATGTTTGTTTTTTTACAAACAATGTGCTCCTCCTGAAAAAAGGTCTTGTTATATGAAACTGTGAACCAAGTGATGACACAAAGAACCCAGTTATATATGTGATTTGTAAAAAAAGAAAAATTAATTTCATGCTCTCATAGTCACAGAACTCCTATGTCGTCTGTTATGTAAGGAGTTTCACATATGAAATGCTAACTAATGCCTACGCTGCTGAAGCTTATGTAACATGCATGTCCATTTCTCTCAGAGCTGAGGGCCGGAGATGGTCCCTGGCATCCCTCCCTTCGTCTGGCTATGGAACCAATCCGCCAAGCTCCACTGTCTCGGTAAGTTACCCCAAAACACAGCACCATCCTCCCCTGTCGATACATGGCGGCCAGGCAATTCTAACACCTCACTCAGCCCAAATAGCACATGCGTTTATGCAATAAGGGACAGTGAATGCCAAGACTGAGATGACAAACTGCTAATTGTTTTCCTCCATCATCTGCTTGAATGAGTCATTCTCCCAGTCTGTGGAACTCAAGTGTTAAAAGTCTGTGTAGACATACACAGTCTGTGTGAGTGCATGTTAATGAGGGGATGAAGTAAAGAGTGCGGGTGCTGTGTTATTAGATTATTATTTTATGACAGCTTTTCCATAAAGCCACACGTCATCACATATGTGTCACATTAACAATGTACTGAGACCTTGTTTTAGAATTTATTAACATGATGTGGTAAATATGTGAACTCGGACTTTGTAAACATATTTGGACTTAACTTAAAGCTAGAGAAGCTGGGTCTGTCGTGAAAGTCTACCATGTGCTGCTATTGTAAGGAAATGTATGGGGCAGACCCGGGCATAGGCCCAGAGGTCAGTGGGGATAATGGGGCTCTTCAGTGGGCCTCACTGCCCTCTTTATACTGAGGCATTAGAAGAAGACTTCACAGATGCCGTCCTTCTGGCCCTCTTCTGTTCAGCACACATTTACTACAAAATAAAGCAGATTTTCTGGCAATGTACACCACGTCCTTACTGCTTGTAAGGTGCTGTATAGAGTCATTTAACATCAGTTAACTATTATCCAATTCATTTAGTGACATCAATATAATCTGACTTTGGATTTTAACTTGGTCTCGCTAATCATCCACTTTGGATAGCAAGGCTGGATTAACTCAGTTTAGTCTGTTCAACATGTGTTACCTCTTATGTTTTTTTGTTTCTGCAAAGCTTTTTGAGTCTTTGTTTTTAAAGACTGTTTAATGAGATGATCTTTAACTACAAACGTACACTGTTATTTGATGATCAATTATTTGTACTTTTTTCGTGTTGACAGAAGTTCACAATAAAAACAGTTTGTTTTATTTCAGGTCATTTAACACAGTTCTTCCACTCTCAAAAAAATGTATATTTTCCACCAGATATGACCGTTAAGATATAACATACAAGGCCCCATATAAACATCACCTTTAATAATTTTACTGAATGACTTTTGTCATTATTATTCTTTAGTCATGTTATGAACTTTTGTCATTATTTCCATCCACTCAAGTTAACACAATCAATCAAAAGAATTATCTAAAGTTGGCTGAAGAGATGGTAAACGTGGCTTGTGAATTATGTTTCCTGATGACAAGTTGGCTTCCAGCAAAATTACCATCAGATGACTGTGCAAGTTTGAAGCTGGAGAATGTAGAAACATATTCATTTTTCTCAACTGATGGATCCCTCATTTGTCTGCAGTCCTCCTCGTCCTCCCAGGAGCGTCTTCACCAGCTTCCCTACCAACCAACACAAGATGAGCTGCACTTCCTCTTCAAACACTTCCGCAGCACAGACAGCATAACTGACGAGGATGGGCGGCCCTCAACGGTCATGCGACCTCGGTCTCGGAGCCTCAGGTACTTAACCCTGAATGCACCTCGCATTAGAATGAGTCTCGTCAACAAATAGATTGACTGGTTTCCTTCTAATGTGTTACATATTAATTTGAGTGAAAAATGTCAGTTATCTTCTAAAAAGTTGGTTTAAAATGTGGGATAGCCATTTTTCTTGGTGCTGTTTATTTTTGTTGTTAGTAATAATGTGGAAGGACATGGGCTGCAACTTATTGAGTTGAAAACTGCGAAATCACAATCTGTGATCACAAAGTCACCTGATTTTTAGGATTTTGCAGAAATGGATCAAAGTCTCTCACCTTGTCCACCACCAGCTTACACTCTTTCCTTTTACTTTACTTACTCTTTTTATTTAAAAGTTTCAGTTTACCTAGCCCAATTAACTGTAAAACAAACATGACACTGAATATTACCTCTGAAGTGTGCTACTCTCACGCTGTCGGTCCACTCTGACATGTGAGAATTGTTGGTGGGTTACACTTGATTTCACCACTATAGATTCCTGGCACACCCTGTGTAAACATCTGTTTTATGTCATTTCTTAGTCTGTCATTAAATTAATGAAATTTTATATTTTTACACAAATTAAATGCAATAATCCCCCCTGATGGATTAACTACTTCTGTAGTGGAAGATGTTTTGGATTAACTTTGGGCAGTGACTGCTTGTTCTGAGCATGAGGTCTGAGATGTCATTATGTATTGTTAGACTGTCAATAGTGCATCGGTATGACCAAGACAAATTCACAAGCAAACACAGCATTTGGTGCCTCAAGTGCATCTTACTGATTACACATGCAGGCTGGCTGGAGGGCAGGTGGAAATCTGACTTCATAGCTGTTTGATTTTGACAACTTTTGTCTGTTGGCTCTGCTCTGCGCTGTTTGCACGATGCCTGAGTGCTCTGTGTTCTGGCACCATGGTGTGCCGTGTGTGGGCGTGCTAGCTAACAGAGCGCCTCAGGGAGCTAGCTGCTGAACTGTAGTCGAGGGTGGGGGTGGATAAGGGGGTCTGATGCTGGGAGCCATGGTGAGCTGCAGCAGTGTGTGTTGGGCAGCAGCCATCCAGTTTAACAGAGGCGTCTTTCATGACAAAAAAAGGCTCAGGGAGGCTGTTTGCATGTGATAGCTTTCCTTTCCATCTGTTCTGCCAGAAGCTTCATCAAGCAACATTTTTCTGTAAAAAAAAAAAAATACACCAATCTCATCAGACTAAATACTGAGGTGGTGTCGCAGTAAATGATTAATTGAGTGATGTTGGTGATTCACCCTGTTTGGCCAGAAGAAACCTCTGCTGTAGGTATAGACTTCTAAAAGAAAAACATCAAAAGCTGAAAGTGAAATCCACCCTGATCGCTGCTTTAACAGCTTAAAGAGCTGCTAAAATTGCATATTGGCTCACAATGTTGCTTTCAGCAGGTAGAAACTTAAAAGTATCAGTTTAGCTGTTGACCTCAAATAGCCTCCATCAGTCACACCCAAACTCTGAGTTAAGAGTTAATGTGTGTATCATGGTTAGACTGAATTCAATCGACTTTTGCTCATCAATAGATAACTGTGATGGCCTTGATGACATAACTCCTTCCCCCCTCCATCCCAGTGTAATGGCTCAGAGGAGAGTTGCGTTGTGTAATGGTAAATGTCAAAATGAGTTTGTTGATCAATTGAAATATACTAATCTGTTGTTTTGTTTCTGTTGCAGCCCCGGGCGATCAAGTGTCTCCTTTGATAATGAGATAGTCATGATGAACCATGTTTACAGAGAAAGATTCCCAAAGGTAAGCTCTAGAAATCTGTACATTAGTCTTCATTTTAAAGCCATATTTGTGCAGCAAATATATTGTGCATTGTTCTTTTTTCAGTCCGTTGCCCACATTCTAACATAAAGTTTGATTGTTAATCCACATGAAAGACATACTGTAAACATAGTGAAATATGAAGTATTGTGAAACTCTATAGGTAGGGGGTTTATTGTTCCAAAACAGAGTATAGAATGGAAAGTGAGCCTGAAGCTACATCCACACTTATTTTAAAACAAATAACTTTTGCTACATTTACGCCTAGCGTTTTCGAACCCCTAAAACGGAAACTTTTGAAAACGCTGCTGACCCTGTTTTAGTTTGAAAACTCCGAGATTGCGTTTTAGTCTGGATGGACGGAAATGGAGACTTTTGAATACAATGATGCAGACAAACACACACACACACACACACACACACACACAAACACACCACATCACACGGAGAGGGAGAGGGAGAGGGAGAGGGACGCTCCTGTGTCTCCTCCTCACCTGGCAAAGAAATCCCTTATCTTACTTGTCACCATTGCTGTCCTTCCTTCATAGTATTTTCTGCAACTAAGCAACCAACCGCAGAGTAGACAATCAGCTTCCTGTTTACACCGACACGCGCATGCCCAGTGGCCGTGAATGGTCGTGTGATATGCGTTTTCAGGTGTGTTAGTTTGCACAGAGATTAATTCTGAAATAGTGCTAAAATGCTTGTGTGGACGGAGATCGTCTTTGTTTTAAAACACCATTTTAAAACAAAAACATATTAGTGTGGATGTGGCCTGAGTTTTGAAAGCCTCACAACTCAGCAGGTGGCAAAGTTGCTGAATCACTGGTCCTGATCAACAACCATATGAATCCACCCACAGAAGTGTTACAGCCATTTGGTGCTGCAGAGAGTAAAAACTCTTAATTATTGGTCTTTTTTAAATGTCTTAACTGTGTGTGTGTCTGTGTGTGTCTGTCTGTGTCTGTCTGTGTGTGTGTCTGTGTGTGTGTCTGTGTGTGTGTGTGTGTGTGTGTGTCTGTGTGCGTGCGCCTGTTGTCCCTGCAGGCCACAGCCCAGATGGAGGACCGCTTGTTGGAGATTGTCACCCACTGCTCTCCAGACAGCTCCCTCCCGCTGGCTGACGGGGTGCTGGGCTTCATCCAGCACCAGTTGGTCGAGCTGGTCAGAGACTGTCTGGACAAGTCCCAGAAAGGCCTGGTTACATCCCGCTACTTCGCTGAACTGCAGGAGAAGCTGGACAAGCTGCTTCATGAGGTGGGGACACAGAGTCTCTGCTGGTTTGTTTGATTCCAGCAGTGAGGCTGATGTAGACTAAATGTGTAGCTACACTTTAAGGTAGAAAGTTTCCAGTATCAGAATGAAAATGATTAAAAAATAACTTTATAGAATTTCATACTACAATTTTAAGCATCAGCTAATAAGCTCCTACATGTGAACTCTTCAACTGAACACTTGGCTGTAATGAAGTTATGAAAGAGGATTGATTGAGCCGGGTGCAACTGCAGCCGCGTCGCTCAATAACCGTCTGATAGCCAAAGGCACACACAATAGATCTGGTAGTGGAAATTGTCAGTGATGGCAAGAGGTACTTTTGTCACAGGTTTTTAGCTGTGTTGTGATAAAATGCTAGTTTCTATAGCAACCTCTTCCCTGTTCCTCTGCATGCTGTCAGACAGAAGGCATGGTCAACTCGCTGTACCTCCAGCTGAACTGATAAGTCTGTTCCCATACTGTGGAACAAATGCTGACACACGCACACATAAAACCTGAAGACTCACTTTGCTAAAAAGCTAAAATAAATAAATAAATAGTTTAAGGATAAAGTTAAATTTTCAGAATATATAATGTAGATAGTATAATAATATAGAATATATACATAATAATATAATATAGATACATTTTTTGTAATTTGAAATACATGGTAATACAAATTATTTTCAGTTCATAAAAGTTCTGCAAAAACGTTTTTACTCTACAGTAAATACTCTACTGGTACCACTCTTGTGGGAAATATCCTCTAGTGTCAATAAAGTGATGGACTTTAGAAACAAAGCAAAGCAGATTTATGAAAAACAACATTTTGACAGCGTGCAGGGATTCCAGTCATTGTTGACATATCTGTCACCTCAGGTGCTTTTCACAGGTGTGCAACAGCTCTACTGTTTGACCTTTCCAGTTGATAGTTTTAAACAAACAACAAACTTTTTACTTGTTACCATGAACAGTGAAGGTTTAAGAGCACCACTTACAGAAACTTCATCAAGAGAAAATCCAAGGACGAAGCTGTCATAGAACTGATCACATTGTTTGATTAATGTCTGGGAATTGCAGCACGTACACAATAACGTAATGGCTTAGCACATGGTTCACCACTTAAACCTGTGGACACATGGCCGTTGGAGGAAATGGCCTTGTGACTTTTTTATGAAGAGTCTTTCTCACACTGCCACATTGTGACATTCACATTGGGATCTGGCATGACCAGAGGGTGAGAAGGTGACTTACATAAACTCACACGTGTTGAGCATGATTCTTTGGGTCCTTTGGAGAAGGTTTAGGTAAATTAATTTTACTGTTTGACATCAATGTAAAATTGAACTCAAGGAAAATGGTAATCTGGATATTTGTGAGTCCCTGGAAGTTTGATGTGCAGTGACATCATAAAAGACCATTAAGAAAACTGAAATTATATTAGACACTATTTAAATTACCTTGCTACTTTTAAAGACTTCTAATATATGCTGCAACACACAACACAATAATTAAGTTTTATTAGGGTGGATGTTTTTATAACAACATAGTGAAGTTTTTATCATTTGACATTATTATAATTTTTTGTACAGTTTTGGTTGTTGTTTTCGTTACTGAGTTTCCCAAAAGCCGCTTTACCCCCTTACCTATATGGTGATAGATGGTGATAGACAGATCCTGCCCTTTTCCAAACAGTTTCCAAGGACGACATCTCAGATGGTACTGTTCTGGCGCGTCAGGTTACTTTCCCCCCATAGTGTATTATCAGGCAAATTTAGTCTATTAAGCTGGCTGTATGAGCAGATGACTTCGACATGAAAGTATATACCATGCAGTTGCACTAGTACAGACTGTCACTCCAGCCGTCTGGAAGAAAAGCCGTGGATGACTCATTAAGACTCCACCCACCCACCCAGTGATTATTCTAATAATTGCTCTGGGTTTAAAGTGATGTATTCTCTGACGCAATTCTGTCAGGCAGCGTCTGTTTTCATACTTCTCTTAATGCCATATCCATCTGCTCAGACCACACGGTTTTATACATTTATATTCCTAGTTTGTCACAAAAAGTGGAAATCACTCCTCTCTCATTTGCTTCTTTTCTCCTTTCAGAATTGTCATGATATTTAACTTTTTTTAAAAATCACCCTGACCTATTTGCTTATTTTGTTTTGTTTTTCAGATTTTATAGTATGTTTTTAATGTGAGTTGATGTATTTTGCCTTCCCTTGAGTGTTCTGTGATGAGCCAGTTGGTTAAGAGCACTGTGTAAATAAACACGACTTTTTTTTTTTTTGCCCCTGCTGCCCCCGCTGTTTTCCAGGCCTACGAGCGCTCTGAAAGCGAGGAGGTAACCGTCATCATCCAGCTGGTGAGGAAGATCCTTATCATAATCTCTCGCCCGGCTCGCCTCCTTGAGTGTCTGGTAAGCCGAGGAAGAGGAAATCTCTTCCTAATTGAAAATGAGATTACTTTGATTGAAAAGGGTAGAAGTCAGTTCACGTTAAAGTCGGACTGAAATAAGATTCTGACCTTTTATTCTCTCTTAGAAAGTGGGTCTGTGAAGAATATGAAGCTGATCATTTTTCAAGGAAAACAATATTCACACACTTTTCCAGTAGATTAAAAGTCCCAGTTTAAACTTTTGTCAGTAAGGTCTATGGATTAGTCAGAGAAACTGGGACATTGTTGAGTTTTTGAAATCAATCTTTTAAATGCTCTGAGCATAGCAAATGAAATTCCATTCACTTCCAGGAGTTTGATCCGGAAGAGTTTTATCACCTACTTGAGGCAGCAGAGGGTCACGCCAAAGTCGGCCAGGGAATCAAGACGGACATCCCTCGATACATCATCAACCAGCTGGGTCTGACGCGGGATCTGTTAGATGGTAAAGGAATTCTCTGCCATGAAGCACAGACTTATACTCCATTAAAACTGAAGCAGAAACTGTCCCCGGTCCCTCACATGTGGCTCAGACTTGATGCTGTTTCTGACCTTTTCTGAACAGGAAAATAACTTTTATAGAGTTATGTTTTGCTCCAGTCTGGACGTCATGACTTTATGCTTTCAAATTCAGTCAAGACACTCACAACATTCATGCAGCTTGTATTTGAATGGCCAAATTTAAATGTTACCAAGCTGTGCCACAGCGTTGCCATGGCAAAAAGAAAATCATTTGCTTGAAATAATTGTTATAACACTTGCACCATGGCAGCTTGGATGAGTGGTGTCAGCATGGGGGACAGTATGATTCAACAGTGGAAGCAAAGCCAACTTTCCAACTTTTTTTTTTTTTTTCTTTCAAACACCTCAATGAACACACAGTCTGAGGGCACAAACTGTAACAGAAATCCAACTGAACTCAACTTTTATTGTTTTATGTCACTTAATATTGGTTTGGGATATGGTTTACATCTTACTCACAAAAAAAGAAGCTCTGCAGTGTGACGACTGTATAGTCAGCCACAGTGGGCAGTTGTAATCAGTCTCTGCACACTTAGAAACATTTACATGCCAACCCTCAGATAGTTTTACAGAATAGAGCTGCAGTGAATCAGCAAAAAAAAGATGGCAACTATTTTGATAATTGAAAAACATTTGCTAGTTTCAGCTTCTCAAATGTGAGGATTTGAAGCTTTTATGCGTCAGACATGATAGTAAAGAATGTCTTTGGATTTTTGTTGTTGTTGATTGGATAAAAAACATTTGAAGACGTCACCTGGGGCTCTAAGAAATTATAACGGTTATGTTTTTAGACATTTTTATTGACAAAATGATCAATTAAGAAAATAATCAGCAGATTAATCTATAATAAAAATATACATTAATTGCAGCCCTGTAACAGAATATAAACATAGCACTTTGATGGTGCTAAGAGCAGCAGTGTCATACTTGCCAGATTCATTGACAGTTTTCAGTTTCTAACCAAATGTAAAGATGGTTATTCAGACCAATACATAGTGATGCAGGTTTGACCCGGTTTGTCTGTATGTGTCAGTGTGTCAGCCAACCCTACTCGCTTTGAGAAGAGTTATGACGGAGGAAGGGTTAATAGTGGGAGTTGAGGATTCTTTGCCATAATCTCTCTCTCTCTCTCTCTCTCTCCCTCTCCCCCTCTCTCTCTCCCACCCCCCCCCCCCCCCCCCTCCTTTCCTCCCTCCCTCTCTCTGTTACTTGTAGACATGGTACAGCTTGAACAGTATGATGCCAGTCCCTCAGTGTCAGTGGAACCAGATGCACATGTGGAGGTAAATTTTCATTTTTTTAATATTGACTACCTATAGGTCACACATTAAGGAGAAGTAATGGTTTTAGATTTAAAAATTAGATGAAGAGATGTTCTCATGTTTCTGCTTTCTCTCTATAGAATAAGGTCCCACAGACCCTGACCCCAACTCGAAGGAAACCTCTTGAGAGTGATTTTGAGACCATCAAACTCATCAGTAATGGGGCTTACGGGTAAGATGAGAGGTCCATTGTTTCAGCTTTCTTTGCATTTTCTTAGCATTGTTTCCAAAAGTTTTGTTGCCATGTTTTTCCCCTTTGTAAATGGGTGCCACAGAAACTTGAAAAGACATCAAAATGAAAAATATTAATGTAGTATTTCTTGAAAATCCACTGCATTCTAGAGGTTTCAAGGAACCTTTTTAGTAAATTGTTGCAGCTGTCAGAAGCTGAAATTGCCATTTGCTAAATGGCCTTACAGTATTTATTCATTATATTCATTCATTATAAATAATTATCTTGTCAGAAACGGTTTCATCTGGATGCTTCCTTTTGATCAAACATCCAAAATATTGACAAGGGGGGTCTTAACTAATGTGGTACCAACGTCTTACCTTATTCTGTGAAAGAGACTTAATCAAGACAGTGAGTTTTGTGACTCCTTCAGATTGTCAGTCAGGACAAAACACAGCTCACAGAGTGCTATAGTCAAGTCCATCATCCCCTGTGAGAAAGGCAAAAATTTCAAGGAGAAGAGTCCCTAAATTTCATTTAAAGTTCATCCACTCTGACCAGAATAGTGGCTGTGGTTTGATCATGACACAGCAAAGGCAACTTAATGCAGAGATGTTCTAGTTATGCAGTTGTGGGTTGAAAAGTTACTGAGTAGCAGCGTGAAAACCACTAACCACCACACCAAGTAGCCAGTAGAAAATTGGCCTAAACATCAGCCTGTCTTTGACTGTTTTAAATGGGAATATCCCTCAAAGATTTCTTGAATCCTTTTTAATATTTTCTGTGAAGATAGCAGGTCTAATGTGGATCATGTGGTTTTTGACAGGGCCGTGTATCTGGTCCGCCACAAGGAGACCCGCCAACGGTTTGCCATGAAAAAGATAAATCGTCAGAACCTGGTCCTGAGGAACCAGATCCAGCAGGCATTTGTGGAGAGAGACATCCTAACTTTTGCCGAGAACCCTTTTGTTGTCTCCATGTTCTGCTCTTTTGAGACACGACGTCACCTCTGCATGGTCATGGAGTATGTGGAAGGTAAAGTAGAGAAAAGCTGCTATGAGTGATGTACGTTTGCATTGAAGGCATTTAGCTCAGTCTGATCTAGAGTAACTGACAGTGAGCGCTAAAGCATAATTACCGTAGCATGAATTCCTTCCTCGTTTACATACCAACAGCAAATACTAAGGAGTCCAACAGCATCTTGAACAGTATTCAACACAGTGCCGGACTTTTATGGTTTTGTTTTGTTTTTTTTTAAGGTGGAGATTGCGCCAACTTGCTGAAGAACATGGGCCCACTGCCTGTAGAAATGACAAGGATGTACTTTGCTGAAACCGTCCTGGCCCTGGAGTACCTTCACAACTATGGCATCGTGCATCGAGATTTGAAACCTGACAAGTGAGAACAACCTAACTCCCACTTCACTCTTGTTGAAGGATTTTTGCAACGGACCAGAACATTCTGTACAACTACAAACTTTTCTTCTAAGAAATTCCTCCACCTCTTTTGTTTTAATATTTAAGTCAGCATACTTGCACTTGCTTGCAGAATTGGTTTAAGTATAGACCATTTATTGCGTATCTTGTTGATGGAGTTTTCTGTATTTTTCCTCCCAACAGTTTGTTGATTACGTCCATGGGACACATCAAGCTAACAGACTTCGGGCTGTCTAAAATTGGCCTAATGAACATGACCACCAACCTGTATGAGGGTCACATAGAGAAAGACACAAGAGAGTTTGTTGACAAACAGGTGAGACAGTTTAGGATGTAAAAGAGTGTTGACTAAAAAACATTTTTGCATGTAAGAAAGATAACATTTAAAATTGTTTTGTGCTGGTTTGCTTGTGCAGGTGTGTGGTACTCCGGAGTACATTGCCCCGGAGGTGATCCTCAGGCAGGGCTATGGAAAGCCTGTGGACTGGTGGGCGATGGGGATCATCCTGTATGAATTCCTGGTCGGCTGTGTCCCGTTCTTTGGCGACACACCTGAGGAACTTTTTGGACAAGTTGTCAGCGGTGAGCACCGAAATTAACTTACAACTTGTCATTAAAATGGCATTTATTATCAAACTTAAAATACCATTCTGAATGAAATTAACTAAATAATTCTGCCTCTCATGTCAAAAGTTGACATCTACTTCGGATTTCATCAATATAATGTTCTGTTTGTGTATTATTTCTACCAAGAGTGTACGTGGAAGAACATACATGTAAATTTGTCATGTTCATAATGAGTTCCAAACATTGTGCAAACCTAAGTTTTCATGTACTGTTTGAGGTTTTTGTCTTCTTTTTGTTTATGCACTTGAGTTACACGAGATCCCTTTTAGTAAAAATGCTACCATAGAATCCATCTATAGAATGGTTACAGGTTACCAGTTAGACAGGTGTAGGGGTGTGTCTGAGCACCATGCAGTCCAGTGTAACCTGACGCTTTGGCAAACTTTATTTGTGATCCTCTTTGTATTTCTGCGATTTGCAGATGAAATCATTTGGCCTGAAGGAGACGATGCCTTACCTGCTGATGCTCAGGACGTGATCACCCGTCTGTTGAGGCAGAGCCCTCTAGACCGACTGGGAACTGGTACTGCTGAGTTTACTGCTGATCGACTCATGAAAAATCTGATGCATGATAAAGTGTATAATGGACTTATGTGAAAGCAGAATAAAGTTGTCATGACTATAATTTAAATTAAGTAAAGCAATTTGGGAAATAAATTAGAGATGCAAATACTGTAGGATATACCTTTCAGAGGTATATCCTACAGTAAACCTTTAGAAATTGCTTTTTGCCATTTGAGTTTGATTGAACTCCTCAGGTCGTGATATTTTGAAAGCTGAGTATTTGTTTGGCTGTGAAAATGTTTTGGCTACAGGTGGCGCCTCAGAGGTCAAACAGCACCCCTTCTTCCTTGATTTGGACTGGAACGGACTACTACGACAGAAAGCGGAATTCATTCCTCAGCTGGACGCAGAGGACGACACCAGCTACTTTGACAGTAAGTTACAGTTGAGATTATATAAAATGTATTTTATTTAGTGGACAACATTTTACAAAATGGGTTCTTTATATGTCATAAAAATGATCAACTTTGAATTAAAGAACCTGAGTAAAATCCACCTGATCTAAGGGCTCAAATGCTGACTGGGACAGACAGATCCCATGATGGAGAAATTTGTTTAGACAACGGCTACAGCTGTCGAGCAATTTCCATAACGGAACAGACAAGGGGGTGCCCCACTGTCAAGTTTCCAAATCCAACGTGACCGGTGGAAACAGCCGCCAGATGAACCTTAATGGTAGAAAATGTCTTCACTTCATCCAGCAGATCCTGCAGAAATGACATCATAACTGGACTAGGCCTCCATGTTTTGGTGCACAGGTTACAGTTGAGATGTGTATTAATTACAGTTTTTTAATTATTTTTAAACACACACCGAAAAACATTTCTCAAAACGAGTAGACAACAGACTTAGTTGAGTATATTGACGGCATTTCATGCAGTTGCTGCTTTGTCAGCTGTTCTGTCTGCGTAAAGAATATATGGAATGTGATAAATATTTTTGGGGGGGAAACAATGTTGTCCCTAAGAATTGTAGGAGAAAATCGTGATCTAAAGTCTGAGTGGAGAAAAAAAAAAGTGATTCTTATTTTGACCAGGATCGTGCAACCCCTCTTATGTGAATTTTATTATGTGTCTGTTTTCAGCTCGATCAGAGCGCTACCATCATCTGGCATCTGATGAGGATGAGGAAACCAATGATGAAGAGTCTTCCTTGGAAATCCGACAGTTTGCTTCCTGGTCGCATCGCTTTAGCAAGGTAAGGATGGAGTGCTCTGATCTATTGATAGATGAGAGCTTTGAAAAAGTGGACAGCTCTTTGAAAAATGAGTACAAAGGAAACTTGGAGCATTATATCTGTGGTTATGTTAAGACATGTACTAAAGGATTCAAATGTCTTCTAAAAATTGTTCTCAAATATTGAAGATTTCATGCTGTGACAGCTATTAGACCCATGCTTTAATCTTTAGGCCACCGTAGCTATAACATAGCTGCACTTGACAGTAACAATGCACGTTTCAGCAGCACAGTCTATATTAGAATCACCAATAGTCTGAATGGCTCAGTGTGTGTGTGTGTTTTCTAATATACTTAGTCTGTCTTGCTTGTTCTTCCAGGTTTACAGCAGCACAGAACATCTGGCAACGCCGTCCAACCTGAGCTTCTCCTCTGACCGCAGCCACAGTGAGGACAAGGAGGACCGCGGGGAGGTGGGAGGGCTCAGTCCCTCCCCAAGCCCAGCAGAGGGCAGTGTGGAGCGCAGACACCCCGGACGTATGGCCAGGTAGGCAAAGGCATAAGATATGTCATGACCTCCTTTAAGTGTGAAAAGCTGCCAGAAAAGTTTAGAAAATTACGGTTCACCTGACCTCGGAGCATTCACTTGTATCTGTGTAAAAGCAGAAAACAGTCAAAACACAGTGTTGAGTTTAGTGGTGTGGTGTGTTCCTTTGGACTGTTGTGCCTGTTGATTTACCCATTCAACTGGTATTTGGTTGTTTGTAGCCTTCGCCCTCGGGCCTCCTCTAGCTCGTCCCAGTCTGAGAGGAGCACCAGCCCTCTGGTGATGAGCAGCACCCACAGCCTGGAGACGATGCCCCGCTTCGCCCTCTCCACTGACGACGAGGGTAAACCCAGACTGACATGTTTTTGAGTGTGAATGATCAGTTAGGTAGTATTTGAATAATTGTGTTTATTTGGTTTAAAGTGAAAGACTACCAAAGCTTTCTCTTCTTAGGCCGTGATGTTAATTTTTTAAACCTGTATTTTCTGCAGCTGAGGTGGTTGTTTCAAACCTTCGGAGGATCAGGATTCGCAGCAACAGCACAGGGGCCAAACACTCATCCCCCAAAGAACCAGTCGGCCCCCGGCGCTTCGGTAACCAGCTGGAGACACCGGACAGACAGAGGCTTCCCTGTGGAGGGAAGGTTCCCAAGTCTGCCTCCGTCTCAGCCCTGTCTCTCATCATCACTACAGGTACAGAAGTTTATCATCACCATCTCAAAGTCTAGCAGAAGATAGAATTAGGTGGCAATGACCCACTGGTCTAAATCTTTTTACACTTCTTCTAGGTGTCAAAAAAATTTAAAAAAAAGGCTTGTGTTTTGAAAGTAATAACTAAAGTTTAGAAACACAGGATGCATCATTCTCATTATTTATCTGTATCAGGAACTCTTAGTTATGTATGTGACATACTCAAATTTTGTATGGTCAGAAAAACTGCACCTTATTGGGAAGACAAATATTGTTTGCTGATTGTGTGGACACATTCAGAGGAAAACGGTCCTTTGTGTTTTTCAGATGACTCACCTGGCGGCCTCCAGCCCAGTCCCATCTCCCCACGGTCGCTGTCCTCCAACCCCTCGTCCCGTGACTCCTCCCCCAGTCGGGACCTGTCTCTCAGCCCCGGCAGCCTGAGGCCGCCAATCATCATCCACACTTCAGGGAAGAAGTATGGCTTCACCCTGCAGGCCATCCGTGTCTACATGGGCGACAGCGACGTCTACACAGTGCATCACATGGTGTCGGTGGGTGTGATCACAAGCCTTAAAAGTTATTGTTTACCTTGCTTTATTTTGGTGGCCCCAAACTAGAACTGAAAGGTATAAAAAGGTGGTTATGTAATCCTCAAATGAAACTCCTCTTCTCACACTCACCGTGTTGGTGTTCTAACAGAGTGTGGAGGAGGGCAGCCCAGCTCACCAAGCAGGTCTTCGCACTGGAGACCTAATCACACACGTGAACGGAGAGTCTGTCCAAGGCTTGGTCCACCCCGAGATGATAGAGTTGCTACTGAAGGTAAAACTCACTCAGACTGCTGCTCAGACTCACGGTCTAAAAATCAGATTTAAGTTGCATTTCTTGTCCTTTATACAAATGAACCATTCTTTAATTCCTATGAAATGCGCAGAGTGGCAGCAAGGTGACACTTCAGACCATAGCACTTGAGAACACATCGATCAAAGTTGGTCCTGCTCGAAAGACTAAACACAAAGGCAAGATGGCTCGCCGCAGCAAGAAGAGCAAGAAGAGAGATAATTATGACAGGTAAAGATTTGAGGTTTGGTTTCCTCTCAGTTGCTATAGCTCTGCAGTGTTAGTCATCTTTTGTTTACTTTGTGAGGTTAGTAAGTGGTGGTCATTGTCAGTGCTTTGTCTCCCTCTAGTGTTAGATACTATTAAGTGGCGTAAAGTGTCAATTTTGCTAATTTAATGTTATTCAGTGCATAATTCATTTTTTCACTCAAAATATTTGTCACTCTAGCTTTATGTATATTTCAAAATCTTTTCTTTTAGTTATCTGTTATGAAACTGTCTAGCTTATTATCATTCATCTAAATGTATTCTAATAACTATGACATCGGTTTGTATAAATTTTGTATTTGTCAAATGCAAAAGGCCCCCACAAGTATCAAGAGTGTTTTTTTATAATGCAGAACTTTTTAAACTGCCTGTGAGATAATGTCAGGATCACATCTCTGACTCGTCCTCTTCCTCCAGGCGACGCAGCATCTTGAAGAAGCTGTCCAAGCAGAGCACAGTGATGCACAGCAGTCGCAGCTTCTCCTCAGGTCTCCACCACTCAGTTTCCTCCAGCGAGAGTCTTCCAGGCTCTCCGACACACAGCCTCTCTCCCGGCCCCTCCACGCCCTGCCGAAGCCCCGCACCCGACCATCAGGCCCTTGGTGAGCTCAGTGGGGCTTCTTGTGGTCTTTCACTGTAACATCTGAAACTAATTTAGTAAAATAATTTGTTTTTATGTAACTTGTGGTGTGAAATATCTGAAACTGTTTTTCCTCTGCTTCCCAGAAAATAACTCTCCTCAGAGCACATCTCCTTGTTCCAGTTCTCCCAGTTCCCCTGCCGCACACATCCGGCCCAGCTCACTCCACGGCCTGGGCTCCAAACTCAGTACGCAGCGCTACACCAAGGTGGGCCGCCGGAAGTCAACCAGCAACATCCCCCCTTCTCCACTTGCCTGTAATTCCTCCTCATCCTCCACCCAGCCCCTCTCTCCACAGCGCTCGCCCTCCCCACTCCCAGGCTTCGCCAAAACTCTTCACTCTTACCATGGCAAAACCCTGTCGCCACCTACTATTGTTAGACACATTGTCCGGCCCCGCAGCGCCGAACCGCCACGATCTCCCCTGCTCAAGAGGGTCCAGTCGGCTGAGAAGCTGTCTGGAGTGTATCATGCTGATAAGAAGTCATACACTCCCCGCAGGCACACACTGGAAGTGCCGTTTTATGGCGATGGGGAGCTGCTGGGTGACTCTGAAGTAGAGGGGGCCTGTGGAGGCTCCCATATCGGGGTCGACTACAGCAGGCTTGGCGGCTACACTGGTAGCCAGAGGATGTGGGACTCTGGGATAGACCGATCAGAGCAGCTGGTCGTGATGCGAAAGCTCAACCTGTCAGAGCGGCGAGACTCCTTTAAAAAGCAGGAGGCAGTGCAGGAGGTGAGCTTTGATGAGCCAGATGAGAAAACCAGCACCACGGTTACAGTGACCACCACGGCCCCGGGAGAACAAACACAACCCCAGCAGCAGCAGCAGCACAGGATGGCCTGGATGCTCGCTCGACCCCAAACCAGCGAGGAGGTGGAGCTGCAAGTGCCAGTGGTGAGGAGGTTTACCCTGGTGCCCCAGATCGCTGTGCAGGGCTCGACAGAGAGCGAGGAGCAGGATGAGTGGGAGCCGTGTTCAGATGGAGAGGACGCGAACGAGACGCCTGAACTGGAGGTCGTCGTCACTTCATCTCAGCAACAGGCAGGACGTCCTCGCAAAGACAACGGCTGCAGTCTGGCAGCAGAAACCACTTCCACTGGTCCTCAAGTTGGACCATCAACAAAAAAGACTGAGTGTAAAGAGGAAACTCCACAAAAAGGGCATCTGAGAAAGTAACAGCTCACGACTGGACTCACTTCAACAGCTCAAATCTTTCTTTCAAGGGTAACATGAATTACTGCTGAGGGAAAACACACAGGTCAGGGGGGACCTGCTGGGAGAGACTGGAAGATTTTACTTGAATTTTTCTATTGTAAATATTTGCCTCAAGGCATTGCAGACCTTCTGGTCTTATTTATTACATTTGTAAACTATGGTGAGTTAGTAACAGGAAAAGAGGGAAGTTCTCATTGGTTGAATAGCCAAGGCTCATAATTTTTGTATCCATAAAATGTGGTTTTATGTCTTTTGACTGGATTTTTTGTTTTGTTTTGGGTTTTTTTTAAATAAATGTCTATTTTTTTAAATAAATTGCGGTACTCAGTAGTTCGCTGTATGCTGGGAATAATTGTCGTAGGACCAAAAGGAGAAGTCAAAGTACGAGAAGTCATTTTAGAAGCTGAAGTTTAATTGTTTTGGGGTTTTTTTTCTCCTTGACAGTGTCAGTTTAGACCTGAGCAGTGCAGCTTCCAATAGTGTAATACTACAATGATCTTAATCTATATTAACCTAAGAATGGCCTTTGGTTCACACTGTGAGCAACATGGTTGATGGTCAATTGTCAGCCAGACTCTGCAGTTGTATCTACTATATATATACTACTCTGCGTATTTCAGGCCAATTTCATTTTGCTGCTTTGCTCCGGCCTTTCATAGCACTACAGCCTTTAGAAGGGTTAACATAGAAACTACCAGGCCCTAATTAGGCTTCAGAAAGAAGAAACTACTCAAGATTTACAGTTGTACAAAACTGGAAAGCTTTGCACAGCTGGAATTCTTCCATTTTGCACTTGTCAGACACAGCTATTGCTCACGAAACAATCAAATAGATAAGAAAAAAAAGGAGTGCTGATTTGCTTTTGTCTGCTAATTGAAAACAACAGTGAAAAGACTAGCTGTGACCTACGTTTCTCTGACACTTTCTCTGAATTTCTCAGCTTAGCTACCCCGGTAGGACTTCCGTTAAACAGCCGATCATGTTTTTTGCGGTGGTAATTCATGGTCATAGCATTGTTGTTTCCATATACAGTGCAGGGTAATATTGCAAATCACACTGACGAGTACAATCTGTTATGAAGACATTAGTTGACTCAAAAAGGGTATTGTGTGCCATGATGTCAGTGCAGTGTCCTCTAAGCCATATCTTTGAAGACAGAAATGCCGTTTGAAATCATTTGTGTTTAAAATCCAAACTCTGTGTGAAGTATCTCCACAATCTCAACAACATCTCATGTGAAAAATGAAGTATTAAGCTCTGGATGTTGCAGAACATGACACACTCTGCTCTGTGGCTACTTGATGTAAAGTTAGTGTGATACCACATCAAAGAGGTATCACAAACTTAGTTTTTTTTTTTTTTTTTCTTTCTGCTCAACTTTTGACATTGTAAACACTGATTCAGGATGGCTCTGCGTCGTGTTATAATAACTTGTTCTATTCAAAGCATGCATCTCACAGGAAAAACAATGAGCAACCAAATCAAGCTCCACGTCTCCGTCAGAGCTTGGAGGGAATCACAGGAGTAGCTTTTGTTTGCTTAAAACATTTTGGGTTTGGTTTTTTTTTTGGGGGGGGGGGGGGTCCTCGTGTATTTTTGGAGTATTTTTTTCCTAAAACTGTAGCTTTCGTCTTTGTTTATTCACTTGAGCATGTGGGAGACACCATGCCTAAATGACCTGTTCCTACTTAATTAACTGTGTAGTGATGTTTACATGGAGGGGGGGGGGGGGCACTAATGTATTTTGACATAAATTTTGTACCATGATTGAATGTGGAAAGGAAACTGGAAATGTTAGAGGGACACACTTTAATTGAATCCAAACCCAGGGCTTGTTTGAACAAATGTTTTATGTCTTTGTATTGTACAAATATTGATGTATATTTTGATAACAAGGCTGTGTTTAATAATGTGTTGAAGGACACGATATGCACATTGACAATGACAATTTGTGGCACCAGGACTTTGGAAAGTTTGTCTTGAGAGAATGGGCCTCCAGAGAGGCTGTTTTTACAAAACACCTTGTTGGGATTCAGAACAGTATTTCACATTCAGTGCTGATTGGATGATTTTTTCCAGTACAGAGATGGAGTTTTGAGGTTATTTGTCTTATTTGTCAGTAGCTGTGTGCTGTTGCTGGCGTTTGTACCAGCTTCCGATGAGTCTTTCTTTATAAAGCATCAGAATTGTTGAAGTTTTACTTAATAGAGTTCTCCACCGATTTAATGTTGCAGTCTTATAACAATGTCAGACTCACAATGGACAGTTGTTGTTTTTGTTTTTTGTTTTTTATAAAGGATAAAAACCAATGCAGCAGAATCAGAGATATTCTCTTTTTTTGTATTCCATTTATTCCTGTTCTTTGTCAAAACCTGGTACCTACATTACCCAAAATGCAATTCAGCCGCAAACAGTTCGGTCAGAGGTTTGGGTGTGTTATGCTAATAGAGGCTAATGAAGTGTCAAGCTGTTATCTTCAACCGGACTCAACACCCCCATATCTTCTTATTATTATTTCACTGCTTGTAGTCTTTGAAAATTTGAATTAATTTACCAGATCTTGTGAAGCTTCCTCTGAGCCACAAAAGACTTTTTCCACATATGCAGTAATGTCCCCTAAGACCTGTAAACAGATTTTGTTGTTTAACATTGGTGGAGTTCCCCTTTAAGTCCCCTGTCCTCCCAAAAAAAAAAAAAAAGGTCCATAAATCTCAAATCTCATGATGAGGACTTTACAGAATCCTGTTGTCGTGTCAGTGAACAGCACAAAGCGCGTCACTGAGGTTATTTTTGCAGTCTGACAGAATTGTTTACAATGAACAAACATGCTATGTACTGTACAAACATTTTATATCCTGTGGCTGTATATGATGAATCGACCCTCTTTGATACCATGAAAGAAAGCTACACTCATAGAAGTTACATATCTGTTTTTGTTTTGTTCTTTTCAAACTGATTTTAAAAGAGTAATTTAGCACCAAGCTGGAAAGCAGGCAGTTTACAGTATTTACATGCACTTAAGTAACAGGGTTATTGTCAGCATGTTATAGTTACCTGGAGAAACTGATATCTGGACCAGGTATATACTTATCCTGGTTTGAAATGAGGCTGAACATCTGTATGACAAAGACCTTAAACACAGATGGTAATGTTGCAGCAAGTTAAATTAAAAAAAATATTAGTTACTTTAGTGATACGTTCTTGTATCCAGATACAGGTCAGACGAACTTATAACAGCTGATTTAACAATTGTAAAAATTCAGACATTCATGTAGTTAGTACTCTAAAATGTATTGTAAAAAAATGGATACAGGATATTAATACACCTCAAATATACAAGTCTTGGTTCTAAAATATGGCAGAAGGTTTGGGAGAAAAACAGATTTCTGACCAGCTGCATGTCGGCGTCTTGCAGTGCATGTATTCCTGATTTCTCTTTAACAACCTGACTTCTTATGTGAATGTAAACATAGTCATCACTTTACCGATCTCTTCTGATTGAGAGTTAATGTCTGTTGCACCTGTAGCGCAGTGATGTCACACAAGTAAGGTGAGCGCTTCTCAGCTGGTGTTAAGATACTCTTTACGGGGCAAACTGGCAGTTCAAACTGTTGTACATGTGCACGTGTTCTCCCGTGGACTCTTCTGTTCAGTGCATGCTGCATGAGACAAGCACACATCTGTAATACTTGATTGCATGGTATACCGGCGCTGTCGCCCTGTACTGTGTTTTCTTGTGCAACAAATAAAATTTGTATTTCTCTTTGACTCATCTTGGTGTTTGACTTTTATATAGATTATGACAGTTTACCAAAACATAACACTCACATACAGTGCTCTTACACATTTCTGATGTGGAAAAATAAGGAAAATGCAGATTTTAATAGGTTTGAACAAGTGTTTGATTCTTATATGCAGCCTCACGCTGTTTGATTCTCTCAAAAATGTATATATTTTTTGCTTTCTGTGTAATCATCTGTACAGTAATATGGCTGGGGATCTAATACAGAAGATATTTTATTAGTGATGTTATAATAAATATGAATCTGGCATCAATTTATAAAAATGGGATCTTTTAAGAAATTGTATTCAGTTGTTTCTTTCCACAGATGCAACTGAGCTGTTGCCAACTAAATTTGCCTTAAAATTAAATGTCATGTCAAATTCACTGATGATTGATTAAAGTTTGTCCTTTCAGTCCGCCAGGTGTCAGTAAAGAGCTGTAGTTGTCCTTCCAGCCCGCCAGGTGTCAGTGGAGAGCTGAGAGACTCGGTCACGTTACAGAAGAAGCTCTGTGTCCTTCACAACAGGAAACATGGCTACAGCCACCAGATTCATCCAAAAGCTCCGAAATGTCCTATCAGGGGTAAGAAATACAACCAGGGACGAACTTAAAACTGTAAAGAGGATGTAATGACAGTGGGATACAAGTTTATCTCCGAGTGACTCCTTGTAATGCACCTTCCACAGTTCTAATTTAACGGCCACCGCTAGCTTGTAAGAGCTAACGTTCACCTGTGCAACGACGCTGAAGTTAGCTTCCAATTCGTGGTTAAGGGAAAGTAAAGGGAAACTTAAATAATGATATTTAGCGTCTGTTAGACATCGTAGCAAAAGTCTAAATATAGTGGTTTTTGATCTGGACCCGGTCTAATGTGGTGAATGGGGGGAAAAGCAGTGAAATCGCTCCTTTTTTTTGTTTTCATAAGCAAAATAAAGGATTCACAAATCTGAAAGTGGGTTTAAACAGTGTTGAGGCTTTTTCTACGATGTCTAATACGTTTTCATTAGTGTAAGTGTGGTGAAAAAACGGAGAATCCGCCGCTAAATACCAGTTTCCCTTGACTTTCCCCTTAACCCTTTAAGGTCCGCACCATGAAAAAAGTAATGGGAAAAATTTTCTTCGCATTTTTTACTCACTTAGGATAACAATAACAACAATCAATTGTTTTTCCAAAATCAGACCCCACAGTTTTTTAGACATAGGCCTCTACCAAACGGTTGAGAAGTCTGTTCATAGTAAAAGTATCATATACCTTTAGGAATACAAAAAATATTGGGAACAAGTCAAATAAAGTGCTATTTTTCTTCAAGAAATGAATAAAATTTGCTCATGTCCTTAATGGCAACAGTACAAATGTTTTTTGCTGGTTGTGCAACAGCACAAATGGCTTTTGACCAGTGGTGCAACTGCACTAATGATTTTGGTCAGGGGTGCAACAGGGTGTTGTTGGCCATTCTATTTCTGATGGTATGCTGTGAAGCATCCCTGCTTTGCATTCAAACACAGGAATACATTGCATTTCTGGCATTTCCATCTCGATACTCCCTTTGGGTTGCACCGCCCCCGTTTGTCAGAGTGAAGTGGCAAATGTCCACAGTTGTCATATCGCACATCTGGTTGTGGCTGTGAGGGTCTTGGGGTGTTTGATTTTACAAACCATGTGCTATTACAGTGCTAGTCATATGGTAATACACAAACATGTCTATTTGTTACTATGAAGTTAATAGTAAAACCAGTATTAGTATTAATTCTACTAATTCTTGATATTTACCATATACACAGTACACATAAAATGTGTCAGACATGGTGAAAAATCATATTGATAAAATATTTTTCAGTGCCATCTAGAGGATTTTTTAGCTTAGCGCAACTAAACCAAGTGGCAGCGACGGCTTATTCAGGTTGAGTTAAGTTCAATGCATTATTCAATGAGATATAGTGACTCAAAGTGTGGTCTACCAAACGGTTGCACAGAACCTTAAAGGGTTGATCCCCTCCAGACATGTTTTAAGATGTATATGAAATACTCTACTTTTTTTCCACAAAAAAAGTTAAATTGTCTTAAATCCTTAAAATGACCCTTCTCCATCATTAAAAATTCCAGACTCTATAAATATGTAAATATATTTCATCTCAGAAATTTAACTTCTGGACACAAGATGTCTCCTACCTCCAATTCAAACTTAGCACATACATCATTCTGCACAGTGAAGCTCAAACATTTAAATGTAGGAACAAGAAGAAAAACACATTTTTGAGTTGAGAGGCATTTTAACTTTTCCCTTAACCTGAATCAGAAGCTAACTTCAGCATCGTACCACTCGAGTTAGTTTTCATGTTATTTAGATGATAGCATGTGAAAAGAGAAGATATGATGATGGTGATGATGACGGTGCGGATTTGATATTAATTACAGTGGTGTTTATTTTTCAGCATGACCTGCAAAGCAAACTGCAGCTGCGATATGAGGAGATAGCAAAGAGGTAAGACTTTAACTTCTCTATTATACTGTGACACACTGAAGTAGCACAAGTGGGGGAAGAAGTACTCAATCCTTTACTTCAGTAAAAGTAGATATACCACAGTGTAAAAATACTCCATTACAATTAAAAGTTCTGCATGTAAAATCCTACTTAAGTAAAAGTACAGAAGTATTACCAAGTAAATTTACTAAAAGTATTAAAAGTCAAAGTTTTGCAGAAACTAACAAAAGTAAAAAAAATATTTCACCCTGCTGACGCACATTGCATTTGCAGTTTACTGTTTTATCTAATTCAGCACCACCTTTTCTATCACTTAATGATGGAATACAGCAGTCTATATCCAGCTCATTATGGTTTTTTTTTTTCTTGTTTAAACTAAACCCTACAGACACGCAAACTTTTATCACCTGAAAATCCAGAGAGAAATATTGTGTAAGATATCAGACGTACAGGCTCATTATGTTTGCTTATGCTTCTTCTATAGGACACAGCCTCCACCCAAACTGCCAGTTGGTCCAAGCCACAAGTATGCCAGCAACTACTACTACACCAGGGATGGACGCAGAGAGTCAGTACCAGCCACAGTCGTCATGTCTTCACAGAAGGCGCTCACTGCTGGCAGGTAAATGTAACATAAACCATTGGATTACAACCAGTTGTTGGCCATCTTAGCTTTAGTTGAGTTAATGTGGAAAGCAGAGCAGTCAAACCTGATGAACAGGGATGAATTACTCAACCAGTTTTCATGTAACGGTTGAGTAATTCTGTTTGTGGTGTCTCTGCAGTGAGAAATGTTAGATGGTGACAGAATTAACCGGCGACAAATAGATTTAGGGACAAGAATTTTACCTATTTTTTATGTTTTTATGTTAATTCAAATTGCAATGGGCACCTGCAGCTCCTCGCCTAGTTAAAGACTATCACAAAAAAATATCAACAACTACATTTCATGACATCTACTGGACCCCCTGATAAAAATGTATAATATATTTTATTTGTAGAGAGTTTTTAAGCACCTAGGGGTATTTCTCTTGACTTTTTGATCTTTTCTAGCCAAGCTGAAGTCCCAGCGAAGCTTCCTGTGACCCCGGGTGCTGTATATAAGGAGCCACCTCTCTCCACAGACCAGCCGTACCTCTGAGCAGCACGACTCATCCTTCCAGCATCAACAACCTCATTTCTTCTTCAAAACTGCTGCAGAGGTCTAACTGCAGTGTGCATTGGTTGTATCCTGTACAATAGAAAGTGTGAATAAAATGTGTTATATGTTTAAGTTTTCTGTCCAACTGGTTATTCTTGTCATATGAAATGGACGCTCAATTTTCTCTGTAACCTGTGAGAGTAGATTTGGCAGTACGTTAGTGATGTACATAATGGAACAGAGAACAAGGACTTATTATATATTCTGCAGCTCGATCCTGCAAATGACCGAAAAAGATGAGCCTTTCATAATGTGGAATACTGTCCTTTAAGGCAGTATTTCAAGGTCATGCTAATACAGCAGGTGTAGCTCTTATCTCTTATCTTTAGCAATGTTTGTAGTGTTTCTGTGCGTATTTGTCAAATAAAAAGAAAAGAAAAGGGCTCGATGCAGAACAAAATTCATTAGGGAGCCCGCATATACAGTATATAGTTTATATAGAGAGAGAAAGAGGGAGAGTTATATATAGAGTTCAAAAAATGTGAAATCATGAAGGAACAGACAATAATGGTAAAACTTACCCATTATAATCATCGCATTAACAATAAAATCAATTTTCGGGTCCTTATATTCAAAATATATTATAACATCTTTAACAGAAAGTTTAAAATGATGTTTTTGATAGAAATGACAACTAAAATCTGGCAACAAAGTCTGGTTAATGTTATGTAGGATTTTTAAATGTGTTTCCAGCCTTATTGGATATACAGAATCTATATGGCACTGTACCATGGTCTGGGTGAAAACCCTTTTCTGATTGGCCGGCAGGTGTGCGTTAAAACTGTGTATTGCACACGTAGTCCGGCTCAAGTTTAATCACCGTTCTAAATTCATCCGCTACCAGACCTGTAGCCATGGCAACATGAAAGAGCACAGCTGTCAAATCTTACTCATTATGAAGTTTTGAAGACGCAGCAGAACTGAACAGGAACTGACAGGTGAAGAGCTTAAATTGAATGAATGAAAAGAAGGATATGATTAATACAAAAAGGCAACAAAATGGGCAGTAAATATACTGAGAGACTTTCTCTACCAAAAGCAAAGGAACACTGATTTGGAGACATACTCTGCTGGTTTTGCGACACCTCACGTGACTTTTATGCCTCGGTTCAGGCTGTCGGCGAGTACAGTGTGGCACGTTGTCATGACAACGGTAAACTCTTGCTTCATAACCTTTCGATTTTGAATGCAAAACTTTCCCCAAAAGTTTGCGAATGCTCTTATTTTACATTGTCGGCAAATGACCGTGGTATAAGCGGGATAGTCAACGGGTTTAAGGCGTACCTACTCGTTGATTATCCCTTACATGACCATTCCAATTTTATTCCAATAATATTCTCAATGAAGTGATTCCGAAGTAACTTTCCTCTTGGAGTGATCTTTCTTTTTTTTTTTTTGTATAATTCATCTCGAATATGTTGCATTTAGAGTCTAGACCTCCAGTAAATGGTTTAATAAAACTTTAACATGGCTTTTCATTAGAGCATCTGGAATCGCTTTAAAAAATTCTCAGCATGAGACAGGGAGGTTATAAATCAGTTTCTGAAGAATATGGATTTGTTTTTGGACAGAATAATTTCATCGTCCTTTTTCATTCATAACCATGTTCATAACCTGCTTTTTGACGCGCGCGACTCTTGCGTCATATTTGCGCGTCGCCCTGCAGCGGCAGTGGAGGACACATCGAGCATGGGACACTTGGGAGGTTTATTTATTCTGCTCGCCGCGATACCCTGGCATCATCTTTTAGGTAAGAGACGCGTGAATTATTCACGCACACATGTCGGATTAACGATCTGCGTGTGTTTCATTTACTGCAAACAGAAGGAAGGGCTGAAAGTTTGCAGCCAGTTTGAATAAACCCTGTCTACAATACAAACTGCAACCAGCTTGGGCTTCATCTTATGGTTATCTTGGTTGCATTGTTTCTAAACAGCCGTATAATACATATATAGCATGTATTACATCATTTATATTAAATAACGCCGGGCTGTTTCAGTTTCAAACCATTTCATGTCTAGACTGTGTAAATGAGTCAATAGGAAGCTAGAAAAGTTGCTAAGTAATGTTGCATTGCATTGCTACATGTTTTAAAAACATCTTTTTGGACAGGAGTTTTTATTATGTCTGGAATAAATGATTAATCAAAACTGGCATAAAAGGCAACCAATGTAATAAATCAAGTCATTCATTACAATCTGACACAGAAAGGACAGAATCAGTTTAATTTAATGGGAATTTATTTATTTTCTTATAAAGTTTTGGTGGTTTTATGATATAAATGTGAACTTTGAAAATGCTCTGTTTATAGAATACTTTCAGTCTCACCTTTATGTCACCACATTATATATTGTGTAGTAGAAATAAAATTAAAATATGTTGAGCATATATTGTTTATATATATTTGTATATATATATGTATTATATATATTTGTCTTTTGTTTGGTTTATTGCCAATATTCTGGTATATTTATAAAAAATACCGTGTATCAGACTTTGTCAAGGTTACAACAATAAACTTATTTCCACTGTTGTCTCTGGTGTTTTCACAGTCCACCAACATTTATTAAGATACAGACAGGCATTCCCTGTCTGACAGCAAGAAATATTAGAAAATAGGAACTAAAACGCTAGAGAATTAAATTGGAAGTGAAAGACTTTTGACATTTTCTCTCCTTGCTTTATTATGTAATCCCTATACTGAAGACTTTGACTAGTTGTCTTATTGACTGACATCGTGCCCAGTGACAGTAAACTCTGTGTTTGCTTGCGTTTCAGGCGCTGCAGGTCATTCCCTGCCTGCCTGCCAGGAGCAGCTGGAGTTCAGGTGCAGCGATGGATCATGCATTCCGAGACTGAGGTTGTGTGACGGAAAAACCGACTGTGAGGACGGATCAGATGAACGCCACTGTGGTGAGAGCAATGTTGACACCATGATCTCCCTAAACCATTCACACACACACACACACACACACACACACACTGGTTGAGGTTTCACAAGCTCTCACAGAGAAAACAAAACAGAATTTTTTGGGTAGTTTGGGGAAAGTAATAATCGGAGGAAGAAATGTCTAACTGAATAATTAACCAAAGGTGTTTCTGAGTAAATCTGACAATAATTAAGGTAAATGCAAGACTGATATCATCCAGTCCTGACACACAGGTGAGGCTGATGCCATATAGAAGAAGAAAAATGACACAGAGAAGGCTGTAAATGTAGCAACAAAAATATAGTGCAGTGCATGAAGGCTGAACTTTCATGAGCCTAAAATATACCTAAAATTCAAATAATTAACACAATGAGTTCAGCCAGCTCACTGACTGTGGACTGTCCAGATCAAAGGTGACTCCCTGGGGTTTTCCCAGTTTCTGCTCAATGGCATCACCAACACAAATCACCATGTCTCATTATTGATTTTACTACAGTTTATGCCTTTTCACCCGCAGTTGTGTTATTTAACAGTATTGTGTAATAGTTTTAGCTGATTATGCCGTATTTTGAAAGTATAAGCAGTTTAGTTCTGCCTTTGGACTGTTTCTCCTTTTTAAAGCAGAAAACCATGAATGATGAATTTTGCCATAAGCTTCCTCAGAAAAACTTAATTTTAAACAAATGTTAATAAATGATGAAAAGCTTGTCTTTGTCTTAATTTCCAATATTCTGGGTATACAGAACTTATTTTTTTATACTACTTATATTTAGTTATATTTTTTTCAAATCTGTATGCTGCAAAGACATTTTCTACTACTGTGTGGGGAAAATGCCATTGCAGATTTTTGTCTTGTAATCCAGCTGAATTCATTAGAGACTCTGATATTGAATTCCAGAGGGATTTGTTGAACCATAAGCTGCATAAAGTTTGCAAAATAAAACCTTGCAGGAGAAAGTTTTCTGAAAGGATTTATAGTGATTTGTGTGGGTTAAACATAAATGTCAGCAGATATGAATATTGGCAGTGTTTCTTTAAGGATTCAGACGTGCGACTTCAACCTAGAAATCGCTGGTTTGAATGCGGGCCAGGAAAATCCAGAGAGTGAACAAAATACACCTTCTCTTCTCAGCAGCAGCAGCAGCAGCAGCAGCAGACTGTTTGTAACGAGTTTAGAGCAAAAGAATAAATGAAAGAGATTTTCTTTTTTCATTGTGTTAGTCCTTAAGCCAATTTGCAATAAAAGTTATATGACTGAACTGATAAAGATCTACTGTTGCACAACAACCATATGTATTACAATATCATAGTGTCAACGTAGTCACTGCAAAATATTAAGATCTAACATCTCACAAATATATAATTTATTTGGATAACCTGTCAACAAAGTCATTTTTTTTAGATTTTCATATTTATTTGTTCTTTCATAAATCTACCTGGATGGTATGTTCATATATTTATATGTGTATTTGAATGATTATCCTGTGAATACAACAATCAAATTTAAGACTGCAACTAGCAGTTACAGTATTTTCATTATTGATTAATCTGCTGATTAGTTTCTCGATTAATCGTGTTACCTATAAAATGCCAGACCCCCTGCAGAAGGTCACGTCTTCAGATGTCTTCAGATGTTAGTCCAAAACCTGAAGATATTCAGTGTTTTTTGTCATATGACAAAGAAAAGAATTAAATCTTCACATTTGAGAAACTGGAAGTTGCAAATTTTTTGCATTTTTGCTTAAAAACGATTATTAGATTATCAAAATAGTTGCTGATTAATTTTCTCTCAATCGACTAATTGATTAATCAACTTATAAAATTCACTCTGATGTAACATAATACTTAATTTGTGTTCCTCTGTTCAGTTTCTCTGAAACCACATTAAGCTGAAATCAGCAACATGACCAGCTCTTTCCAAGTCTTGGGGTTACACTAAGATGTAGGAAGCCTGTATGTTTCTGATATTTTTAGTGTTCTGAAAAAAGTAAATATGTCAACAACTGTCTGAACACACTTATTTGTAATTCATTCAGATTGTATTTGTTGTGAAAACTAATTAAAGGCTGTAGACTTGATTATTGCTGTAACTGTTGAAACTGTGACTCCTCGCAGGTCACCTGTGGTGTAAGAAGGATGAATTTTCCTGCAGCAGCAGCAGACGGTGCATACCTACACGTTTCTTTTGCAACGGTGTGGACGACTGCGGTGACGGAAGTGATGAAGCTTCGTGTCAGGACTGTACCGCTGGCTTCTTCTCCTGTGGGCCGTCTGACGCCTGCCTGCCTAGACACAAACTGTGTGACGGGCGGACGAACTGCAAAGACGGGCGGGATGAGACCCAGGAGATGTGTGGTTTGGCCCAGCCGCACCCACAGACCTCCTCCCCATGTCCAGCGTCTCAGTTTCAGTGTGGAGACGGGGAGTGCATCAGCCAGAGCTGGAGGTGTGACCACTCACCAGACTGCTCTGACGGCAGCGATGAGGACAACTGCGGTGAGTGATGTACAAGGGCTGCACGTTGTTGAAATTGAAATATTGAAAGTCCTGACACAAGAGAAAATGCAGCATTACTCCTTTATCAGTTAAAGTTTGGGTTTAAGACATTTAAAGACATTTCGAGATGTAACCATTGACTTTGGGAAATAATAACAGGCATTTTCACAATGTTCTGCCAAATGAATAATCCATGATGAATGATTGTTGAAGAAAATAACTGTTAATTTGCAGTCCTAGTGTGCTTCCAGTTTTGTGGTAACATTTGGAGGAAGGCTCTTATCTGTTTCAACATGACATGCCCCTGTGTACAAAGCAAGGCCTATAAACAAATGGTTTTCTATGTTTTGTCATCTAACATCAACTGTGAGCCAGGCCTTATCGCCCAACATCAGTGTCTGACTGAAGGTACTGAAACAAACTAATTCATACGATGTGTTCATAACAGCCACATTTCAAAGTGTGGGGGGGGGGTGCAAGGTGACCCTCACCAGGTAGGCACAATAATCATTCAAACTGGGATATGGATTAATCTTTATATACATGAAAAGTGTCAGAAGTAATTGTATGAAGAAAGAGGTGTTAAAGGGTTTCAGATGCTTTTTGACCATCTGACAAGCACTTCGGTTGAAGTGTACTGACACCTTATTGCTCTTGTGGCTGAATAACAACAAATCCCTGCAGCCAAAATGTTCCCGGATGCCCCCAAGTTCAGTCCTTTGTTGCTGATGTCTTGTTAACCAGCCAGCAGAGGGCGACATAGTACTGCTCTAAAAAGTTTGTAGCATCCTAATACACAGATCCTCAGGCTCCTCCTCTGATTTACAAGGGTTACAAGGTCATTATATTATCTCTGTCCTCTGGCCAGCAGGAAACAAAGTCAATCATTAAGTTCTTTCCAGTGGGTGGGAGGAGGGTGTGTAAGAGTATCTACTCACTATTACTTGACCAAACAAGACATGCTGTGATTCAAATTATACATTTGCTTATGGTTAACCAAACATTTTTCAGTAAGTTGTATTCCATGGGTTGTTCGGTAGAGGCTGTTTTGTCATTTTTTCATGTTATTTAAAAGCACTTCCAGATTTTAGGAATATTTATAAAGACTTTTTTATGCATACAGCATTGCGTTTCAAAGTAAACTTTATTATCCCAGATAGGGAAATTCAGGCGGTCAAGTTGTAGAAGTACACAGAACAGTCATAAAAACAGATATAAATACAACTATACAATATGCAGACCCCCCTTTCGCCCCCCCAACACACGCACACACACACATACACATACAGAGCATTTCCAAGCGCCCTTGCTTTAGCTTACGCTGACACACACACTAATGTAGAGACAAATTAATACTTCATATTAGGGCCCGACTGATACTGGATTTTTGGGGCTGATTTTGGGGCTATTAGGGAGTAAAAAAAAATTCTATTAGGGAGTAAAAAAAATTCGATATTGATATATCAGCCGATAATCTTATATATACAGAATATATGGGCCATTCCGCCAAATCTGTGCCATTTGCATGTGGTAACTTTTCAAAATTAAACTTCACTCTTTATCTTTTTTCAGCACTGTATCTAATAACACACATATTAACTATTCAAAATGTGTAATGGTCAATATCAGGCCATTTTATTCTTTTTTTTTTTTTTTACAAGGTTTCTAAATGACAAATACTTATGAGTAATATGAGTAACAGGACTGAAAGTAACAGGACTGAGTTTTTAGCATAGATTTAGTAAATACATTAAATGTAGCCAAATGGCATCAATGCTAATAGCAGGAGAACACTTAGCACCCTCAAGTGGTTAACCAGAACTATCCTTAAAATAAAACATAATAATATCTAAGAAATAATTTAGGTAACAGGACTGAACATTGAGATTGAAATTCTCAGTCATGCTTACAATATGATCAAAAATACAGAAAACAGTGAGAGAACTTACTTTTGGTCTTCTGATGGCCTTCAGGAGACTCAAATGATGCCATTTCCTGTTGACCATGAATGTGTCAGGGTAACAGGACTGAGTGAAAATCACGACTAAAATGTGTATTTTAACTAATATATGATGAATTAAAACAATAAAATAAAATATAAAATATATTGTACCATGCAAGTGTTGCACAAGGATTACCATTGCACATAGCCCCGGCCAAAATACCATCTAATCCTATGTTTTGTACTGTCCCTCTCACTTAACAGTGTAATTGATAAAGGAACAAAATACTTGCTAAACCTGGTTGTTCTTATTTTCCTATGCAGAATCCTTCCTTTGCCCCGATAGCTTAGTGGGAACCTGTTGTGTACAGGGTGAGTAGGGTCACTTGAGGATGTGCTCTGCCTTACTCAGAATGACACAACTGAGTAGTTGACATCTGGTCACACCCAATGACCCCACTTGCCTTCTTGGTCATGCGCTGCAACTTCTTGGTCTTGGTTGCGCATGTTACCAAACACACAAATCAGGCCAAAGGACAAGATGCTCTTTAGGACAGCCTTGTAAAACCGTTGCAAGACATAACAATCAACATTAAAAGTGTACAATTTCTGTAAGAACATTTACTGTTGCAGTTTGTTCTTCTTACAGAAATACTTTCTGTTTTAGGCCAGCTTTCTAGTTTTTGGCTGAGCAATCATACACGCCTCTTTGCACCAACACTCTGTTCACAAAATTAAGTACCCAAAATAAAAATCACAGGCACGGACAACGTCATTACCAGAACACAATAGTAGTTGTAAACAAGGTGCAGATACAGTGAAAGCAGTCACAGGCAAGAAGAGGATGATTATTGATGGAAAAACCTGAATAATTCAGTCAAAAAACAAAAAAACAGACGCAGACGATTTCAGGACACAAAGTATCAATGAATGATTTTAGTATGAAAGCCATGTGAATTCAAATGCTATGACCTTCACAGTCACCCAGATCTCTACACCTATGGGAGATTTTGAACTTTACTTTCCACCAGGATCATTAAAACACCAAATTATGCAATATCATTCGTAAAAATGTGAGGTGTTTCATCCCTTCAATTAGAGCTCCAGAGACTTGTTGAAAATTATGCCAGGGGGCACTGCAGCTGCCCTGGAATTTGATTCATTTCTGAGCAGAGTCACACACCCTTATTTTGTCTGTGCGTCATCAAGACAGCTCAAAGCGCCCTCGAGGGTTTCTATTGTGTCACTTTTTTAATGATTTTCTACACTACACTGACATAAAATGTTTACACTGCCTAGTGGTTATATTTCATTATGGGAGGACAAACAAACTGAAACATATCTGCAAACAAACTAGAGGAATTAAAAGTTATCAGACAGTGTGCTGATTCAATAAACAGATGATAGTTAATCGGATAGATAGATAGATATTGATATATTTACTTATGTAACATACTACTATATTTTTGAGCAGAAGGGTTCAGTTTTGATCTTGGAAACAGTCCGTTTGACCAAAAAATAATAATCTTAACTTTGGTCCTCTTACTAGCTTTTTCAGAGGCTTTCAACTGCACGGAGTTTGCAAACTCTTACCACTGAGGAACACAGTGAGATGTGGTTAAAAGCTCTGGAAAAAGCTTTTGATGCAAGATTCTTTCGTCAAACTACAATAATGTTATAGTAGTCATGATAAACACAGTCACACAGCACTTCATTGTGACATGTTAAACTAAACAAATAAGCATAATATGTTAAATAAGATGTGAATAGACTGTCGTATGTTGTATGATATGTTAATGAAAGATCCAAATGTCATGCCACATTCAGCCGGTGTCAGTGAAATAACATCCTTCCTCTCTGAGAAAACAATCTCACCATAAGGTCCATTTAGTAGCACTTGTGGAGCTTTCTATCTTATCACGTTTGCCTATTTGTCTTAAAATTGTAGATGTTTAAATTTCCCTTTTTTAAGGGCTTAAAGAGGACTTTTCCATATTGGTTCTTAAACTGCTCTGAAAAAAAATGAAATTTGAACATCTTTATTGACAACTGGGCAAACTATCAGCCAGTAAGTATATGTGTGCATATCAGTAAGAAAGAGCAGAACATTTTGAACATCATAGGAGGCTTACAACAAAGGAACCTCTCTTTTTTCATGATACAATCAAAGCCATAAATACCATCAGTAAACAAAATGTTTTGCAGTGCCTGCTTTCTCCTGGTATCGTGTTTGTTTAATGTCACCGTGACATAATCTTTAAGCCCATCTGAACACCAGCCAGTAAATATCAGCGTGCTTCCTTGTATGTGACCGCTGATGGTGTCATGTTTCCTCTTGCAGATCAGGATGAGTGTCAGGTCAATAATGGAGGCTGTTCCCATCAGTGCGTGGACATGACGATGGGTTTCTTCTGCGACTGCCCAGAGAACATGAGGCTGGTCGGGGACAGCCAGTGTGAGGGTGAGTGGCAGCTTGATGGGCTGCTAAATGTAGTTTTACATCACCGGTTACAAGGATGCCCTGTAGCACAATAATAATCCAGATGGGGGGTTAAGGGGTTATTTTTTAAAGGGTCTTTCATTATAGGGAGACATTTTAAAATATTTTCATCCTAACTGTGAAAATGTGGGCTGCTAGATACTACACTACCGTCCTGCCTTTAGCTCAGGGCAACAGTATTATTTTTATTAAGGAATGTATTAATTTACAACTGAAACCCATTTTTGCTATTAAGTAATGGGAACTGGACTTCTATAGTATAGTATAGTATAGTATATTTAACACATTTCCATGCTGTGCCCCTGAAGCTCCTTTTCAACTATGTATTCTGTCATATAGAGGTCGACACGTGCCTGGAGAGCGATGTGTGCGACCAGCTGTGTGTTCACATGAACGGCAGCCTCAACTGTGACTGCCACGAGGGTTACCAGATGACTCCAACAACCAGAGAGTGCAAGGCCATAGGTGAGCACTAAATGATCTGTGTAACTAGGAACCAGCCAGACAATACCATGGTCAATGTTTAATTTACAGCAGAGATCCTGGATCCTGGATCCTGGAGATCCTTGACTTTCCTGCTTTGTATTCGTATTTGTATTTGTATTTGCTTGCACAGTAAGGCTTGGTGACAATATTATCACTCGTCAACTTTCACTGGAATCACATTGTGATCATATGTTATCATATCATGTTATCATGTTTCGCCATTCTTCTCTGATGCAAACAGTGGAATACAGCTAATTGCATTGACCATTAATTTGATCATTTTATGTGTTTTTTACATATCTTTACTATATTATGATGTATATTGATTTCAAGAAAATGTTCTCATTCATGTTCTTAACTTAATTTCAGCCATATTGCCCATTTGGACACAAACCTTTGCTGCTGTGCCCACTCTGGCATTGTACCTGACAAACAAACTAATAAAATAAAATAAAATAAAAATCCCATCAACAATGAGGCAACCATGACTTTTGCTCTCTGGACAGCCTACAAAAAAAATTTAGAGCTGCAACAACTAGTTGAATAATAAATTAGCCAACTATTTTGATAATTGATTAATCATTTTGAGTCATTTTTTAAAGAAAAAAAATCACTTAAAGGTGAATATTTTCTGGTTTCTTTAGTCTTACATGATAGTGAACTGAATATCTTCAGGTTAGGGACTCTTGGTCTGGACTAAAAAGACATCTGAGGGTTGCACCTTGGGCTTTGGGAAACAGTGATTGTCATTTTTCACCACTTTCTGTTAGGGTTAGGGTTAGGCTTTATAGACCAAGCGACTAATCGATTAATCGAATGAGAAAATAGTTGACAGATTAATTGATAATGAAAATAATCATTAGTTGCAGCCCAAAAAAAGTCTTTAAGTCAGCACAGAATCCACGCTCATTCTTGTCATGACGTGTCATCTAGTTTGAGACATTCTCGGATTTATGTTGACCTTGTCATGACCAGTTTCAAATATCTCTGATTTCATTTTTTATAATACAAGATGTGCTTGTCATTAGGGCACCTTGAGGACGAGCCTGATGTGGAAGATGAATATGGAAGGGGAAACGTGATTTCTTGTCTGTTTTTGTTAAATATCGTCATCATTCACTTCAGTCGTACTTCAGTGTCTCTAATTGGAATAATCTTTGTCTTGTGGTGTGACCAGTGCAGCAATTCTGAGATATTGAAAGCCTCCTTTAAACAGACTCACTTACACGCCAATTTCTTAACCTGCATGTCTTTGGACACGCCATAGTAAAAGCACATAGGCATTAAGAGAACATGCAAAGTCCACACAAAAAGGGCCCCAGTTTGCTTTAAAGCTGCAGTGCTTAATTCACTTTCAACACTCAGAGAAGCTCTCTGTAGAAGCTGCCCCTCTGGTTAAGTACAGTTTTCACTGCATGTGCCCCTGACATCACTCATTACACAATAAAAAGAGGTTACAACGTGGTGAAGGGTTGGATTCCCGCTGGTGTTAGCCTTACTAGAAATACATGCAGTAATTGTGTTTCAGTAAAAGCTCATGTTCATTGAAATACATGTTTGCACATGACATGTTTGTTATCAGCGGCATGTGGCAAGTTTGTTCAAGTTTGGGCTCACAATACTGATGTTTGTCAAGTACACTCAGACAATATTTGTGCAAAGGTTAAAGAGTCTCCACCTTCATAAACTTTGACTCATTCATATAGTAAAGGTGTGATGGTGGTATTAGCTAACATCTATCAGTTCGCTGGAGACGTCACCACTGCTCAGGAGTCGGCAGTTTCTATTGTGCTGCGCAATTGTGTGATGTGCTTTTTATTGTGTTAGCAATTAATTGTCATCAGACTGAGCATTGTTTGATTTCTTTTTGTCTGATACGGTGCCAATATGATAACTGAGATTTGGTCTTGATGCCAAAACATGAACCTGAAATTTTTTCACACTCCTTCTGAACATGATAACAAGTTTTATTTAGTTATGTGCTGTCTTTTTATATTCACGTTTACTCACTAATGGCTGCTTTTAGGACAGGACTTTGGACATGTGGTTTTGCTTTCATTTTACAGTTTCAGTTTGAACAAAGTCACTTTTATTGTGCTCTCATGGCCGTCATGGTCGCTAACGATAACAAATCCTTGCATTGTTTTTGTGTTTCCTTACAGGAAAAAAGGCCCAGCTGGTTTTTACAACTTCTAAAGAAATACGATGGATAAACATCACTGGCACAGAGTACAGCCAACTGGCCCCACATTTACCAGGACCAGGGCCTGTGGCAGCCCTGGCCTCTAACAGCACACTGTACTGGGCCCGGCAAGGACGAGGATCCATATACAGGTAACAGAGTGGAGCTGTAGCTGCTGCCTCTACCACACGCCAAAGAGATGCTTGAGGGATGTGACAGTAAAAACAAACTGGCAGCCCTTTTCATCCGTTTTGCGCCGCTTATTCGGGTCTGGGCAGGGTGGCAGCAGGCTGGCAGCAGGCTGAGCAAGTTAGCCCAGACATTCTTTTCCCTACTCTCATCCTCCATCTCCTGGCCAGATGGGATTTATAATCCAGGATCTTCTAGATCTTTTCCCAGATGGATGTACCTGAAATTCCTCCACAGGGAGATGTCAAATGCTTGAACCACCTCAACTGAATTATATCTCCAACATATCAATTTAAAAAAATGATCTTGGAGCAACATCAGCTTCAAAGATTATCAGGTCTGGGCAAATAAACATAATGTTTATGATATTAGTTAGTGAAACTTAGTATTCTTATTTTTTTTGCTTTTGAAGGATTTTATTCAAAGCTGCAAAGAAAGTACATGCTCCCGTCTTTGAACAGGTCAAACACTGGCTTATGGAGTGAAAGGAAGCTCACAGACCTCCTCCCCCAAGTCCCCTATAAATACTTTGCCTACCAGATGAACTCTGGGCTCATTCCAGCCCAAAATCAAGAAAGGAAACTAAGATAAACACTGTATCACCTTCAAATTACAAACCACATTCAACAATTCACTTCATACACCATTATTCTACTCATCAAATTTACATATGTACAGGTACTGTATGGTTGGACCCTTGTCAGCAAGCAAGTGTATTAGAAGAAGTAAAACAAGATCCCCCCAATACATGTAAAACTGTGAAATGTGAAACTCTATATATTAATCTTGTACTATTGCTAATCACTTTAAGCTACTTTAAGCTACAACAGGCTCTGTTAAGCTACATGGTGAGATCAGAATAGATGGATTGGTGCAGCCTGGAGCATATGGTACAGATCGATCGCTAGTAGGATCAAATGTAAATACAGAACATCGACGTCGTTGGGCAGCAAATGCAGCTCGATGTCTGAAAGCACTTTAAGGCTGGTTAAACTAATCCACAACGTTTGTTTGGTCTCTGCCTAAAGCTCATGACTACAGGCGAGGGTGAAAATGTAAATGCAAATTTAGAGCTATTCAGAGCACAGGATTAGAATCTGCTTTCTCTTGGAGTTCTTTAAAGTGATATTCCACCAAAAATTTGTCTTTTGAGTATAAAACGTGCACCTCCTGTAGACTACAAAGCTAGCTGTAAAACGTTTGTGGTGCCTGTGGTCAGTTTGCATACATCTTGGTTGTGTTCCAACAGTGATCTGTTTTCATAGCAGGAAAGAAAAGTGTCAAAACATTCATTGAAACTTCTCAAACATCTCCTGCAGCTTAATTCAGTTCTTCCGTGTTAATCTGAATGTTCAATATGTTTTAAAACCTGTAGCCAAAAGATATGGCTCAACTTTTTGTGTTTTTGCCAAAATATGGCTGCTTTTCTTCCAGTCCTCACACATGACACTGTTGAACTCATTAACAGGCTCATGCAGTGTTTTATACCCATTATATCACTTTCCACGTGCTCTATTCTTCCAAAGCAGTTCAGCAGTGAAGTGCACAGGAGAATGCTAAGAGTTAAGATAAGATGTACCTTCACTGATCCCCTGTAGGGTAAATTCAGTTTATGACAAGGTCACTCCTTTATTGATAGCTACAAATTCCAGATGTTGACTTTCCTGTCAAACCAGTGAATAGAGTGAATAGGTAGAGGAAATGAATTGAGATCAAACATTTCACTTCTCCCTGTATTGTTTCCCTTCCTACGCTATTAACAGCTTTCTGATAAGGTGTCTATCATCTTCTATACATATATATCATCTTTTAATCATCTAATCTGTTTGGAGAGTGGCTTCAAGAGTGACAAAGAAATTGAAACTTCTTTGTGCTTTATTGTACCTTTTTTATAGCTAACTCTAACTGTTCAGAGATAAGAATTTAAAGGGTGGGTGCTGATATTTTGTTCTGATACCATTGTTTCTATGTGTGGCTGCATGTATGTGAAACGTCATTCTCATTGAATCTGCAGACAAAGTTAAAAAAAAAAGTAAAGTTTAATATTTAAGGAGTATAAGATTTTAACCAACACAGTCATCAAACAAAAGCATTTTACAAGTTGTACAGATAAAGTGTAGGCTGTTGTCTGTCATGATATGTTTCCACAGAAAATGATCAGAAACATCGTCGGTGAGATAAAAGAAATGTTGCATGTCAAAGTCCAGCAAGTACAAAAAAGGAGAGTTTGCACACCCATATCTATCAGGACTGGTTCACACTGAAGAAGGCATAGCTGAAACATCTGCATTTTAACCCCCCTGTACTGAACATGGGAGCTGAAATTAAAAAGAGTATCCTGATAGATTTGGGTGTGCAAACTCTCCTTTTTTCCCGAAACCAAACAATGAATCAGTTAACTGAAAAAAAGAGTTTTACTTTAAAGCTTCCGACCCTATGCCCCCACTATATCAGATAAAAAAACATGGTTGACCCTAGTCATAATGGAAATAGATTAAAGGATGGTGCCATGCACTGTCATTGTCAAGTTTTGGATGGATTGGGTGGAGTTTATCTTTGGATTCATATATGTTCCTTTCACACCTGCATATTTTTAGGATCTCCATGGATGGAAAGCTGCAGGATGCTGCGTTGGTGCTGAAAGTTCAAGGTTCGGTGTCAGGTCTGGCTGTGGACTGGATCCACCAGCTCCTCTACTGGACCAGTATGGAGGCCGATTCTGTTATGGTCGGCCTGCTGGACGGCTCGGCACAGCGTCAGCTCATCACAGGCCTGGACAAACCTTCTGCAGTGGCAGTGGATCCTCTACAAGGGTAGGAAGGCCCAGCATTCACATTTAGTTACAATAATAACTAACAGCGTCAAAGAGGTTCACGCTCAAAGTGCGTCAGCAGGACTAATAAACGTGTTGGCTATGATGACATATTGTTGCATCATGACCTTCAAATTATAGATGGTGTTTGTTTTAAAGGCTTTTCTCCAGGTTTTTGATATATATTGTCATATATACACAAGGGGTGGTTAAACACAAGACTCTGTGTGTGTTTATCTAGGTAGGACCAATGCATAACAATAGGTTCATATGTCATCAGGAGGCAGCTGCACAGTATCTTTTTTAAGTAGCTAGTTCCTATAAGGTAACATCACCTAATGTTAAAGTGGCTATAATTGATATTTTTTATAATAACAATGTATCAAATCACAATGTGTAATGTCAGATGCGTCGCTCATAGTGATGAACCTGCAGAGGATCATCACCTGACTCTGCAGCTCCTCTCAGCTTTACAGAGCTTTATAGTGAGTTTCCACTGACAACTCGGCTTCCTGTTTTTTTTGTTTGTTTGTTTTTTTTCAGGCTGCTCTTCTGGGCAGAGTGTGGCAGTTCCCCAAAAATTGAGAGGGCAAGTTTGGATGGCCAGGACAGGATGGCTCTGGTCACTTCCTTAATACGCCACCCTGTCGCCCTCTCTCTGGGTAGGTTCTGGGATAATTTTGCAGAGAGTTGCAAGATCTTTGTGGGACAGAAAGGAACAGAAATATGCAGACGGCTTTAAAATCATCAGCATTTTCTGCAACTGCATAGTCAAAACCATGTGAGTTAGTAAGGCTGATTGCTGTCATAGATTAGTTGAGTTTATTTTTTATTGTATCTAGATGGCCCTCAATTCTGCAATTAATTGTGCCTGGTCATGTGTTTTTTTTCCTTTTCTAGATATGCCTCGCCAGCTGCTGTACTGGGTTGATCAGGGAATGAGAAGCATCTCCAGAGTAAATTTAGAAGGCCGTCACCGTAAAACAGTGGTCGAGTCTAACGGTTATCTGGACCGGCCCTTCGGACTGGCTGTGTTTGAGGTAAAACACAATTCAAACTTGTGATGAAATACACCTGCCTTTTACACAGTGCATTTTAGGACAGGTTTTAGCCACCTACGAGCTTGAAAAATGAATAAACACTACTTATACCATCATGTCCACAACCTTGTAGATACAGAAGTAAAAAACAGGTTTTAATTACTTATAAATTCTGTGTAAACAGTCATTGACGACATCATTTCACTGTTTTCCTCTGTCTGAATAGTGTCTAAAAGTCACTAGATTTCTGTTGCTACAACCCTCTGTTCATTCATCTCGACCAAAAGATATTTTTGTGAAAAATAATATACACTTCTCCCTTTTCCTTTTGATTTATACCTTGTTTCTCACTGTAAAGTTGCTGCCAGAGAGAGTTTTTGACTACTAGTTTGACCACTAACACTTGTGCTCCACTAGTATTCCTGCACGCATTCCTGCCAACACATGTAATGCATGCGCGGTGCATGTGAGCCATGAAACACAAAAGGAAGATGCCAAACAGATGAGACATCTCAAATGGGCAGACCAGTGGTTGGAAAAACTCACCAGTTGCTAGCTTGTCCTGCACGTCAAAATCAGCCAGCGTGATGATAAATGAAAGTGGTATTTACCTCACAGGTTGATCGTGTCAATCAAATAAAGGGGAGATATATGACGGCCATCGGTTTCACACTATTCCATTGAGATTTGGTGACGGTAGAAACAAAGCAATACACCAGCACAAGGCAGGGAGGAAGAACTGATAACAGCAGTTAATTGCAGGCCTGCTAAGCCTGTCTGTTCTGCTTCAGGGTTTTGTATACTGGAGTGACGAAGTTACACACTCCATCTGCCGAGCTAACAAGCACAACGGCATCCACCTCCAAGTATTGCTGAAGAACGCCACCTCCCCGGGCGGTGTGGTCATCGTTCAGCCCGTTCTGCAACCAACTGGTATGACCAATTAAATGTGATTTCTACCTAATAAAAGGCTCAGACTGTATGGTGATGTTGCTAATCTGTGAGGATTTATTAAAGGTTTATTAAAGGTGCAGTAAATAAACATTTACCTTGCAGTCAATGGTTCCTCTCAACTAACCATGCACTCTGCTGGGCCGTAGGGAAAGCTATATGCGGACGTGCCAGGATGGTGTGCCAGCACAAGTGCGTTGTTGACCTGACTTCTGAGACTCCAGGCTTCATCTGCACCCCTCCAGAACCAGGAAAAAACAGATCTCAAGAAATCCCTGTCATTTCTCGCACTGTTCCTGCTTCAGCTTTAACTGATCCTGCATTTGCCGGAATCCTCTCTCTTATCAGTAAGCACCACTTCATGTCCAACATCAAAACACATCTTCCATGTGTATGGGGATATACTAGATATAGTGGCACTTTTAGGGTTTGTTGCTAACAATGACTCATAATCAAATATTGATGTAATTTCGTCCCTCAGATTTTCTCAGTTACATTTCCCAGCTGCTTCCCGACATAAGTTTCATTTAACTTTAATACGTCTCTTACGGGAATGGAAGACAAACATGTGACACCACTGCACACTGATGTCACCATGGTCACTCCCTGCTGAGTCATAAACATGCAACAGTCAGCATCTGTAACTGTGCATGCACAGTGGTAAAGAGCTGTTGTACAACCGATTCCACACACACACACACAGAGAAATGAAGGCTAAAAACATAAGTTTTCTAAATCCAACATGTGATAAACTGTAAATATTTATACAAGCCTGTCCACAGACAACCAGGGAGTTGTTGCGACTATGAGACTGACAAATCTTTCAAAATAGGGCCTTTCTGTATGTCTTCAGGCTTTAATGTCTCTGGTTTTGAGCTACATATATATAAATATTTACTTACCTAATTTATCATGAAAGGCATATTTGAGTAAAGAAGTTCTCTATAAATAAAATATTTTATCATTATAAAGATGTACTGTATGTGTTTTCTAAAATGTCCAACATTTGTGATTCAGATGGACTTCCCACAGTGGTTGTAGTTTAACAGTGTTGTAGCTTTAGTCAATTCATAGCAGCCGACTGTCCACTTAGAGGAAGTAAGACGGAAGGGTGTGTCATGCAGAAAGCTGATATCATCCCCTCAATCAGATCTGCAGAATCTCCAGAAAGTGATGAAATTCTTGCCTGTGCGTTTTGCCAGTGTTCCTCAGTGTGCTGCTGGTGGGAATGGCTCTGTGGTGGTGGAGAGAGGAGTTCAGGCCCTCCAGGTCTCTGACTGTGCAGAGCATCTCCCTCACAGAGTCCCAGGACCCGCTCATCCAGGCTGCACCCACGGGTCCAATTAAGGCAAGAGATGTTTGTGCACACGCACACACACACACACACACACAAATGCAAACACAGGCACCTTCATTTGCCTTCAAAGAGGAGATAACATTCATTCAGTTGCACATGTGCACATTGGAGATACAGCAAACAACTGTTTTACAGAGGTGTTGATTTGGGCACCTGACTGTTGTTTTAAGACAGATTTGAAAAATTGTGAACCTGTCCTTTAAGAATTATTGGCATGAAAGTAGTCAAATTTAGAGCTTTTGAACACAAATTATGTTCAATATAACATTATGTTAGTTGCAGATAATCTTCTAACAGTATTGGTATCCCATATTAATAAAACCAATGCAGTCATTACAGTGTTCATGCGTCTTTGCGCTGTGTAGTTCTCATTCCTCTCTGATCTAAGAATTGAAAAGTAGTGTTCAGTCAAAAAAAATAAAGTAAACTTAGTTCAGATGCATGTTGCGGGCTAAGGCCACATCCGTTACAATGCATCACTGCTGCATCTGTGAGTTTCTTTTTGAGCAGACCACCTTTCTTCCTCTTTCACCACATTGTCTGTCTTTGTCTCCACAATGGTAGCTTTTACCAATAGAGGAGGAGGGGTGAAACTGTTTTTACTGCTGATTAGAGTCCTACTGATGCATCAGCCAGGTCAATATTATTGACCAATTTCAGCTTATTATAGATATATCATTACCGGAAAAACGTTACAAGAAATTACAGTAGAGACATGCCAAAGGAGTACTGGTATATAAAGGAGAAGTTAATTTAATGTTCATAATACAGGCTTTTACCACACAACACACTACTTCTTTTAATGTTTATTACAGTTATTACAGTTTCTTATATGCTGCATTTTTATGTTTATTTATCTCAACGTTAATATATATATGTTGTGTTTGTATTGTTGTTGTTTGAAAATAACTTTAAAATGTTCGACTCAGTAGATTTCTTTGTCACAACTTTTTAATAACCAAATTCAAGGGATTCTTAAAAAAAACTTTAAATTGTTAAATTATTTTACCAGGTAAATATTGGACAATATATCATTATCAGATGTTTTAAAGGACCAGTGTATAGGATTTAGTGGCATCTAATGGTGAGGTTGAACTGACTGATTAGCCCTCCCCCTCCCCTTCCAAGCGTGTAGGAGAACCTACAGTGGCTGCGGTGGCCAGTGTTTGGTTTGTCCGTTCTGGGCTACTGTAGAAACATGGCAGTGCAACATGGCGGCCTCCGTGGAAGAGGACCTGCTCCTTATGTAGATATAAAGGACTCATTCTAAGGTAACGAAAACAACAATTCTAATTTTCAGGTGATTTTACATTCACTAAAACTTACTCATGAATATTATATTCCATTTCTGCCAAGTCCGTTCCGCTAGATGCCACTAAATTCTATACACTGCACCTTTAACTCACAAATATAAATATCATGCCGGACTCAAAAGTCAAATATCAGTTGCTCCCATCAGGTTAAAGGCTTATGGTGTACAGTATGTCAACTAAGCCGTGTGTTCTCCATCACCAGGAAAATCTGGTTAAGCTGGACTTTGACGGTGAATGAAGAAGGAGTGACACAGATGGTCAGCTGACTGTGCTTCACCTAGTGCTGTCTTAACCCCCGCTGCGACCTCATGCCTGACATGACAGCAAGACAACAAAACAAGTTCATGACCCTGTTGTGTCCCGACTGCCTCATGTGGTTAAGGTCACTGAAGAAATGACTCGGTGGTAAATCTCCGAGTTCAGATGAGGGAAAAGGCTTTCACACAGTCATTTCTGTTGTGTCTTCAATTTGGAAGGAATATTAATTTCAGCCCGGGTGGCTCCAGATTACTTCTGGTTGTTGATGATGATGAATATTCATGTTCACTCTGAAAGCTGTGAGCAGAATTGAACGAGCATACATCTAATTTATTGTGCTTTGAATATCAGTAAAGATAAAACTGTATATTTTGCCTTATTTCATTTTTCATACTCTTATCAAGCATTTTGTTCAACAGGTTAAGAGCTGTGTTACAGCTGTAGGTCTCTAAGATGATCAGTGGAAATATGATCCTTGTCGAATAGAGCTGAAACAATTAGTTGATTTTAGTTTGAATTTTCTGTTGATCGACAGAAAATTAATCTGCAACTATTTTCATCATTTATTATCAGTCTAAGTCAAAATGCCAAACATTTGCTGGTTCCAGCTCTTCAAATGTGATTCTCTGCTTTTTCTATTATGGTAGTAAACTAAAATCTACATTCAACTGGTATGTTCATGGCCTTCAGACTTTTTACACTCTTCATTTATTAGTTTGAGACTGTTGTCAGTCAGAGAGATGCATTATTGCCTTGGGAATATATTCTCCCCTTTGCTCAATCAGCAATCTGGAGTCTAATTATGTAGTGATGGAAAAATGGAGAGTATCTGAGCTCTGGATTAAAGCTCCCAAAGCTTTATTCAGCTTAAAAAAGACAACGTTTCAAAAATCAGATGTTGCCTCAAAACCTGAAAAATAAGGTTTTGGGAGCTTTAATCAAAAACTTGGATAGGTTCCATTTTTTAACTTCTTTTTTATTCTGTTTTTTTGCACCAAAACTAAATCTACTGTAGGACAGATTTGCATACACCTATCTTTCTGCAACATGTAGTATATTATCAAAAAATTCAGGAGCTGGCTGTGATGATTAATTGATGCACAACTTCACAGTGTCCTTTTGCAGTCAAAAAGTAAACAGCTTGATAAATGTCATCTGCAAAGGAGGATATGGTACTGATGTTTTCATTGCAAACTCCAACCTGTCACTCAGTAATTGTTGCAAAATTCATGTTTTACTCTTTTTTTTGAGTCTTTGAATGTTGAAATGATTGATCTGGACCATAGTTCATATTAGTATTAATATAATATTAATGCTAGATAATAAATGGGGAAATAAAGGTTAGCTCAATGGTTACCGCTGTATGTAGTGTGTGTGTGGGTGTGTATGTGTGAGCAGAGTCAGCGGTTGCAGGTTGGCTGTTTTGATGCTTTCTGGGAACTGGTGCTACAATGGGGACAAATACGCGTTTTGTTTTGTTAAATGACTCCTGCTGACTTGGTTTCGCTCTTGTGCACAGAGCCTGCTTATTGTAGGTGTGACTGTTTGTTTGATTGCTTTGCTTGAATTCAGTCTTTTGTGTTATTTTTGTCTGTATAAATCCGCTGTAAAAAATCCATCGACACTGATTGAGAGATGCTTCTATAAGTGTGCTAAAACTGCTGAGTTGTGTGGTTGGTATTTATTTTAAGAAAGGGTTTTATTTATTTTCAGGTAGAATTACAGTTATTGCAGCACTGTACCATAGATAAAACTGTTAAAGGATGTAAATGAATCAAATAAAGTATTTTATGTTTTTTTTCTGAGATACTTCTGTCCAGATTTCATTGCAGAGTCCTCTCTTCTCTGCCTCTGCCTTAAAATCTCGTCACATACAGATATTAAAGTCTGTAGTTTATTAACTACATCATGTAGTTAATAAACTACAGTAAACATGAATATAATCTGAATGTATGAAAGTAAATGTGGTACATGAGTCTCAGCAGTCCAGCTCGGGGAAACACAAGCGATAAAGTAAGACCTTATAGACCAGAGTACTGTCCCAGTACTCTTCAAGGTACAATAAATAACTGTCCAATTGTATAAAGTATGCTATGATTAATTCACCTAATACTGAGGTACTGTGTATAACACAATTCTAGCCCATATTCTGCCCATATCCATATACCTTAACCCTTCAGTATGCAGAGGAGATTATGAGTCAGCTGTCAGAGCTGCAGCAATAACACATTAACTTCTTCCTCAATCAATATTTAATCTGGCAATAGCAAATCATTAAATTCTAAATGTACTTTATTCGCATAATACTTTTCAAAACAAATATATACTTTTCAGTAATTCAATAAAACAAGGATAAGGCAACAATTTGTTAGTATGAAATAAAAATATAATCAAAACTAAGACAAGGATTTAAGAGGATAAAATAGTGAATGAAAATCTAATCGTTTATGCTCAGAAAGGAGCCAAACAAACAGAATACACTGTCCGGCTGTTTCTTCATGTGATACGAACGCCAGATAAGATGAATGAAGACACACCATGCAGATGAGGCGGCGAGCACAGATGAGTCATCATTACAGGAATTGAATTTGTTGTCATATTGGCATTCAGTGGCTATGATCCTTCTACTGTTAAATAGTGTCTTATCTTGATATTTTCAGTCTTCTGATGCGGGGAAAAAATAAATAAATCAATTGACTAAACCAGTTGACTTTCTGTTTCCTAGAGAGAGGTCTTGTCAGCAAGTTCAACAAAAACTGAGACTTTGAATTCAAAGCATCGTGCTTTAGTATACTGTAAGTATGCACGATAAAAATACATTTGAGACATGGATTACGTAGTTTTATAGCATCCTTTTTTCCAACCTGGTGACTCAAGTTTAAGGTAAAATGTATAGGTTGTTAAAAGTGCTGTTAAGTGATGCTACTGAAGAAATAATTTAACGGAGGATCAATCTTTTGCTTTGTGGAACATTAACGTTTGTCTGAAGGGGCCGTCCTCCTATGGTTTATAATGGAGATTTGGCGTACATTCAATATGGAAGGTCTCCATGCTCACATTCAGCCTTTATTTATCTATGGGTGAATGTTGCTATTTCCTCCTATTCTATTACTCATTCACTTCTGCTTTCCCACAATGTCAAAGTTCCTACATTCTCATTTCTGACATCACCATTCCTGAACAATGATCTCTCTGCCTGCGTTCCTCAAACCAAGCAGACCTTTGATGCTGTTCTTTAAATATCATTGTCATCCTGGGCCACTATTGCACATCCCTCCTCCCCATCACCATCATGGCTGCCATAATGTCCAGAGAGACTCAATTGAAAGTTTCCGTCAGCCATCTGCTGTCTCCACTCCACCACCACCACCAGCATCTAGACACAGGGGGCATCCTGTCCCATCGCCTGTTGATATGGGTCTACACTTTATGAAGATGCTTCACATCGATTGAGTCTATTGCTCACTTTTGGATCTGATGACTGTGTATAGACACTCCTCTGCTAGGAGGAAAATGTTTTTGTTGCTTCCTTGAATGTACTTCCTTGTTAATGTGCAGTTATAAAGGGGAATGCCACATTTTAAGGGGAACTATTTAACCTCTGGCTAGTTCACTTGTTTGAAAGACAATATTCACCAAAAGGCCAAACAAAACACAATAACTACATTAACAAATACAAATAATTACAAATAATCACAAATTAGACAGTTTGCTTCTAACTCAATATTAACTAAGCCAAATATAAATGAAATAATTCTAAATTAAACTTACAAAAGTAACATCTCCTCTCCAAACCCCCCTTGCTGTTGCAGGAGGTTGGTATAGTCTGGGACCCAGTTGCAGGCATTTAACAGGCTCAGAGGATGATATTAGTACAACTTAAAGATAACAGAACTTAAATGTTGATGATACAAAATTTACTAAATGTGTGCGCTTCATATAGAAAATATGTATGTCAAAAATATTGATAAACTTGTGCAAAAACAAATTGTGTTGGTTATTTAATTCCAAAAAATTGTAAACTCGAAACGAGAGCAAAGAAAAAAAATTAAAAATGAGAATGTGAGAATGTGGAAAGATAACCAAATATTTTAGCCTACTGGTTTGGGTGTGGCCATCACAGACAGCTAGATTACAAAAAGCTATAAAACCTTTTATAAGGGTGTTTTCATTCTAAAAGTCTAACTCATCAAAAACCTGCTGTAGATACTGTACGCTACCAGTCAAAAGTTTTAGAACACACCCATTCTTCCAGTTTTTATCGAAATTTAAGCAGTTCAAGTCCAGTGAGTAACATTAAAATGGTACAAAGGTCAGCAGTAAACTGCCAGAGGTATAAAAAAAAATTTAGGTTACCAAAAACTGAAAAATAATGTTATAAAAATGGCCACGGATCAAGTAATGGGTTAAAAACAGCTTTTCTGCAGCAATGGAAATAAATTAAGCATTGAGAGTTGATGCAAACAGTTTCTGCAGGTGTCCAACTTGACTGGCACCCTGGACCAAAAGGGCTACCATTTTGCAAAGCCATGCAATACCCTCTGGTCTATGCCTAGTTGGTCTGCAGTTCATCCCACAGCAAGATAATGATCCAAATCATACCTCCAGGCTGTGTCAGAACTACCTTAGAAGAAAAGAACAAAAGGCTTCAAATCATGGAATGGCCAGGTCAATACAAGGCTCATGTAAATTCCAACAAATATAACTCTTTATTATCTAATAATGAAAATCAGTGCTCCCACATGAAGAGATGCATCCAAACTGAGGCTACTGTACTTTACATAAACCTACCAGATTCAGAATACTTTCTTAAAACAGGTTAAGAGTTATGAGGGAATTCAACATACAGTAAGGCCTCAGTTTGCCCTTTGTCTTGTCACTTCAAAATCCTTAAATCAAATATATTCCCTAATCCCACCACCCCTCCTATATTTACAACTGCTTAAGGAAACTTAAATAGACAAAATGCATATGTGTCCTCTTCGCAGTAACAGTCAAAGAGGGAAATCTTTTCCCCCCTCTCTCTCACGCACTCGGCTATCTGGACAATATCAGCCACAACTGAGCAATCAAAACGGGGATGGCTGCTGTTCACTGGGACATCAGCTCCTACAGCACCAAACATAAATTTCTTGATGACTCAGCAAGATACCATGTGTCATTTTCCTGGAGTGTTTCCTGTTATGCTTTTTTCTCTGTTTCTCTGACTTCCTGCTTTGTGCCACAGTTACTATGGCCTCAGAGAATGTTCAGCTGCACACGTTTGCAAAATCGCCATTCTGCTAGCAACTGCCTGTCAAAGGGGTGTAGAGGACAACAAGACATTCCCTTATTTTTCTCAGGAGAAAACAGTGAAAGAGTGCCCGAAAGCTGAAGAGAAACCCAAACAGCAACCGAGCATCAACATTAATGTTGGGGGGGAAAAGTGTTTTATATTCCCAAACAATGTGCCATCAAATATCCTCACGTCGGGATAGGCTCCTTGGCTCTCTGCAGGGACCGAGCAAAGCTATTCACACTGTGTGACAGCTACTCTGTGCGCAAGAAGGAGTTCTTCTTTGACTATGACCGAAATCGAGATGAAGTACAATGACGAGTGTTTCAAGGACATGTTCTTTGGGAACATTCAAAAGGCTCTCCGGAACGTCGCAGAGGATCCCTACTCTTCAGTTCCGGTGAAGGTTTTCACCGTGCTCTCCAACCTCTTTGTACTCTTTCCATCGTGACAGTGACTCTCAATGCAGTGGAGGAACTTCAAAAGTATAAAATCAATGGCAAAATCCACATGGGATGGGTGGAGATCATCATCACTGTGTTCCTCACCTTTGAATATTGAATATTGGCCACCACTCCTAACATCAAAAGGCTTTTGAAGAGTGGACTCAACTTCGTGGACATGGTGGCGGTCATGCCTTATTTTGTCCAGATCATCTTTGAAGCCTTTACTGACACTGAGGATGTGAATGCACGGGAAGACCTGGGCCATGGCTCGGGTCAGCAACCTCAGCCATGTCCTCAAAGTCATCAAGCTACTGCGGATATTTCGGATTTTGAAGCTGACCTGCCACTCAACCGGCATAAGAGCATTTGGGTCCACGCTGCGCCAGTGTTACCAGCAGGCCTTCTGCATTTTCCTCTTCATTGCCATAGGGATCTTCACTTTCTCTGCTCTCCTGCATTCAGCCAAGAGTGAAACTGAGGGGTCTCCCATCAGCATTATTCCATATCCCTGGTGGTGGGCTGCAGTGAGTATCAGAAGCTAAATAAGTCAGTGTCATATTTCAGCTTCTTGTCATCATCTTTTACTTACACCTGCATCAGAAGACAATGTGATGTAGTCAGGCAATCCCGTCACCTTATAAAGTTGATATGGTAAACCTTTTTGCAAACAGACATCCAGGAAAAAAAGAACAAAGAAAGTTAGTTCAGAATCATGTTTCCGGTGAACCAACAAAATGTGAACTCAATACTCAGTTCCCTTTTAGTCCTGTCATGGTCCTCTCAGAAAATCTTTAGCAGCAAAATGCTCCACTACATTCACCAACTGAAAACAGCTGCCTGCTGAGGCTGGAAACAAAACTGAGCAGTGAAACTAAACTAGAACAGTGAAGTTGGGGGATGGAAAACCAAAACAATGAGCTGAAAGACAGCAAAACACTCGACAGAATTGAGGGGATTTGCAGTCGGGGACGTACAATATTGTACAATAATACTTAAGGAGGATACATGTAAATACTATATTATATATGTAGGAGTATAACTGCCCAAGGTACCAACTACATGATTTCTGTAAAAAAACAGTATGTATACATGTATTCATAGATTCTGGATTTTTCAATGACAGGGAAAAGAGCAGGTGTCATTTTAACAAGGTAATTGAACTTTTTTGTGGAAAAACCTTATCAGACACAAATGATTAAATCCAAGCAGAGTATTTTAAGACATGTATTAAAACATGACATATGGAGGGTATCTTTAAAGTAATTCAACCTTTACTGTAGCTCGTTGTTCTGATCATCATGAAAAATGTATTATAGTAAAAACTTGAACATATACTGAACATATATTGTTATACCACAACTGGGCAACTCCATCTGCTGAGGAAGATCATGTGATACGATCAAAGGCTCCAGGACAGCTACTAAAAGGCCTTGTGGTGAGATTGTTTGGTTAACTAATATCTCAAGGTTCAAGGTTTAGCTTTGTCATCACACATTTACAGGATTGCACAATAAAATGGAGCTGTTGCCCCCCAATGCTACACATTTCACATGAATAGATAATGCTATAAATAAATAAGATAAATGTAAATGTAAAAATAATAATAAGTCAAATTAAAGTGTCTTAGTTCAGCATTTGGCCACCACGAGCCTCCAGAACAGCTTTACGCCTTAGACCACCTTGATTCACATGATTTTCATTATCTCTACTCATCAGACCATTTAGTGACTCCTCATACCCCGTGTGAAATGTGCATTTGTTATGTTTCTCGTTTTATTTAATTCCTTCAATTTGGAAAGGTTGAGATCATTATTTGGGGTTTGTTAAACTGGACATCTCAAGGATACAAATCAGCTGACCATCACTGTCTTGTACTGTAAGTATACCAAAATGAAAATGCAATGTCAGTTCTCCTCCATTCACTGTCTTCAATTTTGTGGTGGCAGTAGGCTACACAAGATAGCCCATTCATCCTCACACTCTTTTTGGGGGATCCTAAGGTTTTTCCAGGCCATTCAAGGATATGTAATCCCATCAGTGTATTCTGGGTCTGCCCCAGGCTGTCCTCCCAGTTAGACTAGCCTGAAACACTTCCACAGGGATCCTGGAGGCATCTTAATCAGATGCCCGAAACTACCTCAGGTGACTCCTTTCAATGCGAAGGAGCAGTGGTTCCAGTCTGAGCACCTTCCGGATGTCTGAGCTTATCACTCTATCTTTATAGGCACCAGTCTCACATTCCAATTTACCCTCACCCATGAACAAGACTCCAAGATATTTGAACTCCTTTACTTGGGGAAATGATTCACTCCAAATCCACAATCCACAGTTTTCCGGCAGGGTACCATGGCCTCAGACTTGAAGGTGCTGACCGTTATCCCCGCCGCTTCATACTTGGATTCTAACCATCTGAGCAGGCACTTGACCTCTTGCAAAGGATGCAGGCACAGTTGCTAGTTCCTCTCAGCAGTGTTTTGGAGTTTATAACCTCTAACATTCCTCCAAAAAAAATAAAACGTGCAGGATATCCCATTTGGTGTGATTAATAGTACAGTAAAATACGCTCCAAATAAAGTCAAGTTTCAGTTTTTGTTAGTTAGTTTTGCTCTTTTTGCTTGCCCTCTCTCTCTCATACACTCTCTAGCGCTCCTTTCCCTCAAATTGCTTTCCTGCCATGTGACAGTGCTAATATGTGTGTTTGGTGGGGTGATAAAATGAGAGAGAGAGATCACACCACACCGCAAAATAATTAACTTTGCAGTTAGTAAAAATTGTAACGTAAGGTATTTGGAGCAATAATGTCATAGGAATGAAGACTAGAACGCCAGAGCTTTGAGCTGTTTACACTGTTAAGTTGTGTGCAAGCAGTGGTGAAAGACGTATTCAGATCCTTTACTTAAGTAAAATGACCAATACCACTATGTGAAGGTACTTGTTTAGAGGTAGAAGTCTTGCCATTAAAACTTTAAGTAAAGGTACAAGAGTATTATCAGTAAAATGCACTTTCTATAATGTATCAAAAGTATATGTACATATTATACACACGGAAAGGTCTATGGCATGATATTATTATATAATTTATTGTTAGGGATTTACAATATGCAAGTAAGTAATTAAAATCTCAGTATAAAATTGCTAATGATTAAAGTTCTCCATGTAGCCCCTTTAGATCCGTAGATACATGTATCATCATAGGAGTAGAAAGAAGTAGGCAATAACTGGTACAATTAGGAGTCACATATGGCTCTATGGGCTTTTATAAAAGAAAATAAAGTAAAAACACTGAAAAGGCATCCACAAATATCACACCACCTCAGTAGACCCTAGGAAAAGAATGCTTTAGAAAGGAGAACGACATTGAGGGATAGTGCCCTTAATGAATGTGTTCATTTGCATGTGGTATTACTGATGCCAGTGCATACAGCGTCAAGGTGAGGTCATATGTAGGAATCAGTGTTTATTGTACATGTTTGGCATATATATATATATATGGATAGATAGATAGATAGATGACGCAGGGGGTCTGTCAGAGCAGAAACACAGCAGGCACCGCCCCGCAGGCTGCACGGAGATATGCCGCTGGACTTCATGTTAGTAATTTTTGCAGCCAGAGAGCCAGACAAGAGGGTCGGTCTTCATACAACAGTGAGTACACTCATTCTTCCATATAGCCACTTTTTTCCCCCTAGGAATCATAAAACTGGACTAACATTAGAGTTTCCGCTTTAAAGTAACGGGGATATTTCAGAGATTTTTTTTAAACATGTTTGTCTTTCTTTGCGCAAAGTAGCCTACACTGCGTTATGTGAGTTAAATATAAATGAAACCTAATCCTTCACATTGACTTCCTTGAGCATGCGACCAATATACTGCCTGGTCTGTGACCTGCACATAACAGGAAAATCCTAAAAAAGTCTGCGAATACACTAATGTTTTCTGGGTGTAGAAAATGAAAGTCGATTTCCATTACTGTATGGTTCATAATATTAAAGAACATGTAATTTGATGCCATGGAGCAAAGTATGGTTTATCACATGATGATCAGTGCTTTATTTCCTATTTTGGGAGATCGTTACTTTAGGAAGTATTGTATTGGTGACAGCAAATCAAATCCAAAATAAAGAAATAAACCATGAATAAGCAATAAACTTCATGTTATTCTACTGATTTTTCATGCATGCATATTCTGTGCAGCATCAAACAGTTTTTGGAGTCTAGCTGTTTTACATTTCAGTTATTCCTGTGGTTATAAGTGGTTTTAAGTTTATGGCTGAGAGGCTGTTTTTCTATTGTGTGGGCAAAGCAAGAACAATAGGTCTTTACACTATACAACCTCATACACAGTCCCACACACTTGCAGGAAGTATCATTCTGTGTCATTTATGTCAGAACAAAGGGAATAGACACTGACAGTAATGTCTTTATAATACCAGCAAAGAAATGTATCTCCTTATATTCAAGACATCTTAAAACGAACAAACAAAAAACTTCAAAAAACTATGAAGCATCTAGGCTAAGAACAGAGCTCTTTGGCATCATTTAGTTCTTGAGGAGATCACCGAGTATACTGATCTTGAATAAAAAGGGCCAAAGGAAGTAGGGCTGAGTCCAAATATGGTTATATAGTGGTTCATTGCTTAGATTTTTTTGGTTAAGAGCTGTAAGCTGTAAGGTAAAGCTCTTCCTGACAAAAGTCTCCCCATTTGCAGTGCTGGAAGAAGTATTCAGATCCTTTACTTGTTAAATTGCACACAGGACTATTTTCTAAAAATTGACATAACTCATATTTTTGACCATAAAATATCATGCTTTTTGTCATTTCACATTTCACAGCTTCCTTATTTGCACTTTTCACAAGATAACTATTCAGTTTGTTCTAATGACGAACTCTCTGACACACTCCACCCATTTTGAGGAGACATTACAGCATTTAATTTGTTGCCAGCCCACACCGTATGCAACAGTGCAGCATCTAGGGATTCTGCAGGCAGATGCCAAGCCCCACCTCATGTCTGCTCTTTAGCATGACGCCTCTGCTTGTTCAGAGCAGTAACGCCACAGTGCAGGTGGGCCCCAGTGAGGGTTTATGGTGCCTCATGCTTTGGACTAAACCAAAGCGTAATGTAATTAGTTGATGCTAAAAGTCGAGTTCTTGTTCTAGTTGCAAATTTAACTGAGCTTGTTCAGTACTTCAGTGGATGGGCTTCTCTGAAAGTAACACAGCAGCTGCTTTGCTTAGAAAATCTACAAATCACAACTTTATGGCGTACTGTCTCATTTTCTGAAATGCAAACTTATGCCCTTATGTTATTGTCTTAAGATTATGTTATACTGCCTTATAGCTAAAAGCACATTGTAAGACTTTGTGCTTTCTGCTTCCCATGTGAAAATGTTTCCAACAGGTACCATCAAAGGTGAGCTGTGGGGCTCCGTCACTGTAACTTTACAGCTCATTAGACAGTGGCAGAGAGGGAAAGTTCTTAGGGAGAGAAGGCAGATAGGGATTCTGCTTTCAACTCTTAATTCTCAGAAGACCGAGACAAACTCCCCAGAGAGATGGTCAATTAATTAAAAGAAACCTAATAGGGTGACAAATATGAGATGATTGTGATGCATGGGGCTGTATGTACAAATACTGACACTGAACTTCATGTCGTATGTTTCAGCCTAGCAAACTGGGGGATCCGCATTTGAAAATGTGAACTGGTTATTAGTAATAAAACTCTGAAAGACAACTTGCTCTCTGTGAATTCATTTTTAAATTTCCACGACATTATCCAAGTTTTTTAACTTGGATGTGTCCACCATATCTGATATATCGTATTTCTCTGTGCCGTAGACCTCCATTGTTGTCCCAAAACTATTAAAAACGCGTCACTGAGCCATACCGCTGCTGTGTGTGTGTCCTGGGGAACAGGAGATGTGTGTGTGTTGGGGGGAGGGGGGGGGGGGGATGTTAAGCAATATTTACAAGGAACAGAAAATGTATATTTACGCAATATATTGCTTAAACTGTGTTGGCCATTTTCATTTCACAAATGACAAAGTTGTGTATATATATATATATATATATATACATATACACACACACACACACATATATATATATATATTTTTTTTTTTTATGTATTAAAACATTTTTATACAAGTTTGAGTGTTGTTAATGTTAAATATATAAATATACTCAAACTGTATTCAGTTATTTCTGATCAACACCAACAACCCTTCATACTACATGATCTTATCAAGTTCTGACTGAGGTGTGAGCAAACAAGTTCCCTTTCCACATTCAGCTCAAACAGAGCAACACGTGTATCTTACTGTTGGCATTCTGTCAAATGTAAGTTCAACATTCAATCACCTTTGAGTTTGGGTTAAGTCTGAGAAGTACATAGTGTACACTTTTACACAGTGGCTACAATACTTTCAGGTCTGAATGATATTCTTAATCTTAATTCCTTAATTTACTATAGCAATTACTAAATAATTAGTCTCATCGATTATTTTGTCTTACCGAGATGTGTTGATAAGAAATCTGTGTTTTGTTTTGTCATTACAGAGTTTCAAGGATGAGAAGAATCAGAGCAAGAACTTTTTTGCTGGTGGGAGCTTTTGGTCTGTTGGTCCTCCATCTCTGTAAAGATTTTATTGACCACAAAACCATTCGCCTCCAAGTAGGTGTGAGAGAGGATTACAGTCAAACGAAGATACCTGCCAAAAACAACTCTTATGTATATTCCTGGCCAAGATGTCAACAAAATATGTCTGCTGCCAACATCCCAGGCTTCAGCTCTCTTCCTGATAATATTAAAGACTTTCTCTACTATCGTCACTGTCGCCATTTTCCCATGCTACTGGACATCCCTGACAAATGTGGAGGAGCTGATGAATCTGGAGAAGTCTTCCTTCTGCTGGTCATTAAAAGCTCCCCTGTGAACTACGACCGTCGAGAGGTGCTGCGCAAAACCTGGGCTAAAGAGAGGTTACACAATGGTGTGTGGATCAGAAGGATCTTCATCTCAGGAACGATGGATACAGGTTTTGAGAAGGAGAGACTGAACAAACTCCTCGAGGTGGAGCAACGTGAGTACAATGACATCCTTCAATGGGACTTTAGTGACTCATTCTACAACCTCACCTTGAAGCAGATTCTCTTCCTAGAATGGATGGAAAGAAACTGTCCGAATGCTCGCTTTCTGCTAAATGGTGATGACGACGTCTTTGCCAACACAAACAACATGGTTGAGTATCTCCAAAGCCTCAAGGACAATGATGGAAGCAAGCACCTTTTTACCGGCCATCTGATCCAGAATGTGGGGCCCATTAGAGTATCAGGGAGCAAGTATTTTATCCCAGTTCAGGTGCAGGAGTCTGACTCATACCCCCCCTACTGTGGTGGAGGGGGCTTCCTCTTATCTGGCTACACAGCTTTGGTCATATACAAAATGTCTCAGTCCATTACCATTCTTCCCATTGATGATGTTTACATGGGAATGTGTCTGGCTAAAGCAGGACTTGGTCCTGTTTCCCATATGGGTGTGAAGACAGCAGGACTGCACATTCCCTCCGGCATACTAGATAGATATGACCCTTGCTATTATAAAGAAATTCTATTGGTACACAGATTCCTTCCTGCTCACATGTATCTTATGTGGCACAGAATACTTGACCCCAAACTGAAATGTGGTCCCTCTGAGAAAAAGCTTTAGCAGAACCAAACTGTAACTTACAGGTGGTGACGGAGCTCGTTGGCACTTTGCTTTCTGCACTCACTCTTAGGTTTTGAGAGCAGGCAGGACCTTCTTCATTCTATCAGGGGAAAATGTTTGAACTGTTTTCTACCATTGTTTTGCTGCAGCTTTTCATGAGGCTTCGGCAAAGTCCAACAGAACTTATTTAATCATTATATCATTAATGTGGGCGAGCAGTCAGCCAGGCACAAAGGGTATAGGGAGTGTTAAAACCTTTTTTGACCTGGAATGAAGGGCTGGACCTTATCAGTTGTTTTATTGACTTAAAATGGGGTTGCAAAACGTGTGTTGTATCAGGCTTTATTGTTGGCTACATACAAGCACCAATGTCTTTGACTTTACTGGTTGGATTCCATCAGAGAAAAATAACTTAAGCTCGCCAAATGCTACACTTTTATTTACCAGTTTGTCTGACACTTGTTGCTTTGCAGGTACCGTACAGCAGGTTTTTCAGAGTATGTTTGCTGAAAACAGCTGCTTACTGCTGGAAACAGTATAGGTTAATGCGAACCAGGTGCCCACATGAACATTGAAACAGGTTTTGCTCACTGTAATCATTCCTCCTGTTCATACTCACACATTAGAAGATCCCCTCAATGTAAGTGATAAGGGAACAAAATCCACAGTCTTTGTTTTGGGCAAAAATGTATTTCTGAAGGTAATATGAGGTGTCAATTGTCTGAGTTAGTCAAATAAAGCGGATTTTTCCACAGTTACAGACTTTATAGTAAAAATATACTTCTTTGTGTCTCAACAGACAGTGTTCAGCTACAGTGGAAGGATCATTTTAAAAAAAAGGGAGAACGCGGCACTAAAAAGACTAAAAGAATCTCTTAATTACCAGTATGAACAGGAGGAATGATTACAGCAAGAAAAACATGTCAATGTTCATTTGGGCACCTGGCTTGTTTTAGGACAGACAAAATTGTGAACCTATTCTTGAACAACATCCTATCAAAGCCTTGGTTAACAGTGAGCTAACCTTTAAAGGACATTATCATATTTAGTTTGAGCCCTTTAGACTCAAACTATAACGCTACTAAACATTCATACAGAAAGAAATACAAATAGAAGATGCAGAGAATACACGCTTTAATGGTACAAAATCAGCAGCTGCAAGATGCATTTTGTGGATGCACCAGCTAGTGCTTCTGTAATTGGCGTTCACTAACCCCCTCTCCCAAGCAGCAAATCTAATCACCAATCATAACCTAGCAACTGTAACTAAGCAAGCCTGACAAGCTTTGGATTTCTCCACGTTAAAGCGCTGTGCATGGGGCTGTAGTCAGAGCGATACTGGATATTCAGCAGTATGTAAAGTAAACAATTTTAACATCTGATTAACCTGAATGAATACCTACAGTAAATAATAATTTCTGACACAGTATGTGTTGAAGATCACAGGTGTGGGTGGACTTTTCCTTTAATTGTGATTATATAAGGGAGAATGTTTTTTGTGAATTACATATTTATATAAATGCTGTTGGTGTGATTGTGTTGTAACTAGGGCTGGGCACTGATCCACAAACATTCTACCAACTCAATAATTTATTGCACATTGTCCCAAAAACCGTCAACTAACAAAAGCTGGCATGAAATGCTTTGCTCATTGTTTGATCTGATATTTTAAGTCATACTTATATTCATTTTTAAGAAGGTATTGAAACATTTTGAACAATACCTAGCTCTAGGTGTGAGCTTTTGCAGGGTTCTAAGATATACTGTGGTATCCACAGTCGTACAAAATATCATTTAAAAATAATTTCTCAGGGTTTTGAGACTAATGTAATGTCACATTAATGTAATGTTATCTTCTGCTTAAAGGACCAGTGTGCAGGATTTAGTGTCATCTAGCATGAGATTGCAGATTGCAACCAACTGATAACCCCTTCCCTCCCCCTCCCTTCCAAGCACGTAGTACCTACGGTGACCGCAAAACCTGCAAAAAACCCAAAAGGCCCTCTCTAGAGTCAGTGTTTGGTTTGTCCGTTCTGGGCTACTGTAGAAACATGGCAGTGCAACATGGCGGCTCCATGGAAGATGACCCACTAAATCTCATATAAAGGGCTCATTCTAAGGTAACGAAAATACAATGATTCTTATTTTCAGGTGATTATACACTAATGAAAACATACTTATGAATATTATATATTAAATTTCTGCCAATAGAGCCCCCTAAATCTTATACACTGGTCCGTTAAGATGCAAGTCTGCATAATTTTACAGTTTTCTTTAATTTAAAGATTTTTTCAATGGAAACAGTGTACTGTATATTTTTGTTTTTAAAGGGGACACATCATGCTTTTTGTGATTTTCTGTTATTTATATACTGTTATAATGTCAGATGTCTATTTTAAACATGGTCAAAGGTCCCAAACTTGAGATGTTACACGTTGTCCACTTGCATATTTTGGATTGGATTTGGGCTTGAACATGTATGGATGTATATGAGAGGTTTATATTTCTAGTAAAGAACGATAAAAAAGAAGTGAAATCAAACTACTACTATTTGTTTACGTAGCCTAACGAGCTGAAGTCAGCCGAGTGGCAGCTTCCAGAAGCTAATCAATCAGAGAGACAGGTGCTAAAACAGCCTGTTTCAGAGGAGAATTGAGGGGCTGCATAAAGGGCCAGTATACAGTATACAACGAGTTTTTTTTTAACTGTAAATCATGCAATAATTTACCAGTAGAGCCCCAGAATATAAACATAGACCTGGAAATGTGATATCTTTTTACAAAGTACATTAGGTTGAATGTATACAGAAATGTCCAAATATATTTTATTTTCATACTGCTAAGAAGAGGATATATATTGTATTATTTTATAATTAAACAATTTTGAGATGAAATTGTGTACTGTATATATATTTTTTAAAATGCATTTAATATAAGCAAAAAAACAAACATTATGTCCTTAGACGTTTCTCTGGGCACACCTGATGGGAAATGTATTGAAGACATTGTTAAATGTTTTTTTTAGTCTCTGTGATTCCATTCATTCATTGAGTAATTCATGTCCATTTACATACATATATATGTGTAGGTACTGTATGTATTTACAGCTATAAGCAATAGCCCCGTGCACAGCCGTACACATTCCAACACCAATAAGTCAGTTTTTGCAAGTGACCTCAAATGAAAGAAAATGAATGGGCGGCACAAATTAAGGATACAGGGGCCCCTTTGCCATAATACTGCTAGCATGTATGAAATTCCTACTTTGTTTGTTTGTTTGACAGAAAACTGTTCTGTTAAACTGTTCAATTATCAGCCAGAGAACATGAAAAGAGACTACAGACTACCTTTTTCTCTGAAAAGTGTAGTCATGCAAAGTCATCGGTCTACCAGTAACCAAGGGAGCTGTTTAATCTTAAAGTTAAACAAAGTGTTTCTTCTTTCCCACTCAGTTACTGTGCAAAAGCATCCACCTTGATGTTAAAATCTAGTGCTTTGACCAGGCCATTAGATGTAATGTAGCTTATTGTATACAGTGCATTTATATAGCCTAATATCACAAATCAAATTCAATATCACAAATTTACCTTAAGGAGGCTTTACAATCTGTACTACATACGACAGCCTCTATCCTTTGAGTGTCAAATTGGATAAACAAAACGCTTCAACGGGTAAAAAATTGGATGTTGGATGGATGTTTTCCTCTGAAGATACTGGACATTCATGCAGTTCACACTCAGTATCACTTCCTCTTGTTGCCCTCCCCCTAACATTTAAGTTATTCCGTTTGGTTTTATTGCCTCATGTCTGCACATAACCCCTCTTTTTTATTTTTGAATTGCTGACAAAATTGAAGATGTGAGCAGGGGCTCAGAGGCCTGAAACCATGCAGGCTAGAGCAAAGTTTGATGTGCATACAAGATACATCTGGGCTTGAAATAAACATCTTTTCTACAGTTTGGTGAATGTGGTGATATTTTCCTTTCATAAGTATATGGGTCAATGCTGCCTCTTTTTAAAATGGAAGTGGCAATGTGAAACATGTTATTACTTGTTTCCTTGTAGTTTGGTGAAAGTGATAACCTCTTACTATTGTTCATTCTGTTATATTCAATAGAGATGATATATAGAATTAATGATACACACACACCCACACACTTTGACTTGTCTTTTCATTTCAGTAGGCTTTTTAAATGCACTTATTTGTATGCACATGGCCAAAGACACATTTTAAACTAACTCCAAAAGATGGCAGAAATGCAACACTAAGGATGCAAGCTGCCGTTAAACCCCAAAGAAGAAGAAGAAGCGCCATTTACTGTGCAACAGTTGTTGGTAGCCACTAGCCAGCTACTTATCATCTATCATTTTCAGACATGATTTTGCTTGACATCTACCGCTTTCTTGCTTGAAAAATGAAGACAAGATGACGAAATGGATCTAGAAGAGGAAGCAACCATTTAACGTTTGAAGAGAATGGCAACAGAAAGAAGAACAAGAACCAATATTGTGGTTATAGCCTCCGCCGCCAACAACAACACATGACGCATAAACAAGCTTCTTCATCATCATCTTCAGGATTCCATTATATCTGTTCCTATTTTGCTTTACTGGTGTTAGAAATGCCCTCATGCTGTTCATACTGTTACTAGTGTTCACACTGTATATATCTTAGCACATTCATACCTACCCTTACTGTTTATTTTATTTATATATTATACATATGTACATTACACTGCACTGCACTTTGCTGCTTCTTTTGCACTTCTGGTTAGATGCTAAACTGCATTTTGTTGTCTCAGTTCTCTGTGCAATGGCAATAAAGTTGAATCTAATCTAATCTAAAATAAAGGAAAAGCCAAGCAGGCATCAGCAGCCATTAATCATAGGATGTAGGTGGAAGTGAGCATTCAAGATCTGTTGCAGACAGTCTGTTTCTAGCTATCATGTACATTGTGATCCAAATGTATAAGAGAGGTTAATTTACATGAAACATTATCATCCTTTCTTGGACATTTGTCTTACACAATGTACATGATGGCCGGAAACAGGTTGTCTGCAAGAACGGCCGTCAGGTGCATTGTGATATAAACGTCCAAGAGAGGTTAATTTACATGAAACATTATCATTATCTCTGGGATGTTTGTATCACAATATACCTCAATTTTTTTCCTTAGCATATTGCTGGTGCACAATTCCAGAGGGAAACCAGGAAACCTTTTTCTTATCTAACATTCAAATTTCATATATAAAATGTGTAAGGCATTTCTAAAGTACATTGCAAATATGTAAAATGTACATTAAAGGTAAATAGTAAACATGGCCACAGTTCTTCACGAGGAAGCAAACTAAAGCCAGTTTCAACCAATTTTATGCCTACAGGAGAATTCCTCATTCTGCTTCGTCTGCCAACAGTTGTGGCAAGCATCTCCATGCTGGATTTGAACATCTGGTTGAAGGCCTCCATCTCTCTCACTTGCTGTGCCATCCGTGCTTCCATTCTTCCAGTCGCACAGCTTCTCGTGCTTCAATCTTCTGTGTCTGAAGCAGCTCTGCAAAGTGCCTGTCGTTCTGTTGGTAGATCTCCTTCACCTCATTCATAGTCCAGACCTGCCATCCCTGGACACATTTTTTGAGTACCACTTCAGTGACCTAGATGTGTCAACATAATTTGCAAACATGGGTATAACAGTACATCATTTGCATATATAATTTGATCCATTTGGTCCAATCGGCTCATAGACTTTACATTGTGATGACGTCACAGATTTTCTCGGCTCAATGAAAGTTTTACAAATATAAAACCTCCAGAAAGCCCTTAAACTCTTTTCTTTATTAGAGAAATTTAAGTTAATTTGAGATAGCCCTGCTTTTTGTGTACTTTATTTTATTCTCTCGTTCCTTGTTATTTTTATTTCTCTCATTTGTACCTGTTTTTGTTTTGTTATTGTTGTTTTCCTTTTCCTTTGCTCAACCTGAGGCAGAAGGATTTGTTTGTTTCATATTGTCAATAAAAAATGCTATATATACAGTACAGGCCAAAAGTTTGGACACACCTTCTCATTCAATACGTTTTCTTTATTTTCATGACTATTTACATTGTAGATTCTCACTGAAGGCATCAAAACTATGAATGAACACATGTGGAGTTATGTACTTAACAAAAAAAGGTGAAATAACTGAAAACATGTTTTATATTCTAGTTTCTTCAAAATAGCCACCCTTTGCTCTGATTACTGCTTTGCACACTCTTGGCATTCTCTCGATGAGCTTCAAGAGGTAGTCACCTGAAATGGTTTTCACTTCATAGGTGTGCCTTATCAGGGTTAATTAGTGGAATTTCTTGCTTTATCAATGGGGTTGGGACCATCAGTTGTGTTGTGCAGAAGTCAGGTTACTACACAGCCGACAGCCCTATTGGACAACTGTTAAAATTCATATTATGGCAAGAACCAATCAGCTAACTAAAGAAAAACGAGTGGCCATCATTACTTTAAGAAATGAAGGTCAGTCAGTCCGGAAAATTGCAAAAACTTTAAATGTGTCCCCAAGTGGAGTCGCAAAAACCATCAAGCGCTACAACGAAACTGGCACACATGAGGACCGACCAAGGAAAGGAAGACCAAGAGTCACCTCTGCTTCTGAGGACAAGTTCATCCAAGTCACCAGCCTCAAAAATCGCAAGTTAACAGCAGCTCAGATCAGAGACCAGATGAATGCCACACAGAGTTCTAGCAGCAGACCCATCTCTAGAACAACTGTTAAGAGGAGACTGTGCGAATCAGGCCTTCATGGTCAAATAGCTGCTAGGAAACCACTGCTAAGGAGAGGCAACAAGCAGAAGAGATTTGTTTGGGCCAAGAAACACAAGGAATGGACATTAGACCAGTGGAAATCTGTGCTTTGGTCTGATGGGTCCAAATTTGAGATCTTTGCTTCCAACCGCCGTGTCTTTGTGAGACACAGAAAAGGTGAACGGATGGATTCCACATGCCTGGTTCCCACTGTGAAGCATGGAGGAGGAGGTGTGATGGTGTGGGGTTGTTTTGCTGGTGACACTGTTGGGGATTTATTCAAAATTGAAGGCACACTGAACCAGCATGGCTACCACAGCATCCTGCAGTGACATGCCATCCCATCCGGTTTGCGTTTAGTTGGACGATTATTTATTTTTCAACAGGACAGTGACCCCAAACACACCTCCAGGCTGTGTAAGGGCTATTTGACCAAGAAGGAGAGTGATGGAGTGCTGCGGCAGATGATCTGGCCTCCACAGTCACCGGACCTGAACCCAATCGAGATGGTTTGGGGTGAGCTGGACCACAGAGTGAAGGCAAAGGGGCCAACAAGTGCACCTCTGGGAACTCCTTCAAGACTGTTGGACAACCATTTCAGGTGACTACCTCTTGAAGCTCATCGAGAGAATGCCAAGAGTGTGCAAAGCAGTAATCAGAGCAAAGGGTGGCTATTTTGAAGAAACTAGAATATAAAACATGTTTTCAGTTATTTCACCTTTTTTTGTTAAGTACATAACTCCACATGTGTTCATTCATAGTTTTGATATCTTCAGTGAGAATCTACAATGTAAATAGTCATGAAAATAAAGAAAACACATTGAATGAGAAGGTGTGTCCAAACTTTTGGCCTGTACTGTATATATATAAAACCTCCATGGATCAAAAATTCATAATAGAAAGAGTCGTACCTATCCACCCTATCCAGCTCTTATAATACGTCAATGAGCATCTTCTACTCTGTTTACTTGCACCCTACTCCAGTATGTTCTTTAATTCTCTTCCTCTCATCCCTAGCTAACTAACGTTAGCCAGGTAATGTACATTACATTATATATATATATATATATATATATATATATATATATATATATAGAGAGAGAGAGAGAGAGAGAGAGAGAGAGAGAGACAGAGAGACAGAGAGAGAGAGAGTTCTACCTTTTTTGATGACTTGTATATTGCATTTTGTTTTTATTAAATTGAAATGTTGCTGAATTTATATATATTATATAGACTATACATGATTATATATGTTTAGAATCTAAACTTTAGATGTTGAAGCACAAATGCTTATAATATGTATGTATGTTTTTTGTTAACCTGAATGTTGCTAAAAGTGTTTCCAAGAGAAATGTAAAAAACACAGGTGCAACACTTTTTTTTACCACATGTTGCTATAATTATTAGCCAGAATGCTAAAAGAACTGTGCCAAAAAACTAATTTGCATGTGAAAATAGGACTTTGCTGCGACAACACCAGAGGCAGAAAAAAAGATGCCTCTGGTGGTAGAATATTAATGTCAGGAGTATCATTTTTTCAGCTTCAGATGTATCATTTGATTTGTTATAAATGTATTAGCACCCTCTCTGAACACAGCCAACTCTCAGTATGTTGAGGGGGCATGGCCCTCTGTTCACTGACAATGATGTTGAGTTAGTATCATAATACATGAAGCTTTCAAATGTAAACAAATTCATGGGTTGCTATGGGAGATTAACACTGGCTAATCTGTGCTAGCAAGTGCTGAATAAATTGTCACAGCTGCTGTGGATGTTTCTGAACCACTAAAATTAACTAAATTGTAGGAAAATAATTTCATTACTTGTTTGTAGACTAACTAGCTGATACCCTTTACAACTACTGACAACTCACTGTTGGGCCAATCAGGGTAACCTGAGTAGATTATGCAATCTTTTCAAGGAAGCAGATTGGATATCTGAAATGGTTTGATTCTACAGATATCTAGTGGGATAAAGATTATAGGGCTTTTTTTGGGCAATTTTACATCAACATACCTTCTGTAAATGCAATGTGACTGAAAAACACGATTTTCGTTGTACTTTAAACTAGCGCCAATTAAAATAAATTTCTAACCAAAATAAAGACATGACAGTAATGTTACATAACTTGCTAACACACAATATATGTACCTTGTGTTTAGAGTGCATGGAGAAATTAAAACTCACCTGGAAGGAAACAAATGCTTTCAGTCCTATTTAGAACATGGGGTAGTGGTGCACTTGTGGCCTCTTGTGAGGCTTAGAAGAACAATTCTGACAAAAAAAATAATAAATTCACCTGCCAAAACTTTTTTTCCACCTGTTTTCACAGATGAAAAAGAAATAACTTAGAAAAATGATCCTGGCAAAACGTGTTTTTTTCACCTGTTCTTAATTCATAAACACAGGAGAGAAAACTGTTTAGATCAGACTTAGAAATTGCATCTCCATAAATATTCTTTTCTCACTTACCTCTCAGGGCTTCCGTACAATGCCGATGATTCTACAATATATTTAGCAGAAGCAAAAATTAGTGATTTAAATACAAATCTAGATCAGGAGTTGAAGTTGGTTGTAGACTGGATCAACAGTAATGAACTTATTTTGAATGAAATAGGCACAAAATATTCTTTATGTTCAAAACCAAGGCATGATCTCAGTATAAATAACATGTAAATGAAGCCGGTAGAAGAAGCCAAACTTTTGGGAGTTATCATAGAACATAATTTATCATGGGACAAACACGTGCAGAGAGTGGTAACCAAAATGGGAAACATTTTGTCTGTTATTAAGAGATGTGCGAAATATCTGACACAACAAACTATCAAACAAGTAACTCAAGCTTTGGTTTTTTCTAACCTGAATATTTCTCAGCAGTAATACTTCATTAGGTAATACAAGAAAATTGCAACTGGTCCAGAATAAAGTGGCATGTGTAGCTCTTTCTTGTGGGTTGGGAACAAATTACTAAAATGCATGAATGTCTCTCTCGGTTTGAAGTGAAAAACAGATTGCTGTATTCATTGATGGTTCATTAGGAATGTCATAACAACAAAGACTTTTTTTGACTCGTTTTTTTTGTTAGTTTTTTTTTTTTTTTTTTTTTACAAAAAACTATAGTACAGATACACACAATTATTCAACAAGGCACACTGCTGGAGGTTGTTTTTACCAAAATCCAAAACCATATCAGTTCAACATGCAGTAATATACAGAACAATGCAAGAAGGGAATTCACTCTCAACAACATAATATATTTGGTTTTTAAAAAAGCACTAAAAGAGCATTATTTAAGAAGAAATTTAAGTAATTAAGTATGACTTACTTAAGTAAGTATTCTTTGGTGTGTGGAGGGTATCATCATAGAGTCTGAGCCTGTCTGTTTTCTTTGTGTTTGTGTTATGTAAATTGTTATTGTTTTATTCACAGTAGGTGTGCATTACGATGTGTTATGTTATTGTATTGTGATGAGTAGAGTGAATGTGTAATTTTGTGACGTCACCATGCAAACAAACAAACATCAACAGGAGACATCTATGAAGAAATGTCTGTAAAACTTCCCTAATCATCCCCAAAGGAATAAGTGTCTCAGGATGTGCACTTCCTCTGTTTGCCTCCTACCTAAAGGGTCACACCTACCAGGTGACATGTTACCTGGTAGGTCCCCGCTTGGTCCCTACATGTCTGAAACTGCTGCTTTTTGCCCCAGGGTTCTGTCTTGGGTCCTATACTATTTGCTCTGTATATGCTTCCCTTAAATCATATTATTAGCAAATTTAAAGGCAACTCACTGTTACACTGATGACATTAAGCTGTATATCTCCTTTAAACCAGATGAGACTGATAAACTGTTTTGCACAGTTGTCTAACTAAACGCAGATAAGACTGAGGTCCTTATCATTGCTTCAGGTAGCATAGCTTCCAAGGTTGCTCAGTGTATTGGGTTTCGTCAGCTGTACAGTCAAATCTTATATCTGTGTTATATTTTATCAGGCTATGCACTTCGATCAACATATCAAATCGCTAATACGTTCATGTTTCTTTCATCGAAGAAACATTGCCAAACTCAGGTCTGTTGTATCACAACCTGAGCTAGAGATGATTATTCACACTTTTATATCATCCCAGCTGGACTACTGCAATTCCTTTTCACCTGCCATACCATACCTAGTTAATTTGGCATAACCCCAAGTCATTTTAAATACGTTGGCATTTAATGTAATCCAGGATTTTGTAGAATCGTCTGAAACCAACATTCGTTTCTGGTGAGGATTTGTTCACTACATTGGCTCCCTGTTGCATCTCACATCCAGTTCAAGATTGGGCCACAAGGCTGTGAAGGGACCTGTTCCATGCTACCTTAAAGCCATAGTCAAACCCCACACTCTGGCATGCTCTCCTCTGTCTCTGGGCAATTGGCTGCCCCCACAGTCTGAGGAGACGGTGGTCACTACAACAATAATTCAACAATGCCAAATGTATGCACAATAACATTTGTGAATATTGATCACTTCAGTGTGGTCACTGGTGGCGGTACAACTTCACACACCCAGAAAACTGTTTTGTTGTACCACCACACAGACGAGCAAGTCTGATCTCTCTACAAAGACTGGACTGCAAATTATAGAACCTTTTGTTATTTTTGTATCACCATTAGTTATTAGTCATTTTTATTTTATTTATTCATCATTAAAAATGTTTCATGTTTATACGTAAAATATTTTCTTTCTCCAGCTTTACATATTGCTCTTGTCCATATAAAGAGATGTGTAATTTCAAAAGATCATTACTTCTTTGTAGTCTCCTCAGGATGCCACAGGGTTAGAAGCCACAGAGATACCACAGTGGCTTCTAACAACACTCTCTGATACAGAGACATGGGGAAATTATGTTGTTTGCACAGTCAGTCTGTTACATGAAGAAAATGTGAGTTTGGTAAATCATTAAACAGGTAGGACTAAGATAATTGAAGTGAAGAGTGAAGTGAAGATCTTTTTTAATGCAATTAAGTCCAGTTTTTAATTTTAATAATATTTTTAAATCATGTATTCAGCTATACATGTAACTAATCGCCAGGGCTTGAAACAGATCACAAGCCAAAAGGGCTGTAGGATTTTTAAGTTACTGTTAACCTCTAATAGCCAAAAAAGGTTTGTGAAAATAAACTTGATTATAAACCTATATGTCAATGTCAATATATTTACTAGTTGGAAAAAAAATCTGCCTACCAGCACCTCTAAAACTCAGAAATTATAGCTTGTTTGTTTAATCCGGAAGTGTAAAAAGACAAGTTGTGGTTTTAAGAGGCAAGGAGCTGCAACTTCCTGGCTTTTCCACTGGTTGTCTGGCGACCTTTCAGTGACAAAAAGACTCAAACAAGAACATATTAATTAGAGAGCTTTAGAGCTTTAGGCTAGCTTTTTCCCCTGCTTTTGGTCTTTATGATAAGCTTTTTTTCCCAAAAATGTCTAACTATTCCTTTTATTAATTATTTTTAAAGGGTATATTTATTGTCAGGCACTGTTTAACCCAATAAAGTTAATGGACAAGCAGCAGCTCTAATGTACAGCTGAAATGTAGCGTAAGATATAGCTGTACAAAGGTGTGTCTGTTTAGAGCGTAGCAGCAGAATAGAAGGTCCAAGGTTCAAAGTATACAATTATATGGACAGTGATGTCAAGACAGACTAAGCTTCACAGCATTTTATCCAGCAAATGAAACTGAAGGTGCACTACAAACAGAGAAAAACTGCAAAAATTGAACAGTAAAACATAGTAAAACATTTAAACACAGTTTAAATGTCTCAATTTGTCTCAATTATGCAGAGATGTTCATGATTAATGACATATTTTACATCTACAGTCTAACATCAGATTGAAACCATTTCTTAATCAAATCATAAACCCACATGACCAAATAATCCAAAAAAGATTAGATGTCTTTTGATGTTGTGGCTGTGAACCTTTTAAATTTTCTCATGGACGTACATGTCCTCATTTAGGTACTAGATAAACAGCGAACCCATTAATGTAAATGAATTTATTTGCTTCAACTTTTATCCTTTGTGTGTGCACATGGTGGGTTTTTGTTAGCAGAAAGCTGGAGGCTTATTGTACTGAATCTAATAAATCTGATTGTTGCTTTGCTTGACTTGCTCTGTACACATCTGTCTGGTGATGTGATCATTAATGTTACATAAGGCCAATTCTGTTGATTTTCACAGTAAGTTTTAGTAACAGTGTGGATTACACGAGGATACATGGATATTTTAGAATGTTTGTTGTTTTTTTTTACATTATCAGTAGACTTAGATTTAGGTAAAAAAAAAAAAACCACTAAACATCAGAATACACAATATTTGTTTATTTGCCACTTCATGTACCTCACAGCAAACACTGCAAGCACCACCCAACAGGCTGTATAGCATGCTTCCCTTCTAGATAGTGATACATTTATGGGAGAGGCAGTAAAGGACACCTTTGATAGCAACAGTTACCTTTTTACAGTTAGCAGCAGGCATACACTTGGGTCTTGTTTATTTTTTGAATTTCCATTGGTCAACATGCTCCATGCGTCCTGGAAAATACAAGGCTGGATTAATTTCTAATTAAAAGTGGATACTTCAGATTGCACCATATTACAGCATATTCAAGGTTTGTACAAATTTATATTTTAAATTGTTTTTTAAAAAATGCTTAACGTAAAAATCTATCCACAGCACATTAAAAATAACAACTCCGGAAAACTTAAATTAAACACAAAATTAGTTAATTGCTGCTGATGAATAGAATGCAGTAAGGTCAGACGTGGTGGTTTTGAATTTTCATAGTTTTTAGTTTAGTTCAGTTATAAAAACTGTTTAACTAAGTAACTACAAATGAATGATGACAGAATGTATTCGCTTTCCTTTGTTTTCCTAGATTCTGATGAATTCAACTTAAAAAAATGTACTGTAAAAGGCATCAAGATAAAAGCAACACAAGGCAATATTAAAAGCTAAACATTTAAATACAATTAAAAAGTATTAAACTGGAAATAAAAAATAAGCTAAAGTAGAATAAGACAGATAAAACAGGAGAATAAAAGTTACAGTGTAGCATAAGATATTAACCCTCAAATTTGGTTTAAAAAAAGGCGGCAGCAAACAGAAGTCTTCAGCCTTGATTTAAAAGAACTGAGAGTTGCAGCAGACCTGCAGTTTTTCCTTGGACTTTGTTCCAGATATGTGGAGCATAAAAACTGAACGCTGCTTCTCCATGTTTAGTTTTGACTCTGGGAACAGAAAGCAGATCTGTCCCAGACAACCTCAGAGGTCTGGATAGTTCATAACCTAGCAGATGATCAAAAATGTATTTTGACAGAAAGGAAGCCAGTGTAAAGATCTGAGAACTGGAGTGATATGATCCACTTTCTCGGAGACTTGTAAAGACACCGTTACAATAGTCGAGTCTACTGAAGATAAATGCGTGGACAAGTTTTTCCAAATCCTGCTGCGACATAAGTCCTTTAATTCTTGATATATTCTTCAGGTGATAGTAGGCTGACTTTCTAATTGTCTCAATGTGGCTGTTGAAATTCAGGTCTGAGTCCATGACTACACCACGATTTCTGGCTTGGTTTGTTTTTTAACATTATCGATTGAAGCTGACTTTTAATTGTTCTTCCTTGGCTCTAAAAACAATTACTTCAGTTTTATCTTTGTTTAATTGAAGAAATAAAATCAGTTAGTATCTGATTTGTTCCTCACTTGTTTCTTACTTAGAATTATATTTACCTCATTAAGTGTTACGTATATTCTAAAAGTAATTACCTTTATTGCTTAAATGTATTCTTTTACTCAATATTTTTCTGACTATAAAAACTTTGAAAAACCTTGTTTTTGTTTTGCATAGTCTCAAGGATGAGAAAGAACAGGACAAAAACTCTCCTGATATTTGGTGCTCTCAGTCTGCTGGCTTTCCATCTGTGGAAATGTGAAATGTTTACTCACCCTGCAACCAAACACTTGCAAGTAGATGTGAGAGGGGATACCAGTCAAAAGAAGCTACACACCAAAAGGAACTCTTTTGTATATTCCTGGCCAAGATGTCAACAAAATATATCTGCTGCCAACATCCCAGGCTTCAGCTCTCTTCCTGATAATATTAAAGACTTTCTCTACTATCGTCACTGTCGCCATTTTCCCATGCTACTGGACATCCCTGACAAATGTGGAGGAGCTGATGAATCTGCAGAAGTCTTCCTTCTGCTGGTCATTAAAAGCTCCCCTGTGAACTACGACCGTCGAGAGGTGCTGCGCAAAACCTGGGCTAAAGAGAGGTTACACAATGGTGTGTGGATCAGAAGGATCTTCATCTCAGGAACGATGGATACAGGTTTTGAGAAGGAGAGACTGAACACAATCCTGGAACTGGAGCGACGTGAGTACAATGACATCCTTCAATGGGACTTTAATGAATCATTCTTCAACCTCACCTTGAAGCAGATTCTCTTCCTAGAATGGATGGAAAGGAACTGTCCGAATGCTCGCTTTCTGCTTAATGGTGATGACGACGTCTTTGCCAACACAAACAACATGGTTGAGTATCTCCAAAGCCTCAAGGACAATGATGGAAGCAAGCACCTTTTTACCGGCCATCTGATCCAGAATGTGGGGCCCATTAGAGTATCAGGGAGCAAGTATTTTATCCCAGTTCAGGTGCAGGAGTCTGACTCATACCCCCCCTACTGTGGTGGAGGGGGCTTCCTCTTATCTGGCTACACAGCTTTGGTCATATACAAAATGTCTCAGTCCATTACCATTCTTCCCATTGATGATGTTTACATGGGAATGTGTCTGGCTAAAGCAGGACTTGGTCCTGTTTCTCATATGGGTGTGAAGACAGCAGGACTGCACATTCCCTCGAAGAAAGTAGATGTGTATGACCCTTGCTATTATCAAGACCTTTTATTGGTACACAGATTCCTACCAGCTAAGATATATTTTATGTGGCATAAAATATTTGACCCTAATCTGAACTGTGGTATTAATAGGGTTTAAAGTTTACTTGATGATATGTTACTTATTTGTGTGATTGGTGGTGTCAGCTTTGCAGTGAGTTCACCCTACTCAGCTGTTCTGTGGCATTCACTGTCTCACAAAAATATGATTGTCCGGAAACATTGCACAGAGCTTTGTAAGGCAATCTAACATAATTTAATTTAACTGAAAAAGAAAAAAATTTCTAAATTTCACACTTAACTGTATGTTGTATTACAGCAACAGCAATGACAATAAGACATTTGAATAATGTTCATGTCAGTGGTTCTAAACCTATGAAAGGATTTATTTATTAGTTCAAAGAGCTTGAGCTCTTCATCAGCATGCTAACAGGTATAATGTTTACTCATAGACTGTATATAAAGATGGGCGTAGCAAGGTGACACCAACCAATTTTTTTGCATTGGAGCCAGTTTGAAGCCCAGAGCTGCAGTTTATGGTCAGTGCTATTTTTTTGGTTTGAGTCAGATCCTTCCAAATAAGGAGTGCAGGTTGTTGCCTTTCCCACTCTGGAAACACGCTCTGCTACCTCGGACCGAGGTGAACGCTAGCTTACAGGGAACACTGAACGGTGCACACTTCAGCTAACCATAGATTCTTTAGCAAAATTGTGCTAACAGAGCAGATATTGTAATCACGTAAAATTAAACTTACAGAAATTTGGGACAATATTCTGACTCAGTGCAAGTCCCTGAGCCGGGGAGGACAGCAGGGGAGCGAGCTGACAATCACAGCTGTCAATCAGCCCCCACACAGTAGACATCAAAGCTACTATAAGTCTTCAAATCTTATTAATGGAGCAATAATTTCCAAATGAAGGCCCGAATTTGGTGATTGAGACCACAATGACTCATTGGAAGAAATGATTGACTTAGTATTCCTCTAAAATGATGTTTTTTGAAGCCATGTTTACCATGTCTCCCCTTTTAGTTTAGCGTGTTAGCATGCAAACATTTGCTAACTAGCACTAAATACAAAGTATAGCTGAGGCTGATGGGAATGTGATTATTTTAGCTATATGTACCAAATGTCATGGCAATCGATCCAGAATAATCAGAAGATCACAAAAGTCAGTAGACTTCATCCTCAGTCAGAATGTCTAATGTAATATCAATCCATCCAATAGTTGATTAAATATTTCAGCGACATTTTCATTTTTTCGAGATTAATAATCATACCAACATCTTTGCATTGTTATTTTTAGATTTTATGTATACTTGTGCATTACTGACATTACTATCACACCAACATTTATCTCTTAAAAACAACTCAGTCCAGTTGCATGTGATTTAAGTATTCTAGGTTTCACACTTTTTATAGAGCACTTTGTAAACTCCTTGTAGATACATTTTGTATGAACATAAATTATTTATTTATTAATGTTTTTCAGCCCTGTATTCTACAGCTTCAGTGCAACTGGGATTACAAAATATTGTGTTCAATAATGCCAGTACATATTTCCAAAATCTGCTGCCATAAACATATTGCTTTATTTTAAACATGATAAAAGATGTAAATAAAAATACAACAAAACATATTCTGTATATTCTTGACTACAACACTACAACAGTGCCACAATATACATGCTGTAAAGGATGTAAAAATATATATTATCCTCAATACATTTTTATTTAAAAAAAAAAAAAAAAAAAACAACCTTTTTTCAGTTTTTGTAATTTTTTGACCAATTTAGACACATGTACTGTATGTAGTCATACATTTAATCTAATCTAGTGCAGTGTGTTTTGCATTTCTTAGGTTAACCCGTATTTTATTTGGTCACATCTCTGGCTCGAGAGAGGAGTAATAGTTAAATATCCTGAACCTGTTAGGAATTAAATGTTGCCCAAAACAATGTACCGTATGTACAGTAGAAATGTTAGCCTTTAGGATTAATGCAGTTTTCTTATTTCGCATGTGTTATAAATATTCTTCTATATTTGGCTGTAAGAACACATGATGAAATGTACTGCACTAAGACTAAGACTTTAGACAATTAGGAGCTCATCCTTGTTTGATATTATCTCTAGAGGGAGAGAGTTTTTGGTAGGAGAATGTTAGAATGAAGATTTAAGGTGTGGTTGGAGAGAGTTCCTGTTTTTATTGCTATCCATGTCATATGTGCCACACCCTCTACTGGGCTACACACACACTCATAAAACTGCAGTTACATCCAGGTGACTTCTATTTTTCATTTGCCTTTGGTACATTTTGCTGTCCTCTTTTGTGGCCATCCAGGACTAAAGGGTAGTGGGACTGTGTTTATGGAGTAGCATATTGTCTGTCGATAACAAGCCAGTGTGTGACTGCTTAGATATGTTGTCTGTACCTGTGTAAACTGTATTTCCATTGGGACAGTGAATGAAATTGTATCATTTCGCACTGTTCCTCTGACGCATGAGTTCTACTGTGAGGTACTAACAGGCTCTTTGTCAGCCTTTAAAGTTCTCTCTCTCATCTTGCATGATAGTTTCAATTTGGTTTCCCAGGATGGAGAAACATGGCCGATCCTCAAAGTTGTACGCCCAGCACTGCTTCATCAAACTGTACACCTGGTGTCACAATGAGAAAAATATTAAGAGTTAATTTTTATGGTAGAGAAAGAGCACTACAGTGATGTTTGTGTGGTATAATATGACAACTGTAGTGACCTGTTGAAGAGTTGAAGGACAAAATTAACAATTTTTATATAGCTGAGAAGATTATCAGACTATCCTCCTCTATGATGTATTTTACACTTTGAGCCTCCATTTGGAGGGAAAATATACGACATGAAAAAGCTAGTGTATTTCAGTTATTGAACAACACAGAGTGAACATACCTTGGGTGGGCAGTTTGGAGGGGAAGGCAACCTCCAGTTATTCTTCAGAATATTTGCCAGATGCATTGAAATGGATGGACCCTGCACATTGTGTCCAATCTCCTGCATGCATAGCTATAACAGTGAAATAAATGAAACCACAATGAAACTGCAGTTTGTTTAGAAGATAAAAAGTCTCTTCCATAATTCTTAATAATATTGCCCATACATGTATTATATTTATAGATAATATATATGTACTGTATGTATAGATAATAAACCATTACTCTTTTTGGGTTGGTGTTCATGTCGCAGTAGGAGAAGAGCTCGTGAAGAACGACTCCAAAACTCCAGACGTCTGACTTGTGGGAGAATCTGGACTCATTTATGGACTCTGGGGCATACCTGCAAGAAATGAGCAGGGTAGCCATTAGACCTCCAGGACCTCACATTATGATCTTCACCTAAATAACGAAAACTTATGAGAGCAAAAATAAACAATAGTCTTCTCAATTTTTTGAGTTATGACAAATAGCAGGCCTAATATAGTTACTAAGTTTCAATAACTTGATCTGGAATGGAAGAGAAAAACATCGGCTTATCTTATGTCACCATGTTCTACAATATATTGACTTTCATGAGAATAATTTTTTTTGTATCAAAACATACATCACTTTGTACTTTCAGACTTACTTTAACAACAACCAGAACACAGTGGATGCATAAAGAACCAGGACACAGAGTTAAAGCCTCTATGGTGCAGGTTTTTGTTTTTTTTCACTTGGACAACTCCTAGTGGTACAATTAATATACAGTTTACTACACATTGCAGCCCTTTGCCATGGTGAGAGATGATTGAGGGTTTGTGCTGTTGTCCAGTAAAAATGCTGACCTGTGCATCACAATGCTCCGTTTACAAAGATAACTCTATGTCCCATTGAACTGACGTCAGATTGTTTGCGAATGCCCACAAATGGCGCCCATTCCGTAGCCTTTGTTGCTAATATTGTTCTACGGGTTGTTCGCATTGTCCACTCACATATTTCGGATCAAATTTGGGCTCAAACATGTACGGATGTATTTGAGAAGTTGACATTTTAAGTAGAAGGAGAAAAAGGAGTAAAATACAACTACTATTGTTCATTTATGAAGCTGCTGGAAGTCTGTTGAAGGGTAGCTTGTCCCCTTTAAAGATGATTTGAACTTTCAAACATGAGGAAATCTACCAGAAGATTGGGCTCTCTCCAGGCTGTGTGACTCGGTAGTACTCCTTGTCAAAAGGAATAATCTTGGTCAGCCCAAAATCCGCAATTTTCACCAGTGATTCACTGGCCACAAGAATGTTTCTTGCTGCAAGGTCTCGATGCACATAACGTAGGGTCTGCAGGTACGCCATCCCCTGGAAAAAATGAAAAACAGCAAAACTGAAGAAAATAAAATCACTCTTGTCCCTTTATATTTAGCTTTGCAATGGATCTTTGATAGTATCCCACAGATAAAAATGAAGTTATGGAGCCGCAAGACATTTAGGCTCATGAGCCATCTGAACTTTTTACAAACACAATGTACAACAACAAAACACATGATGCTATTTATAGCTTTAATTATTTCAGCACTATGATTTTGACCCATGAACTCTTTACTATTGGTTTGTTTATAATGTTAGTAAAACAAGAGAGGTGGTTCTGGCGGTTTAATCCAAGAGTATCATGATGTCACATGCAGCAAATTTATGTTCCTACAGGATTCAATCTAAATTCCTGCTGGATTCCTCCCAAATACAAATGTTCAATCCTGTACAATGATATTCCAGCAAAAATGTCTGTCACAATTTCTGCTGGACCTTTTTGTGAGGGACAAGTGTGAATTTATTTCAGGAATGTTACAAAGCTACTTGATGTTGGCCATCAATCTAAATGTCCAAAAGTGACAAGATTTTGTCATCCAATGATTAAATTACAGTACATTCAAACCTCATATACTGTATCTGATTCTTACCTTACAGATCTGCGAAGCAAAAAGTAGCATGCGCCTGGTGTTGATGTGTCGATTATTCTCTAAGTAGCCAATGAGGCTGCCGTAGGGTAGGTACTCCATCACCAAACTCATACTGAGGCGACCTGTGAACAGGCAAACATTTTTTAAATTCAATCCAAAACCCAGCACACACTTCCAATCTTCTCCGATTCCTTAAGTCAGTCATAAATCACTGTCAATTTACATTGAAAATTCAAAATGTAAACCAGGATAAACTTAAGAACATAAATTCAGCCAGCAGCTGTGCAGTTTTATTAAGAGTTCCTTCCTGGTTGCCTGGCAACCTCACAGTAACAACAAGACTCCAGGAAATCACTACTCCCGACCAAGATACAGTCCCCCAGAAATCTACAACATGCCGTTTATACACTACACAAGTGTTAATTAGTGAACTTTAGAGGTGTATGTAGGTTAGCTGTTTCCCTCTGTTTCCAGTCTTTGTGCTAAGCTAAGCTAACTGGCTCCAGCTACATATTTAACCTACTGACATTAGAGCGGTATCAATCAGCTCATCTAACTCTTGACAAGAAAGTGAAGGAGCACATTTACAGAAATGTTGAACTATTCCTTTAACATGGCTAGCTAATAGCTAATGGCATGGCCAATTAAGTAGTAGTTACTTGCTCTGTTAAGCTCCACAGTGAAAAGTATTGTATTTAAAATGCACAGATATGACTTATACTATATTACTAAGATGTGTTTAGTTATTTTAGCAAATATAAGGTCACACCGATTGAATTACGGTGATGAAAAACCCACTAAAACCTTGTAAAACATGACATAAAAAATTGAGAGGACAGAAAATTGAGTCATGGTATTTTTTTTTTTGTTATTATATTATTTTGGGACATCATGTGCTGTTTTTTGTAGAGAGTTTTTATTACCCATGCTGTAGCACACCCCTCTGTACTTGACAATGTAGTCACAGTGTAAAACGCTGAGGGTGTTGACCTCCTTCTGGAAATCCTCCAGGGTCGACTGTTTGTTGGGCTGCAGTTTCTTCACAGCAACCAGCTCACCGGTGTTATCACCCAATGGATCATAACGACAAAGTTCAACACTGCCAAAGTTTCCCTGGAAAAATGTTGAGTCAGATAAAGTCACCCATTTGTTGGTCACACTCAAACATCCAGCCTTGCCATATAACTGCAGAGATATATATATATATATATATATATATATATATATCTTATTACAAACTATCACTACTAATCAAATGTTGATTTCCTTTGACTTCAAGGATGTGTCACTGTTACATTTTGTGCATGTTTCAAATAGAAAATAAACACTAACTTTAACTGGCTGTAATTTTTATTTTTATAAAGTGGAGTTATTTGCCCAAAGGTTGCTCTGCTGTACTTCAGACTTACCTTTCCCAGTGGGGAGATGTAACGTAGGTGTCTCTCCTCAAATAATGTCTGCTCATGCTGAACGGGGTTGAGGGCTCTCCACACTGCGCTCTGTGTGACGGGCTCAGTAGCGAGTATCACATAGTCTGCCATGAAACAAAAAATGTTTCATGGTAATAATGACCGTTAGCTTGTTTGTGTAATTAAATATCTTGATTTACATTGACATAAAGCTTATTATAATTACGGTTACATAAAGCTTATATATTTACATAAAGCTTATTATAATTACGGTTACATAAAGCTTATATATTTACATAAAGCTTATTATAATCATATTTCAATCAACTTTCTCAAATCCCAAACAGGTTTTGCAAAATCATCTGTAGACACATTTGCAGGCTGTAAATTTAAACACTATCTACTGCAGCTTTGACAAGGAGTCGTATCTCTTGTCTATATTTTTTTTATATTGTACATTATATTCCAGACATTTTCACAAATGCTCCAGTATTTCGTTCTGTTAACATACTTACACAACTGACGCCAGCATGTTTTAACACTGCTTTTTGTTGCTCCTGCTGATTTGTATCATGGTCAAAACTGATCAGAAAAGCCTTGTGATTTTCATTTTCAGCTGAGTAGTAATACACATCATTACCTGAAGTGATCAGACTGTTGAGCTGACGGATAATACTGCGACAAGAAGGTCTGAAGGCTGCCTGGTAGTCCATACACTGACTGATCAGATCGGCTAGCTCTGTCCACTGGGAGGGAGGCAGCTGCTGGAAGCTCTCATAAAACTGCCGCTTCTACAGAAAAATAACAAGAGTATCACACCATTAACTGTACAAGAGCTTTATTCTTTATTCTATTTCTTGTACTCATCTTTTATGTATCGTGGTTTTGATCTAGTACACAGAAATCTTAGTTTTATTTTTGTTTTTTAAGATCTTTGTAGTCATTGCTCGACTTAGTGAAGTGTGACCATGAAGGAGGGTCATTAGGAAGACATGCAGGCCAGGCTGGACTTGAGATGGTTTAGTCTCACTGAAACCAAAAGTGTGTTTCAAAGATACCTCATTAACATCATGAAATTAAATATTTCCTAGTTTAGCAGCAAGAAGTTGCCCTTAAGCAGCTGAGAAAGTGTCACCAGTGCTAAATTGATATAAGTTAATGTGGAGTTTACATTGCGTTCCAAATTAGTGTAAAAGAAGGTCTCATTTCTCAGAGAGTTTGAGCTTATGAGCAGACATAAGAGATGCATCTTTAGTGGATTACTGAACTGCAGGCACATGTTTTTTTGGACTCTTTCCAACTTAGAGTCCCTAACAGTTAGTTTGATATGAAAGTTATGTTACAATCTGTGCTGATGGATTTATGACAGACTGGCTCCACGTGTTTTTGCTGTGCCTCATGCCATTCACGTGTCTTTATTTAATTTGTTGTATGTTTTAGCAGTTAGGTTTCCTGTCAAACATTAACAAACATGTAAGGCACTGTAGCAGCAAATAGCGTAATAACTACTGTTAATGTAATAAAGGTCGATAATGTCATTTATTTATTGGTTATAAAGTGTCACACTTTCATGACACTTACCCTCACTGTTGCCTCTTTCAAATAGCTGCTCAAAAACCTGACCACACACACACACACACACACACACACACACACACACACACACACACACACACACACACACACACACACACACACACACACACACACACACACACACACACACACACACACACACACACACACACACATTATGACTATTTATTTGTTTATGGTGCATTATGGTCAGACTTATCTCCAGGCCTGCCTTCTACTCAACCATTTGAGAACCAAATGAACATGTTTGCAAACACAGACAACTACTCTTATGTCATATAATATGAAATCTATAACTCTATGAAGATGCTTTGTCCTCCAATACAAAGAACACCATTTCTTTTAATGAAAAATGTCATCTTTAATTAAATGTATTTAAATAACTTTAAATAAGCAAACTGTTTCAACCACACTATTATAGCTATTCAGCCTCTCTCTCTATGTATATATAACAAACTGACTCCTGAAAAGTTACATGAAAATGTATTACCATCAGAATCTTTGCCCTGTTTACATCCCTGTGTATTTGAATACAGTCGTGACAAGCTCGACAAATAGTCTAAAACTGAAGATATTATATGACATAAGAGTAATTGTCTGTGTTTGCAAACATGTGCTTGCACTTTTTGGTTCTCAAATGGTTAAGGAATACAAGTCAGGGCTGGAGATAAGTCTGACTATTTGAAAGCTATTTGAAAGAGGCAACAGTGAGGGTAAGTGTCATGAAAGTGTGACACTTTATAGCCAATAAATAAAAATTATATAAAGTGATATAAGTATATTATTACATTATCGGCTCCAATTATTACATTTTTTATAATTTTTTTTAACCCAGCTAATAATGTAATAACTAGCCAATAATGTAATAACTTATTACATTATGTGCAAAAAGTTATTATGTTGTTGGTTTAGACATTTTATTACATTATGGGTATGTTATTAAATTATTGACTTTTATTACATTAAGAATGGAAAAATTACCACATTATTGGCAGTTATTACATTAACGGTACCTATTACATTTTGCATTATTGGCTGCTACAGGTACATTTAAATTGTGAGAAAAAAATGCCACCTCAGATGTGCTAAATGTGTGGGAGACTATTTTTTTCAGTGTGTATTTGGCTTGTTAATGCTCCAACAAAGGTCTGTTTGCTTGAAAGATGAGACAGTAACCTGGATGTTTGCGATTGAGATAAGAATGTGATTTTTTTCCCTATTAGTTTGACTTAACACCTTTAATACATTTGAACTAGAAAAGTTTAAGCATTATATTAAAGTCACTTGGACTCACAAGCGTTTTGTGTAATGTGCAGTACTTTAACATCTTGCTAGCTTGCCAGATCAGCGTTCAGTCTGTTTGACTTATCAGGAAAAAAAGTGGGAGTACCCTGTCCAGGTCCCAGCCTCGCAGTGGAGCGTTCCCACAGTTGAAGATTTCCCACACAGTGGCACCAAAGCTCCACTTATCAGACTCCAGGGTCAGGTTATCTGGGGCCTCCAGCATCTCAGGGGCCACCCAGGGAATTCTGTCCAGGATAACTAAGAAAGCACACACAGAAATCCACATACATGTATTAATAATTACACAGAATTACTGAATCTCACTCTATAAATGTGTCAAAGAATACTTATTTGTTCTTATTTATGTTGTATGGTTAACTAATACAATTAATATTATGAATTTATTTCACTACACTGTTCTTCTATTTGTGTCAGTGTGGAACAATGTGAACATTTAAATGTGTCACACTGACATTAGTTTGGAAACACATTTACCTCATCAGTCTATTCACTTTCACTTTTAAGAGCATTACTAAATGGATCTACAGCCACACTACATCTACATCACGTATATCTCTACTTTTTCTCTTCTGACAGTTATATACGGTATATGTATTGTAAGTGGACCTGTATGATGGTTTCAGATATATGTTTAGAGGGAGATTTGCTTTACCGTCCTTGCCCAGCATTACTACACTGATGCCTGGATCACTCAGCTTGATGAAAGGAGAGCTGCCCTGTGATGCATCACCTTCTCTGGCCAGCAGCAGATTTTTGGCACAGATATTTCCATGAACGATGCTCTTTTCCTCCTGCAAGACATTTGATTAGTTATTAGACATTTAATTAATTGTACTGCTGCATTGGTCAACTTTGAAGCATTTTCTAACAAAGTAGGGCCCATGCTTTCATCCATTGTAAAGGGCTTTTTTTGTAAAGACTTTTTTTTTTATTATTATCATGTACACATGCACATGAGAGAGTACATATGCAAATTAAATAGTTTAATGAGGCAACCCTGCTCTATATTGTGTTTTTGTTGCATCAGCGGAGAGTTTATCTTACCAGAAAGTTGAGAGCAGACGCGAGCTGTTTGGCTACGTCAAGTTTCCAGCTCACTGACACAGATCTCCCTCTCTTCAAGTAAAGGTCGAGGGCCCCGTACTTGACAAACTCTTGCACCATTATGTCTGTAAGGCACAGCAAGATTTGTTTCTACAGCTGTACTTCAAACCAAACATGGAGTCAGAAATGCTCACTCCACAGGAAAGGGACTGAGCTGAGGTCACATGAGGTGAAGATGTGAGGAGAGTTATTTCGCTTAATATGAAGAGAATGATTTAATGTCTCCTTTCATTCATTCATTCTACAATTTATTTGGGTTTTTTTTTGTTGTTGTTGTTTGCAGACATAAAGAATTTTACAGGAACGCAGCACATAAATGCAAATGAGCCAACTTTAACCAAATATAATTTGATTTTATCTCCTCTAAACAGCAAAACCCTGCTCATATTTACCACAAATATTTACATTTACACAATTTATTCACAGCACATTAGCTTCGTCAAGCTGTTAAGCACAAAATCAATCAGCAAAGTGTATCAACTAAAGGGATATTCATAAAGAATCTGCAGTTTGGTTTGAACTTACTTTTTGATCTATGAACACTAACACCATAAACAAGGAGGAGGTGTTTGTGTGAAATCTGACTCATTAAGCTGGCAGCTTCAAAGAATGACTGAGAGAAAGAAAAGACAAACACCATAATGTTAAAATGAACATGTTAGATATATGAATAATCCACAAAAATATTTATATTTTGATCTAAAGAAACCCACCTCCCAGCAGTTCTTGTGACCCACATCGAGCTCTTTCAGTAGAACTTCGGTCATGTGTTTCTCTCCGTCACGAATGTCTGTTTTGTAGCCTTTGAAAATTCGAGTGAAGGATCCCTGTCCGAGGCTTTCATCCTTACAGGAAAAATACACACAAAAAATACATTTAAGTTTACTCCACCATAAATAACACTCTATATTGATGTCTTCAAAACAGTTTGACTACAGTATAGTAGGATTACCAGCAGCAATAGTTGCAGTTTTTATAGTAGCCGTGCTAGTAACTATAGCTGTAGGATAAGGAGTAATAGTCGTAATTACATAAACGCAGTAGTGGTAGTAACTTAAAAATGTAGTTAAAATAATATTCATAGCACTAATTGGAGGAAAAGTAGTTTCAGTGGTCCTTGTAGTATCAGGACTACACACTCACCCATTTCAGGTCTTCGTATTTGATCATGTGGAACTGGATATGACTGAATTTGTTCCTTTCAGGTGTTGGCGACCCTTGAGCTTCTACAGAGCTGCTGTTGCGTATGATGATGAGATTTGTGAGCTCTGCAGGAATAGCAGAAAAGATGTTTATTGTTAAACAATAAATAACAATAATGTTTATTGAGTAGATACGTGATTTTGTGGTGCGTGGACAGTGAGTGCATTTACAAGTATCCCACTTACAAGTCTTTCTATATCTTTAATGCTATTCATAATAATATTCACTTCAACATGTAGATTATACATGACTTGAAGATGCACAGACTGATCAGAAACCTGGATAAAGTGCTTATAAATCAATAGAGCATGGTAACAATAGCAAATATTCCAACAGTATCCACAGCTAGCATATACTTGGGTTTCTCAAAACACAGATAAGGGCTTATCCAGGTTGCCATAACCAGCTATAATGTACTGTACATGCAAAAAAAACCTGAATGGATACTCAAAAAACGATCTTATCTGCAATACTAGTGTGCATGTAAATGTATTTTAATCTAATATGGGTAGATTTGGATTTTGTCTGTTCTGTACATAAGACTTTGTATTAAGTCACCCTGCCTGTTTAAATGTATGAAATACCCAAGAGTGTGTGCTGTTCTGTGATAATGGCTACAAAAGAGATGCAGTAATACAAATATGTACACTACTGTATATAAGAAAGTATGGACATGGAAACATACCTTTGGGTCGGGGTGGACAGCAATGGGCCAACTTGACAGGCACTTCAGCCAGCAGCAGCTTGTTGTGTTGATAATAGCTGGTGAGCTCTCGCAAACTGGAAAATGATTTCGGGACACCAGGAAGGCTGTAGTGCTCATTCTTAATAATGAGACAGTCTTTATAGTCAAGTCCAAGTGAGGTCTGTTGAAATATAAACTTTACATCAAATTTTGAGATTTGAGAAAAAAGATTCCACACACTTTAATCTAGAACAAGTTGTACGTGCAAAACCGTGAGTGAATGACTTTTGCACACATTTAAGTATGCATATGCTTTTCTCACAAGCAGACTGTTTTTATATAGCTCCAGCACCTCAACTTGTGGGTGAGGTGTTTTTTTTTTGTCAGGAAACAGTATTTATAAAAAACAAGTGCATCATCTGCATAAAGCTAAACCTAGAGACAGAGGCCTGTAATTTACTCACTACACTTGTGGTTGCACTTCTAATAACAAGCTCTTTAAACGCATAATAATATATATACACTGTGTATATGAAATATAATTTAAGGGCATCCGGAATATCTTTTTTGTCATCAGGTTGATGAAGTACATAAAACGTGCATGGGCAGATCTAGTATATTGCTCTTTGGAGTAAAATCTAAAACAGGCTGCTATGATGCCTGTCATGCTGCCTCAGTAGGAAGCTTTACCTGAACACAAACAGTGAGGAAGAAGTTGTCATAGTCCTTGGGACTCTGCCGGAGAAGGAAGGTGCCACCTTTAAATCCTGACTTTTTCAATTTGTTGACTGCAAACTCTGATCTGAAACAAGATATGAAAACAATATCTAAGACAGGTGCTTGTAAATGGTGCTATTGGCTTCAGTATTTATCAAAATGACTCACATGATTGGGCCGTGACAGTGGTTTTTGATGCCCTCCAGAATACTTGGTGGGGCAATGTCTTGACAGAAGTAGTGGCTGGAGTCTGTGGTCAGTCTGAAGTAGCCATCAACAAGTGACACAAAAGAAAAGGCTTCTTTGAGACTCTGGAACTTGGCTTCCTGTAGTGCAAATCAAGGATACATAAATATGTTTGTTTCTTTTGCATTTGGGTAATACAGTAAAGTTGCATTTCTTCACACGTTGTTAACAGAAGACATTGACTGGGGACCATTACATGTAAAATATGTCCTTTACCAAACATCTGTCATCCTTGCGAGTTATTGTCACTATCCTGCTGTCTTGGGAAACCTGTTCATGGCACCCCCTCATTATACTGATGTCAGTGATTTCTTGGAAGTCACAGAAGGTCTGCCACTCCTAAAAAAGAAGAGTATTAATGGTCTTTACAGAGGCTGATTAGTCAATAACATTTCCTAACTCAGGGGAATCTACAGAGTAACACCACTCGAGCATATACAGTTACATTTATAGACACTGTGGAGGGCAAAAATCCAGTCATCATTAACACAAGGCTTAAAATACTTTACAAAGGCGCTACCAGGCCTTCAGTGATTCAGAGACACATCCAAGAAAACCTTATTTTGAGGAAGATGGAGGAAACCTCGGGATGGTTTCCCCTGGATGGCTGAGAGTGCAATAGGTGCTGGTGAAAAATACATAATGGACAGTAATTTCGATATAATGATCAGCACAAAAGACAAAAAGAAGCATGGCCAGGCAGACCATCTGATAGAATGAAGGTAAAAAGATCTAACCATTTCTGAAACTTGATCTTGTTCTTACCAGTGCATCATCAGGATGACAACTTCCACTTGTTTGAATTCCAGTTTCCCCAGTTACCCGCACAAGAGTGAAAGATGACTTTGAATGGGAAGAAGAATAAGCGTTCACTTGGAAGGTTTCGCATCCCAGAGAAGGCTCAATGCCAGCCAGCTCAACCAGGTACTTGAGTTTCAAGCTGCACTCATCCACCGAGCAGTTCCCAAGCTTCTTTAAAAAACACTTGAGGGTGTTTCGGATTCGATAACGATCCAGGCGGTTGCGTTTCTGGATGTCGTGGCGATGTGACTTAGGAAGGCATGATTTGTAGCTAAAGAGGAAGAGTATATAATTTGGTGTCATATTCTATTTCTGAAAGAGGAAAATGTAATGTAATGTAATGTAATTCGACAAAATAGCTACTGTACACAGAAATGTTAAATAAAGTTTCTCAAATATTGATATAATGTGTAGGAGTTCAGACTCACACACTTCACCCACATTTACTGGTTCATTTGACAGGCAAAAATGAAACATTATCCAAATGTAATTACCTGACACTCTTGCAGAGCTCTCTTACACTCTGATGGCGCTCTTTAGCCATTCTCCACAAGTCCAGCACTGCAAGGCCGAGGCACTCCTCCTGGGCGCTCAAAGGTGGAGACACCCCTGCTTCACTTGCGATAAAGTCACTTCGCAACTATGTGCCAAAAGAAATCAGTCACTGACACAGTCTTGAATATGTGGAGTGTGCATGCAATAGTTTCTGGCATTTTACTGTTCCATATTCAAAACAAGTGACACCTTAAAGCACCACACACATTTTGAAATCGGGATTAGAACTGGAAAATAATGAGAATATTTACTGAAGAGGATAAAAACATTGGTGGGATGAATCAAACTACATTTACACTAAAAGAACTTCAGACATCTTTGTCTTCTACCCTTAAAGGGATCGTCCTTTGTGTTGTAAAGCAGTTCAGTAGATGTTTTGTACACCACACCGGTGTCTCAAATGTAAAGGATAGGTTCACAATTTTTCAAGTCTGTCCTAAAACAATAGTCTGGTGACCAAATGAACATTGACACGTTTTTCTTGCTGTAATCTTTCCATTTGTTCATACTGGCCATAAGGGACAAAATCCACAGTCCTCCCTCCGTAAAATGTATTTAACTGGATTTAAAAGTTTATTTGAAGCTAATAAAAGGTTTCAGCTCTTCAAATTAGTCAAATCAAGTCAATATCGTTCAAAGTTACTGTCTTTTTAGTGCCAAATTCCCTCTTTTTGTTACTATCCTTCCACTAACTCAGACGGCTGAAACCTCATATTATCTTCAGATAACCTTTTAAATACATTTTTTATGGAGGGACTGTGGATTTTGTCCCCCATCACTCAGACATGGAAAATTGTGTGTCCTTTAATGTCATAAAGATTTATCAAACCACTTTGTGGATAAATGTAATTTTGTTGATGGATTTATTTTCAAAAAAACTCGTAATACTAAGAGAGTTTGTATATGGGTGGTTCTGCTGGGGGTCAGAGATGTTACTTATGCCATACTTTGCCCAATATTTATCAGTTTAAGGTTATCAATCAACCAAAAAAATGTAAAAACACTGATATAAGTATGTGTTGTGTTAAATTAAAATCAATTTCACTGAGTAAATAAATAATATGTTTTGAAATATTTTATACTTTACCTGAGCAAAGAGATAATCAATGACACAGCAGTCAAGCACTGGACTGATTCTGTCTCTGGTCAGACTGTAGCGGTACGATGTTCTTGATCCTTGTCCAAACCAGTTTTCAAAGAAAAACCTGCATACCAAAGAGAAATACATTATTTATCATAGCATGGCATAATTACAAACCAGTAATACTACCTCTAATTATATGGGAATTCACTTTTTGACATGCATTTTTTGCACATGCATGCATTGACTGTACCTCTGGACACTGGTTTGAACATGATACTTTGGTAAGAAAATTCATATTTGAAGATCTACCAAAAATCCTCAGAAATATCCACCAGCCATTGATACATATTTTAACTAAACATAATGTTAGCAGTAACTGCAAGTAGTAAATGCAAGAAGCATTCAGTAGAATGTGTGACTTAACGTACTGCATGTGCCATTGTTTTGTAAGAGGACAGGAAGATTAATACACTAATTTATGTCTGTAGTAAACATTTACTTAAGTACATGCTACAAGACTGGCAATCATAATGTCTTCTGCAATTAAATTCACATAAAAAAATATATTTTTAATTTCTAGCTATTATTCTTTCCTATAGGTTAAATCAGAATTACCTATTCCAAAAAATATCTTGTGATAGTGCAAAGTAGGCTTGTTTCTGGAATAAATGACTGAAATTCTTCAATGATTTAATACCTACCTGACTCTGAAGTGGACTTGTAAGTTTTCTTCTGTATTGAACATGTGTGATGGAGGATACCAAAATGAGAGATCCCCAGATGCCAAACCAAAAAGACTTTGGTACACGGGTAAGATTCCTGGAGAAAGAAATCACAAAAATCATCATAGCATGACCACACACAATTGGATAACTAACACCTAAAAAAGAGCAACTAGCCTTTCCAAACTTATAATAAAAAGTTTACCAATTTGAGAAACGCTGAATATCTGACTCTAAAACATATAACATAATACAGTTTATTTTGCACTCAGACTTTGGTATAAGCCATGAAAAGCCTTCAGTTAGACCCTGACAGTGAAATCTTACCACATTTTTTGGCTGCTTGGATGCAGACATTTTCAGCAGAGACTTGGCCAGATGATATGTGTATCGTTGTTGCATCCTTTGTGGCAGGGAAGAAGTAGAGGTGTACTTGTAAACTGTGACCAGCACTAGAACTGGACTTCTGGCTGCCTCCCCGGTCTCTGATCATCAGAGGCGCAGACTCCTCCTCACTGAGATCCATGGATACTTCTGTGGATGAAATCAACAGACTCAACAGCTGTAACAGGAAACTCATACTAATTCTTAGAGTAGGGTGATATAAATTAAGTAGTTCCAAAGGTAAATTAAGGTAAATATTTGCAATTGCACATCCATTAACTTAAACTAAATATTTCGCAAGTAGAGTTGTTAAATTTATATTTAAAACTCAACTCTGCCCACAGGAAGTGATAAAACTAAAATACTGAAATTTTAAAAGAGTGCAATGCAAGTGAGACAGCAGCAAGCAGCAACACAACAATTCTTATTTTCACGTGAGTATACACCAATGAAAACATACTTATGAATATTATATTCCATTTCTGCCAATATTTCTGCCAGTAGATCCCCTTAAATCTTACACACTGGTCATTTAAGGGAGAGTGATTCAGATTCATGTTCCTCACCAAAACTTTATGATTAACCCTACACTGTAAAAAAAATGGTAAAAAACGGTAAGAAGTCTGGCAGAAAAAGTTGCCAAACACTTACTGACAAATTACAGTAAAAAACCTTTAGTTATTCTACAGAGATTTTTTTTTTTTAATACGGATATTTACTTTGGACATTGTCTGCATTTTTACAGTCCAACTGTTATAAAACACCAAACCTTATACTGTACAAAAAATAAGATCATGTGATAATAGTTTACAAAAACATAATTTTAATAATCAATACTTTATATAAACATTATTTGACAGCAATTACAACCTATTCTCCAATATATTTACAGGCTTTTTCCATAAATGTATGGAGTTTACTTTATATAAACATTATTTGATAGTAATTAAAAGCAAGTATCCAATATATCTACATACATTTCCCATTAATGTATGAGGTTAACTTTATATAAACATTATTTTACAGTAATTACAAGCAACTATCTAATATATCTAAATACTTTTCCCATTAATGTATAGGGTTTACTTTATATAAACATTATTTGACAGTAATTGCAAGCAACTCCCCAATATATCTACAGACATTTCACATTAATGTATGGGGTTTTGTATGTACAAAAACCTGAAGGTCTATGTAAAAGTACCCTTTATATCAACTTTTTTTACACTGAATATATACATCTTTCTGCTGACATTTTACAATATTCCAGTCCATTCAATGCAGATCCCCATTTGAGATGTATAAGATTTCAAGATGTATAATAACCAGAATGTATCATAAAATTACCTTTTACTGCTTGCTTTACAAAGTAATTCACTATTTTTACAGTGTTATCCCAAAAGTTTCAGAATTAATAAATCAATAAACAACCATATCAAATTATAATGTGGGTCTGAAGCTGATCAACCCAATAAGAGCTCAAACAGAATACTTTACTAGAATGTCTTTATTTTTTCTCATTCAGATCACTTCAACAGACATCAATGGAAGCAAAAACAGTTTTGTACATTGGATCAGTACAATGTCTTGTAGCAAGTTGCATTATAGAAAAAGGGGAGCTACGGCCAAATTGGGAACTCATACCTATGGTCTAAGATGGTTCAAAAATGTTAGTGAACTTGAACAAATCTCTCTCAAATCCAAAAATTATTTTGAGAAAATTCAAATTTGTGATGTCATCTGATATAATATCTGGAGCTTTTCCAAAAAGAATGAATTGAGAAAGATGTTATAGATGACACTGAGAACATCCAGGGGGATGTTCTGAGTATACAGGTACATTTTCTGTTTCAGAAATGAAAGGCTACAATAGAATAAAGCTCATTTAAGTATCAAAAAATATCTACAAAATTAGTTTTACATTTATTGTCTATGAAGCAGTTCCAGACTTTATGCCTAATGACATCACAAGGGAGTGAGTAGTTCATGTTCACAAATATCAGAGGTGGGAGTAAGTTACATATGTGCAAGTCACAAGCAAGTCTCAACTCTTAACCTTAAAGGCTCAAGCAAGTCCTAAGTTTAGACTCAAGCAAGCCAACTGCCAAACCAGCAAGCAAGGTCAAGTCACCATGAAAGAAGCGCTTTAAACACAAGAGAAAGGGGTCTCTACAACTAGGGATGGTTATGGTTAGGATTTAGAAATACCACTATTGATTAGGGGTGTAACGATTCTCCAAATCCATGGTTCGGTTAATACATTGTATTGTTTTTTTGTTGTTTTTTTTTTTTGGGGGGGGGGGGGTATTAAATGAACTACAATTTGGAATATCAACATAACACTAAAGAACATTATGAAGGTAGATTAACTTTATAAAAAAGTAAACAAAATAAATAAATAATCTAACATGTTTTCTAGGATCCAGTGTTCATAATTTTGTATTCTATGCAGTATTGATGTTTGTGGAGGTGTTCTACGGCTTCCACCACCAGGTTGTGCCTTTAAGTAAGGTGAGAGTAGAAGAAGAGGAACTTCCTCCAGTTGCAGTAGTTAGCTCAAAGCTAGTGGATTTTAGCAGCAGCGAAAATATGCTGGTGGACTGTAAGCTACATATACTGCTTTGTTGTGTTTGTAAAGTGCGTAAATAAAAAACTGCAAGTTATACTACAGCCCAGTGTCAGCCGGAGTCTCTGGCTAACACTGGGCCCATGACTATTTTGGTACATTTACTCGCCAACGGAAAATCTACCCGCATTTGCCGTTTGCACAACGAAACAGTATTCTATCTGATGATTACTTTTTTCTGCTGTGGATTGTGTAGACTAATATATCCATTAATTTAGAACACTGAAATTGTAATCCTCATCAAGGAAAAATACCATGTTGTTTGCCTGATCTCGAAGGATTGCATTTGTCACACAGTTGATTAGAGAGAGGGAGAGACCATTCTGTTGTGGTTGAGTTACATTGACTTTGAACTAGTGAGGGACCACCAACAGAATGTTTAAGCTCTGTCATGAAAAGCTGTCAATTCATAAGCTGTCTTGTCTGAATCAGAAACGATCTGGTAATATTAAGTTCGAGAGAAAATCAGCGCAGGTCCTGCTAGACACTGTCTTTAAAGCCTGAGTGCACTGCACTAGAAGTCACCCTATCATGTCTCAAACTGTTCATGCTCAATATCTACAATAATACAAATAGGCAATTCAGCTAAATAAAAACTGTCAAGTCTTTTCAAGTCATCTACTTCAAGTCAAGTCTTATCAGTGTTAGTCAAGCAAGTCACAAGTCCTCAAATTTGCGACTCGTGTCAAGTCATGTGACTTGAGTCTGCCACCTCTGACAAATATTGATTGCACTTTCCTTGGCCATGGAAATAGAGCTAAAGCCAAAAACAGGAGCTACATTCTTTCCAGTAACAAACAAATAAGCTAATACATAATCAGTATTAACATACAGATGTGAATCGGCTTGCTAAAAAAGCTTTAAGTTCATACGGCAGATTGAAAGTCACCCACTTCCTTTCAGAATTCCAGTGATGGCTATGATCCTCTGCAGTGAGCCTTACCAAGCCTTGTCCTGAGAATACAGAAATAGAAAATGTGTATCATGCTCTTGAAAGTGCAAAGTGGATTTTAAAAGGTCTGATCAAGCTGTTCTTTAAATGTGAACAACAAAATCTTAAAACCATTTGTAAAATTGACTGGTATCCTGTGTAGGGATGCTTAATTTGGAGTGATGTAGTAGTCTCTACATTTGGAACCAGTTAAATGCACCCTAGGTGCAGTATTTTTCACAAGCTCTAGGCAAGAGAGAGTTTTTGACTTGCAATACAATGATTGAATTATGCAGAATGTACAGTTTGAAATAAAAAACAACAAACTACAAATATACATATTATATATAAAATAACATGATTAAAATCTCTATCATCAATACAGTGAAAATTCTCAAAATTATTGATCAACTAGCCTATCAATAGCTTCAATCAGGAAACTGAAATCTCGGTGCAGATGGCCAAAATGAGTTTAACATAATTATGTGTGTATGTATGTATTTCTTTATTTTGAATGTAATTTATTTACATAGCAGTCAAAGTGTGTATATCCAAGCTTCACTGATACGCAGGGCTGAAAAAATAGACTTAAAGCTTAAAAAGAACGAATCAGCAGCAGAAAAGCAGGTCCGTCTCCCGTGTAGCATACGCACTAGGGCTGTCATTTTTTCCCAAAATAAAGTTTGAACAAATTCAAAGTGCTATTCGTTCAAATTATATAGAACATTAACATTATGTAATTTATAGGCAAATAATAGGAAGTTAGGCGATGTTGTGTAGCTGCTGGTGCTCTGATTCTTTAGCCTCGCTTAGGTGATAAGCTAAAAGGTGACTCCATTCGTTGTTGTATTAACGTTACTGTAAAGTAGTTGCTTCTTACAAAGTCGGCCCAAACAGCCCTATCTTTATCAATAATTTTGTCATCGATAGAGTAAAATCCAAAATGTTACCTAGCCCTATGTCATGCATTAGTTGGAACATGACAGTGCGGTTTAACCATTGATCTATATAATGAAGGTTTAGCAGCCAGGCCGACACAGCGTAACAACACCATCTGTTGGAATACAAGGCACACTACGTGAATCTGGGACTCTGGAGAGCAGATTGCCAAATTTTTAGTGGGGCAAGCGTTATCTGCTGTGCTCCCATTTTGAATTCGATCACATCATTATAGTTCGAACTTTAATATTTCACCAGGTTTGAAAATTTAAAGTTCAACTGAAAAGTGACAGCCCTAATATGCGCCTGGTGGATTGCAGCATTGAATAAAATTAGATTGTCTCTGTCCCAGCACACACGCGCAGGGCTCTAAACTGCAAGTAACAAGGTCGCATATGCAACCTTTTTTTTGCGATTTAATATTTGACTTGTTGGCACTAGTGCAAGTGGCAGGGAAATCAAATGATTCTTTAGAACAAAGATGCAGTCATGTAATATATTTTATTGTAAGATTATATTTTGACATATTGCACTGGTATTGCTTATCTTTCTATTATTTGTAGTATTTCTATTAGCATACCAGGAATGTCTAACTGCAGCCTATGATAATGTTCCGCACCTCTCTAGTAGGCTACTGATACCTTTGCATAGTCTAAATAAAAAAAGTTATCCTCAGTCGAGGAAACAGAACGTGTGGATCAGAGCTGAAACAACTCTTTTGTTTGCAAACTGCATCTGATTATTTTAAAAAGCAAAATACGGACAGAAGAGAAGAGAATGAGATGAGGTAGAGACGCAGAGCTGAAGGGTGCGGATGATGTAAAGAGAGCAGGCCGGTCTGGCACACGTGAGTTTTTACTCCTGTCTTGTCTTGTCCCCTCCCGACCTTTTGAGTCATTCTCCTGTCTTGTTCCAATCATGTGACTGATTCCAGAACTTGCCTTGTCCCGATCCCGGTTAAACTGAAATAAATGACTCCTATCCCGTCGATATGTCTAAATGAACATGTATGCAACTCAAACCATGGCCCCGAACCGCGGGACTCAACACAACGGTACATTGTAGGCAACTCCTAAAAATTTGAAGCAGCATGACAGTCACAAACAAAACCTGTAGTGACAGATGCGTGACCCAAAACACTGAGACAAGTGCGACCAAATCTTGTGGTGGTGCCACCACCAAGTTGGTTGTGCAACTAGTAGAAAGGTTAGTCTAGAACCCTGCACACGCAACTCATGCGCATTATAAAAACACATCAAAACCGCTGCCTGCGTAGATTCCCGGTAATACTTAGAGGTGCAAAGTATTCTCTGGACCTGAAAATTGTTAAAATTACTTTCTTGTGTAAGTGCAACAGAGTCGTCAAGGCTACTGCACAGTGCACACACCTGGTAAACAGATAGGAGGCCTGGGTCATGCAGTGTAGCAGCCAGCAGCAGTTCCTTGAACTCCACTTGGCTTTCGCCTGGCTGAGAACGCCCTCCTGCAGGGTGGTGAGGCTGGGTATGACCATGGGGATGTTGAGGCCCAGAACCTTGCCATAACCATACAGGCCGTATGTGAAGGCTGTGCCTGGGAAAACTATGCCAGCAATGCAAAAATCAAATCATTATCATGATTAAAATACTTATTTTATCAATAAATTTGTGACACATTGATAAACTAACATTACATTAAAACATACATATTTTGAGTTGTTCTATTATTTGTCTGTGTATTTACAACCACAGATTGTTTCAGCTGCTGCCGTCTGTTAAACGGTACCGCAGCCTCAAAGCCCGGACCAGCAGGCTCTGAGACAGTTTTTTCCACCAGACCACCAGGCTTATGAACAATGAACACCAATTGCCTGTCTGCACATTACATACATACATACATACACACACACACACACACACACACACACACACACACACACACACACACACACACACACACACACACACACACACACACACACACACACACACACACACACACACACACACAGTCACAACCGAGCACACACAAACATGCAAACATCTACATGCACATCTGTTAGTAAGTTATCAAGCTAGCTAGCTAAACTTATTAACACTAGCATACTAGCTGCCACTTAAACTCCTAGTCAGGTCACAACTCTTCACAGCCTTTTATTTACATATTTGCAGGACAGAATAGGAGCTTAAACATGTACTGGTCAACTGACAAATGTAACTTATTTAACGTTACTATGACTGATGCACATTCTGATTCAAGGCTAACGTTAATAGCTTCATTAGGACTGGCATAACGTTACGTTATCTAACGCCACACAGACGTACTTAATGCATACAAAAGGCAAATGCTAACGTTAGCATTTCAAAATTCTGACACGCAACATCAACGCTGTCTTTATGTCAAGTTATAGCTAGCGTTGGATGCTACTATCTTACTTTCCCTTTCTGCTGCCCTTAGTGTTAGCTTAACTCATGGCACGTTCGGTTGATATCTCTCTTTATATGAAAATTCACATAGGAAAAACAAAATTGTTACCTTACCTTTAGTGAAAGCTGAATGTGAATCATCATCCTTGAATCAACAGGCTTGGGAAATGATTTGCGTTACGTTATCCAGAGAAATTGTCTCTCTATACTCTCTGTGCTTCAGAAGTGCGCGTAGATTCAAACAACTAAATGCTTCACAGTCATTGGATGAATCACGCCAGGCGGACCCGCCCCCAGAACTCGAAAACGATATCATTGGTCGAGATCGTCTACCCACAGCTTGATTCATCCAATGATTGTACAACACTCATTTGTCAATCTGCGCGCATTTTCTTGATCTATCTGAAGCACAGAGACTATAGAGAGACATTTTCTATGTTTACATTTATATGTTTTTTCAACTATTTTGAGGTCTTACATCCATGTCTTACATCCCTTCACCCCCATATTACCCGGAGCCTATGATGTAAGCATGAGTCACTAGTGTTTTTTTTACTCTCACTGCCAGAAGGGGGAGACAAGTCCCACAGTTGTGCTTTAACTGTACTAATGCATGATATTTTTGAAGGTATATCAACTGTGTATTTTCTGTCACAATTATTACATTGATTGATTAAATTATACTTAGAAGAGCTCTTGGTTGTGGGTTGTCTAGTTGAGCTGTGGAGTGGCTGAGGCCATGCAGTGACGGTTCATGTTCAGGCTAATTGAAAGGCTCATACAGTGCTTAAACAGGCATGGCTAGACCTACATGTCTCCGTACCACTGTTAACCCCTCTTCAAATAACTGCTAGGCTATATACAAGTCCTACTCTACTGCTAGGAGTTGGCAGACCACTATGCCAACATCTGTGATTCATTCATGTCTACATAAACAGGCAAGAGACATAATTGTGAATGTCAATCATTAAGAGGTCTTTCAGGCTCAAAAACCAGGATGGAACATAGGATACAACAAACACACATTTTATGACCATTTGATTTTGATATATAGCCCCAACACCAATATACTTTGCATCAAGACCTACGTACAATAGCTCTCTTTAGTCTCAAATAGCCTATAAGTGGCAGGTTTTGAAGAATGATGTGGTGGTGCATTCAGGCTTCCAGTACTGTACTGACTCTAGATGGCACATTATACAAAAAATATCCCCCTGAAAAAGAGTCTCAGACGGATATATTGGATATTTGCTTATAATTACTTTCAAATACTGTATATATACAGTAAATCTCATACATTAATGGGAAAAGTCTATAGATATATTGGATAGTTGCTTGAAATTGCTGTCAAATAATGTTTATATAAAGTAATGATTATAAAAATTATGTTTTTTAAGCTATTATCACATGATCTTATTTTTTTGTACAGTATAAAACCAATATTTACCAGGAATTTACTGTAAATAGATTGGATAATCACATAAAATTAAAGCCTTTTTACCGTTTTTTTACAATTTATTTTTTAATATTTTTTTACATTAAATTTAAAGTTTTGCTGTAAAAAACAGAAAGTTGCCTTAATTTTACATTCAGCAATAGGATGTGAAAATTTCGTATTTTTACATAGAATTCAATGTAATTTAACATTCCAGATCATTAAACAATTGAATAATCCTGTTAAAAAACTATAATATTCCATTATATTAATTTACAGATTTTTTAATAAAAATAATTTACTGTGTTGCTATGGAATTTACACTTTTTTTACAGTGTAGAAAATCCCATTTAGATGGCTGAAACTCACACTGTCACTGTGATACCGTATATAGTGTACCATATTAAAGTGTGGACAGTTATCACATGTGAGGAGAACTCCCACCATGACTGAATGATGTTTTGAAATGTCAAATGTAGATTTGTGGGGATTCCCATTATATCAGACGAAACTGCTCACTATGTTCTGCTGTGGCTGAGTCAAGAACACAGTATGTAGCATACATAGTAAGAATACATACTTTGTTTCACATTTCCATATAAAGTTTTCAAATAGTTTACTTTGTTTACTTTACAACAACAACAATATGGATCTGATTGATCTGATCTGATGGATCTGTTACTTGGAAAATGATTATTAACATAAACAAAATTGAAATACGAATTATCAGTATAATCTGTTACGTCCTTATGAAATAGTTGATGAACACAATTTAAAAACATCGAGTCTTTGTCACAGCTACCAGTAGCAGAACAGGAACTGAAACATAGTTATAAACAGAGCTAAAACACAGAGCAAGCACTTTTCCACAATGTATTGTGGGCCTTGTCGGTATGAAATGAAACTTTCACATTTCTTAACACTTAAAACTACTAAAAAAATAGTTTTATACTAGAACTAAAAATCAATATTATGTGTTACTAAAAGCATTGTTTGGACTATTACCTTTACATTTGCATGGCAGAAGTCCTCAACTCGATTATATTTGTTCCAGTAAACCAGGACTTTCTTCTCTGACTTTTGCGTTTACACTCTGTGTATGTTGGCAGGAAGTGTTCAATAGGATTTCCTGTTTTAGACAAGCAGATGCGACACTATCAACAGTTCTTTTTCATCTCCATCCCACAGACTGAACTGACTCACAGTTACAAAGACATTAATGACTAGAATTTTCATTTTACAAAATACTCAATCTTTCAGAAGAAGCAGCTTCTAACTGTCAGGGTATATCTATTGTGCTATACACATACACTTGTATCATAAAGGAATTTATTAAATGAAGATCTTAATTACAAAACCTATTAAACAATTAACTGGAAATGTGACATGAAAGGTGCTACACACTGTCTTATTCATTCCTTCCAATTGACATGAAGCTTGACTCTGCATGATTTTTCTAACACCTGACCTCCTGCACCAGCATTTTCCCCTGACTCTGATCTATGACAGTCTCTCAAATATTAAAAACCAGATTTCCATCAACTTCTGATCTCCAGAGGAAGAACATTAATATTTTCATTACCTAAGTCAGTCCAAATGTTCCACTTGTGCTCAAGAGAATCAAACTAGGCAAATTACCATGAAATCTACTGAGCATATTTATGCTCCCCATGTTGGGTTCTGTGTTTTCCTCAGGTTAAAATAACAAACATACACACACACAGATATTGTATCTCATACTGTAAATTGCAGATTGCCATGACATTTGCACAGCACTTTCATGCTCTCATGTAGATAAACCTTTACTTTAATGAGCCCATGACCTTCTGTGTAACTCCACCCTCTGTAAAACCTTTTAATTTTAGTTGCACTACTGGAAAGACTCTAAAATGGTAGAATTGTCCAGTATTCTGTTTGTCCATTCAACACTTTTATACTGTTTTAGTATTTAAAATTGCAGCTTATAGGGGAGGCCTTATTAAACGTATAAATACAATTAATCAGCTGCATGATCTAAATTGTGATACTACAAATCCATTTAGACAACAATCCCTTAAAAAGTCCTAGAACTTTTTATAACTTTCTATAACTTTCTATAACTTTTATAACTTTCTATAACCCAAAAACCTCAGTCTTTCATCAATCATCAACGGTCAGTAAAACTGTCACCAGTGATGTAATGTTACATTAGTGGTAGTGTTAAGGTAGTGTTTTTTATAATATGAATGTGATAATCTATGATTCACATTAATTTGAAGTCTTACTCTTGTCAAATTAACTTCTGTGCAGAAATCGACTCATCTGACATTACAGGAAAAGAGAACCAGCTGACAACTGTGGTTTCCCTGTTCAGCAGTGAGGTTCTTATCAGTTTCCTGTTATAGCTGTAAAAAAACCACCTGCTCTAAACTGCAAACATTTCAATGGTTGGATTTACATCTTCCTGTGATTACTGATTCTGTCTTCGGAACCATTTTGCACTTTTACTCTTTATTTCTTTTCTTAATTTTTCTTTGAAAATCTTCCTGTTTTCCATATCCTGAACATTTTAAGGTACATGTCACGTGATATTTTTGTTATTTAAGGGACTAGCTGCCCTCGTTCTTTTCACCCTTCAAGAGAAGTGATTGTGGTCAGCTTGAATTCATTCTAGTAACAATGAATACAAAAAAAGGAAAGAAATGTCTGTATAAACTACTCAGACCTTTTTGTAGTGTAAGCCAAGCTCAGTATGATTCAAACTAGGGTGACCAGATGAGAATGGGTGAAATTCAGGACAGGGACGGGAGTTTCGGGACGCCTGGTCACCATAATTTAAACAGTCATTGTTCAACTGAAATTTGCAAATGACTGGCAGTGATTTAGATCTTAGTTCATCATTTACATACTACTAGTTTGTATTGCCATTTACGTTTTGTCAGAAAACACAATGGATGCTTGGATTATGTTCCGTAGCAACGTTTTTCAAAGTGAGGGAAGTGTAATGTTTATGTAGTATAAAGCGCGTGAGTCCCACATGTGGTTACCTTTAGGTAACAAAAGCACTTCAGGTTAGGGAAGGATTCTGGTTTCATTGAAAAGTTAATAAGGTTAACAAGTTGTGTCTCGTGCCTCTAGTCATAGTTAACTTTTTCAATATTTTCACACTTTTTGTGCCACTGAAAATGTGTCACTATTGGATCCTAATGTAATTGACTTAATTCAAGCTGTCATTTTTCTAATGAAAAAAAAAGCAGATCAAGAGTCAAGATTATCTTTAAATAAACACACTTCAGATGAATTCTGGAGCAGTTTGTTCGTGGTGGGAATGTGATCAGACCTCAGTCTGTGCTCCCATAACTGGGTTCCCTTTGCATACTCGGGTGCAGGAGAGTGAAATGAACAGTTGCTAGCAAGTACTTTCAATGAAGTACATTGCCTTGTTGATATTTAGGCAGAGGACCTGTTTGCTTATGTTTTCGCTCCAGCCCCAGACACATCTGACCAATGAGATGAGTGAATATTCTCAACCGGCTTTAAGTGATACATTTTGGTTCACTTGATTTTGTTGTTGTTGTTTGCCAATTTTGTTTGGGCTAGTGTGAAAAATGTCAATCAAACTCTGTTGCAGACGAACAACCGGACCAACACTACCTGAAAAGGTGGGTCTGCTTCCAGGCGGACTCTGGTACAGTTTGTTTATAGTCTGTAGGCAAAGCAAACCATCCACAGGATTTTGTGAATCTTAAATTTGTGATGTCATGATTTCAACTATTAAATCCATCTGCAGATTGTGAACTGTTCAAGTTGTAACAGATAAACCCTCTCAACCCCCTTTTCTCCCACATTATATAACAGACATATGTATAGCCTTAGATCCTATAACAGTACTCTTGTGGTTGTGTCAAGGTCCACAAAAAAGACCAAAGGTAAGATTTTACAGTCAAAGACTCTGGGCTTTGAATTATTCTCCAGTGGTCAGGTACATAAACACACTTAGTTTAACCTCTTAAATCTCCTCTCAACAATGAGAACAAGTCTTTCAAAGACGGTCTAAAGTCTGTTTTCTTTTATTTAATTAGCCAATAAACTAAACAGCTTGCAAATATAGTGTATGATCTTTAAGCGTTAGTTCCAAATATACAGGCCTGCTTTTATAAGCATGTTTTACGGATTTAATTTTTTCCCAGTTTTATGATTTCCTTTATTTGACATCTTACTACAACTACTTACGCTGCTAATTATATCATGTCATGATGGGTGTGGACATTGACACAGCAGTTTCTGAACATGTTTCCAGCTGTTTCTCACTTGAACCTTTTCCTGAGCTTCTGTCTGTCTGTTGTGTAACTCCTTATCCTGTTTGTCCCACAGATATTAAGTGGCATTTTTTCCATATGTGTAACTGCTATCCCATCTCAACCACTGCTCTGCTCAAGTTATAACCTCTATATATTAGGCCAGATTTATACCAATGATTCCATGTGTCCCTCATCTGGATAATATTTAGATATGATTTAACATAGCAAAGCAAATAACACAGTTCAATACAGTTATTTGCTTCCTTGCTGAGGGTTACACCTGGGACACACTGCCTACTGCCTGAGCAGAGCATGTGCATCACTGAACTATCTTTCTACATAGAGTTTGACTTTGATAATGGCCATCAATAGTAGAATGTTTCATATTTCATTTTGAATTTTATTTATATTTAGTTTAGACAGAAAAAGGTTAAGAAGTGTGTGTTCAATTATGAAAAGTAAATAATATGTGAGGTGAAAGTGGCTTTCTTTCTGACAGGTCTGGTTGGGGCTACTTCTGTGTCAGCCACATACACTCCTCACACATTCTTTTATTGATCATATTGATTATTCCGCCAATCCCCCGCTGTCACCGCTCCAAGTGAAGAAAATCCCTCCAGACAACACCAAATTTCCCAAATGAGCCAAACACACTCTGACAAACAAACCTCCAAACTAACTGTCAGGAGGGAAACTGACAACAGTTGACTCTCCACGCTGGAGTTCCCCGCCAGAGAGGCTCTCTGCCCCGTTGTGCACTGCGCAGGCTGACCTGCAGTGGCAACACTTTTTTTCATGTCTGTGACATATTCTACAGATATAGACATTGAAACTATAGTTAAATGTTGCTGGTATGATGTCAATATGATGATCAGCAAAAATAGGTGAGATGCCGAATCTCTAGATGATGTACCACGTGAGCCACGTGGCTGCTCTAACCTGTAGTGTGCAGTGTGTCCCAGTCTCAAACCTGTCAGCTAAATATGAAGCTGCAGCCATTTAGCTTAGCTTTTCATAAAGTTTAGAAGCAGGGGGAATCAGTTAGCCTGGCTCTGTCCCAATGTAAAAAAATTCTGCAAACCCAGAAGCTAGAAAACTTTCTTGACTCATGTGCCAAGCCTCCGAGCGATCAGACACCATCTTTGGATCCAGGAACCAGTTCTGATAATGCATCCATGGATAGGAGCTTCTTCAGGACCTTCTTCCTGTGTTTATGTTTTCACTCCAGCCCCGGACACATCTGACCAATGAGCGGAGTGAATGTTCTCACATGGCTTGCAGCAATGCATTTTGGTTCGTTGGATTTTTCTCTGTGTGAAAAGAAACCGAACCAAGCACCAATTTTACCAACTCATCCACTGATTCAGTCCAGAGCAAACAATCTATAGGTTTGTAAATGTTTTTTTAAAGTGCAAAAGGCCACTCTAGTGTGTTTATTTTATTTTTCCTGCAGTTTATCGGTGTATTGAATGTGTTGACTCCTTAATACTTTCCAAAGTCATTTTAGGACTGATTTTCAGATGTTTGATAAATGAGGGTACATATCTTTTTTCAGAAAAAGGTAATAAATATTTTGACATAAATAAAACACATTTTGATGAATGGTTTTCATTTTTCATATTGTCAGTGGTCAAAAGTGTGCTTAATTCAGTGGTTACCAATCTGTATGGCTTGTGACCACTTAAAATGGGGCAATGTCTCATTTGTGACCCTCCTCCGAGAGAAAAAATCTGCAAAAATAGATGTCTATATATTTTACATTTTCTCCCCATCTTATCTCTTTTTTTAATCATCTTGTGAACCCATATATTTATCTTGGGACCCCTTGGGCTCTGAACATGACTGAGCATGTTTTAGGACTTCAAATTCAGGTAGTCACATCGTAGACGCATTATTATACATTCTTACTGCGAAGCACTGAGATCTTTGACTGTTCTACAAACTGTGTGTACTGAATACTGTGTATCAGCAACAATTCTGAAAATCGATTAATCATTTTAGTCTCTTTTTTTAAGCAAAAATGGCAAATTTTTGTCAACTTTCCAGCTTCTCAAATGTGAATATTTTCATGCCTTTTTTTCTGTGATAGTAAATAATAAATATCTTTGGGTTTTGGTTCTTGGGGGAATGTCACTAAGAACATTTACTCAAGTACTGTACTTGAGTACAAATTTGAGTATTTCCATATCATGCACTTTACACTATATACTTTATACTTCTTCTCCACTGCAGTTCAGCTGGAAATGTACCTTTTACTCCACTTTATTCATTTGACAGCTGTAGTTACAGATAAATATTTTACATACAAACCATATGATAAGTTTATTACACTGTTGTAGATTTAACTACCCAAATATTAAACAATAATGTTCTTAAAATTAGCTCCTCAACCAACTACAACAGTATGATGCAGCTTACACAGTAATGCATGCACTCACAGGGGATATTTGAAGTACATGTTGCTGTTAATACTCACATAGCTTTAAACACACTTAATGCAGGACTTTTTCTTGTAATGGAGCATTTTTATATTGCAGTATTGCCATATTTACTGAAGTAAAGGATCTGAAAACTCCATCACTGTTGGTCTGACAAAACAAGACACTGAAATATGTCACCTTGGGCACTAGGAGATTATGATGGAGATTTTTTATTATTCTCCGACATTTTATAGACATCAAGAAGAATTAATAAACAGCTTAATGAAAATAATCATTAGTTGCAACATCATGTGCAGTAAGGAGTACTTTTTTGAAGTATGAGGACTTCAGACTCATATTCAAGTCTGACTTCAGTCATAATTTCTGGTAGTCAAACACAGAGAGACACGCAAAAATCAGACACGTTATTTCTGAATAATTTATTACTCCGATTTGCCACTCGTCCCCACCTCTCTTCTCTATCACCGCCTTTCATAAGCACACACACAAAAGCAAACATGTTATCATGAGGAGAAGAGAAAATCCTTCACTCTCCAGCAGGTTCCCATGCTCCTCAACATTCTTCTTGGTCACGCACTGTATAAACCACCGACTGCGCAGCCTCCCTGACCCTCTCACCATACACACCTGAATCGCTTTTGTAGGGGGGGAAACCTGTAAGGGAATTTGCACGGCGTGCGCACGCGCCACGCGTCCACGTTATAGAAGGTGTATGGAGCCGAAGCAGCAGCTGAGGAGGGAAGCAGGTTGTCAGCTCATTCCTCCTTCACTGTGACTGGGAGCAACTGGACTGACTGAAGAACCAGTGGTGAGTCTTTGCATTTTTTATCCAACTTTCTGAAAATATATGTATATATGAGTTATTATTAGACGCACGTGACCAAAGTCCAGAGCTGCAACCTTGTTAAACCACACAATAATATTTTAACGGTCTTGCTTATTTTAGCAGCAATATTTTTTTATCAATCCCTAAACCTAATGAACCAGTTAGTATGTAACACCTGAAATTCACTTTAATTAAGTGAATAATACTGTGGTGTTAATTAAAACGTTTTTCAAATGATTTACAGTTGGAACGATGTACTGAAAGTCCCACTTTTTAACGTTTGTGGGGTTTTTTTTAAAAATAAAAATAAAAAAAATGGTCAAAGGCAAGGCAATTATATATATATATATATATATATATATATATATATATATATATATATATATATAGGGTATATTTCATACCCAAAGGCAACCCAAAGTGCTTTACAGAGTACACAGGCAAAAACATAAAAAAACCCACAAATGACCAAAAACAATAAAAGCAAACAAGCAAAAGCACACAGAATAAAAACAAGCAAATAAATTTGGAAAGAGATCAATTTGTAGAAGCAGGCTGAATCATGAGGACAATAATAAAAATGTGCTAGTTGGTTTGTAATCAGTTGCACGTACTGTGTATAAAATTGTAGATCGAACCACATAAAACACAGAGCATTACAAATTTAATTAAAAGCAATGACAAACATGTAGGTCTTTAGCTTGGATTTGAAAGTAGTCAGCATTGTCTCAACTCCTAGCTCTCCTGGCAATTTGTTCCACATTTGAGCAGCACAGAAGCTAAAGGCAGCTTCACCATGTTTACTTTTGACTCTGGGAACAACCGGTAATCCAAAACCAGCCGACCTGAGGGGTCTGCAGGGTTCGCACCAGGTCAGGAGATCTTATATGTATCTTGAACCTAAACCATTCAGTGATTTATGGACAAGCAATAGTATTTTGAAGTTGATTCTCTGAGACACTGGTAGCCTATATAGTGATTTGAGAACTGGAGTTATATGCTGAGCTTTTCTGGTCCTTGTTACAGCTCTGGCAGCAGCATTCTGGATCAGCTGAGTCTGTCTGATCGCTGTCTTAGACATAAATAAAAGGTACCACACTGCACAAGTACTGTAAGGGGAAAAGTTCAAGAAAAAATACATATATCTAGTCATAATTTATTTAATGATTGCCTATTAAACTACTCTGATTCATATAATGTTCTGTAAATTAGATGGGAAAAGTCCTTATTAACGTATATAATTTACCAACAACTCATATGAGCATCTTCCTGACGTGGTGCAGCCAGCTGACAAACAAAGCCAGACCAGCAGCAAGTTTAGGGAACGATTGTGGTCTTGGCAGATAAGTTACCATTGAAGTAAGGTTAGGATTAGATAACAAAAATGTTGTTTAGGGAAACATAATTGTCATTGTTCATGTTGGGGATAGACGGGCTAACAGAAACCATTGATTACATTGTTTCATTTGATTGTTAGGATAATTACCTGATGTTTGTGAAATATATCAGGTTTCTTCTTTGGTAAAAAATCTTTTATTTGTTTACTTTTTTTGTTGCTTCTTTCACATACTCATGAACAGGACATTTTGGGGTCTTTCTTACAAGCAAGTCTTTTCTGTGATGGAAAGTTAAAGGTACCCTATAGAGTTTTTGACCATTAGTACCACTAATGAGCAATGTTTTTATTAGCTGTTTCACTTTTTGTTTATATGCACACAAGCACTGGTGATAAACATTCCTGCCAACAGTTTATGATGTTCCACTGCAAAGGCAGTGAAGAAGACACTATTGTTTAGAGCTGTTGTAAACATCCTACGGATACAGATATCCTGCAGATATGACCTACAATAGATTTAATAAGCTTGTGTATTGTGTCTCCATCAGTCATTATGTGGTCACTAAATGACACTGGCCTTCATTCTCACAGATCCACCAAACATCTTGATACACCAAACCACAAGGCAGAAAACATCACAGTAAGATAATGGAAGAGCAGTCTGCCAGTGAGCCATCCAGATCAGGCTTTTTCCTGGCCGACTACGCAGTCTTTGCTGTCATGCTGTTGGTTTCTATGGCCATCGGACTCTTTCAGGCCCTGAAGAAGAAGCCACAGGGCATCAGTGCCGATGACTTCTTCACTGGCGGTCGGAGTATGCCAGCAGTGCCTGTTGGACTGTCGCTCTGTGCCAGTTTTATGTCAGCAGTCCAGGTTTTGGGTGTTCCTGCCGAGGCTTCCCGCTATGGCTTTAAATTCCTCTACATGTGCCTCGGACAAAGCATCAACTCTCTGTTGACAGCTTATCTGTTCCTGCCAGTTTTCTTTCGACTTGGCATCACCAGCACCAATCAGGTCGTAATGAGTTTTCATACCCAAATACCATTATCATGAATTGAACAGAAATACAATGAAAACTGTGTCTACTGGCCCGAACAAACATGACTGCAGTTATTTCTGATCTTATCCACAATTTAGAGAAAACATTCTCACATAATTTGGAGTTGACAAAATAATGACTTTGTGATCAGAACATTTTTGCTCCTGTCTAATTTGAGTGTGTGAAACCCTTATAGATTGATATTATAATCATTGGCTACACAAATAAATTTGGCATGGACATGCGAAGATCTCAAAATAACATCCAATCTGGTCACAATACAAATCTTGTCATCAAGAAAACAATAATGTTGAGATCTTGAAATAAATCAAGGTGAGTGTGAGGAACCACATTTTAGAGCTATATTAAGCCTTTTTTTACAACTAGGAGGCAGAAACACTGCAAAATAAACTCATGGAGACAAATCCCTGCGATGCTACTGAATTATCAATTTATGGCTAATGTGTCAGCAAACAATGGCCTACTTACACATCCAGCAGACAGAGCAACAAGAGCAGCCCATTGGTGTTTCTACTCTACCAAATCTAGTACTCACTCTCCTTTTGGCTCTGGTTTGGTCTACCAGTTCCTGAGAAAAATAGTATCACCTTAATCTTGGTAGAGCTGCAGTCAGACAGTTCCCAATGGGTTTGGCTCTTCGAGTGACCATTTCACATTCTGTGTATGAATAGGAAATATGGCTTAATGTAGGTTTAAAAAATAACATGTCCTATATATGCATGTCCTTTCTGGATTCTGTAAAATCTTCTATTTAATTTGTATGTTCTACAGCTGGGTAAGAAAGTCTGAGTCTGAGACAACCAAAAGGTGAATCTTCGATTTGACTGCCTGTCGTTGCTGTTTCTGTTTTTTCACAGTTATTTTTATGGCTGATTTCCAAACCAAATGAAACCAAATTTTCCCTTGGGGACAGTGAAGATTAATTGATTGAAGTTAGCAGTAGCAACAATATTGCATAGAGGACAATTTTTTTGTATTGTTTATAAAAATATGTATTCTTGAACACTTATCAAAGGGACAAGAACATTTTATTAGTTTTTCTTGGTAGTGATTGTGCATTTTGGACCACACTATAAAAATCAGACTTCTAAGTAGAATTATACAAGAGAAAAGAGTTTAAACAAACTAAACACCAATGTATTAAAGGATAAGGCTGGCAATTTTCAATATTTTTTTAATTGTCAACAAATCTCACATACAGAGCCAAACCAACAATGACCTGATCCTACTTACAAGTATTGTGTGTGTCTCCAAAGCCTGATATATCTTATTCCTCTGTGCCGTAGACCTCTGTTGTTGTCCAAAAACTATTAAAAACTCATCAATGAGCCACACCTTTGCACTAGGTGACATGTTCATTCACCACAAAGCATTTGTTTTGTTTGTTTCGAAACAGCTCCTAAGAATAATACCAGTTTTCTGTCTCCGGAGAGTGGTTCTTTGTAAGGCAGATGCCACTGCGCAATGCGCAGGAATGTGGTTCTGCTTACAAAGCTTTGCTAGCTTGTTGTGCTACATATCACAACCTCTTGACTTTGTAGTACAAAAACTGAAAAAAGTACAAAGTTAAGCGGTCAAGAGGCCTCTGCCTTACATGGAACCACTCTCCGGAGACAGAAAAACATGATCACTGGTATTAGTCTTTGGAGCTGTTTCTAAAAAATAACATGACCGTAATCTTCGGGGCGAAGGAACACCACCTAGTACAGTGGTGTGGCAACAATGGAGATCTACAGCACAGAGGAATAAGATATTTGGAAATAGGCACAATACTTATAAATAGATCAATTTATTGTTGGTTTGGCTGTCTCTCTCACATATTTGTTGACAATATGAAAAAGCCATTTCCTTTAAGCATTAAAATACCTACAGGGGCAGTAAGAGTTTTTAGCCAATCATAGTGTAGAAACAGGGCCAGGATTTCTCTGACAAAATGTTGAAATGCACCTGTGGGTCATCAAACATGGTGAATATAAGAGGTGAGGAAGGATGAGTGATGTGTGCAGAGATACTCTGCCATGTTATAACTCTAGTCATCTGACTGTCACAGTATCTGAAGATGAGGTTTGGCAGAGGAATGCAGCTGTTGGGGAGTGTCCAGTTTCTTGTGGCAACGGTAAAACAGACACAGACATTGTTGTGTTCTTTGAAGTCAGATGTAGTTGTATTCAGTGCTCTTATAGACAATGTCACATTTTCACAACTTTTCTTATACATATATTTGCTATAGTAAATTTAACTCCAGACAGAATCTTCTTTAAACATCATCTCTGAAATTACCACAGGGTTGAACTTTTGTAACCTAGTCACTGTTTTTTATGCATGTTTGCTGATCTCCCTGTGTTCCTTTCTCTCAGCTGCTTTACACAGGGATTGTCATCTATGCACCAGCCTTGATCCTCAACCAAGGTGGGAGAGATTACTTGATGGCCCTCTGCATGTTTAGATTCATTAGATATTTACATTCTTTTGGCATTTTGGTTATATTTGTTTCTTTGATATTTTGTCCATCACTACAACCTAGCAGCAGTCAATCAAAATTACCACAGATTAAGTACGTTATAGCTTTTGATTGGCAGTAAACATGAAAGGATAAAGCCGGTGATTTTCTATATTTCTCTTATTGCCATCTACATATCACAGCCTTTTGACTTTGTACTGAAGTTCCTTGGACAAATTTACTTTGTAACACAAAGTCAAGAAGTTGTGATATGTAGCACAACAACCTAGCAAAGCACTGTAAATGGAACCACATTCCCGCACATGCTCAGTGGCGTTCTAAACAAACTAATGTGCCCATACTGTGGTAAAGGAGCATGTCATTCAGTTCTCATTGACATGTTTAAAAAAAAAAAAAAAAATTATAGTTTTTTGACAACAGCAGAGGTCTATGGCACAGAGGAATAAGATATATTAGGCTTTGGATAAACACACAATACTTGTAAGCAGATCAATTGATTGTTGGTTTGGCTCTGCACATGAGATTTGTTGACAATAAGAAAAATATAGAAAATCGTCAGCCAAATCCTTTAAGTTACTGTATAGCGCAACAAATTTAGATTTCATGGCAATAGCAAGATAGTCCAATGTTAGAGTCCTCAAGATTTGTATTATATCAAACCTTATTTTTGTTTCTATTTGTTTTTTTTTCTTAGCAATAGTCATTCAATTTATTTGCATTCTATAATTGCCTCTATCTTAAAGTCCAACCTATAAATTGGTGAGTGGATATATTCTGCTGATATGAGCTTAACATCAATATTGCCACCTATTGGTAAGTAACAGGAAATGAACACCAAGCAGTCCACCAGAGAGACCTGACATGTTTATTATATTTTAACTGTAAAATTTCCCACTAAGTACATATCTTGGTCACTATTCGTAAACAACCAAATTCAAGGGACCCTTATAAAAAATTAATATTGCCCAATTTATCAAAGAGTTTAAAAAGACATTTTTAAACTCTTAAATATTGATGGGTACAATGTCATCTGTCTTCCCTTGTCTTCTTTATCAAAATATGGTTCAATGATGCATCAAGGATGCACCAGATGTTCGGAAGATACTACTCAGCAAAATCCAAATTATTAACTTCTTTAACATATTTATTATTAATAATTATCCATCGAACCACACAACATTTGCAGACTAGACTTCTATTAGTTTGCAGGCATTACTGGGTTTTCACACCTAATATTCCAGATGAGCTGCTTAGCAAAAAAAACACACCAGTGCAAAGTTTACTGTCACTATTTGATCAAATTTGTGAGCATAATAAAAAATGTTTACATAGCATAATACTAACAGAACCCCTCCTATAGTGCTATATAGAGTATGTGCAGGTGTTTCATGGTGTTTTTTTTCAGCTACTGGACTCAACATGTGGGTGTCTCTGTTTTCTACTGGGATCATCTGCACCCTGTACACAACACTGGTAAAAACGTCTTTTTCCATCTCATCAAACCAGCATGCTTCAGGCTCATGAACACATAGGACTGGTTTCTGTTTAGATTTAGATGTGTGTTCAGAATATACACATTGTAGTCTGGCACAAGTCCCATTTCTTTTATAGCAGCGCATGTCAATGTTAGTGTGTTCTGTTAGCGAGTCTTTCTGGGAGTTTTGTTTGCCGTGGTGGTTGAAGTTTGATCACCTCAGCTCTACCCAGCCTTCTTCTACTTTGAATAAATATGAATTTTGTGGCTGCTAAGATGTCCGAGAGCAAAAAACCTGAATCCAACCTTTAAAACATCCTCTCAGAAACCTAAACCTACATCCACATTTTACCTAAATCTGTGGTTTTGGGGTTGTTTCTTAGAATTGTTTTGGATTAGCTTTTGTCAGAGAGGTGACATTATAATACTTTAAAGTACTCAGATTACATTTTTGTTTTTAACTTAATACAAGAACATATTGAATATAAAATGCACAAAGAAAACCATTTACAGACAACAAACTGATGAACCTTTTATAGTTATAAACTACAATAAAATGAAAATCTACCAAATATAGGGATTGACTTGGGTTGGATTTGGCTCAGTTTTGGCAGCACATTTCAATGATGTGTTGACAAGAATGCAAGGCAAATAGTAATTCAATGACATTACAAACATAATTCCAGGTGTCATAGCTGCTAATGACCTGTGTTTTTCTTGGAACACATTTCAGTTGGCATTTGTCTCCCTGGCCAAATGCACCAAATAAACCTCACTCCAAAAAAAAAACAAAAAAAAAAACTGGAATTCTGGAAGATATTGTGGTGTGTTTTTCTGACTCTCTGTCTGTCTGCCTTTCTCTTTCATCATCTATCTGTAACAGGGTGGCATGAAAGCTGTGATCTGGACTGATGTGTTCCAGATCATTGTCATGCTGTTGGGCTTTGTAGCCATTTTCATCCACGGCACAGTCCTGGTTGGTGGTCCTGCACTGGTACTGGAGATCGCCAACAATGGATCACGCTTTAATTTAGACGAGTAAAAGCTTCTTTTTTTTAAATTTTAACACAGAAATGGATAAGCACATTAATTGTGCAAGTGCAACCATACTATCTTATCACAGTACCTACACAGAATTATCAAGTACTTATGATGCTTTACCACCAGATTGATGCAACAAGTTGTTGATTTCAGGCTAGTATGGTGTTTTATTAGAAAAATAACATAGGTCAAGCTTTTCCAGGGATTTCAGCCACATCACACGGTTATCTTCAGTTGTCATCATGGGGATAGTTTAGTTTTTTTCTATGTATGGAACAAGATAACTGGTGGTTGTAGATGGCCCTTAAAGTCATATTTATTTTTTCAAACTATACTTCTAATTTATGGAATTATTGGCAAGAACATCATACATCATTTATGTCACATGCAAATGTATTACCATTAGTTTGACTCCTGGAATTGGTCTCCAAAATCTACATTTAAAATCCAGGTATTCTACTGAAATGAGACCACTGTAAAGAGTGCAGTATCACTAATTTGCAATGGTGTTCTTCAATAGTTTTGACATTGACCCGCGGAAACGCTATACCTTCTGGAGCCTGTCTGTCGGGGGTGCATTGGTTTGGTTGTCCATGTACGGTGTAAACCAAGCTCAAGTCCAGCGATACATTTCCTGCAGATCAGAGAGAGAGGCCCAGTGGTGAGTAGAGACCTGCTTACAGTCTATAAAGTCCTGCCTCTTATCTACTGTTTCAGGTGTTTAGAACAGAAATTTTTAATGTTCTTCTTTAGTGGTTGGTTGGTTGGTTGGTAAGTAAGAGGTTGTGGAACAGACAACAATGGAAGAAGAATTTTCGTTAACATTTGCATTAACATGAGATACACATTTATATACCAACAGAAAAAACAGAGCTCTGCTGAAGTCGGCACAGGACAGTTTTGGTTTCCTGTGGTTGTCTGGGAGGTTGTACTGGCACCAGCAACAAATACTGACACGCACACAATAAGAGAAACATTCTTCTCCTTGACACCGTGTTTAGATAGTAGCTGGAATATTTCAAACCAAATCTTTAGAACAGTGCAAGTATTTACACAGTTATTTACATATCAGCATGTTGTTTGTTTTAGGTTGACACTAATATTTTACTATTTCCTGAAGGTGAAAGGACTAGCCAGGTTACTGCATGAGCAAATTGTCTGCTTTAGATTCAGAGAAATTTCAGACATTAATTTATGTAATAGTTTTGTTCCTTGTTCCTCTTTGTAGGTGTTACAAGGTATTTCAGACAACGATTATATTCAGTAGACCTTGATATTCTTGCTCTGCAATGACATCAAACATTTGATATCTTAATTTCTTTATTTCTGCCATTTTCATGAAGATATTCCCCAGTAAGCATTTTTATGTACTGCAGACTTCTGAGGAAGGACATGGAGTAAATGTGAATATTTTGAAAGGGTTTATGTCATCACTCCTTCCATTTTGACTTTAGGAATTTGTGGCCATTGAAAATCTACCTGTAGAGGCTGAAAAGTTTTAGTTGTCAGTCAAGTTTTTAATTTACATTCTAATTTCTCATAAATGACATTAAAAAGATGCGTTAGCTCTTCACCAAATTGCATGAAATTGTGCATTTTATAATAACAAGTTGAAGTAAACGTTAAATCCGGGTCATTATAACAACATTTGCTTTTGATTGCAGGGCGCTGTTTGTGAACCAAGTCGGTTTGTGCCTGATTGTGAGCAGCGCAGGAACCTGCGGCATCGTCATGTTTGCTTATTACATCAACTGTGATCCGCTGAAGTCTGGGAGAATTTCTGCTCCTGATCTGGTACTTGAGATCTGCATGATACTGTGTACTGGGGGTTTGAAAGCTGTTGCTTTTACTGATATTATGTATTGGCCCTATAGATTTTTTTTTTTTTTTGCCAAACACTCCATCTATCATTTTAACTTAGGATGTTGACTGGGCCACATAATGTAGAACTTTTAGAACTAATGTTTATTTTAGCTGTTTACCACACTGGTGCTTTGATGGGTCTATGGTCATACTACACTGATGAGTGTTTTGGAGATGGTAAACAGAAGAAAAAGTCAGCTTTTATTGGTTTTTGACTCAAGAGAAACAATTAAATTAATTTCTTTTTCCAACCCTTTTCCTTCCTCTCCCGTCTGATGAAGTATATGCCGTACTTTGTGTTGGACATATTCAAACATCACCCTGGCTTTCCGGGTCTTTTCCTTGCCTGTGCATACAGCGGGACTCTCAGGTATTTGAATCTTGGTTTGTTTTCAAATTCTTTTCAAATTCAACACTTAGTGGCTCCAAAGGTAGTACCAAAAAAGATACTGTGACAAACAGCCATGCATGCTGCTGTCCTATTGGCTCTATATTTGGTGCATGATCTTGGTTAAATACATTTACTAAAATTAATGTTCTTTTAACTAACACTTGTAGTTTTATGATTGTTAAAAAAAAAAGCCAAAGACACACATTTGCGCATTCTGCCTTTCCAAGTGGCTGTGACAGTCACAAAATAAATTCAAAAGATGAAAGAAAATGAATTGTGTCATCGAATGTCTCTTTCACAGCACGGCCTCCACAAGTATCAACGCCATGGCTGCAGTAACGATGGAGGATCTGCTGCGACCTCGTCTGCTCCACACGCCCCAGAAGAAGCTGATCCTCATTTCCAAAGGGCTGTGTAGGTTGACGCTCACTAAAACTTGAATAAAAAGTTTTACTCTTGTATGTATTCATATAACCACTTTTGTTTGAAAACTATAAGACACATTACATTGGCACCAGTGGTCACTTTTCCAGGTACAAATCATGTTTCATCATCATTTCATCACATGTCACATATTTCTTGGATCCCAGTTGAATGCTCAAGCTAACATTTTAATGACTGCACAGTTCATTATGCAGTATTTACTCTATTCTCTTTTTCTTCAAGCCTTCCTGTATGGGGTTGGTTGTATCACTGTGGCTGCTCTCTCCTCCTTCCTGGACTGGGGAGTTCTTCAGGTATAATGCCTAGATATTATCATACATATTTCTGACATTTCATCCGTTATGCAACCATTCCAATCCAGGCTATTGTAAACATGCAGCATTACATAAGCTTTAAAAGGAAGACAATATGCAGCCCCACAGCTGCAAAGTGACTTATAAGTAGCTTTAAACAACTGTTTGTCAGTGATTAATTAGGCATCATACAAGTCATGTGTGAATACTATCTTTAGGGTTTTTACTTACAATTTATCTTTATGACTTATCAAAAACTGTACTAATTGAATCAAAGGTATGTCAATATAATAACAGTGGAATTACTGAATTACAGTGTGAGATTTACTTATATTCTGTTTTAAATTCTGTTTGGTTGCTTTTCTTGAGTCTCCCCTGTCCTCTATCTGCAGGGATCGTTCACAGTCATGGGCGTGGTAAGCGGTCCATTACTGGGTGTATTCATTTTGGGGATGTTTGTCCCAGCAACAAACAGGCTGGTGAGTTGCTTGATTTGTGTTGTGTTGTACATTTGAGGTAGTTTGCTGATGCCCCTATTTAGGAACGTTCATAATGGACATACCTCAAATTCTTAGATAAAGCCAGTTGTCAGGGGAGCGTTCTGCTTGAACAAAAAAGCAGGATTTCTAAAAGTTCTTAATGGAATTGCATGAAGCTATGTGGAAAGTTTGGTTGTGTTTTTGTCAGACACCGTGTCTTGCATGAAATATCACAAAATTTATAGAAAGGTTTTTTATAGGGATGTTGTTCTGGATATTTCTTTCTTATCTTCCAAAAAATTAAATCAGCCCTCCGCCAAGTCCACCGGCTTATTAATGAATGTTAGAAACGAAACTTGAGCAGAAAGCACCACTGAACAGAGGGCAAGTGGAGGAAAGCTGAAGCAGATTAATCTCAATGTTAGTCACAAAATCCTTTGTTGAATCTCTGTTTACTGTTATTATCAACTCCTGGTTCAATGATGTCACTGTCTAAAATTGAACAAAAGCAGGTAAAATAATTAACTTAACTCCTCCTTGAGACAACTTTCACAGCTGTTACTGTAAATGTTGGGGCAATCAGCAGGAAGGTCATACTAAATACACATGACCCCTCCCCCCTCCCACACACACACACACACACACACACACACACACACACATTTCATTCTGCTCCTTTAACCACCATCACGTTTTTCGGAAAATCAGTCTTTCCTCAGCAGTCTGTGTTATCAGCACAAATAGTCAGGACACATTTTACGACTTCCTTTCATTGACATTATCAGTGCTATGTTGGGTGTTGTTCCATCTTTTATAACATTGTTAGTGTCAGGGCCTTTACCATAGACGTTATCTTTACCCCATTTTATATCTTTATCTGTCTTTGAAGGGGGCATACTCAGGAATATTAGTGGGCTTCTGCGTCTCTCTGTGGCTGGCTGTTGGTTCAACTCTTTACCCACCCAGTGAGAAGACCATGGGTGTCCTGCCCAGCTACACAGGCAAGTGTGAACCCAGCAACATCACCCTGAACAGCAGCCTTGACCAGGAACAACACTCCATCTCCACTCCACTTCACCCCGATAACCAAGGGTCAGTGAGCTTGCCTGTGCTGACACACAGCTGCCCGTTCTTTCTTCCAGGGGTTTAAGTTGGCTTATGGAGGGAGATCAGTACCTATAATCATGATTTGTACTAAAATTAGCAGGAATAAAAATGGGGAAAGATTAATGAATTCCTCAATAAATGTGATTTAGTTTTACACGGTGTTGTGCAGTGGTGTGCAAAGGAGCGTGTAATTCAACCTAGTTTTTTGTAATTCCTGGATTAAGAATATTACAAGCTGTAACTTGACAGACTGAATGTCAGATCTCCGAGATACCCAATTAAAAAGATGTTGAAGCAAAAAATCTAAAAAAACAAAAAAAACAACAAAAAACAAACCTTTTAATGTACCCAATCTTTTCCAAAACCAGGGGCCTGCTTAACTTCTACTCTGTGTCATACCTCTACTTTGGTGCCATGGCGACTAGTTCGGTCATCCTAGTTGGGGTGATAGTGAGCTATGCAACAGGTAAGAAGATAAAGAGACTAAGGACACACTGATCTGCTGACTCATAATGGCACATTGTTCAGGACTGTTGTTTAAATTTAAGCCAGTGGGCTACACTGAATTGCCAGTTTTGAGATATTCTTCAATGCAATTGAATACAACTCTGTGCAATAAATCCTCACCAAGGTGTGATTCATCTCTATTGTCATTTTGGAGTTAGTGGTGGGGATGAATTGCATTACATGATACTGAAAGTTGAACAAATTCTGCCATTTCTCGCTACACACAGGACCAACAAAGAGGAATCATATTAAAGAGGGTTTGCTATGGTGGGACCTGAATAAAAAGCAAGTGGAGATCTCATCAGAGCGCAGAGTAAGTCACAAGCTTAGGAAAGTGTCAAATATATAACTAACACACGTGATCTTAGGTACCTGTCCCTGCTGTTGTATTTATGGTGACACGCCTACAGAATGTAGAAACCTTGTAGAGGGAGTGGTGGTGGTGATGCAGACACTTGATTGATTTTAATTATCTGCTTATTATCTTGTGCTGGGCGGCACACTGGGCTGTCACCTTGTGAAATTGGCTCAAATTTCTCTTTGTAGTGTGTATGTTTTTGCCATGAACATTCCCCGGAGTCTTCCTCATGCTCTCTCAGGTGGACTCGAGACTGGGTTTTGTCCCTGGGTTTTGTACAAATTGTGCAAGAAAATGTCTCCTAACCCATAATGCAGTTCATCTTCATTTTTTAATTGTTAATAGATCCTTCTGGAGGAGAATTGCTACATGCCTGCATGTATAAATGTGAATGTGTTGGCTGTTTTTGTTCAAAGACTGGAACAGTGTCCAGGATGTTTCCCTGCCTTCTGAACAATGCATGCAGGGATCGGCTGCAGCCCCCTATGAGCCTGAACAGGAGTAACTGGGTAAATAAACTGAATGAATTATTATTACTTCCCTTACTTACTTACTTACTTATGGACTTACTTATACACTAATGCAATTCACAATACCAAGTGAGAGATATTGGAGCCCTAAACATGCAATCATCTCTTTGACATGTGCATTTTCTTCAGCCGGCGACTTATTTATGGTATGAATGTAATCTAATGTATGGCAGATACGTATGGTAGATATGATGTGAATGCAGCATCGCACCTACAGCAACATTAAAAGGCTTGTGCTGCTCAAACTGAACACTTGTGCTCATATTTACAAACTGTATAGCATTGCAACCAAGTATGTCTGACTTGGTTGCAATGTGAAGGAGATTTAATAGGAAAACATCCATGCAAGTACAGTCTATACCTGATACTATGAAATGAGGAATGTTTTGAAGATTAATATCCAGGTTTTGAAATTAAATTCATGTTCTAAAGTTGTGAAAAGAGTGTTCAGTGTTCAGGGAGTTTTCACCTGAGTATTATATTATGTTATGTCTGGTGTTCATCATTTTTAGTTTCTTATTACTGTAAAACCAGAATTGTGGTCTTTTTTTTTTTTTCAGGATGACAAGGTGACAGATAAACCACAGCTTGTGCCTCTGAGGGAACTGCACAAAGAGGATGAAAATAACAAAGAAGAACTGACAAATGTTGGGAATATTAAATCCTCACTCAAAGTGTAGATGTTGGACAATTAATAGGTTTTATTCCAAATAGTAGCAGTAATCATTGATAGCATTTATAGCTCTTTTATCCCCCTTTCAACTCTTTATCCTCTTAGTTTTTGTTACTACACCAGCCTGCTCCACATTTAGAGTTACATGTAGTTGAAACAAGACTTGTTTACAAACCCCATGCCTAAAAATGTGATTGAATCATGAAGGTCTTTAATTTTGTGCCAAGGAAGGTATAGCATTCAAATACCTTCCTGTGCTATTTTATTTCCTTAAATGTTGAAAAGTTTTTTCATCTGGAAGTTCATTTTGGTATGTTCCTCATCTGTAGCAATGCACAGCGGTTCTTCAACTAGTGTTGAAGAACTGAAAGTCTTTGGTTTCCCTGTTCTCCACTCTGTGGGCATGTCTTTAAATCGCCTTTGTTACTGAAATGAACCTAAAGCTTCCTCTTAAAGGGACAGTTTAGATTTTTTTTTGACATAAAGTGGTATGGCTCTTATAGAAATATTTGCTGGTATGACACCTATACATCTCCTTGACAGTATGGCTTGCCATATTAATATGAACTGCAGAAAACATGGCAAAGCTATCAGAAGTATTTCAAGCCACAATAGGTCTTACAACAAGATAACTAGCTCATAGAGTCCACCCACATAAGTAGAGGCCTGTCACACAAACATAAGCAGCAGATAGCACCATTAATTAACTGTCAACAGTATAACCCAATTCAACATGTACAGCAGCATTATATGTGAACAAGCACCAGTACATCCTGGGGGGGATGGAAAGAAAGTAGCCCAAAAAAGTATCTTCTGTTGTAGATGGTTTATTTATGGTGCTTTGTGGATAAAAACGTTGACTACATAAGCAAGTCAATACACCCAGGTGTTTTGCTGCTACACCCTTACTGGGTAAGGGTCTGGTCTGGTACCTGGTCTGGTATGTCTAGTAGCTTTTGGTGGCTAATGTTAGCTACTGACTTTATGACTTCTCTATACTGTTACACTATATTTGAGCGGGCACATTTATCTCATATTTGCCATTTGTTGCCACAGTTGTCGCTGTTCAGCAAAAGTTATATAGGCTAGCTTAAAGTCCCCCTCCACTCAAACATGTGTTTGTCTTCTTGTTACTTCGGTTGGATGTTTAAACTTCACTGTGGAGAATGATGTACATGCAGAGTTTGACACTAGAAGGCTGTTTTCACATTCATCTGCTGAAAGTGGAAAGTTTCTCTGTGCTCACCGAAACCCTTACGGTGTTGCCTACGAGCATGATTTGTGACATCACAACTAGTTTGGATCCAATTGCGGTCCAGTATTCAACTTACACAAGTGTGTAACATACACACACATACACTGAGAATGGACTGTACAGTGAAGCAGGAGACGTCTTATGTCAAGCAGGTAAACTTGTGAAATTAACAGTATTTGCATATTCATTGATTCTGGATTTTTTAATGAGGGAGAAGGAGTAAATGTCATTTTAAGGATTTTAACAAGATAACTGAACTTTTTTGAGGAGAAACCATATCAGACACAAATTTTTATTCAAAGTAGTGTTATATACAGTATTTATGCTTACAAAAAAATTGTGGGGAACTTTAAACTTCTGTACACGCCTCAGTAATTATTTTAGCACTTTTCAACATGAAATACTGTATGAAAGACCTTCTATAAAGGTAGCACACCTTCTCTGTATTTTTAAGTAGGGTCTAAAGTACATGTTTAATGCACAACTTCAATGACAATAATAATTAAAATATATTCCACATTACAAGTTTTTCTGTGACTACATTCATGCTTAAAATCTACTGGAAGATGGCTGCTAATGTTAGTAATCTACTGAGCAATAAATCACTTCCTGTGTGTGTGTCATAAAACTTAACTGTCTGCCTCTTCAAAGACTTGTGGAGGCTTTAGGGAAGCTGTTTCAAGGTAGACAGCTCATAAGGATATTTGATAAGTGTTGAGTCAGTAACGTTATCAGTAGGGGTGTTTCCAGTGCCGTGAATTTATAGTAGAGTACAATTACTGTTTCTGAGAAAAGTTGCAGATTGCAGCTTTTTGATAAGATCCAATACATTCTTTAAATATGAACTTTGTCTACATAAAGATGGGAATGTGAATATGGGCATACGTTTTTTTAATTTATCTCTAAAAATAACTCTTAATTAACTATTTGACATACTTTAAGGGTTGATTCTGGATTATTCACATTTCAGTGACTAATGTTTTTGTGGGTCTGTAACACTTTGAATTTCTCTAGCTTCTTTCCTTGTAAATCAGGACTTTTGCTAAATGATAAAACCAAAAATGCAATATAGACTAGGAATTATGTTGCAACCCACAATGAGTAACTATAAAACTTATAAAACAATTAATCAATTTCATAATTGATTAATCGTAGAGTCATTTTTTAAGTAATAAAGTCAAATTCTCTGATTCCAGCTTCTCAAATGTGGATATTCTCTGGTTTCTTTAATCCTCTGTGATAGTAAACTGAAACTGGAGTAAAACTGCAGAAGACATTTGAGGACGTCACCTTGTGCTTTGGGAAACAATGACCAATATTTTTCACCATTTTCTGACATTTTAATTGCCAAACAACTAATCAATTAAATGAGAAAATAACAGATTAATCGATAATGAATATAATCGTTAGTTGCAGCCCTAATTTCTATAAAACAGAAATGTGTGAAAAATGTACGTTATAATATGTTTTATCCAAACAGCCACCAAAATATATAACAAAGAACTGCATTAAAACGTAAAAGCTGGATAAAAGTTTTGCTTTTTTACTTGAAAAATGACTCAATTAACCGATTACCAAAGTAGATTGATTTTTTGTCGAGCAACTAATCAATTAATTTATAGTTTCACCTTTTCACCTGTAATACATGTACTCTTAATGTTATGATAGTGTATGAATATCTTTGTAAATAGTGACACCTGCTGAAGGTTGAATGTCACTTCAAAATACAGCTGCACACACGATGAATACCACACATCCATTATGGCTGCCAGACACATGCAACCAATAAGAACAAAAGCAGTTCGTATCTTATGATGTTTTTTTTTTTTTTTTAATTGCATGTCTTAATCTTTCACCCATTCTCACTATACAAAAGTAAGCACATCATTTCCAGACACTCCATCTTTCAGAACAAACTGGTAGGCCTAATTGCGAGTCTGTCTTTGACGTTGTGGGACTGTGCTTCCGTGCACATTGGTCCTGAATCCCTCCAACCACCTCCATGTTGCAGCCGCTTTGTTCCGCCCGGTGATTCACCACTCATTTGCGGCCCTGTTTGAGTCCTCGTCCGCTACAGCACAGTCCAGGCGCTGAACACCGGGAAGCGCCAGGTCCCTTTCGTTTAGCTTCTCCAGAAACGAGGAGAGCAGTCGTTTGTTTAAATGGTCCGTCAGGGTCCTCTCCTCTTCGACCCGCTCCTTGGCGACATTTCTATCCGACTCCGCTTCCTCCGCCTCGGTGTCCGCGCCGAGCGGCGCAGGGGCCGACTGGTGGTTCAAGGACAAGCCGTTCAACTGCTCGCTCTCCCCGGACTGCTGCTCCGTCCAGCTCCCGGCGTCCGCCCCGGATTCCGTCTCCATCCGTGATATTAAAGTGGTCTGCAAGGCGGCATTCTCCAGCTCTTTCAAGCGTTTGCTGTGGAGGCCGCAGGCAGGAGGCTCATTTCCAGCCGGGTTGATGTTGTTATGAGGCGGCTCACTACTTTGCTCCATCATGCTCTGCGTCAGGAGTGCAGAGAAATAAAATACTGCTGTGGCGCAGACTGAGAGGTGTCGCCTCCCTGTGGCCGCCGAGAATACTGCAACTGCACCATTACACAGACACTGTGGATCTTTATTATGTAGTATTAAGAATAATAACACAAAACATCCCATTCTCAAACTTGGTGGTGCCTCAGTTGAAGCACCAATTTTTGCAAATAATATTTCTTGATCACCCTTTTTCCTAAATACATGAACATATGAATATACGTCATGCCAGGACAAAGACATACAACCTAAATATTCCTTCATATTTTTGTAATGCTTAGTTAAACCGAGCAAACAAATTATAACAACAGTAAAAACAAAGTTGTTCACCTGCTTCAAACTGATATACATTCATAAATCCCAAACTCTACAATTCTGTACAAAACAATTACTACTTTCTTGTGTTTGGCCACCTTGGGAAATTGCTTTAAATGGGTACTTTAGATCTAGCACTACACTTCTGTGGTTGTAAGGTTATTAAATATAAGGTTATCAAAAGAGACCGATTAGGTCAAAGGTCAAAACTGATGCAACAGAGGTTGAGAAACTGTAACCTTTTGTCTTTAGTATAGATCATGCTCTGAAACTGCTGGATCCTACATTCCTGTAATGCATCCAATCCATCTTTCATTACACCCATTGCTGCCCAGTACATTTTAACATCTTTCAAACTCCAGACCTCCCGTTTGTAACACATGCTTTTGAGTTTTCAAGATCAAGCTAAGATCATCAGGATTATCCTCCAGTGGTGGAAAGTAACTAAGGACATTTACTCAAGTACTGTACTTAAGTACAATGTTGAGGTACTTGTACTTTACTTGAGTATTTCCATTTTATTCTACTTTATGCTTCCACTCCACTACATTAGAGGAAAATATTGTACTTTCTTCTCCACTACATTTATTCGACAGCTTTATTTTTCAGATGAAGATTTGACACAATGGATAATATAACAAGCTTTTAAAATACAACACATTGTTAAAGATTAAACCAGTGGTTTCCAAACTTTTTGGCTTTTAATGTCTTACAAAAAGCAGTTTGTAGTCAGGGTCACATTTCAAAATGTCTATGAGTTATTAACAGCTCCACCGATACACATATTAGAATAGTCAAATACAAGAATAGAACAAGGCACTGAAGTTATATTCTTATTGGTTTTGGCTCACATAGGTATCAGAGGAAATGAAAAAATGGACAAACTAGCTGAACAAGCACTTAGGAAAGGAAACATAGACATCTGTATCAAACTATCCAAATCAGAGGGAAAGGGCATTGTATGGAAGAATATTAACAGAGAATGGCAACAGCATTGAGATCAGGAGACAAGGGGGAAACATTTGCATTAAATTCAAAATATAGTAGGCAGTGAAAGATACAGGTGAGGAAACAGGAGAGAAGAGGTCGTAATATCAAGACTATGAATAGGACACAGCAACCTACGCAGCACACTTCATATGATAGACAAGCATCCAACCGGTCCCTGTGAGCATTGTCAGGTACCATGTTATCACCAACTGCAATAGATATACTTCAGGAAGGGAGGACATGATGGAGGAAATGCAAAGATTAGGGATGAGAGGAAGAGGATTAGAGAACATACTGGAGTGGGGTGCAAGTAAACAGGGCAAAAGATGCTTCATCAACTTCCTGCGGGAAATAAGACTGATGGAAAAAGTTTAATACTCGGGACACTGTAGGAGCTGACTGACTCCGGAAGATGGCAGTAATGCAACTACATGGATGCCATCTGCCGTTAAACATCACCGAAGAAGAAGAAGTGGGAGAGTTGGTTTCCATAGTGACCGTCTATGGTAGATTGTGCAGCTAGCTTGGCAGGTAACTACTATCACTCCCCGTAAACACGAAATAAACAAAAAATGTTACGTTTGTTAATAAGATAGTTCAGAACGACAATCTTTTTACAGGATGCGGCGTGTTTTATCCTTAAACTGTTAACCACCGGCAGCACCGAGCGTTAAGTTAGCTTTTTGCTAACCTTTTCCTAGCTAGGCTATGTGTAATGCTATTTAAACTGGCGGTACTTGTTTTCCTTCTGGACAAATATGCAATAACGTTATCCAGTTAACACCACCATGCGTTGATCTAGTTTTCACGAACTATCCATCCCGAGATGATGATGAACCCCATTCCTGTTTTTACACCGTAATGATGGATGGACTGTGTTTGGCTATTATGCAACTTACTGTGATTTGCTTTATTTACTCGCAAATTATTAATGTGCAGAATCAGTTTCTCAGTTCTTTGATATCCTGTACTTTTTGCTGGCAGGGGAGGAATCAGCGCACAGTGCTCACTAGTCACAATGTCCTTCAGAGACTTACGAAGTAAGTGAATATCACAATTTACTCTTAATAACACTTCTGTACTGAAGTAGGAGTTTTATGTCTATATAAATGCTGGTTCTTGAAGTTACATGTCATTTGGCAGATTTTACAGAAATGATGAGGGCTTTGGGCTATCTTCGCTTGATATCTATGGAAAACTTCAGAACACCAAACTTCACTCTCGTGGCAGAAATCCTAATATGGCTTGTAAAGAGGTATGCTGTTTTTACAAAGGCTGCAACTACTACCCATTATTTTGGTCAATTATTGATTTGACGAATGGCTGAATTGTTATGATCAACAAATGTTTGGTATTTTTAGCTAATAACTATTCTGAACAATACATCAGTTGTCAGATTATGATCAGTAGGTTTTATTCTAGTATATTAACCAGTTAATCAACTGTCTCAGTACTAGTTTTCTCCATATTAGGCAAAACTATTGATGAGTTATATTATTATCTTAACACCCGCAGTAGAGGGCAAAGTCTAAGCTTCCAGTATGTTTTGATTGTGTAATGTAGATTATTGTATTTCCATGGAAAAGGGATGTTTTGATGAGAGTGATTGTTCAGAAAATTTCAAAAGTTTAGAAATTCTTTGTGCAAGCTTTTTTTGCATCATACATGATAGTAAACTGAACATCTTGGATTTTGGATTGTTGATTGGACAAAACAAGGCATTCAAAGACATCACCTTAGGCTTTAAGAAATTATAATAATAATGTTTCACTATTGTCTGACATTTTGTAGATAAAAGGAATCATCGATTCATTGAGAAAATAATTGTCAGATTTGATTGGTTGGAATTTTTAAATCACCAACTGTTCCACCATGAAGTAACCACTAAATATTTTTTGTTTTTCATAGAGCACACCTTTTTGCACACTTTTTTCACATTACATTGCGATATGTTGAACTTCCCATCAAGGTGAAACAGGCATTTTTTTTAGTTCAGTTTGATAAATGTATTAACCCGGGGAGCAGCTCATAGCATGTCATCTACTTCTGCTCTTTGTTTTCTGCCTGGCTCCTTGTTTAGATGGAATATCTGTGTTTTTGCTCTCTCAAAAGTATGTATAACTATGAAATCTTTTTCTCCCTGTCCCTCTCTTTCTCCATTAAATGTAGATACGAACCTCAGATGGATATACCTACTGATGTGGATACAGAGTCAGACAGAATATTCTTCATCAAGGCCGTGGCTCAGTTCATGGTGACATCTTGTCTTACGTTTATATAAAATGTATAGTTTATTTTCAGCTATTGAAAGGCCTGCTGATCATCAGTCATTGTCTCTCCTGGTTGCAGGCGACTAAAGCTCACATCAAGGTGAACACCAAGCGCCTCTACCAGGCTGATGGCTATGCAGTGAAAGAGATGCTAAAGATCACCTCAGTGCTATACAACGCTATGAAGACTAAGCAGATGGCCTTGGAGGACCGAGTTGAGGAGGACAACAACAAATTCAAGTTTGACCTCGGCTCACGAGTGAGATGGAATTTTTGTATTTTTATTGGATAGTTACAGTGGAGATGCAGACAAGAAATACACTGAGACAGAGAGAGGGGTATGGCCTGCAAGAAAGGTCACTAGCAAAGTGACTGTAATACATTAGGTTTTCTTCACTACTCACAACTTAAGTTTCAAAGCTCTTATTAGATTTCTGCTTTATATTCCTTGCCTGTTTCCTGTTCTCCTCGTTTTTGAACATGTATCTTGTGTCAAATTGTAGGTGGAATAGGAAGCTCTTTTTTCTTTTGGGACAGCATTACAACAGTGCAGCCATTCCTATCCTAAAATAAATTAAATCAAATTAATCAAATCAAATTAAATCAAGAACTGTGTCAGAAGTGTGTGTGTGTGTCCTCTGTTGCGAATTAAGTCTCACTCTGTCTTCACTTAAGATTTCAGATCTTAAAGTAGCTCGGCAGCTGGCATCCGAGGTCACGTCGAAAGGAGCATCTCTATATGATTTACTGGGAAAGGAGGTGGACCTAAGGGTGAGGGGAAACCCAAATATTCACTGACACATTCTGTTTTCATTGATCCTCACAATCCTAGACAGTGACAGAAAGTTGATGTAAATTTTGAATTTTAAAAAGTCAACTTCTGAGAAGTAACACCACGAGTCAACACCAAAGAAGTTATTTTCTCATCTGTATTTTCAAACCTCTTTCCTCAAGACAAATTAGGGGCATAGAAGTAATGATGGCAGTCAAGGAATTTTCTTTAGCTTTTCTGCCATAAGTGCTGATGAGGCTGGTAGCAAACGGTGGTTTTGTTTTTCTGCAGTGAACCAAAGCTGCTGCTCTCAGATGATGACAGTAACAGCTGTTCTATTTGAAGACATCAATGACAGTGGTGCAGGTGATGCAGGAGATTACTCTGCTGTCTTGTCATCCATAGGAAATGAGAACTGCTGCCATTGCTAGACCTCTGGAAATCAATGAGACTGAAAAGGCCCTGAGAGCTGCCATCAAGGAGGTTTTGGTATGTATTGAGATACATACTATAAATTCACACAGGACCCCTTTTATCTATGAAACAGCATTGACTCTGCCACCATGTCTTTGTGTTCCTCGTCAAGGAAAGTGTGGAGAAGACCAAAGACATGCTGAGTAACGTTGTTTCTGATGAGACCAGTCTGGATGCCAAGATAGAAAAGAAGAAGCAGGAACTAGAGAGGAATCGGAAGAGGCTCCAGACACTGCAAAGTGTGAGGTCAGTTTACAACCTCACAGGGAGAAGACAATGAAATGAGACAAATTATTACCATGTGTCTCAGCAAAAAAAAAAACAAAAACAAAGCATAGAGGAAATAGGAGGGCTATACAGTTTGGTTTGAATTACACACAATCTTTCTCCGAAATTTTATCTTTCAAGCAGAGCTATTGCTAAACTTTTAGCCATTTCAAAATGTTCTTTATTTGACTCACAGCAAGTCCTTCAGTGCACACCGTCTTGTTCCTCTCTCAATCTCTCAGGCCGGCGTTCATGGATGAATATGAGAAGATCGAGGAAGATCTGCAGAAGCAATATGACACCTATGTGGAGAAGTTCAAGAACCTTTGCTTCCTGGAGTCTCAGCTGGAAGAATACCATAGACTGGAACAAGAGAGGTTTGAGGTGAATGAATATGATAAGTAGAATAGGAGATCTCCAATTTTTAAAAATGACTTCCTGTTGGGCTTACAGAAATGCGTACTGTTCACGAACATTGGCACTGCCTGCTCTGGATGAAGGAGAGTGGCATTATGACTAAAAGTACTTGGATTTTGCCTTTAACAGATGTGTGAAGGCACACGCAAGTGTATGCTTGTCTTCCCTGAATGGGTCTCTGCATGTTTTCTAAATGTGTTAGTCCTTTTGTTTCTCCTGCAGGAGGCTGAAAACACTCTGAGGATGATGCAGCACAAACTGAGGGAAGAGGAGAGGGATCTGATGAGGAGTTCCTGTGAGACAACCACTAACACTGAAAGCAAAGCAATAACCACATTGTCTCAACCCTTTTTTATGGTTTAACATTTTACAAAATATATTTTCTGCAGTGAAAGATGAGGACTCTGACATGGACGTTCCTGAGGACGAAGGTTCAGACAGTGACATGGAGGAGTGTCGGCCTTCTAAGCCACGGCCCACCCGAAATGGCATCATGGCAGGTACACGGACAACTGATTTGTTTATGTCCTTCATGTCATAATCAACTATTTGTTACTTGAAAAGGGGTTCAGCTCAGCCCTTATGTTGGCAGTCAGTGAGGGATTCTCCCCAAGTGGCTAAATGTTTATATGAAGCTCTGTGGCCGGTCTGTGGTATCAGTCTTAAACAGAAATTTTAGATGGAAATACATACGAGCCAAATCCCTGCCAATGAATATTTGAATAATGTCCAAACCAAATACAACAGAGATTTCACAGGACAAGCTGTTGTGTGGAAGCACAGTTTTGCTTAAAACACAACATCAGAGAAAGGTATTTCCCAACTGAAAAAAAAGTTAATATCAGAAGTAAAAAAAGAATAATGAATATAAACACACATACTAAATCTATAAAATAACATTATCTAACTACTATGTCTCCTTTTACATAAATTGAGTGTTTCCTTTGTTTCACCTCAGGAACAGGAGCAAGATTCATCGGGAACATGCAGGGTGGTGACAGTGATGAGGTTAGTACCGTCATAGCAACATCAATACAAGACTCCCTCCCTTTTCTTCTTAAATTAAGCCAGATGTAGCAAGTTATGCCTGAGTGGGGCTCTCTGTGCCATCTCTATACAGAATGACTTCCTGTTTAACCTTTATTTGTAATTTTCAGCTATGTGTCCCGTGATCTCTGATCAGTTTCTCACCCTTTTGGGTTTCCAACTTGTACTCTTTTCTGTATCTTACTCGTCTTTTTCACTTGTATTTTAAAAGCCCTCCTTAGCTGTTTCCAGAAGGCCAATTCCTCATGCCAAAGAACAACAGAAAGGACAGGTTTGTGCGGGAGCAGGATCTACTGTAGTTCACTCATGTTCCTCTGTGTATTAAAAGGAAAAATCCATCCTTACATTCTCTGACACTGTAGGGGTTGTCCATGTAGCCTGTAATGCCTGTGTCCACCCAAGTTAAATCAAGTTCACACAGATCTCATGGTTGAACAGACCTTCCCCACCAAGCTTGCAGATCAGTTGCAATTGTTTTGTCATGTTTTCCATTTTCTATGTAATCTACACGTTTATTTCATAAAAATATGCAAACAACACACTCTGTAAACGGCATCATAGGATCACAGAAGCACATAAACACTATAAACCTACCAGTTTCTTTACTGTTGCAGAGAGTTAGTGAAAATACAAAGACAGAGACATTTTTCCTTCTTTTGCTGGAGAACAATCTATCTAAAGCCTGCTTTCATGCAGTATTCGATGCATTCCATCGTCAGGAAGCTGCTAGACGGCACATAGATATACACATGTGGTCCCAACAGCTCAGAGAGACATGTTGACATTAATTTTTGAGACCATTTTTAAAACCATTTACCCTCAACATGCCTTATCTTCTTGTTCGCCAGTTAATTATTTCACATTTCACATAATGTCTTTTTAGAATCCATATGAGGGACTGGGAACTTAATGCTTTAAATTAAAGGTGGGCTGATGGGTCAATGAATAGCTTTAGAGTGTGATCATTTAGTTGATGGTTATGTGTCATGACAGCCAGGCCCCTTTCTCAGAACACAGCTACTCTGGTGGCTGTGTTACATTCTGCTCTACTTTTGCAGCTATAGATGTATTTTTGAACATTGGTGCACATATTTCCAACAGTGTTGAAGTGTTCGGAAAGGATTTTTCCTTTTAAATTAGGTACACGGTTGAAGTGGTCCCTGTAGTCGTCTGATTCCAGATGGACATGTTCAGCTAGTAGCTCAGGAATCCACAGTTAACTCTGGACTGGAGTCAAGGAGGAGATTCTATGATTGAAGTTATCCTGACAAATTAGCCGATGAAGTGTTTAGCTGAAGTGGAAATGTGCCTGTCCTTGTTGTAGCTCTTCACAGTGTGTTGAATTATTACCTAGAAAAGTGAATTTTATGTTTAATCGTTTGATTGGACTCTGAATCTAACTACAAGCTTTTTGTAATTGTAGTTATTATGTGTCCCCTGCTTGTCTGCTGTTTCAGACGGAAGACAGTAAGATCGATGTGGACGAAGATGATGAGGAAGATGAGGAAGGCGAGGAGGAGGAGAGCAAGGATTTGGAGGACGACAGTCTGGAGGGTCTGGTGTCCAGGGGTACTCGCCCCCCCAGGGGAGGCATTAGACCCCCTCTGGAGGAGAGCGACAATGACTTCTGAATAAAGAACACACGCACACACTCAGACATGTGTGCTTCTCCAATCCAACTCAAAATAGACCATCTCAATCCTCATTACAAATATGTATGAACTATTACAATCCACCATGTTGTTATTGCAATACAGAACATCAATATAGTCCTTATTTTTGAATATTTATGTAAAACGTTTATTCTAATAAAATATTAAAAATGTATTTGCTCCTCTGTGTCCCTTGACTCAAGTATTTACAGCAGCATAAAAATTTGATTGCAGTGTCGATGAGTGGGATCCACCCAATTATACACCAGTATGAGTGAAAAATCCCTTTTAAAGGAAATAAATCATTTAAATTTAAGAACATTAAGAAAAAGAAGTGTTGCATATACTTAGCAATATATTTGTTGCAGATTTGCAGAATAACTGACTTAAGGATGGGTTACAATTAGGCAAAATTTGTCCACAAATAGGGAGATGAATTGGCCATTATAATTCCTAAATGTTACATGTTTGTTAAAGTCCTCTTCCACTCAAAAATGTGATTGGCTTATTATTACTTCAGTTGGATGTTTGAGCTTCAGTGTGCAGACTGATGTATGTACAGAGTTTGACACTTGAAGGCGGTTTCTATGTTAATCTGCTGAAGGGGTAAAGTTTCTCTGTGCTCACTGAAATTCTCAGTTTAAGATGTGTACCCACAAGATTAGTGACCTTTACAACTGGTTTAGAAGCCAATCATGGTTCAGTATGCAACTTACACAAGTGTGATGTAGAAACTTGAAGCCTCTGGTGCACATACACTGAATGGACTTTTTTTTTAGTGAAGTAGGAGACATCTTGTGTCCAGCAGGTAAACTTATGAAACTAAAAATAATGACATATTCATATAAACTACATGTAATTTTGAGACTTTTCTTTTTTGTGGAAAACCCATATCAGAAATAAATTAATATTCCAAACAGTATTTTTATGTCTTAAAACATGTCTGGAGGGGATCTTTAAGAATATAACTTTTAAAAAATATATTGACATTTAAACTCAAATGTACCATCTGTACACCAAGTAGTAATTATCTAATGGCTATAGCAGAGTTGAAGGTACAATAATGTCTTCTAAAATGCAGAGCAGAAGAATAGAGGTGCACAAATAGTCGGAGTTCAATGAGCCATGCAAACATGGAGAAACTACGTCATCAGAGCGCGCTGGTTTCAGAGAGGAGGTGTCAGATGCCTCTTCGAAACAACAGTAAACTGTCGTCTAGTTACGACCTGTTTTTCCTCTCATACTGGTATGAAACCGTGTTTATACTCGAGCATTCGTCCGTTGTGGTTATTATTCTCTTAACTACATTTCGGTGAAGTTAAAGAGAGCATGGCCGGCTTGTTGATAAGAAGCTAGTCTTGTTTATCCGAAGCTAGCTGTAGCTAACTAACGTTAGCCACACTGACGAGCAAAACTGCAGTCGTTTGTATAATTATAGAGAATTAACTCTTGGTTAAATTATTCTTCTCTTAGCAAAAAATGCCTGTTTTGTTCACTTGTGTGTGTGTTTGCTAGGCCATAGTGTCAATTGACGCTAAATTATACGTACAGTGTTTAACAAGGGAGAATTGGCTTGTGTCACTTTATTCACACATTTTAACGCTACGAAATTAATTTTGGTCCTAAAAAAATAATTTTTAATGGTGCAAGAGTTGTTGCTAGTTAAATATAAACGATGCATGTTGTACAGTATTTTCGTTTTTAATATATAAGTAAAATGTTAAACGCAAACAAAAACAAATATGGAGTCGTTATCATTCTATCTAAAATAACATTTAGGGTAAGACTAATAATTTAAAGGTTTTTCGCTTGGTCAAATCAAATGATATTCAAATGTGGGTTTATTAGTTTAAGCATGAGTCTTGACAAACTTCTTGTCAGTCTTTGTCTCTGATTGGTGTCCTGTCTGCACTGGTCTCTCTCAGCTGAGGAGCAGCTGCTGGGATGCCAAAGAAGTTCCAGGGCGAGAACTCCAAGGCGGCCACAGCCAGAGCACGCAAGGCTGAGGCCAAGGCAGTGGCAGACGCCCGCAGGAAGAAGGAGGAGGACGATGCTCTGTGGCAGGAAACTGACAAACATGTCCTCAAAAAAGAGCAGAGAAAGGTGAGCTCTCTCTCCAGTGTGGTGCCGTCTTCAAATTTGGAATATTTCATAGTGTTGCTGCACACTTAAAGGACAGGTTCACAATTTTTCAGGTCTATCTTAAAACAATATTCAAGTGCCCAAGTGAATATTGAAATAGGGTTTTCTTTCTGTAATCATTCCTCCTGTTCACACTGACCATTAGAAGATCCCTTTATAATGCACTTACCTTGTAAGTGATGGGGGCCAAAATCCACAAGCCTTCTTCTGTGCAAAAATATATTTAAAAGTTTATCTGATGCTAATATGAAGCTTCCAAATTAGTCAAATCAAGTCGATATCTTAAAACGTTAGTTTTTTTTGTTACTATACTTCCACTGCAGCTCAACAGGGAAACACTGTCCGAGGAAACACAAAGAGGGAATTTTATCCTACAAAAAGTGTAAATGTGGCAGATTTCCACTTGATATGACTAACTTAGACGGCTGGAGCCTCATATAAACTTCAGATAAACTTTTAAATGCATTTTTGCACAAAATGACTGTGTGGACACAATGGATAAGGAGCAAATGAGCTGTGCGTAATTTAATCTGCATTTACACAATAAGATCAGAATGTTTGAAGTAAACTTAAATATAATTGTTTATATAGTGTGCAAATTAAGAGCTGTGTAAATGTACATAAAGCAGATTTATGTTTGCTTCAGCAAGAGGGAGACCTAAAATGGACTTCAATCAATCAATCAATCAATCAATCAATTACATGCAGAAATGTAATAACCACAGTGGACAGTCTTATGGAGACTCAACAGGAGATTTACTCAAGTATCTCTTTTTTTTTTTTTTTTTTTTACCTTGTACTATTAGGTACAGAATACTTGCACGTGTTTGGTTGCATCATTTTTTTTAATCCTCAGTAATGTCAGGTGAGAATCAGTGAAACTTGTTGATTAGTGAAGCGATTGTAGGTGTCATTATGCATGTAGTGGCCAAATTTTTTTTTCTTTTTTTAAGCACAAAATATCTGCAAGTTTGATTAAACTATTTTCTGCCTTTGCAGGATGACAAGGAGAAGAGGAGGATGGACCTTCTGGAGAGGAAAAAGGAAAACCAACGACTTCTGGATGAGGAGAACGCCAGGCTGAAAGGCAAAACCCAGAAGGAGGCTTTATCAGGAGGAAAAGTGACTCGCGCCCAAATCGAGGAGACACTCCAGCAGGAGCAGCAGCAGCAGCAGCAACAGCAGCAGCAGCAGCAGCAGCAGCTCAAGCCAAAAGGTAAAGTGTGCTGGTTAAAATTAAGATGAAACAGTTTTGTGGATCAACCATGAAACCACCTTTGTCATGTTTGGAATTACATTTCTTCCCACAGAAAAGAGTCATCTGGATACTCCACTGGAGGAGAACGTGAACAGAATTATCCCCGAAGAAGGAACTGTGGAAGCCAGAACAATAGAAGATGCCATTGCTGTGCTCAGGTACTGATCGTTCAATGTGTGTAACATATTGCCATCTATATATTTTTTATGGCTCCATATGTTTTCTCAGAATAATGTATATCTCCACAGAAAGAAATCCTTGTGATCACTTTGAAGATGTCTTAAACTCATTGTCCCAGGCCTGTAAAACAGCGAAGATGACTTGTGAACATTAACATTTCAGTATTGTATCCTCTGTCTTCCTTTCTCCCAGCACGGGGCCTGAGGAACTGGATCGCCACCCGGAGCGGAGGATGAAAGCAGCGTTTGCTTCCTATGAGGAGGCCAACATGCCTCGCCTAAAAAAGGAAAACCCCAACATGAGGTTGTCTCAGCTGAAGCAACAGCTTAAGAAGGAGTGGATGAAGGCACCAGAGAACCCCCTGAACCAACGCTTTGCCACGTTCAACTCAAAGTGACACTTTGAGTGCATTTCCCACCCATAACTCCATTTGAAAACTGTCTGCCTATGCACATTGGAGACTTACATTGGAAAATTTAATTATTTCATCTAAAATTGAGTGTTGCTAATGAAAGCTTCACCGCGGCTCCCACAGAAACAATATCTCGTGCCAGAGGACTCAGCTTCATTGTTCCATTCACTAGCAAGGAGAAAATCATTTTCCCCTATCAAGGTCACAACTGATCATCATGTCTGTGCACATGGCCTCTGATGAGGCATTTCAGCATCTAATAAATTTAATTCCATCTTTTTTTTTCTATCACTTCTGGGAAGGTGGGAAACCAGATGTTTTGAGAGTAACTTATTAAAGTTCACCGCTCGATCATCAAAATCTCTTGTCAGTTTTAAATACAAATGTGTTCTCCGCTGTAGTTAAGAGAAACATAAAGTCACAGGCTGAAGACAAAGGTTTTGCCAACTGCTGCTGTTTACCTAAAATTTAAGGTTAGTTTTGTATTCAGAAATGCTCAAAAGTGACCAGCAAAATTATGGTCAATTTAAAATAACCGTGGCTGGTAATGTGTTGTGTGAAAGTGTTTTTGGCAAGACTGACGAACCAGTTTCTTTGAAAGTTTCTTGGTTGTTTGCTTAAAGGGCAAAAAACAGTGGCCTTGACCATTTGAGCCACTGCCGCCAGCAGATGAAGAGTTGCCCTGTATGAACAGTGTGTTTTCTATCAAGACATCCTCACTGTGCTTTAGGCATAGAACAACTATGTCTGCCCGGTTTAATGAACAGTTTCTCATATAATCAAAAGGATGGCAGGAGGGCCAGTTAGGTACAGGGATAAATTATTGTGTCTGTGAGCCAGACAACAAGGACCCACAATGCTCTGGAGTAGAGTCTGTTAAATGCAGAAAATGAGAAGTGATTACAATGTATGACAGAAAAAAGAGAACTAATTCAGCTACATTTATAGGCTGACAGATGCATTCAAATATTTGATTGGTACAGAAAAAACTTCAGCGTGAAGCCATCAGGTTTACACAACAAATATCAGTCTGCAGAGTCTTTCATAATTCAACAAAATAATTGTTTTTTTTTTCCTTTTTTAAACATCTCCAGGCCTCACACAGTGGCTGAATTTGGCCTCCCTTATCTTCACCAGACCCTGCAGCCTTTAGTCAGCTGACTTCAAGATCCTTTTCTCGTCACAAATTTAGAGGGCTGGTGAAATGAAAGTGTATGGTGACTTCTGAAAAAAGAGCACTTTGGGTGTGAGCCTAACACTCAGATTGTTGGCTAATGCTGCAGTGTATGAATGTTTTAGTCACTAGTCTTTAGTCTGTTTATAAGTTACAGTAAGTTCAGATGTAGGTCATAGAAATATTTTGAGAAATTTGGTAGTTGAACACCTCAGTTGGAAGACAAACAACCTCAAGGACACCAATAGATAACATCAACTAAAGCAGCTTTTATGGAAATGCTTCTTTTGTTCTTTGCATCCAAACATTTCCAGAACTATTTTTTATAGTTTTTGAAAACACAGCCATTGCAGTAGTTTTTGCCTCTCAATGATTTTGCTATCATTTATATGGCCAGCGACAGTTGTCCTGTGCTGCTGCTGTTCACAAAGGTTTTCTCCAGCACAGCAACATTCATATAGTGAGCTGCTGAGGCAGCAGAGCTGCAGGCTTTGTAGGTTTGCCTGATGCCAGGTGGAGAGACGGCAAGCAAAGATAAAACTGAGCTAAAGCAGACTAAGTATAAATAACATAGAGATAAAGTATAGTTTAGTTAGCTCATCAAATGTTATTTGGGAAATAGGATTTAACCGCACAACATACCTGAAAATATTAGCAAAATAGAATTTTGGCTAATAATCCAGAAAAGCAATTTGGTTTCTGGAAATAGTTTGTATTCTATGATGTGTATGACTAAAAGAAATAAGTCCTGTTTGTCCTGTCCATATTTTTGTTTTTTTAATAACAACAAAAAACTACATTGTAGAAGGTACTTGGTTGAGAAAAGAACATGATTTCCACTGACTGATCTTGAATTTGAACATCTAAGGACTTCTCATTTTTCTTGACAAACAGTTGTATTTCTCAATATATCTCTTTATGCAATCATTGCAAAATTGCTCCTGCGGTCACATTTGTTAGATCTTCTAGGACACGTCGGATGAGGCCTTGTTCTCCCTGGCTTGATGCATTCAGAACCAGATTTAAAAATGGACACCTTTGTGCAACCAGGCTCTTGTGGGGGAGCAGATAAGAGACTCTGCAAAGGCCTTTGAACCATAGAGCTTCAATGACAAGTTCAACTGACCTTTTATTTTCCACTTTGCATTGAAAGCGACCAGTTCCTTTCTTTTCCTTAGCAACCAATCAGTCTACTCCCAATTTATAGAGATTTCTTTGAGCGTGTACGTGTGATGTTCCGCTTTTACACTCTGGTCTGATGTTACAGGGTTTTGTATCCTAACCTGTCGCTGTACCCTCCCACTCCCCGTCCATTTGCATGGCAACCCTTTAGCAGGCCAGCTGCTGCTGCCCTTTTCTTTCTTCATGTTGAATTCTAATTATTACTTTCAAAGGAAAGGGTCTCCAAAGCTCCTTTATGAAGTGTACGCACTGGGAGGAGGCAATCTGCTGTCCAGCACCCACTCACTCTGCTCTTCTTAACACTTCTGTTCTGCAAACCGGGAACACTTCTTATTAGTCACCTGCTTCTTCATGTTTGGAGAAAAATAACATTAGGAAGAAGAAGGTAAGGATCGCCTGCGGTAGTTGTTCAATTTGTTCATGTTTTTTAAAATTATTTATTAAAGAGAATATAATAATTGAGGTGTTAAATTTGCAGCGGAGGGATTAATTCCAAAATACAACAACCACTTTTTGAGAAAGCTGGGTGCACACTCTTAAAAAATAATTACTGGCACCAAAGGAAGATGGTTCCTAAGTTGTAAAGCACATTAAGATCAATAATTTAAGCTGCCATTCACTCATCTGTTAATATTTATATTAACATTTATTTATGGTTGGCTTGAAATTTATAGTATGCGACATAGTACCAGTCATATCTAAGGCTCAGCAGGATGACCTAAAATCAGCACTTTTCCGAAAATGTCGTTAAGTGATGATCACTGACACAATGCCATTGATCCTTTTTGTCTCGAGGATCATGCAGTTATTATCTGGGGATATATACAGTTGTGGAATATTTAATTTAATTTGTTTAGTGAGTACATCAACAACATACAGGGTCAAATCTAAAACTATAATTTTTAGAATTCATTTGAACATCATTCAATACATTTTTAAAGGTCACCAGCCATCAGTTACAGAGTGATTTAGCTTTTTTTTAAATGCGAAAGTGGTAGACAGGACAAAATCCTTAATAATAAATTCTAGTAGATAGTAATGTAAAACTTTAATTTTGGCTTATAAATATCTGCTCATGACTTTTTCCACCAGAATAGCTGAATAATGTTTTTTTCTCAGCCTTTCTGATTTTCATGTCCAGTAAACAAACATGAGGGGGGGTGTGTCACATCTGCTTTTGACAGAATGTTTCACATTCACAACCTGCTGAGCACACAACCTGGGATAAACAAATTGTTGCTTTTATTGAAGTAATTATTTTGCAATGGATAAATACTCCTTGTGTAGGCTCAGGACTGTGAATTATTAGACAATGTTCATGTTTATGGTTTAAGATATAGTGTTAGATTAATCAGTTTTTCACAACATTTTACGATGAGCAAAAGACATAAATGCATTTTCTGTTGTCTTTTACATTTGTCTACTCTGCCAGGATCATTCAGGGATTCTTCATTAGCACAGGCTTTGTACCACATGCTTATTTTTGATCTATGTTTGTGGCAAAGCATGAAAAAAAACCACGAATTGATGGCTAATGTGTACACATTATTCAACCGTGACATCTTGGATCCAAATATATTTCAGGACATTTGTTATATATCATCATCCTCTTCTTTCTCATCTTTCCTCTTGTCTGCGTGTTATCTTATTTTAGCTCTGCAGTAATGCCATGAGGTTGATTCTGGTTAAACCCACCAACGCAACGCGACGTCTTGACTCAACAGGTGAAGTCTTCCATGAAGGGGACCATGAGCATTGCACCTCAGGAGGTCCGTCACCTTCCACAAAAACCCCTGAGGGGATGTGTGATCGATACTCGGGGACCTCCGTGGAAGCGTCTTCATCCCCGCAGGAGACGAGTCTGTGCTGTGTTTCGTCTGCACCCCATGAAAGATCCAATGGAATCAGTCCTCCCAGAGTTTCAGCCCAGATGTCGCCTCTGAAAACTCGAAACTTAACCTTATCACAGCTGAGTGATCAGGACTGGCTGCTGCTTTGTGGCCAGGTTAGCAGGGTAGGGGATGATTCACCCTCAGCAGAGAGACCAGGCACCAGTGTGGGACATCCAAACCACAATGACAGATGTGGTTGTTCCTGTCCTGATGCACATTCAGAGGGTTCTAGTTTTCAACCACAATCAAAACACAGTGCAGTCCAAGACGGCCTCTCCAGACTTTCAAACAAGAGAGGCCTTTCATCTTCACCACACTCCAAGATTTTCTCTCAAAGCACCCACTTTTCGACCCCTTGCCAGGTTTTACCACACCAAACAAACCAAAGGGATCTTTTGAAACCTGCAACAAACCATCCACAGGATAATTTCATGCCTCACTGCAGTGACCAAGAAGGTCAAAAAGGGCAACAGCCTTGCAATCATTTTAAACTCAAAGACAGCAGCCAAGCAACCTGCCCAAATCTGTTCAACATCCCTCTGAACTCCATCGAGTGTGCTGAGACAAATCAGAAACTTCCCCAACAGCCACAGCTTGCTGCCAACACAGACCACAACTGGAGAGAGCTTTTTGGTAAAGAACCAGTGTTAGTTCAGCAGTGTCAAAAGCAAGACTCTCACTGCTCTGTAAGCGGTGATGAAACCTGGAAGTCATCTGGAGATCCCTCCATCATCCTCAAGTGCCGTCATCTTCCTTACAACCCTCTGACCAGCACTCCACGGGTGAAAAGGTCATCTACACCAGCCAGCAACAAAAGCATCCACTCCTTCTCCACTAGTCAGTACAGTTCGCTTGACAACCAGGAGTTAATGGAGGAGAGAGCAAGACAGCGACAAAGTCAGGTACATGGTTTCATGTCAAGCATCATGAACTTTAGTATCCAGAAAAATCCTGATAGCCATCTTAACAGTTTGTCATTGAAAGACAGCAAAGGAACAAGAAAACAGAAGATCTAAGACAGAAATAATGCTTTTTCGGAGAGAATTTTTGCATTGTTTTTAAGTTTTGAAAAGGGATTTCTGACCAAAATCTCACATCAGCAGTTAATTTCGGCAACTAGGTTGAATACACTGCTTGAAAGTCTAAAAAAAAAAAAGTATTACGCTGTGTATCCCACTTGCAAAAATTACATCTAGAGCATGTGCTCTGATAAATTACATGGCCTGTGCTGATTGTCTCATTTTTATTTGCAGACAAACACTCAGCACCTCAGTGGATCAAAAATCTCCCTCCCTAAACACCTTCCACCTTCTGACACCACAGAAAGTGGTGACATAGTCAACGGGGATGCTGTGCGACCACTGACAAGCCATGACATTGTGAGATCCAGTCTTGCAGATCTTCACTCAGGCCAGCCGCCCCTTCAGCTTCTTCACAGTGCCATCCTCGAGGATGCCTTCTCCAAAGTCATTAGAGAAGATTCCAGTAAGCCCAACAGTGAGAACTTGACCAGGGAGGAAGGTAGCGTACCGCAGAAGAAGACCAAGGACATCAGCTACAGACTGGGTCAGCGAAGAGCTCTCTTTGGGAAGCGCAAACAGCTGAGCGACTACGCCTTGGTCTGTGGGATGTTCGGCATTATTGTCATGGTGATTGAGACGGAGCTGTCAAGGGGATTTTACAGCAAGGTAGTCCTCTTTAGACTTACTTTATTCATAAAGTACACTTATACCCATAGTTTTCTTTATATGTTTTGATCACTCAGTGTGTCTTTGCAACAAGCTGCATTCACCACATTCATGTTTTTGTCTCTATGATTTACAGGACTCTATATATTCATATGTACTGAAAGGCCTGATAAGCCTTTCTACTGCTATTCTTCTTGGACTCATTGTGATGTACCATGCGAGGGAAATCCAGGTATGTGGATGAATTAACAGCACTCCATATATACCTATTTTTCCCTTAATATGAATGCTAAACTTTCATCTTTCGTCATTTCACCAGTATTTATTGAGACAGATAGACATTTTACTACCATCCAAAAATCTGAAACTTCCTCCAAACAAATAAATTTAACATTCACATTATTCTATTCTTCTTTTTCTCTTCTCTTCTCTTCTCTTCTTCAGCTCTTCATGGTGGACAACGGGGCAGATGATTGGAGGATAGCCATGACCTTTGAGAGGATTTTCTTTGTTGTGTTTGAGCTCCTTGTCTGTGCCATCCATCCGATCCCGGGCCAGTATGTATTCAGCTGGACTGCTCGATTGGCCTTCAGCTACACAGCGTCAGTAGCGGACGCTGATGTCGATATCATCCTCTCTGTGCCGATGTTCCTGCGCCTCTACCTGATTGGCCGGGTCATGTTGCTCCACAGCAAGCTCTTCACAGATGCGTCCTCCCGAAGCATTGGGGCGCTCAACAAGATCAACTTTGACACCCGCTTTGTCATGAAGACTCTGATGACCATCTGTCCCGGCACTGTCCTGCTGGTCTTCAGTGTGTCCTGTTGGATCATCGCAGCGTGGACTGTGCGTGTATGTGAGAGGTATCAGCAAAAAACTTCTGAACTTGTTACTCTTTCTTTTCTTTATGTACTTGCATTTCTTCCATGTCAGCAATGGGTTTGTGTAGTTTCCAGTTTATGTTGTTTTGAAATAATCAAAATAAATGAATCAAATCAGCAGTAGTTTACTTGTAAAACCTCCTCCTTGGTAATACTGAGCAACACAGTCTCTCTCCAGCTTTTACATCAAGTGCTCTTACAGCCATCATGTCTCAACAGGTATCACGATGCCCAGGAGGTGACTAGTACCTTCCTTGGAGCAATGTGGCTGATCTCCATCACCTTCCTGTCCATCGGCTATGGAGACATGGTCCCTCACACCTACTGTGGAAAAGGAGTTTGCCTGTTAACTGGAATCATGGTGAGATTGGTACAGATACAGTAGAATCAGGCATCTAGTGAAAAGTAAACCCACTAAAAACTAAGCAACTAAACAACTATCTAAATTACTAAAACCTACAGTATAACAACATTTTTGGTGTTTAAATTTATAGTATATCTTGTAATAATTTCATATTCGTAAATCTTAGTTCAATTAGTAAGTTACGGGAAACAACATTAAATGGAAAACTAATACAAACATAACACTTATGTGAAACTAATAACGTTTATGTTCTTAGTTTCATTTATGTTCTGATGTTATATTTTTACAGTTGGATGCACTGATTCTGCATTCTGGATAACAATGTCACCTAATTAACAAAAGAAAGCCTGATTTCTTAACATATAGATGTAATACTTTTTACCACAGTCTGCCATAGTCACGTTAATCGCTGCTCTTCCCCTCAGGGAGCAGGCTGCACAGCCTTAGTGGTTGCTGTTGTTGCAAGGAAGTCAGAACTCACCAGAGCTGAGAAGCACGTCCACAACTTCATGATGGATACTCAGCTCTACAAAAAGGTCTCTTTACACTCAAACATGCACATTTATTTTACCTTATTGTAAATATTAATTTAAAAATATTAAATATTTGCCTTCTTGACCATATTGGGCCAATATGGTTCATCTCAGGACACAAACATCACTTGAATCCTATTTGAAACAAGTCACTATATCCCTACTGATTCACATGAAACTCCACCCTCAGATAAAAAACACAGCAGCCAATGTGTTGAGGGAGACATGGCTTATCTACAAAAACACCAAGCTGGTCAAGAAGATTGATCGTGCCAGAGTTCGCCACCATCAGCGTAAATTCCTGCAAGCCATCCACCAGTAGGTATAAATATGTCATCATCAAGGAGTGCAAGGTGAAGACCAGTAGAAAATTCACTCACCATCATAGTTTCAATAACATATTGACACATTTTGCTGACATTGCAGGTCTTGGACCTCCCTTCCTTTTGCGAAATGTTCAATGTTGTTACAATAAAATGTGTGACAGGGTGTTAATTTATGTACTTATGCAAGTTATGACTTCAGTTGTTAAAAGGATAAAGGGCACCATAAATTTATTCTACTTGGCATGAAAGTGACTCTGGTTGTGATTTTTAACTTTAGACTGCGAAGAGTCAAAATGGAGCAAAGGAAACTAACTGACCAGGCCAACACAGTTGCTGATCTTGCAAAGGTTTGTATATGCAGTACCTTTTCAAGTTTGAAAAAAGTGTAAAGCGGCTCTACTTAATATTTATATATAAACAGTGGGTCAAATGACTACACATTGTGATGAATCCACAAAGAATAATCACCAACTCTACTAGCTTTTGAGCATAGTGAAGCATATGGCAGAGCCAGATATTTCTCTCAGGAGTTGGTTGAGAACAAATCAAAGCTAAAGAGAGAGTGAATATTGCACTCACATTTGTCAGGTTGGCAGAATTAAAGGTGCAATGTGTAGAATTTAGTGGCACAGACTTGGCAGAAATGGAATATAATATTCATAAGTTTGTTTTAATTAGTATATAATCTGGAAATAAGAATCGTGTTTTCGTTACCTTAGAATGAGCCCTTTATATCTACATAAGGAGCGGGTCCTCTTCCATGGAGCCTGCCATGTTGCACTGCCATGTTTCTACGATAGTCCAGAACAGACAAACCAAACACTGGTTCTAGAGAGGGCCTTTCGTGTTTTTCATGAGTTTTGCAGACACCGTAGGTTCTCCTACACGCTTGGAAGGGGCGGGTGAGGGGAGGGGTATTCAGTTGGTTGCAATCTGCAACCTCACTGCTAGTTGCTGCTAAATCCTGCACACTGGCCCTTTAAGTCTCCAAATCAATTCTAATAGTGATCCAACAAGCAACTGTTACCTAACCATCCATAATCACTGATTAACTTCTATTCAAATGAATGCAGGAAATATCATTTTGTGATTTTGTAATAAATAAATCACTACCTCAGCAAACAAGCTCTTTGGGGGTCTATATGAGGTAGCTATAGGCTGAAAAGAGGACCCAGTTTAGGCAGCCCAAACAAGTTTAGTTTCCCACACTTTTACTACAAGTCCAATAACAGCTCAGTTCAAATACGCCAAATTACACTGCTCAAGTTTGTATATCTTTAATCTTTTTTCAACGCCGCTGGTAACTTGACTGATTTTTTCTTTCTTTTACAATTCTTTCTTTTTGTTTGAATTGAAGTGAATTATGAACCTTTTCTGACTTGGATGAATTTTGTAATCTGTATCTAAAAATATGTAGCAATGTAGAAAGAGAGGTTCCCCGCTCCACTCAGTGTGACCTCTGTTCAAACTGACCACAGCATGGTATAAAGTCAGATGTGTGAACTGTCCTCCCTGTTGCTCTGCAGACTCAGAACATGATGTATGATCTGGTGTCGGAGCTGCAGCATCGAAGCGAGGAGCTGGACAGGAGGATTATGGCTCTGGAAGAGAAACTGGACTCCATCCTCCTCAGTGTGCAGTCACTGCCCGTTGTGCTTTCTCAAGCAATAACAAAGCTACAAAAAGATTTCCTGGATGACTTAGCCTGTCGTGTCCACTTCCTGTCATCCTCCCTGAGCTCGGAGTGCTGTTCAGTCCCTGCAAGGCAGATCTGTCCAGGCTCCACCACATCAGAGACGCCATACAGCTGAAAGGCCTCACTCAGGGTTTTTCCTCTTCCTCTGCAACTATTATTCATGTTGGGAAAGACTTTCTCAACGTGCACTCTTTTTTTGTAATGCTTTACTACACATTCATACAGTTACACACAATCACCCCTGGGAGTTACAACTACAGTCTCATAATGAGCAGCTCCAATGGAGGGGGAAGTACCTCGGTCAGGAGAGTGTAGAGGAAGGGGAGACCATTATTCCTTCATTTCCTCTGCTCAAAGTTTCCCAGTTACTGCAGGAACCAGGTTTTCACCTCTAAGTAGATAAACATTAGTCAGTTGAGCATATATTCATCTTACCCCACAAAACTCCATGTGGGATGATGTTTGTAAAGCTTTAGGTTCACATAGAATTTTAACTGTCAATTGTTAAATTCATTCTTATACATTATAATTAAGTTCATTCCCAAGCAGCTCAATAAATGACTATTATTATTCCACATTTTTCTTGGGGCGCTCCGGTGCTCCCTCAGTGACCATGTGTTTTGGTGTCTTGCAGTATTCCTTTCTTAATATCTAAAGTTGCGAAACTGAAAAATTGTGGATAGCAGCTTTGATGGAAGTCTCAGGTTTAGAGAATTGGGCTCCGGGTTCATATGTTGAACGTGCTCCCAGGAGTGAATTTGTGAAACGGTAGATATGAAAAGCAGAACAGTATTATAAAGTAGCAAAACAGCTTTAAAAGGAAAACAATTGTAATTCACTTACTTTTGCGACACAAAATATCTGTGGTTTGTAAAGAAGGCTGTAGACTGATTTAAAATATAACTAAAAAAAAAAAAAAAGATTCTTCTTATTTTCAGTCTTTACCAGATGCGACGGCAAATCTGCTAATGTTGATCTGAACGTGGCTTTAGGATTGTTCCAAATGGCAGATTAAAAGCCCAGAGGGGGAGAAACATTGCAGTCAGGGCACAGAGACTGCCTGAAGGTATAATGTTTAGTTAACACTGTAACTTGTTTTCTTGTTCATTTCTCACATCTTTTTTTTGTTTGTATTCTGCCTATAAGAGATATGATTTCTGTATGGTGTTTTGTTGCTTCTTTTAACTTTTTCTGCGTAGGCTTGTCTACATATGTACACAAATATTTTAAAAAAAATTCTTAACATAAGTTCAATAGAAATAAACTTGACTTATAATTAATTACTTGGGTACATTATTTATAGTTCTGAGACCCTCCTTTGTGTCTCACTGGCCTTAGCCTCCACAACATTAATATGTAAAAACTTTAGATTTTTGTAGCAGCCTCACAGTATTTTATTTTAGATTTCTTTTGATACAGATAACACCTTATTTATTACATGACTTGCAATAAATGCTTTTTTTCCAGAATTCAGTTTCTTTGTTGTTCATCTCACTGACTCAATTAAAAATACATGTTGATCTCTGTCCTAGGGTTCTTCATGTTTCTTTTGCTTTTTGGAGTAAAGTGACACCATGCTCTTGGAAAATGGCATTACACAAAATAAAGGCAAATTGTATCAGAGAGAGATCTAGGTTTTAGCAAAATAATTTAAGTGTTTGTCGGGTAAAAAAAACAACCAAGTGGCGGACAGCTGGACTCAGGAAATCCATATGACTGCAAATTCATGTGTTTAACATATTATTGTTATCATTGTTGTCATTCAATTGATAGTTGTCACTAGACAATGAGCAAGGGGATGCTGTGGTCACATGGGTTAGTCAGTAGGCCACAAAGACACCCCAACCACAAGTTTAATATACTGTATAGTCATTGAAGACATGGAAGCTGAGGCATGGCAGAAGCAGGTGACAGAGGTAGTGTATTGCACTGTGCATATGTCACAATTTTGCAAGCATTGCAAGCTTCTCAGTGCTCTGGTTTGATCTTGGTTGGCCTCATTCCCTGTCAGCTCCCGCCACACAGACGGGGAAGTAATTGCACGTCATTAATTAAACAGCATTACTGAAGTAATTCGGGGTGCTCACACCAAAGTTGAACATATTTATATTATTATTTGAGGAATGAAACACGCTATGAAACGCAAATAACGAGGCCGCCAGACTTCAGCCACGACGAACAGCGCAACCAACCTCTCTGGGTTGTTTACCAGAACAACCATCTGTCTAGGTTAGCGGTTTAGGGTGCCATGTATTCTCGCGATAGAATACGACTGTTCGGAATCGAGCTGCACCCACGAGAATGTCGTTTCGCGCGCTGAAGCTAAGCTCCACTCCCATTCCAGATTGACAGCTCTGCTACCCAATGAGCTCGAAGTACTAAGAGGAAAAGTAGCCAATAGTGAAGCATAACTTTTAGAGCAGGCGGAATATCAAAGTCTTGAAGAATAACTCATTGATCAATATCCAACAAGGCATAGAGTTGGTCGTGCGAGCCCTGTGGAGAAGTTATTAGGGGAAAACGTGCGCGCTATTCTTTAAACGTCAATTTCTTGTTTTCATTCGGACGAATAAACAGGTAAATCACTTTTTCCCTCACATTCCTATAACTTTTAAACTTGTGCTCATTGATATTTATATGCAGTAGCTAGCTTACTGAGGTTAGCTAACTTGACAAAGTCGTACCTCGTTTCTGATGGGCTCACTACACCGAGTTACCTAGCCAGCCAAACGTGAGATTCGTTAAAGAAATGTCAGTCCCCGGGACAGTTTTCGTGCTATTGATGGGACTCCTTATTCGTGATTGCCAGTTGGAAGCTCTGTAACAATAAGTTGTAACATGATTTTGATGTTAAGCGTTGAAATGTGTGGGTGATGAACTTGACTTGATACCTCGAGCTGTTGTCTTGTGTTGTTTATCTGTCGTGTGGCTACACAATTTCACAACGCATGGTCAAATTTAAACCAGCTCTGCCCCTTCACCGCTTCTCATGAAGAAAAACAAATACGCTAACAGGAACAGAATGCTTGTTTTCCTGATTTTTTTCGTATTTGCCTGCAATGGACGATGGTTTTGTCTACATTTCGAAAAAAATATGAATGAAAACGGTGAAATAACGCATCTTAGGTGGAAGGAAGTAGTGTGCTTATAATGTTATTACTTAAATTTCGTTCACTGGTTTGGTGTATTTCGATACAGCAGAGTGAACGACACCTCAGCTGAGAGCGCAAAAGTAAAAGCAAAGCAGCCCCCGAGGTCTCCGCTTTCTACCGCATATGAACAAAGCACCGTCTATACAGATTATGGAGCGCTTTAGCATCAAAATAATCAACCATAAACCACATATAAGGTGGTATTTCGGCGTGTTTTATTGTCAAAAGAGCGATGGCACATTGTTTGCTAGCGCTCCCTCGCGTCCGGATGTGCCTGCTTTTAAAAGAACTGGGAGTGGCCTGCAGCTCAGTTTCCCGCACTGTATTTAAATCAGCTTGTTCCCTCCCTTTCTGATACTCTGTGGAAGTGACAGCACCACAATACACTGTCCAGTAGTGACAGGCATATTTCTGCTGCTCAGAAACCGTCAATTCAGTCTTTTAATAACGATAATTTGCTTTTAACCAAGGGGAAACGGCATCAACTGTGAATTATGTAATTTGCAGGAACTTTTCCTTTCAACTTGTCCACGCAGCTCTTTCAAACGCACTAATTCAGGGTGTTCAAATGCGGGCTCGATGTGGAAATTTGCCTGTATAATTATTCCTCTATTAATACATGCAACTATCAGAGAAAATCAAGTTACATTTTGTTGCAGAACCAAGAAGGAATCTACACTACTGTACTGCTTCTACTGGAAAATGCTGAAATCAAAAAATTAAAGCTGTCTACAAACCAAATCTTATTATGCAACACCAGAAAGGTGTACCCTGCAATACTATTTCTCAGGCCTGGTGGATATACTGTACTTATTTTATGTATGACACAAAAATGTTGTTTTCCCAGTGGATGCGGATGCAAATAAATACAAATGAATAGCAGGCGCATCTTGTTGATATTCAGGCTGTTGTTACTGTAAATAAAAGTGTTTTGCATCTGATTATTTTGATTTTTAGACTATAGTTACTGAGTGTTACCGAAACCACAATGGAGATCTGTATTTTAGCTTTTTAAGTTAATGTTGTTTTTTTAATATATATTTTGTAGTCATAAGTTGAAAATGTATATGGCCAAATGATCCAATAAACAAAACTATTTACCTTTGATTACTTATCCAGTAAAACAATTATGAATATTGTGGCTATAATGTTTGGGATGTTGACGCAGGGCAGCTGCAATGTGGATTCAAGTGCGCACAATGGATGGGAAGGAAACCCACCGGGTAGATTCCTTGTCCAAACTCACCAAGGTGGATGAGCTACGTCTCAAAATTATGGAGCTCTTCAAGGTGGAGCCTGAGAGGCAGAGGCTGTTTTACCGTGGCAAGCAGGTGAGACGACATGTTTACAATTTTGTCCTGAGATGTGTCTTTGATGTTATTCACAGTGGAATCTTTGAGAAGCTTTCAGACTTAAACTCATTGGGACAAAGTATTGGCATTTTAAAAAGGCAACCTCTTAACATAGTTACTAGAGGTCATTTTGTTTTGTTCCAGAGTTGTTTTAATTTGTAGTAAATTCAATCTCAGGCAACATCAAATCTTCAGAATGGGAAGGATATGGGTGATGGTTGTAGCTGATTTCAACATTTTATAAACAAAACATAAAATGCATAAGATACAAAACATGAATTAAAAAGTATGTAATGAACAGGAATTTAAATTTCTAATATGAAAATATATATTCTATATGACTGAAAAGACAAAATATGAAAGTACTGCTTTTCTCCTTTTGTAACCATGTCATATATATATATATTTTTTTTTATATCAGATGGAGGACGGACATACCATATTCGACTACAACGTGGGCCTAAATGACATAGTGCAGCTGCTTGTTAGGCAGAAGTTGCCCGCTGGTGACGTTGCCAAAAGCAAGGACAAAGAAGCTGAACTCTCTGATTCTGATTCTGGCTGTGGCTCAACCCAGAGTGAGTCTGACAAGAGCTCAACTCACGGTGAGGTCGAGGGTCAGACCGCTGGCACCTCTGCCCAAATAAACACCCAAGAGCTCATTGACCCAGGGTTTGGATTTTTTAAGGTATGTATTAAAGATGGTAATTGGGATTTAATTATTTATTTAGTGGTTATAGGTTGTGGGGATAGAGGACATCAAACATTTCTGTTAAGGATGGGTGGTTGACAGCTGTAATGTACGACCTGGAGCTAGAGCACATTCTTTACCATTCCTCATACACGCTCAATGGTTCCTCAATGATCCGACATAAGTTACTGCCAGCATCCTAAAACATTTCTTGTTCTTTTTATTTAAGGTGATTATTGGTACTGAGGCTTGTATTGTATACAAGTTAAAGTTGGGCCGCATATTTCTTTCTGAGAGAATAGTAACTGAGCTTGACCAGAGCTTGACAGGCATTCTGTTTTTTTATATCCGACCCCGAGTTAATGTAAGCCGAAGCACTGAGTTTGTGTTACCTTGTCACACAATTGTTGTTACCATCGTTATAGCCTACGTGTTGTGTTCATGTGCTGTCATATAAATAACAAACCCCAGCACTGAACAGGAAGTAGCCCAACACAGACAGTAGGTCCATCATTTTTATTTAATTTTTACACTATATTTTCACTAAAAAGAACTTGAAGCACCATGTCAAATAGGCTAGCCCAGCCGACGTGACCGAACCCGAATATTTTTGTCCAAACCCATTCTCAGGTCGGGTATCCACCCTCTAATACAAGTTATGTGGAGCTGCATACCTGTCAGTTAAACTATGCATGCAAGTTATATTTCTGTATGAGCGCAATAATATTTGCGAGACAGAACTTGGAGTCTGGTAGCCTGGTAATTGTGCAGACTCGGTGTGAAAGGATTTTATTGTCCACCTTCACTCCCCACCAACAGGTTTGCGATGGTGGTTTGTAAGATGAACACTTAATGTGAATGTATAAATGTAGGCGGTGTGGATAAAGTAGGGGTGTAGTGGCTTGAAAGTGTTGGAGTGCTCAGTTTCTTTACCCACCTTTCAAAATGTGAAGATATGTAATTTTACCCAATGTTTTGAAATCCTGTGTATATAATGATGGATGCCTGACAAGACTTGAAGTATTTTAGACCAGCATTTTTGCAATAAGCACAAATTAATTTTTGGAACATTCAATGAATATTTATGAAATATGGGCTGTAAATATGTAGGAGTAGTTGTGGTTTCTCACATCCAGTGACTAATTAGGCTGAAAATGTTGTTTTTTTATGTCTGAAGATCAATGAGTTGGTGGACGCAAGAGACTTGAACATGGGGGCGTGGTTTGAGGGCCAGATCGTGAATGTTACTAAGACGACAAAGACTCCTAAAGAGGAGGCAGCTGAGGCAGAGCCAGCAGAGGAGGAGATACTGTACCACGTGAAATATGAAGAGTAAGACTCCCTTTTTTTCTCTTTTACTCAAAGTGGAGACTTTTATTGTTTATCATTCAACATCATTTTTTATCATTAAACATCATTTAATGTGAATACTGGGCTTCCATAGGAACGATCACCCAACATTTGGCACATTTTACCATTTTCAACCAATCAATCACCTGCAACTTACAACTTTGATTTGGTTGTTGGAAGTTGCAGCAGCAGAAACAAATTGGTTTGAACAGAGAAAAGATTGAAGACTAGAAGTACACAACTGAATAACTGATATAACAAGCAATAAAATTACTTGCCCAAATACTATGATTGATATAATACATTGTTAGGTGGAAAAAGGCTCCCGTTATCTTCACACTCAAAGCTGCTGGAGCCTCTGGGAGTGCTGCTTTAACTGTTTCCAGGAAGTAGACTTGTGTTTTTAACATGAAGATATAATGGCCTGACTAAACTGCTCCAGAGGACATTCCGGTTACGAATGACGGCTGAACAGTCGGGGTCAAGCCCAAACATTGTTCCCTAAGATATTAATCTTGCCAGGAGAGGTCAGGACACTGTACAATGATTCAGTTTTCTCTCGCACAAATATTGTGTCAAGACATTTCTGGAGAGGAGCTTATCAGATTAATAGTCCTCCTTAGACTTGAATGGCTTTTAGACGAAGAAACGAGGCATTGGCTTGTCACTAAAATTTTCACTATGGGATGGGGAAAACTGACATTCAACTAAACTTTGCATGGGTTTGCAGCTCTAACATTCGAAGCATTTCCATGATATCTCTGGCATATCTGATATCTGTGATATCTCTATCTTTGCCTTTCCTGCAAGACACTCTTGTGTTAGGTTTTGAGCTTGCAAGTCTGTTGGAGAAACATTAATCCGAGTGGTGGTGTTTAAAACTGCTACACCAGAAGTTGGTCCTCACCATTCAAACATACCTGTATAAACTTGGCTTCACTCTCCCGGGCAGCACTGGTGGTGTGTGACTCGTCTCTGAACTGCATACTGATGTGGTGTAATATTTACTATCACAGCTACCCAGAGAACGGAGTGATTCAGCTGCTGGTCAAGGATGTTCGTCCGAGGGCCCGTACTGTGTACCAGTGGCACCAGCTGGAGCCTGGTATGGTCGTCATGGTCAACTACAACCCAGACGACCCCAAGGAGCGTGGCTACTGGTACGATGCTGAGATCCAGAGGAAAAGGGAGAGCCGCACCCTGCGTGAGATTTACGCCAAGATTATCCTTGGGTAAGGAGACTGTTGTATGTAAAGTTGGCATATAACACAAAAGAAAATGTCTGCTCAACCAGTCTTGGTGGCATATGAGCATCACACTGAGGTCCCATTTTATCTATATCTCAAAGTTTGTTGGCTTTCTGGATACCACAGTGGCAGGTGGGCAGAAGTTAATTTCCTGTTGTGGTATCCAGGCAGATGGCAGAATATGTTTTGTACTGGTAACATTTTAAGAAGTTGGGAAATAAACCATAGTCATTTTATATGTGGGTTTGGATGTCATTTACACCCAGAGGAAAAGGTACAACTGTTTTTTTTTTGTTTGTTTTGTTTTTGTTTTTTGATGATGGGATTAAAAAGTGTATATAGTGTTTCACATTTCTGCATTTCTGTCTGCAGTTTTCCATCATCCGTGCTAACCTTCATGTTTTTTCTGTTCCAAAATGTTCCAAGTGATTCAAAATTAATATAAGAGAATGTGCTATTATGTTGCTACTGTGCAGGACACTTTTAACAGTTTGTTTCTTTGTGTGCAGTGATGCGGGTGACTCTCTTAATGACTGCCGGATCATGTTCCTGACTGAAATCTACAAAATCGAGGAGCCTGGTTCTCTAAGTGATGCCCCAGCTGGATCTGAGAGTCCACTTAAAAGTAGGATTGTTAAGAAAAAAAAATATTTTTCCATACTTAAGTAGTTTAATTTGTCAAGAGATTCAGACCAAATGGTGGACAATTATCAAACTGCACGTTGGCATGGCATGTATTTTAATTCTGAATCTTGTTGATTTTTATGCTTGATCTTAATTAGTAAATCTGAAGCCAGTTGAAAAACTCTATATAACGAAATTAAATATTTAACAGAATATAATGAAATGTCTATATTCTCCAGGATCAAATGGACCCGAGTGCAAGCATTGCAAGGACAATCCCAATAAAAACTGTCGCTGGTGTAACTGCCACATCTGTGGTATCAAGCAGGATCCTGACAAACAGCTGCTGTGTGACGAATGTGACATGGCCTATCACACATACTGCCTGAACCCCCCACTCACCTCCATCCCTGAGGATGAAGACTGGTCAGTAAAATCAGATGTTCAGCTACAGAGGTTGAAGCAGGAAATGTCACAATTGTTTGTCTGAATAAAAACACTGAACATTAGTCATTTTTTTTTTTTTTTTTAAATTTAGAAATCAACACTCAATCATCCAAATTCACACTTTTTGTGACATGGGGTCACCTTTTCAAAGATCCTTGAGCTTCACTCTATATGTCTTGCTGCTACAGGTATTGCCCAGGTTGCCGTAATGACGCCAGTGAGGTTGTGCTGGCTGGAGAGAAGCTGAAAGAGAGCAAAAAGAAAGCTAAGATGGCTTCCGCCAGCTCGTCCAGCCAGAGGGACTGGGGCAAGGTGAGTGCTGACAGTGCTAGACAGGAATCTTATACAGGTGTCCAAAGGTATTTTTAGGTATTTAAAATGCACAAATAGGACACTAACCAATATCATTATATATCACATATTTAAAGAATAATGAAAATACTATTATATTTTTGTTTTTATATCATTAGTATTGTTGAAATCATTCATATTTTGTACAAATCATTTTGTGCAAGATAATTGTACTTTTTTTTTTTTTTTCACCTTTACACTAGTTACTGCATATGTGGTTTGAGGAATAAACCTACAGCTTACATTTTCATTTGTTCTGTAGACTACTAGACTATACTATAGTTGGTGTTAACTCCACAAAAGTCTTCAGACACAAACAATTTACGACTCCTACCTCTCCAGGGAATGGCCTGTGTTGGTCGAACCAAGCAGTGCACCATCGTCCCGTCCAACCACTACGGCCCAATCCCCGGCATCCCTGTTGGCTCCCTGTGGAAGTTCAGAGTTCAGGTCAGTGCATGTAACAATTTTTAGCAAATATTTCTTCAACAAAATTAGTTAAATTCCCCAAAGTTCTTGCCTTCAGTTTAAGGATCACTTGGATCTTAGTGTTTATTCTTGATTTGTAGAGTGCATTAAATCACTGGGTGACTGTGACAAACCGTAAAACACATGCAACTATGACTTTGCAACTATGAGGTTGCAACTATGAAGTTGCTTTTATGGATTTCTGAGAAGTCTGACTTGGAAAGATTTTGTTACATCCCCAACAAAGTTGTTTTGTGTTCTTTTTTTTGTTCCCAGTGTCTTGCCAGAATGTTTCAATTCTTTGTTTTGTTTTTTTTAGGTCAGTGAATCTGGCGTCCACAGGCCACATGTAGCTGGGATTCATGGCAGGAGCAATGATGGCGCTTACTCTCTGGTCTTGGCAGGAGGCTATGAGGATGATGTGGTATGCTGAACACTGCTTAATGCCAATTTTCAGGGGAATCTGAATTAGAAACAATGTACTTTTTTTTTTCTCCTTTTTAGTAAAAGGGCTTAAGTAATTATGTTTTAATCTTATCAAAGTACTGTAGGTGTCACATTTGTCAAAAGGTCGTGTTTTGGTTTGAAACCCGTTTCTGTTTGTGTAACCAAACCTTTGTAGTTTTAATGTCATACTGCTGTGTGTTAATGCGTTTTTCCATTGTAGGATGATGGAAATGAGTTTACTTACACTGGCTCTGGAGGGCGAGATCTGTCTGGAAACAAGAGGACTGCTGAACAATCATGTGACCAGACACTTACCCACATGAACCGGTATGACACTCGGGGATTAACACTATTACAACTGCCTTCAAACAATGTGATCTCTAGCAGTTTTTGTTTCATTTATTTTGCATATCTGAATAGTTTGCTCTGGTTCCCAACAGTGCGCTGGCTCTCAACTGCAATGTCCCTGTCAATGATAAAAATGGAGCAGAGGCCAAGAACTGGAAGGAGGGCAAACCAGTTAGGGTTGTGCGCAACTGTAAGGGTCGTAAGCACAGTAAATACTCCCCTGAAGAAGGAAACAGATATGATGGGATATATAAGGTAAGAGGGACATGGGGCAGGTTTATGTGGAGTCAAAACTAATTATATTGATAAACTGTAAAGCTCTGGTGAAGCTAATCAATTTTGATTTGCTGGTAAGCCAACAACTAGCTCTAGTTTGATCAACATGTTTGATTAATGATCTTGTAACTTGGAGCATAGTTTTAGGGCATTTTCAAACCACGTGGTGTTTAGTCTGGTTGAGTAGCAAAACAACCAAACAGTGATCCTTTGAGGATCCAAACCAATGGGTTTACCAACTCATAAACTGATTCAGACCAGAGCAAACAAATGATAGGCTTGAAAACCCACTTTGACTTTGTTCCAGGTGGTGAAGTACTGGCCAGCCAAAGGTAAATCTGGCTTCTTGGTTTGGCGGTATCTGCTGAAGCGGGATGATGATGAGCCGGCACCATGGACCAGAGATGGCAAGGAGCGCATCAAGAAGCTTGGTCTCGTTATGCAGGTAGAGATGACCTTTCAGACTACATAAAGGCACTTTATACCAAAGGGGTTTTTAAAAAAAATGTTTTGTATATTAAACCTCCCAGTACATTGGTCTTTAGGGCTGTTAGGATGTAATTTGATGAGTTTCACAATACAGGGTTGAGTTTAATACTCAATTTTGACTAAAAGTGAGAACTCCCGCACGCTCTCGCTTCTATTGCTGGTATATTTTGTGAGAGTGTGCGGGAGTTTTCACTTTTATTCAAGTTGTGCTTCCTCTGACGCACATTCAGATGTGCAGTCTTTTTTTTCCTTTTTATGAACACAATTTTGACTATGAAAGAAAAACTGAGCAGAGAATTCTCTATTTATTCCTTAGTCATAAAATGTGCAAAACCAATTAGTTTTACTGTTTACTTTTTCATAATTTCTCTTAGATTTTGGTGTAAAATGCAAAGACTGTTAATGAACAAAAATTTCAAGATGATGGCATGCTTTGTCAAAATTACACAAAACTGTAATTAAATGGACTCAATCTTGTTGTTGTAGTATCCTGCAGGCTATCAGAAAGAGAAAGAGAACAAAAATGAAGTGGAGGAGGAGGCAGCGACACCCAGCAAAGCAAAGAGGAAGAGAAAATCTCAGGGCAGCGGTAAGTTCACTTTGTGTATGTGGGTGGTTTTTTTTGTTGTTTTTTTTTTAAACATTTTCCTAGTATTTTGCATGCGTTTAAAGACTGCTGCAAATGCATGCATTAAGCTTGTTGTGGGGACCGTATCACTGTTGGCATACAGAAAGTTATATTAACGGTGATGGTGATCATTATATCAGGTAGCAGTCAGCGGGCAAATCTGCAGCAGTGGGTGTCAAGCCACTGATGTATTATTGTGGCTAAAAACAGCTGTATGGAAACTTTGACATGGTCAACTGATACAAGATACATAAAACAAAGTGTTATTTATCAGAGAATCACTTAACATGGAGGTTAATCTCCTCAACTGTTACATTATTTGAACATCATTAGTTGCTCACTTTCAGCTGCTCAATACAGGAAGTGCACCTCCATGTTTTCAGCACATCTGTGAGATTTGTAAGCAGGTGTGGCTCGGCTAACAGAAAGTTATGTTTCGAGGACTCTGAGCAAGCCAGACCTCAAACTGTCTTCGTGCACCTGTGATAACCTGCCTTCAAAACAGAATTTATGAAAAACAGAATATAAATGTGTGCCTAATTCAGATTCATTAAAAACTTTCTGAAATGGGAATTGCTGGACATAAAAACAGGGTCACAGGCAAGAGCGGTTTCAGAAACCCAATTTTATAATATTAGAAATATCAATTTTGGCTTGGGCAGTATTTATTTTTTCATACTTCCTGAAATTTCACTGTGGTAAACAGTATATGACGGTATTTGTGTTATTTTAAAAAAAAAAAAAAAAAAAGCTGAGCTGCTGGTGATAGAAGTCATTGTAGCATGTATGACATCATCTAGCCTACAATGCTGTGTGTCCAATATGCAATTAGCCTGCTTAAACAAGTCTTGCTGGGTTTAAATGCTTATGGTCCATAGAATAATGAATAGATAGGAAATAAGCAGCCTTCTAGATTTCTGGCTGGAGGACCTGATGACACTTGTTGCTGTGGCGGATACTGACACATATAAAATCATGTGGCTAATAAACTGCTTTTGTAGTTGGAAGAAGTCATCTCAAGATCAAGTTATATGTGGCAATACTTTCATGATTCCATACCACTCGCAGTCGCCATCTTTCTCAGCTCAGCTGCCCGTTCCACCAGTGGAGACTGACCTCTGGTGGGGCATGCTGTGCACAACAATACATCATCTCTGTATCAGTTTAATAGAAAGAGGAGTGTCTGTATTTTTGACTGTATTGAAAATCGTACCTTCGGGGATTTCCCGTAATACCTTGATACCAGGTCTATTATAAACCCCTTGTGTGGTACCATCAGCAGCCAAAAAAATCACAATATAATGATGGCATGCTAATCTTGAAATGTTAAAAAAAAAAAAAAAAAAAAAAAAAAATTTAAAAATCATAACGCTTGCTTGTTACAGCAAACAACTAACTGATCATCAGAATTGGGTCTGGGCGATTAAAATCTATGTACTGGTGATAGACACAATAAGAAAATTGTTCGATAGTTTCACTTTAAATGCAAACCGCCATAAATAGCTTATCATATTCCTTGATAATGGAGCGTGCTACGAGTGACATGCAAACAGCCAATCATGTAACAGGTGTGCTGTTTGGTTCCACCATCGACATGCAACACAACAACAGAAACCGCGTGGAGTGAGAAACTTTTAAAAAGGGACAAAGTGGTTAAATTCAAAATAGTGGATAAATTCAACCTTTGTTCTCTTGGTCTTTATTTAAAATATTTATTGCCTGACATGAAACATTTTATTGTAATACATTTTTCAGCTATATCACCCAGCCCTAATCAGAATTTATAGTCAATACATTGTCAGTCAACTAATCAATGAATCAAGTTCTTGTATCATCACAGGTCTTCAGCAGTGCTGTAACTAACGATTATTTTAATTACCATTTTTAATCTGCTGATTGTTTTCTTATATTACCCGCTTGGACTATAAAATGTCCAAAGATGGTGAAAAATACCCATCACAAGTGTATTCAGAAGCCCAATGTGTTATCGATGTGTTTTTTCTGACAAACATTCAGAACCCTAAAGACATTGAGTTTAGAGTTAGTTTTTTTTGTGTGTGTGTGTGTGTGTAGACATCCTAACAGAATCTGCTAGCCTTGTATGACATTATTATTATTTTAAAACTTGTTTCTTTCCTGTCAGAATCCACCAAGACCTCACCAGCCAAGACTCCTAAGAAAGTCAAGGTAGAGGTGTACAAGCTTACCCAGGAGCAGAAAGCGCTCATCAAGGGCGATAAGCCAAACAAGAAGCTGTGGGACGAAGCCATGGAGTCACTGTCACTTGGACCGGTGAGAACGATTGTTTGGTCAGCAGTGTTTCCATAAGCTTAGTCTTACGTTTGAGGAAACTGTGGACATGTTTGTCTTGTATGCGGGTGAAAGCAATGAAACTTGACATTTTTAATCAACACATAAAATGACAATGCTCAAGGTGGAGGGTTTGAGGCAATAATTTGTGAAATAACTAAATTATTATTGGATTGGTATGCTGGGCTTTTATTGAGGGTTTAATCAAAAAAAAACATGCATCATATTGGTGTGATTTCAAGTGAAAAAGCCAAATATGTCAAGCCCATTATACCACGCAAATTAAGAAATACCATATATTGTCTGCATGGTATCGTCTAAGCAGTAACTCTTGTGTATGATGTATTAGTTTACTAAAGGTAGTTAATATGAATGAAAGGCTGGATGGTCTGAAACTAAAGACTGAGTGGAGGCGGCAGTGCTGGATGTGGCTGCCATTTGAAGCCACAGTCTGAACTAGTTGTCTCCAGATTAGGTATTTTTTGAGGAGTAATAGATAAGCTGGTAGGTGTACATTCTTGCAAATACATCATAAATCATAGACTTATGGAATAACAAAAGGCTTATGAAAGTGTCTCTCAGCACAAAAACAAAACGGCCACGGAGAACTGCTCTCAAGCTCTTGCTGACAATCAAGTGACACAACATTGTACGGTCCTTTCACTCATTTTAATGTTTTTGTTGTTGCAGAAATTCTTGAACAAAGTTGAAGAAGTTTTCCTCTGCATTTGCTGCCAAGAGGTGGTCTATCAGCCCATCACCACAGAGTGCCAACACAATGTCTGCAGGGTAAGAAACTATTACTTCAAATTTAGGACACTGTGGTTGACTATGCGGTAAATGATAAACTCAATGCATACACTACTGCTGCAATACACTGCACTTAAATAGGTCAGTCTATAAAGTCTGTAAATACATTTATATCTTGAAAATGCAGGGAACTCAAAGCTGCTGTTTTGTTTTTGTTTTTTTTCTTCCAGGAATGCCTTCAGCGGTCCTTCAAAGCAGAGGTGTATTCCTGCCCGGCCTGCAGACACGACCTGGGCAAAAACTACTCCATGACCGTCAACAAATCCCTGCAGGACATTCTAAATCAGTTTTTCCCAGGGTACAGCAATGGGCGATGATCATTGGTTCTGCCTACTCTGGAGGAAACGTGATGTAAACTGTAAGGGGAATTTTCAATAGAGGCAATAAAGAATCAGTTTCTCTTAATATATTTTTTATGATTATAAAACTACAGTTTTTGTGAACTTCAGTGCTACCATTTTTCACCTTGGATCTGCCATGATGTGTAGTTAATGATAAATTGAAAATTCCTTCGTAACTGCCTGTACCATTACTCCATTTTTGTTCCATTAACTAATGCTAATATTATCCATGACGTAAAAATTTGTTTACCTAACTAAATCCCTCCATGTTAAAAGCTAGCACTCCTTAAGAGAACGTTCAGTCAAAAGTGGTTAAGCTGTTTGCCCAGTTTGTTTGAAGAGGTGATTATCTTGTACAAAGCTATTAGAATCTGGATCTTTTATCTGATCTACCGTTAGTTTGGCTGTGGTTGATCATCATTTTGGTGCAGTTTTTTTTTTTTTTTTTTTTTTTTAAATCTGATTATGCAGTCAGGATTTTAAATGGAGTCAGCATTCACAGCTGACCTGGATTCTCTGTTACCAGTCTGTACTCAGTATTTTTACTTGGCTACATTTTTAATCTCCCACTTGATCAGTTTGTCTGTGTTTACAAACACAGTGCAGCTTGATTTGCTGTTCAGAAATCAATGTGGTTCTGACAGACAAATGTCACACATTCTGTTTGTTCTGGCATGATCAGATGTTCGAAATTGCACCAACGTGACAAGTGAACAAAGCCCTTTTTTAAGAAATGAGGCCTTCTGAATCTAAAGCTGCTCCATAAAATGTAGATGCGACCAAACATCCAAACACAGCTGAATCAGTTGTTGAACAAGTTTTGTTTTTTTCCCACTTCTGCTGTCTTAGAGGAAGTGTCTAGTTGGAGAACGGTGTCATCAAACTCGAGGTGGATTTTCTAACGTGTATTGGTTCTTAAGATTTTTTTTTTTTTTTTCACAGTAATTTTATATTCGTGTATGAAGTTTCATGAAAGTTTAAACGTTCCCATGAATTTGAGAGTCTTGAAAGCCAAACATACTAGATTTTTAAGACGATTTTATTCTGTGGCGTAAATTTGGATTTCCCCTGTTTTGAAAATGTTAATTTCAATAGAGTCCAAAGAAACAAAAGTGCTTAACCAAGAGTGTAATGTAGAACTCCCCTCTATCTAGCTCTTTAGAAGATGTCCCTGACACGCAAACCTATTTGAGTCTAGAAACTTTATTTGTATTTTTTTGCTAAAATTAAAAATTTTACTTTTTCATCTTTTTTTTATAATCTATTACTGCCATCTGGGGAGGGGGGGTGTCCAGTCAGATTTTTGTCTCCTGTGGTCACTTGTAATACCTGACCTCATTTTAAAACCAGCGAATGCTTGCATTAAGGAAGTGTTGAAATGTTTAGGAAATCCCACACACTGCTCTTGAAATTGGATATTGAATCAACTAAATTATCCGAATCTGTTAATTACTACCTTTTTGTTGTCGCCTTTTGAAATTTGCTGTTGAATTTCAACAGCAGTGTGCGACAGTGTCCTTCACACGACAGCATTGAGTTTGATCAAGAGGCAAAGATTTGCGTAGACTGGGAAATGTATATTTTCTGAAATTGTATAATTTTTAGTCCATTTTAGTTTTGATATGTAGTTTTAGAATTGCTTGCACATGTTTAGTGCAAAAATGTGTTAATACATTTTCAGTGTTATTCAATAAAAGAGTGAAAAATTGGTTTTCTGTTTTTATTTGGTTTATTTTGGCCATTAACTGGCAGCAATGCATATTGAGTTTCCTCAAATGTCTTAAAGGTTTTAACCACTAGTGTTACATAGAAGAACTGATTACTTTTAGTTCTGTCAAGAATATACTGTAGATGTCAGTTTTAAAGGACAGGTTCACAATTTTTCAAGTCTGTCTTAAAACGGTCAGGTGTCCATATCAATACTGAAAGAGGTTTTCCTCGCTGTGGATTGTGGCCCCGATAACTTACATTGTAAGTGCATTATGAAGGGATCTTCTAATGGTCAGTATGAACAGGAAGAATGATTACAGCAAGAAAAAAGTCAGTGTTCATTTGGGCACCTGGCTGTTTTAAGACAGACTTGAAAAAATTGTGAACCCGTCCTTTACGCAATGAACTGACGGCTTTTAGTTCTGTCTAAAACACGGATGTCAAGAGTGCAGAGCTGATTTCTTTCAAAGGTAGAAAGTCACTCACAAACACAAAGGTGTTAGAGAAAAGTGGTTAGGGGACTTGCAGTACTATAACATGTTAAGGGTTTTGGAAAAACTCTTGAACTCATTCGATGAACATGAAGATGCACGAAAAAATGTGTCAATTTGCACTGAAGGCAGTTTTATTTTTCTCATTGTCTACATAGAGCAACAGCCTTTAGCAAACCCAGCGGCGATATATTTTCCTAGGATGGCGAAGTCGTGACCCGCACTACTCTGCCTCTGATTGGCTACATTGATATTCTTATCCTAACCCTAACCAATCTCACTCCTTATCATAAACCTAACCAACTCAAGCAACGAATAAAACGAGTACTAGCCAGTCAGAGGCAGAGTAGGTCATGACCTCACCATCCTAGGAAAAAAATTGGCAACCCGGCGATGTCTACGTGCGTGGCGTGCACATCGTTAAGTACGAGTATTAAGGACCTCAGTAGTAGTGAGCGTCTGTGTTCATTGGCTGAGTTGTCTGTCAATAACCGAATAAACCAATGATCTCGTCAGTTTTGTGACAAGAGTATTCTATCAATCACGTCATCCAACCAATCGCTAAGCGTAGCTACAGAGGTGGGCGTAATCTTAAATAGCCCCAGCTAGCTAATGCTAGAAGAAAATCGATCCAGGGAATTTTTACAAAACGAAACCAGATCGATTGATTAAAACAGGGAGAGGGCGATAAAACTGCTGCAGGAGGTAATATTTCCCAAACGGGATTCTCTTTTTATTCAATTGCTAAGACTGTATTCTCGTTTAATCGTGATGTGTGATGTCTGTCGTCGCGGTGTTTTGTTTTTTCTAAATGCAGATATGGAAGTAGCTAGCCAGAAGCTAGCCAGTGTTAGCTAATAATACATTAACGGTAGGACACGGTGAAGTGTAGCTCGGTTTTAATAGAATAGTTGGTTTTGCGTGTGTGGACGAATACATCTTATGTAGAATGCACTGAATATGTTTGTGAATTCCACATTTGAATCATTTTGAAGCGCTACAGCTTCTTGTCCGCTGTCATTTTGGATTGAAAGCTAGTAGTTCATGTTAGTTGTGCAGAGGCATCGTCGCCTTTAGCAACAGCAGCCTGTAGAAACGGCTCCTCGTTTTTACTCTCACCAAGCCAGAGACATGGATCAACTACCAAGAGGGACAAATGCAGTTAGTTCAAGGGTCTAAGCATCTTTACCACATGCTACAGTGTTGAAACTAGGCCCAGATGGAGTTAAAGGGTCGGTGTAGGCCCCTTTTTGTTGTGGTTAGACAGCTGGGGGTCATGTGGCCTTCAGTCCACTGAATAGGTCAGCCCCCGACTACAGAGAGGATCCCTGCTCATTAGTTATATGTTTAGATGAGAACCACGTTTGACAAAAAAGTGACTATTACAAAAAGTGAAAGTGCATTGTAAGTCGTTCTCATTCACTGACCAGGAAACAACATTGTGTTTGAGGTGAATGTTGTATATGTTAAAAATTATACCTAGCGTTAAATCCTCTGTTTTAATTCAGATGCCTGAAACCTGGCTATGTAGTTATACACTCACGGCATGTTTCCTGCACTACAGGTTATTTGCGCTTGATGCAAATAACTTGTTGGGTTGCTACCTCCATTTGCCTTGCCTTGTAGTAGGAGGAACTTGTTACAAATAAGAAACCTCAATATCCACAGCTAGTACTGTTTTTGATGTGCGTGGCAGACGTGTGAAGTTGTGTACAAAAAGCTGCATGCAGAGTATATTTAGAGATGTAGTGATGTTTCTTCTTGATGTCTAATTCACTCTAATCTTAATTGAATCTAATTTGTAAAAGTGAAAATGCAGATAGAAAATGGTTCCATCCTTTCTGTCATGTCACTCCTAAAGCTGATATCTGTTTTAATCACTAAATGGTGGAGTGTGATAAAACATTAACGGTGGCTTATTTTATTGCAGTTGGGGCAAATGTCCACTCTGCCATTGAGAAAATGTTGATTGACTTTGTTTGGGTGGTTGACAGTGCCACTATAATGTAAGTTCAAAGTTTGAACCTGTTTGTTTGAAGATTTGGGGGGGGGGGGGGGGGGGGGGTATGCAGTGCACCATGATTTTCTCTTGAATGATTCAGCATCAACACTAGAGCCTGACCAATACTAGATTTTTGGGCCAATACCTATAGTAGGGAGTAAAAAAAAAATCAGATGTTATATATATATATATATATATATATATAACAACATATGTGCCGATAGCGATATATCTGGGATTGGCCAATATCGGCTGACCGATATATGGGTTGGGTTTTAATCAACACTCAAAACTAAATCCAAATCAAAGGGCTGCTGTGCAGCTGAACAGCAGACTACTCACGTTTTTCTGGCCAGCTACTTTATATTGTTGTGAAGTTGCAATTTGTGGGAGCAGATTGAGGCAAGGCTAGAAGTAAAAAGCTTGACTGAATGTGAAGAACATGACGTTAATCAGTGTGACCTACCAAAATACACAACTCAATTCTCCCTGCTGACAAAAAACTTTGCTCCTTGCACCTTGAAGAAAGTTAAAACTATGGATATGCTCTGATTCTGCTAAGGAGTTGGGATAGATTAAGGCATAATGCATTATTGTATGTAGAGCTGGGTGATATGGTTGAAATCATTAACCAGATATTAATAAGGACACTTTCTGACATCGGTTTATATTACAATGTGAAACATTTATACAGAAGCACACATACAGTTATCTAATTGATGTTCAAATATACAATAGCATACACCAAATTATACGAGATATGATGTGTACAGCGGAGTGCAACGCTATAAATGCACTGCATTTCAAATCACATCAAACATTTCCACCCAAAGTTGATTGTGAGTTTGTATTGTATTGAATTTGTGAAAATACAGTATGCTGACTTGATCTCTGTTAGGTCTGTTTTTTTTTTTTTTTATCTCCACCTACCCCAGCCTTAATTACAGGAAAAAACACATATGGTTTTCCTCAAACCCATTGATCCTTTATAATTGAATCTCTTTCTTTTTTTTCTTAGTATTTTAAAGTGCATCTCTTAGCCATTTTCATCTGCAGTTACTTTTCCGAGTAACATTGAAATTTGCTCAAGAACTTTACCTGCGTTCTGACTGGTCTAAATTTAGTTCCTGTGCCATATTTCTTTACCTACAAAAAGTCAGTGCTCTTGTGGTAGTACTTGCTGGTGGCCTTGTAACTATCGAGGTGGAGTATGCAGTACTTAGTGTGGCCTACTGGTTAAACACTCAGGGCTGTTACAACTTGTGTACAGCTTTCATTCATGCAGTAAGCAAGCACTGGTTGCCAGTAGTATCAATATTAGGACTAGGGGTGGAAATGTCTTTTAAACAAAGGCAAGAAGTAGCCTTCCTGACTAATCTAAAAAGAGTGAGATAAAAGGGAAAGAGTCTGAGAATAACAGAGAAAATGGCAATTCTGGTGAGTGAGAGAAACAAAAAGTAGTTTATTGTGCGGTAAAGTGCTAATGCAAAATAAATAACATAAAACACTCAAAAGATTGTTGCTACTTTGTAGACAGATTACATTTCAGTCCCCCTCTCTACCTCCTAGATATCTCCTTTTGCAGCATCAATTCAAACAACACTACATACACAGTTCAGCACCTTGATCAATGTTGCTGTTGCGTTGTGTTAAAATTGTGTCACAAACAATAATATACATTTTTTTTAATTGGCTGATGGTATGCCACCCTTGTTCTAGCGGCATATGCTGATTCTAAGTGGTTTGTCAAACTCTGTTTTCAGTACCACTGTCCACAGGCAGGTACTGTGTAAAACTGCTAGCTAATGCCATAACATTATACAGGAAGATAACCACTGTCACTGAGGTGATGAATGCTATTTTCTGGTGGCTAAGCTAGCAGAGCTAACTCTATGGCTAGTGCAAGTTTAATTGTCCCAAAGTGAATATAAACCGTCTCATAATCCTAATGTTGTTTGTTTACTTTGTTATTGTCATGTGTAGTTGTTAGTGGCATAATAAAGACACCATTAAAATGTTGAGGAAATAATTATATTTATTTTGCTCCATTCAAAGAAAACTAAACTGAAAAGTATAAAGAAAGAATAAAGAAAAAATAAAGAGAACACAGAATTTGGGAAAAATTCAGTTTTGCCAAGTGATAATGCAGTTGGTTATGCAGGGTTTGGAAGCGTAGGCTATATTAACTGGTACTGAATTAATTAACTTTAACTACAGGATCAGGGATACACATAAAATTGATTTATTTTAATGTGCAATGTAAAAATGTTGCACTGCTGCTACGCATTGCCTCTGGTATTTATTTTAATTTTTTTTAAACAGTTTGTACTTGTTTTTTTTTTTTTTTTTTTTTTTTTTTTTTTTTTTATACACAGTTCTATGTAGTTTTTACCTGTTGGAGAGCTGCGTAGCTGGATGTAGAAAAAAAAATAGACCAGCAGTTGATTATAATAGGCCATGCTGCGACAGATGTGTTGTGCCCACTTCTCCACCACTGCTTTCACTGGGTCATAGTGCTGTGCAGGAGGGCCATGAACAGAGATTTGCAGGAGGCAGTTGAGTATCTCTTTGGACAGGCAGGACCTCCAGTCTGAAATGCTTCATGAAGGCATTCAGCTCAGCGGTGCCAAAGCTTACCAGATCGGTGGTGTCTTCTGGCCAGTTGGACAGGTCAAAGAGTGTGGAGGTTGCCTTCAGAATACTGTTTTTTTTTTTTTTACAAGAGGCTGAGGTGCTTCAGTTCTTGCAAGACATCCAGCATGAGGTGGATAAATAGCAGCATATTGTACTGCTTCAGGGACTGCTGCACAAGCTTTGCCCTCCCCTTCATAGCTGCACTTGCTTACCTGTCATTAAAGTCATTGGCATGGTTCTCAAAGTGTACCAAGATTGGCCTGTAGTTCCTCATCAAGGCCTGCGTGTGACATGTGCCAGCCAGCGAGTCCCTTCAGTGTTGCCTGGCCTCACAATAGAGATCTCCATCACCTTGCTGATCTCCTGAAGCTCCCATGAGGCCTTTGCAGAGCAGGTGTAGTGTGGTGTGGATGGCACGTAGCATTTGCTTGATGTCTTGCTGCAGAGGAACCCCAGTGGTTACTGTTGTTCACACCCAGCATAACGGCAGCACCATCACACCCAAAGCCAACCAGACGTTTTTTCAGGTCCTCTTTTCTCACCCCAACCTTCAACAGTCCAGCCAGAATGGCAGCCAGAATGCCCTGGCTATGGGCATGGTCCAGGGCAACAATCTGGATGAGCTGGTTCACTGGTTTGCCATTCTGGAGGTAGGTGCAGTAGATTAGCTCCCGGTCCTTCACCGATCAGTCGACTGAAGAGTCAAGACACGATAGAAAAGAACCTGGCTGATCACAAGTTTTCCGTGAAGCTCCTCAATGAAACACGAGCCGATGGCTGCGATGAACATGCAACCTGGTTGGTCATTGCTATATGTTGTGCTAAGGTCCAGGCCGTTTGTGTGATGGAGAGCCATCAGCTTGGGGAACATGGTGAAGGTGGCCTCCTCTTTGGCAATGAAGTGGGCTATGTCGAAGAGTTTCACCATCTTTTCTTTTATTGCCACATCCATTCTGTCAAAAGCTCTATGTTCACATTTTAGAGAATGTAATTAATATTTCCCTCATTAAGGATGTATTATTTCTCCACCCGCGACCCATCCGCTATTAATCAGAAGGTTAATGTTTATGACCCAACCCGCCTGATCCATGGATTAACTGTGGTGTCTGCGGGTATAACTGCAATCCACGCATCACTACTGTCCACATACAAGCTATGTTTAAGTGTTTAGGGGCTTAGTTTATAACAAAGAAAGACCACAATAATATATTGAAATTGTCTAAATGTGTGCTTTAGGTAATATACTCACTCAGGGTAGCGCCTGGCTAAAGTCAGCTGGCTAGTAGCAGGCAGCTGGACAGACTGGTTGAATCCAATGACTAATAAAAAATACATCCATACATCTTCAGACTCGGGGCTTGTTGGCTTACTCAGGTTCGATGAAGGCGATGCAGTGCCCTCTTGCTGCTCGATCTGTGTTTTGTTTATCGTTAACCAGTGCAACATATTTGCGAGGTCCTGCCAGCAAGCCGATTGTGACTGTGCGGATAGATGGACCAGTACTGCGGGAACATTTCAGGTCTCGCGCTAGTAGCCAGCCAGTGATAGTAACCACAGTAACAGCATGAGAAGACGCGCTTCGTTGTAGTCAGCGCTTGGTCCAGTTTGTCATCTGCTAAGCAAAAGTTTAAAATAAATGAATGAATAATTATAAATAAAATCCCTTTAATCCCAAAGGTGTCCCGGGGAAGATCTTTGTTCGTGCCAAACACATTTTCTTTTGTCCCTGGGACGACGGGATGCCCTTTGTCTCAAGCCCTGTAGTGTGAGCATAGACTAGGGCTGAACAATGAATCGAAATTTTATCAAAATCGCAATATGACCTACTGCCATTTTCAAATCGCAGGAGGTGCAATTTTTGTTAAAGGCAAAATGTGTAAATTAAATATTGTGCTGCAGAGTTGTCCTGGCTTATGCATCATATTCTACAGACTTGAGAAAACATCTTTATTTGATACAGATCCCCGCAAAAATCACACCATTATCATTTTAATGTTTTTCAATGAACATGAGAATAATGATGTAAACATTATTATTTTCTCTAAATCGTTCAGCCCTAGCATAGATGTGGACAAAGTTTGACCGTTAACTCTAAGCTATATGCTGGAGTTAGTGGTATGTGGCATTGGAATAGGAGTGACTTAGGCTGTGTTCAGACTGACTTGAGTCCTGCGTGAAAAAACGCAGTCCTCCTAGTCTTTTGAAACGGAGGAGTGATTGATGTGATCGTTGAAAATAATTGCTGCTGTGATGACTTTACAGAGTTGTAAAATCCTGTCTCGTGGTGTTTATAAATTGTTGTGCAGTGTTTTGGCATCTGATAAGACACATTTCATGTCTCGTTGGTACTTGAAGTGTGTTGTTTTAATGCAGGGTTATTTGGTCTGAATCCGTACTATCAGCTACTACTGATTTTTCTGTACCAGTACTTGGTTTATGTTAATTCTGGCATGTACTTTGTTAGCTTGGTCAGCATTTAAAAAGCCACCTAGGTTTTGTGGTCATGTGTCCATGTTCTCCCTTCCAGGTTTACCTGCAAACCTTAGACTCCCCAATGGCTACCGATATGCCCATGGACACGGTGCCGGCTCCTCACTCTGCCCCAGCCTCACCCCCAGACCCCACCCCAGCCTCAAATCCTGTTCTGAGCTCCAGCGCAGCCCAAGACCAGATTCCAACCCAGGAGCCAGCGATAGCTGAAACCCCCGACACAGCAGTGACCCTGGAACATGATGCTGTTCCAGATCTCACTCTGGCTCAGTCTACAGACCCAGATGTATCACAAGGCCTTATTCCAGGTTCTGAGCTGCCCCCGGCCTCTGTGCTGCCACCACTGCCGCCAGCCAGTGCTAAGAACCCCAGCTGCAAGATAATGACCTTCCGGCCCACCATGGAGGAGTTCAAAGACTTTGCCAAATACATTGTCTATATGGAGAGTCAAGGAGCTCACCGTGCTGGCCTGGCTAAGGTGAGGGCAACACATACATATACACACACTCTCACATATACACTCACATTTTTGGTTCAGTCCTTTTCAGCTCTGTAACTGTAGCTCATTGTTGCATGTTCATTCCCATTAGCAGCTATGTCCATTCCTACCTAACCTTGCATAGCCGAGCCTCTCTAAAATGATTATTAATGTCTAAAACTATCAGAAATATTGACATTTGCCTATTTTAAGCCTCTAAAGCACAAAGTGGGGTCTTAAAATTCCATATTTTGTTTCATTAACAGCCAGAAAACCCAAAATATATAAATATATAAGTATTCTATTTATAATGATGATAATTAAAATCAAGATGATTCAGACATTTTAGAAATTGTACTTTATGCTATAAAATTCTTATAAATTAATATTCAATAATAATATACAATAATTGATTAATAAATCAATAGTATCTGATTATCTGAGTGGCAAACTGTATATAGTGGAATTAAATAGAATTTGAATGTCCTGCCAGATTTGTACCAGAGTTGTACCAGCCCTAAATAAAGTATAAGACTTGTATGAGCTTTTAATATATTCTTGCAGAGTGTGAAGTATTTAGTTGCATGTGGCTGCAGGTCATTGTATAATTCTCATTTTGAATTCTGCTCAATTGCTGTAAATGCTAATAATTTGTCTCCTTCACTAGGTGATTCCCCCAGAAGGCTGGAAGCCCCGCAAGTCCTATGACACCATTGAGGACATGGTGATTCCAGCGCCCATCATGCAGGTGGTGACTGGTCAGTCAGGTTTGTTCACCCAGTACAACATCCAGAAGAAGTCCATGACTGTGAGCGAGTACCGCAAGCTGGCCAACAGCAAAAAGTAAGTTTATGTTCGTAGACATTGTCATGTGTTTACTCATTGGTTTACCAATAAGCCTTTAAAATTGAAAATAATATAACTGTTTTCCCTGCATAGATATGTTTTGCATTTTTATCACTTATCCAAACACTTCAGTTAGTGGTTTAAGCCTACGTCTATAACCGTTTCATTTGTGTTTATGGTTTGCATGAAACTACCCCCACAAGAACAAACAGGAATTGAAACAGTGTCTTTTCTGCTCTCTAGTGGTTAGAAAAGTGAAGTTCAATGAGGACAATAATAAAAACACTATTTTTTTTTTGTAGGATTTTGTGTAGGAATGGGCATGTAAAATACTACCACCAATAATAATAATAAAATAATATCTGTTCCCTTATTAGAAGTTTCCAAGCTAGTTGTTTTAGTGTTAAAATGTTGGTATGAATAAGTTGTACTGTAGCACAACAGCAAATAGCACCTGTTGTAAACATTTATCTCTTATGCGCCTCCCATGGGTCCTGTTTCCTGTTTGTACACCTAGCTACATGCTAATTGAAAACTAGACATATAGTTGAATTGCTCATAAAGCTGGATGCTTGCCAACATAAGGGTTGGAATCAAGTCTTCTTGTTCCAGGGCTGTCTCCCTACTCACTGCTTACAATATGACTGGTCCTGTTGTGTTTTCAGGTACTGCACACCCCGCCACAAAGACTTTGATGATCTAGAGAGGAAGTACTGGAAGAACCTGACATTTGTGTCACCCATTTATGGTGCTGATGTCAGTGGATCCATTTATGACGAGGTAAGGGGTTAAGTATTGCATATTCCCAAAGAAGTGTGTGTATTAAAGGTCGGTGGTTAAAGCTGAATTGCCTGTCCTGCTTAGTTTGCTAGATATTGTTATCTGGGTTATTAATCACAATGTTTACTCAGTGATTTGTCGACAGAATAATGCACAGTACTTTTGGCGTTGTATTTCAACATTTTCAATAACAACAGACCATCTAAAGGACATTTTACAAAATTCTACAGATTTAATGTACATCCACTATAGGGATTCCCAGTTTAAATTTACTCATGAATGGGTAATTGTTAATTGTAACATTTTACAATAGGAGATTGTGCCCTTACTATAAGAAAGCTATTTTAAAGATTCTTATTGTGTTTTTGCACCAATACATGTAATTTCAATACCCTGATCAGTGCATAAGGGATGATGGTGACCAGGTAAATGATCAGAGCGCTGCCAGATGCATCTTTTTGACTACAGCACCATCTGGTGGTGTAGAATTTTAAGACCACTTTGAAATCTGCAGTTCCTATCTATTTAATAATCATAAAAATACACGTTATCCCCGATCAGGACATTCAAGAGTGGAACATTGGCCATCTCAACACGCTGCTGGATATGGTGGAGCAGGAATGTGGCATTGTCATAGAAGGTGTCAACACTCCCTACCTGTACTTTGGCATGTGGAAGACCACGTTTGCCTGGCACACTGAAGACATGGACCTCTACAGCATCAACTACCTGCACTTTGGACAGCCCAAGTCTTGGTCAGTCACAGTTTTTTTTTTTCTTTAATTTGAACCCTTTATTTGGTTTTAAAACTTGTGCTTGGTGCACAGTTGAAGTGTACAACTAATTAAGTATATGCTCCTAGTGAAATAACAAGGGTGGAAGCTATAGGTGGCAGCAGTAGAATTCTTCTTTCAGATCATGCTGTACAAGGCTGTGAATCTTATATGTGCTCTGATCAGGCTGGTTAGGACTGTTTCTGATCACTGATTGGATTGGATTACTGATCATGATTGACTGATATAATAATGATTAACAACTGGTTCCTGTTTTTAAACCTTTTTGACTGAAATCCCTTCAATAAGAGGCCCTGCAAAAAACACCACTTTGCCTTATATCCACATGATAAATTTAAGAAGATGAATTCCTTCATACTACTAGTTAATCACCTCAAATGTGATTTCATGCCCCTTGTACCATTACAGTCAGCAGCTGCATACTTCTTCCCTTCTTAAATTTTTGATCGGTCATCCTCCAGTGCATGCCTCTTTAAGTAATCACAAAGCAGCGTGAAAGAAACAGGAGACAACATTGCAGTTGCCCTTGATATTAATTCATGTGGGCGTAAAGACAGTAACGCAGCAGAGGGCTTTGTTGCAGTCCAACCAGTTTTGTGAGTTTTGCAACCGCACAACTGGATAAGAAGCTGTGCCTGATTACATCTGAAGTCCTAGGGTGCTTAACAGCACCATCTGAAGTCCACATGGAGCTTGACAGGAACAAAATCTGCCTGTGTGGTGGAGATAGGGCAGCCATGATGAGCCGGGCAAAGAAAACACTGTTTGAGTAAGGGTTATTTGTTTGAAATTTTACCAAATGTAATTTAGAGAATCACAGGTAGGGTAATTTTGTAACAAATACCAGCTCATTAAGATCGGTTGGTCCAATTAATTAGAGCATCACTAGTATTATGATCTTTATTGGCAACAGCAAACATTTGTTACAGTGTTGAGCATATTTTAAATTGTCTTCCTTCATAAATGCTAACTTGGTGGGATGTTTTTGTAGAGATATTGTTATGAAGAAACAGACATGCTGTTTCTCTCACTAAATCTTGCACACAGGGACAGTGGCACTAGTCCAAGTGGAAACTTCTGTCCCTGTAGTGAATGTTCTTCCTATGTCATTTTTCCAGCTGTTTCACCTGCTCTGACCCCTGCATACATCAGGGGTCCACAACCCATTTATCTGTGAACTAATACGGGGGTCCAGAGCTACAGCGTACCCTTCACAACCTAATGCCAACTGTATCATTCATGGTACTTCAAGCCGCGTTATGCTTGCTTTTGATGCCTTTTCACTCAAAAATGTAACTATGGTAACACATGCCACATCTCTGAGGTCTGGTAAGCAACTTTCCATGGACCTGTAGACTATGATTCTGTTTATTTGTGTAGGCTACTTTCAGTGCAACTTGTTATGCTTGTAATTCTGGAGCTTCTCGTTGGGTTTTGACCTTTTTAGATATTAGGACAAACACTTCATGAATAATCTTCTGTTCTTCAACTTCTTCTTGCTGTTTTGTTTGAGAATTGGTTGGAAATGTTTTTTTGTTCTCTTCTCAAATCACTATAATTTGTCTACAAATAACCCAAGACTTCCAATTTCTGCAGTATATTTCTGAAGAATATTGAACAAAAGAAAAACAATAGATCATGACCTGCTTTTAACAGGCGTTGTGAAATTTGAGGTTTCATCATAACTTCACACTTGGGAATACACAGAAAGTTTGCTGAAACCATTTGTAGCAGATGTAATATACAGTAAATATTGATAGTGATTTGAGTTATTTTGCTCGCTTGCTTTCTATTCTGCGTGCGTCATTATTACATTCCCTTCCGTGTTTCTTTTCCTCACCCCATAGGCCCCTGGTACCTGAGGGAAAAATACGTTTTACTTTTACTTTTCTGCCCCTTGATTTTCTCTTGTTCGTGTGTGTGTGTGTGTGTGTGTTCCTTTTTCCCCTGCATGTTGTTTTCCATCCGTGGCACTGCAGGTGGTGAGCAGAGCCAACCCAGCCTTGAAGCACCCAGAAATACAGTATTACCTGTGTGTGTGTGAGAGTGTGTGTGTGTCTAAGTGTCTAAGTTTTTCTTCTCCATTTGCTCTCTCACCTGTTTTTCTTTTTGTCACAGTATGCTTCCCCTCCACCTTTCCCCTTCTCCTGTCTGCCACCTGGAGTGGTGTACGGTGTGTGTGTGTGTGTGTGTGTGTGTGTTACCAGTCCCCCCTCTCTGTGATGTGATCTCATTAAAATCAGCTATCTGTCTCGTTTTCACACCTCTCACTGAGAGTGGGTATGTATCATTAGAACTCACTGTCAGTGTGTGTGTGTGTGTGTGTGTGTGTGTGTGTGGATGAAAATGACATTCATCAAGCTGTGATTTTCAGTCTGGCATTCAGTGGGCTGAGTCCAGTGTTTGCAGTGCCATGCTTATAAATCACAGTACAGGTTTATGCCCACAGTCTGAATCAGACCCCAGTCCTGGCAAATGTTGAACTGATGCAGTTTTATAGAGGTTGGGCATCAGTCTTGCTCAAGGACACCTGAACACAGTTTTTGCAACAGTAAGGTGCTGGAACCAAGTGTTGAGGGGATAGTTCAAAAATCAAGGATTCACGATTCTGCACTATTTGTCTGTTGCAGATTTCAGTTTATTTTGTAGAGGGGTTTCTTGACAAAAAGCTGAGTAATTTAAATGTGAGAAATTGCACAGAAGCCTTTTTTCTTCTTAACAGGACAGACTGTAGAGTGAATCTAATATCAATTCGCATTAATTGATATTTGATGTGAATTTGATACAAGTGAGCTTTGATGCGTGTTTACAGGAAATACGACTGTGACAGTCCACAATGACCAGCTTTTAAAAGACGCCTCTAACTGTATGGGCGTACACAGGAAACAATACAGTCAGCAGTCGATTTTTCTACAATCAAAAGTACATATTAGTTTAATTCTGTTATAAATTTACAGGTGTTTACACTTCCTGTATGGCTTTTTAAAAGATGCCTATGCTGCTTCTGAAGTGTAGCAATTTGCTTTCTTCCTTTTTTATACTTCCACATATTTTGACCTTACCATCGTCCCTGTCATTTTGATAAGACTAATTTACTCCCAGATGTAAGTATACCATTCACTTCCTTTTTTTTAAGCACGTGCTTTTTCTTCTTTTTATCTCACTTTCTTGCTTGTTTTTGTTCTCTCTCTGTCACACTCTCTCTCTCTCTCTCTCTCTCTCTCTTCTAAAATTGAATCATTTTCACTGTTACACTTGTGTGTGTGTGTGTGATGGGGTAATTACAGGCTGTTAAAACACATGCACACACACTCTTCTTCTCCTCTCATAGTGCAGCCGTTTGTGAAATTAACTCCATTCCCCTGCAACTCTGCTTCCATCAAAGTCACACCCCACTACTACTGCCCCACACACACACACACACACACACACATTTTGCCACATTAGGACTGGGCTTTGGTCCCCATGAGGACTGCTGGTCCCAATAAGGTTGGTGTTAATACCAGAAACGGTCCCCAAGAGGTAACAAAAACGTACACACACATTCACTTACATTCATTTACTGGAGACTTATCCTAACCCTAACCTTTACCCTACCCTTAATGGGAAACTTTAGTATTTTTCAACCTGGACCCCATTTTCCCATCATTTTGTGGCTAATGGGGACAACAACTTTTTGAAATTGGTCCAGTATTGCGCGAGAGTGCTGCAGCCGGCAGACGCGAAGCGGGCTACAATGTAATCTGACAGGGCAATAGTGCCCCGTCAGTGTATGTCCACTAAAAGTGCTTGTTTTTGCCACTGACAGGCTCAGATTGTTATTATTATTAAGTGTCTGACAACATTATGGAAAGGATCCCTGCAGAGAAATAAAATGTTTTTCTTTACCTTTCGCTTGATCTGGTCTGTTTGTTATTGTGTCTAACCAAGTCTTGGTCAAGGAGAGGTTCCTGTCAAAATCAGCTAAATATTTAGCCATGACAGAGTTGGAGAGAGAAGTGCCGGGAGGAGCTTGTTGTGTTGTAGCTTAGTGTTATCTAAAAGATTTTCAAAGTCATGGCTGAATATTTAGCTGATTTAGACAACAATGCTCGTGCGATTTCAGAACGAGACTTCTCCTTGAGCAAAACTTGGTTAGACACAATAACAGACCAGATCAAGCGAAAGGTAAAGAAAAACATTTTATTTCTCTGTATGGTCCTTTCTGTTATGTTGTCAGACACTTATAATAACAATCTGAGCCTGTCAGTGGCAAAAACAAGCACTTTTAGTGGACGTACATTCACAGAGCTCTATTGCCCTGTCAGATTACATTGCAGCCCGTTTTGCGGCTGCTGGCTGCAGCGTTCTCGCTCGATACTGGACCAATTTCAAAAACTGTTGTCCCCATTAGTCACTTAGACACAAAATGATGGGAAAATAGAGTCCAGGTTGAAAAATACTGAAGTTTCCCTTTAACATAACCCTAAACTTTAAGTTTAAATCCAGTCTTCACCTTAAAATTAATGATTTATGTTAAGGGGACTTGCTTTTTGTCCCAATAAGGGAAACGAGTCCCCACAACATGACTGTGTAAACAGATTTACGTCCCCACAACGTGAGGAATACCTGGTCCGCACGCACACACACACACTTTGGCAGATGTGTAAAAGATCGCAGCTTAAGCAGTCTGTCACTTTCTCCCTGTCTTTATCACTCCATCATTCTCTTTCCCTTTATTTTCATTGCTGAAACCTTCTCAATCACCCCTCTGCCTCAGCACACACCAGCATATCTGCTGTCAGATGAAAGATTAGCCTCGGAGCTTGTGAGAGGAAGGTAGGGAAGGGCTGACGAAAGAGAATTTAAAAGGGATATTTTGAAGTGCAGCCCGGCAGCAACTTCCCGGCTGCGATGGGAGGAGTTTATTATGAATCCATCAGTCCTCTTCCTCTGTAGTCCAACAGTTTTTGAACCATTCTTGTTTGACAGTTTTTTTCCCCCAGAGGAGAGAAATGGAGAGCTCAGGATCTGCATATTGCGTTAGCGGGGATGTAACTGCATATTAGATGTTGGGTGGGGTTGTCTGAGCTTTGGCTTAGTGTTTGCAGTAACTGAAGGTGCCTTTTCAGGTATCATAGTTGTTTATAATAAGAACATTTTAAACTAGTGTGTGTATAATGTATATTTATACATACACATAGTGTGTAAGCACACATGCACAACATTCACAACAAATTCTACTTGAAGTATTTGTTGTGACTGGCTTGATTTGGGTGTAGTCATCCTAATAGATCATATAGTAAACAGGAGAGACTTGTCTTTGTCACAATAATAATGTTTCTGTGAATAGATGTGGCCGTAAACTAGAGAACACCAAATCAGAAGAATGCACATACGCGTAACATGTCTGTAAAGGTGAAAAACACACTAACACAAGCTGCGCCTCTCTTCATGCTGTCACGACACCCAAGAACACTGTCCCGCTTTAGATAAATCATACTCTTCCTCAGAGAGATGAAGAAGTTCAAGCCTTCATTTTCTGCGTGTTGTTTTATTTTATTTGTGCATTTCTCTCTCTCTGCTGCCGGAGGGACAGACGTGTTGCTGCCATGGCAACCGTGGCCTTTACTAGGGGAGGGAACAGGAGGAGACATGCTGATTGGTTGATTTGTTTAGTTTGATGCCGGGATGGAGGGATCATATGAGGGACGTTCTCTGAAATATGTGCACATTTACACAGAAAACCCTGCTATGTGATGCCCCCCAAGGGAAAAAAAACCCATTTTAAAGGAATACTCCAGCATTTTAGGAAATATACTTATGTGTCTGTCTTATGGAGAGTTACATGGAAAGATAAATAACAATTTAATCTCTGTGCATTCAATGTATAGGCAGATTAATAGTGTGTTTAGCATAACTAAAGGCTAAGACTGTAACTTTTTAAAACACGTTACATAACACCCACATAGTGGCAGTGGGTCTTGGTTTGGTTTGGTCTACTGGGCAATTATCTCCAACAAAGCAAATTAATTAACCAGTCAGCTGATGTTCTGATCTATCTACAACTCAACAAGCTCACAACAGTCAATAAACTGTTTTGAGATATTTTTAGCTAACACAAAAGCAGAAAGGTTCTAAATAGTAGCTGACAGAAAACCAATGAGGCAGGAGAGTTGGCATAGTGTAGTTGCTCGCTATTGATAGGTTGCTAAGGTACAGGTGGTGTCAAAAAATGAATAAGGCACAGTGATGCATACGGAGGTGAAGCTGGAGTGCTACGTCTGGTCATATTGACACTCATGCTGGTCGCATAATTGAAACGCTGATGGTCAGAAGTTATTTCCTCCCTTGTTGTTGTTTATCTTATAACGTCTATAACTCTGATCTGAAAACCGTCATTCTTTATCTTAAGGAGCAAAATGTACAAATAAATTGCATGTAACACATAGAGAATGAAAAGTCTATAAGCATCTTAAACCACTGCACAGATACAGAGGGAAGTTAATGGCATATTTACTCACTAAAATAGGCCAGTTACAACTCCGAGATAATAACCTGAATTCGAGTACATGAGTTCCTTATTGAATGTCACTTGTTTGTTACGACATGGCATTGAGGACTTTGGTCAGGAGTGTCTGATGTTGGATAGTTGTGTAAATCCTGCCCAGAGTAATAGAACATTGAAAGATGCTGCACCTCTCTGAAGCTCTAAGCTTCCATCTACAGGTGGCAGTGTGGCACCGTGTTTTGACTGAAATTGACTTTGTCTTTTACTTTCTTTTTGTTTATTATTTTTAAATCTCCCCCTCTCTCTCTGTCTTATGTTCTTGCTCATTCTTTTTCTGTCTCTCTGTAAGTATTGTTGCCTCTCACCATCTCTCCACCTTTCTTTCTTATTTTCTTGCTACTCTTTCTCCATTTGTCCCATACATCCATGTGGCTGTTGGACTTGAGAAAGAAAGGGCAGGTGTAGTCTCTGAAGGGTTAAGCAACCCACAGGAATGAATTGCTGTAATAAAGAGGGTTGTAATGACTTCACAAATGAATGGATCAGATTTGAGCTCTGCTGGCTCCCTCCCACTCTGTTTTGCAAATAAACTCGCTTTCTAAATGTAGCATCTGACATTTGGTGTAATTGTACATACTTCACAGTGCCTACCTCATGTATTAACAGTACAAATACTGTGACTTCTTGGCAATGTTGGCATCTTGCTCCACCTGTAAAGCAACACAGAACTACAGCCACAGGGCTGCTGTATTTGTGCAGTAATAAAACTGAAGCGAGGTGGAAGGAGGAAAAACACTATAAAATATGTTTAAACAATGCAGAGAAACCTGAGCTTTAAAAAACAAATCGGTAAGAAAGACAAACTAGATCAAAACAATCTAACAGACCAAAACAACACGGTGGCAAACCTCCGTCCACCAGACATTGACAAGAATAGTGATCTGAATGCATCATGTGTGCATGCGTAAGTGAGAAGAGGAGGGAGGGATGGCTAGGTGTATGTCATGGCTAATTTAATTTCTTAAAACATGGAGCGCTGAGGGCTGTGAAATAACCCAGTGCTCCCTGAACAGTCATTTCTGCTGGTCCTGTCCTTCACCGGTCATTTCCACCACCCTCCCTGTTTCCCCTTCTTCTCCTCTTCAAATTACAACTTGTTTAGGCGTTCTTAAGGTACGTTCAGACTGAACGTGTAGCAGATTTTTCCCTCCAGAGATTTGCATGGATTTGACCACTAGAGGGATTCTTGAAGTCGATGTTGATTCACCCCAAACATACCAGCTATATAAATGTTGGCTGTAGCTAGCTGGCAATGTGTGTAAGGATGTGCAGGTATCAAAATTTCACGCTGTGATTATTGTAGATAAAAAATATTACAGTAAACGGTATTATCACGATAATCCTACTATTAGTGCTAAAATATTGTTAAATATAGCTAAAACTTTTTCAACTGTTCAACAGACAGATTTTCAATTTTGAACAGAGCAGGTTGTGTTTTTTTGTGTCTATTTGCAATTAAATTTGGTTTTTGCATCGACTAATTATGCAATTGTGCTGCCTCTGAAATTGGCTTTGAGTTCACTCTGGACACGCCTTCATGGGAAGAGTAGAGTAGACATGGAGACATGGGAAGTATTTGTTAGTGAGGCACTAGAAAAAAAGAGATGAGATGTAAATATGAGAGAATTTTGAGAGCATATGTTATACACATGTGAGAAGGTCTAAAGAAATGAGAGAAATAAGACCAAAAATCAGTTTTACTTATTGTTATTGAAACAAGTGGGAAGTACAGAAAATTGAACTGAAGAGATTAGAGGATAAGATGCAATATACCTTGTTATTGCTGTTGCTGCAGATGACAAACTTGTGTCCCTCTGCTAATAAGACTAATAAGTCTGTCTTTAGAATAGACCAACCTTCCACTAAACTGATCACATGTTTCTCATTTGTCTGCAGGTATGCCGTCCCACCTGAGCATGGAAAGAGGCTGGAGAGGCTGGCACAAGGTGAGGCCCCGGTGATTCTGTCAATTAACGTCCATTTGTTCTTGTTTATGTCAGTAATGCAGATCAAGTGAAGGAGCAAGTGCTTCAGACTCTTCAACCCACACCATAAAATCATTCATATGCACAGAATACGGACTAGCACACATCCAAAGCACACTTAGTGCTCTCCTTTCCACAGGAGAATAGAAAGCAAAGTAGCACCTCTCAGCTACACCCAGCCTCATTCCTCTTAAGCACAGCATGCACAACACTGTTAAGAACCCTTTCCCACTCACAGTAAACAACCTTGTGTGGCTGACGCAGTGGTCCTTACAGTAAACAATGTGGCGCACGCTGTGGGGCACACATTGAAAAATCTTTCTAATGTATTTGGTGGGTGAGAAATTTTGACATCCCACTTACTCACCACGTACGGAAACAGACATTTCTTTGTCACCTGGCTGTGCTAAAATGGAGCTCAAGAAGGAAGAGCAGCTTTGAGCATTTACTGTGTGCCGTCACTCGTACTAAAAAGATCAGGAGGGCTGTAGATGCTGAATTTGTAGGAGAAGCTGGTTGTACCGAAGCCAGCAGAATCAACTGTTCTGCAGAAAGAGTCAGAGGAAAGCTACAGTACAAAGCCCACACAACAAGTCCAGTTAAAGTAATGCTAAGTTGCTACATTGTCTTAACACATGCTACAAGACCATTGCAGATTTTGACAAAATAACTGACAAAATCAAACGCACTGGAACCAGTTTAATGACTGGGTCAGACAACATCTCTCTCATACTTGGTTCTGACATGGTGTTTTTGTCCCAAATCTAAAAATCCTGAGTCAGATACAGTGAAAACAGTCTTTAACCATTCCGAATTTAGTCACACGACCAGCCTCCTTTCATCCGTTTTTTTTTTTCCACCACTCATGTCCTCTTCCTCCTCCAATCCCTGTTTTGATCAATGAGGATTACCTTGTGTATTGCATGTCGCTCAAAGTGATGTGAACGATGTGGGGATGATGGGAGAGTGTCGCCCAATCCAAACTACATTATATAGACACACTGTTTGTCCTTGTCATTGTGAAGAGCTAAGAACGAATCAATAATCTCCAATGCACTTGCTATCCTTCTTTCGTACTGGAGTGGCTGGCATATGTAAGGCACAATGTGACGCGCAGAGAAATACAATACTGTTATGCTTCTATTTAGAATAGTTAATATTAATTGTCCAGTTAATATCAATGGCAAACTTTAGCCATTTCTAATTTACATGATGATTTATAATAACATGCTGTTGAGACGCAACCACTGTTCATATTGTTAGTTACACCTACGTTCTAAATTTAAATCCTGATCATCAACAGTGAAAGAGCCCCATTTCTTTTCAACATAGCCCTCTAATCAGTGGCTGATTTACACTTCAGTTGAACTCTTTGGGAAAACACTACAAAAATCACTATAAAAAGGAACTACTGCCGTGACTAGAATAGACCAGAATTTCACAGTGGACATTAATAACATTGATAATGGCTGCTTTCTACTCAGTAGTTTTAGTTCCGCAGCCCTGGTGGTGCTCATGTTGACTTACAGGCATACATCAATTGAATGGAGCCTTAATTAGCGTTATTACTTCCACCTGTGCTGATAATGGCAACTCCACATGTCTGCTGTGAGAAACTTAAGTTACATTAAGTCTTGGCTGATAAAGAATCACTTTTTGTTGCCATAGGGGCATAAATATCAAAGTGCTGCACACTGACTACAAGTAGATTTTAACTTTGAGTGCCCTGTTGATTCTTTTTTTTTGCATTGGCGCAATTTAACAATTTAATGAGAGTGGTGAGTCTTCCCCAGCGACAATTGCGACAAGTCAATTTCAGTAGTCAAATCTCCCAGTTAAACTGTTTAGGCATTTCATATTATTACTTTAAGTTAATCAACTGAATACTTCTGAATCTGGACCTCCAGTAATCGGATAAAATAGCTTGAGCCAGTGCAGCTAACTTAAACTCAGCAGCTGAGGTTGCAGCACTAATTAAAAAAGCCATTAAAATTGATTTTAAGATTAAATTTGTTGTCTTGTGTAACATCCACTTTATTTGATGTTTTTCCTGAAAATGTTAGCTAAAAGGATTAAACTAAATAGATTTGATAAGGGATTCAAAAGGATTTGTATTTAAGGGATTCAGATTAGATAAAATGCCATTGAGCTTCAATCATTACATACATACAGTAGACGTTTCTTATCATTTTTCATGTCAGCATTGAGCTTTCAGTCAGTCAGATTGCAGCCTTCCTCTCTCTTCTTATCTAAGCAGCTGGCAGTGGGAGGAAAGCAATGCCAACGTTATTTAACAAGCACCCACTGACCTATCAAAGCCATCGTCAGCACAGGCAGCTAACTGTTTATGAGGTCCTAAACAGACCGTTATGACTGTAGTAGGAATGCCTGATGGGGCTGGGACAACGGCCTTGTTACTTGAAAACTCCTCTCCAAACATTTGGCTCGACAGCAGCCGCTGCTCTTATCGCTCCTCATCTCCACATTATTTCCGTCATGGCTTCAGACTTTTTGGGTGGATTGGGCGGGATGGGAGGGTGCAGGGTTGGAGGCAGCAACTTAATTTTCAAACTCAAAAGGACAGAATGAAGCCTTCAAGTTAATATTACCCCGCGGAGAGCTCAGAGAGCCAGCTGCATTTTAATGGGGATTAATACCCAGGCTCTGTCGGCACATTATTCACCTTTATCAGCTCCAACAAGCAGGCAGGCGATGAGAGAATAGAGGCCCTCTCTCCCTCTCTTGCTTTGTAGGGTGGAACAGAGGCTGAAACAATGCAGTGAAAATGAAGGATGAAATGGGCGCCGATTATACTGTCAGTCACATTAAAGTTTAACTGGGTGGAGGCTTGGATGGACCCCCCTTTGAGGCACTGGTGGGTACAGACACTAAAGAGTTGGAGAGTGAATGATGGAGCAGAAATACTTGCTTTTGATTATGCAGAAGCTGTCTAAGTCTCTCTGGCTCCAGGAGCAAAAGGGAACCTTTGTTTTAGAGAGAGAGAGAAAACCCAAAATGTCAGAGGGGTATATTATGATCTCAAAGCAGTCTGTGTTTTTAGGAAAGTGGGGTTGTGTTGTAGTACCACAAAATGTAACATTGCCAAGTTTCAGCAGCTATGCAAGTGCGCTTTTGCTTATGAACATAGTAGTAGCTTTGATCCTACATTTTGAATGGTTTTGTTAAGTAAATGTGTTTATTGGAGACCTTGGGGACAAAGACATAGACAATTAAAACACTATAATTTCAGACCTCCTTTTAGTTGTGACAGTAAATGAATGAACACACAATTGTTTCCCGCTGCAAAGCAGGTCCTTCTTCAGGCGAAGGTTTTCTCTTTGCTCACGCTGAATGTGATAATGATTTTTTTGGAAGTGACAGCACCCTGCTCCAGTTTTGTGCTGAAGTCTTTCTTTGTGCCATAATACGATCCAGCAGATTTCCCCTGAAATCCAACCGGCAGGCACACAATTAGTGCATTTACATGCTGTACAGAAATGTGATTATTCCACACTTTTTAGGCAGTAATTTCATTTATGTCGGTGTCAACGGGAAGCCCGGTTTCCTTTTCCAGGTTGTGGAATTAAGATTAATCTGGTAAACACAGCTACGTTTCTGTTTGGGAAACCTTTTTGTTGGCAATTCGTACCAATACCCAGCATCCTCTAAATACTTACCTGTCAAATGAGCCTTTCCTCCAATAGTGCCAATAAAACGATCTCAAAGCATTTCACTAAACAGGTTTATAATTTCTTACATATACACTGAAACACACTAACACAACATATGTAAACAAGTTTTCTGATTTCCTGTTGTGAAGCGATTGCGCACATTAATTTGGCTTTTTGTGCTTTATGCAGGGTTTTTCTTTCTTAGTTTTGATTTTTTTTTTTTTTTTTTTTTTACACAAGTAATCTGTTTTTTGTTCATATGCATGTACAGGCTTACTGAATGTAACCTGTAGTATTGAGGCTGACATGTTTTTTCTGGATACAATTTAACAATATGACCGTCACTGTTATTCATTTTGAATCAAGCTGAGTGTTTGATAAACAGTTTACGGGAATTTCATGTTGAAAAGATGTTTTCCAGGATGGGTATACTGCATGTATGGCTGCCTAATGTTTGTTGTTAGTGAGCCACTGGTTTTAGTGTATTTTTTCATGGTTTCATCAGATAATTTGAGTTGCTCTGGATTATCAGTGAATTGCCCTAAATGCCCTTTGCTCAATGTCACCCCCTGCAGGCTTCTTCCCTGGCAGTTCCCAAGGCTGTGACGCCTTCCTTCGCCACAAGATGACGCTGATATCTCCATCCATCTTGAAGAAATACGGCATTCCCTTTGATAGGGTGAGCAGCAACTGACATTTTATTGATCCCCCCATTGGAAAACTTGGATATGAAATACTGGAAACTGTAAATGCTATGAACACTGTTCATTCACTGCCTTCGTCATATTTATCATGTTTTCAAGTCAAGTTTTCTATATTATTACTCCAGCCAGATGATAATCATGATGCTTGACTTCATCATCCAGAGTTCACTTAACACTTTACACCACTGTAGTCCCGTTTGCCATGCTCAGCATCTCGAAGAAGAAAACACATTTTTTCCTCACCCCCTGGTCACATGACACTGGTGCAGTACCTGTGTGTTTCAGTTGACTAACATGACTAATAACACTAACTTGCATGTTATTCAGTATAACATCATTTACAGAACACAGGCCAGGATCATTGTCATCACTTTAAGTACGGCTTTAACAATCACCAAACAATACTAAAATGGAAAAAATATTCAATGGTTGAACTTGTTTACAGAATATATTTTTATGAAAAAAAGGCCTTGCATCATAAACCTATCATCCTTTTTATTTAAAGAATTGTAAATGTTCTTCACCTGATTCTGATACTCCCCAACATGAATCCATGCATGCACCTACTAACTATTAACACACACACACATCTTTGATCACATAGTTACAATGATGAAGGCATTACTAGCTATAGTAATGATACTGTATGACTAATGATCTTCTCTTGTGTCTGTTAATTAATTGGCATTTTTCACCTTTCTGGTTTTGTTCTATAAGTATTCAATAGGCAATATAGATTCTCACAGATTGAAGGAAAAGTAAGTTCTCCACTGTCAGCAGAGGGTTTCCCCTCCACCCCATTTAACTCTTCACTCCCCCCTCAGGGCGTCATTATCACAGCGAACATGTTACTCGTTACACACCTACAGTACATCTCTCGATTCATGTGTAAAAATAAAACTGTCTTCTTGCATTCTTGCAAGAGCAAAAAGGGCTGTTTGATATCTGAACCACTGCCTTTTAGTTGAGGAAGTTTATCTCTCGTTCTCCCCTCATGCCTGTCACCTTGCCTGGCTTGATGTGTCTCTTGATTGCCTGGATCCAGGCTTCACAGAGAAGTTGAGATCCATAGCCAGCCACAGATATGGGGCTTAAGTTTTGGGGCAACATATATTTAAAAAAAAAAAAAAGACAGTCAACACTTCCAGCAGCAGTGGTGAATTACTTTTGCTCATAAGTCAGAAAGGTTTGGAAAAAGTTTAACTCTGGAGTTAAACTCCCTGTTTATTCCTGTATATTAATTTCACTTGTTGTACACTGTAAACTCTTTAATTATAGTAGAATTACAGTAGAAGAATTAGATGAGATAAGTTTATTTGCGTAAATGTCTTCTGATATATTATTTGTAATTTGTACAAATGCACACATTACATTTTTTTCTTCAATCTTAACACGTTACTTTCCTAAATTAGTAAATCCTTTTTCTGTTTTTTTTTTTCTTTCCTATAATCAGATAACTCAGAATGAAGGGGAGTTTATGATCACTTTTCCCTATGGCTACCATGCTGGCTTCAACCATGGCTTCAACTGTGCAGAATCCACAAACTTCGCCACCCTGCGCTGGGTGGATTATGGCAAAATGGCTACCCAGGTAAGACAGTACAGACTTACTACGTGAACACACACCTGCAATCAAACTGAGCCTACTGCCAGCACTCGTGTGTGTGGATGCGCTTCTGCCTCTATTATTTCAGACAGTGCAGTCTTAATTAACCTTCTCCTCAACCTCTCTAGCTGTGCATTAAGTTATAGCTATTTAATTTCCTTTAGTTATTTGGAGGTTCAGCATTTCACTCATTGATCCTAGTCACCAAGTGTCACCAAATGTCATCCAGTGCTTAGAAAAAAACAATTAAACTGGTAAAATGGGAAAAATAACTTAATACATGATTCAAGGAGAAAGCCGATGTATTAGCCACATAGATTTACATACTGTACAGGTACATTTTCCACAAGTTTTGTGGAAAATGGCAACACACTGATGGTTGTATATTTAGTCCTGTAGCAATTAGATGAAGTAAATCTAATAGAGATAAACTTGTGACCACAGGGTTCAAATCTGTGTAGTGAAATCTGGACAGAAGCCTTAAAAATGTTCAATTTCTGGGTCTTAAATTCTTATGTAATGACCTGGAACAGTATGGAGATGCTGGAAGTATCCAATAAGAATGATCATAAATGGACCTATTCTTGGCTTTGTGCATCTAAATTGCATTACTAGTTGTAATGTAGGCCCACCTGAGGCAATGTGGGCACTGTGCAGCTATGTAAATGCCAGTTTAGACACAGTGTTTCAGGTTGATTTAGATTGGGGGCAGAAACTTGAACATTTAAATATTTTATCTTTATAATAATCTCTATTTAAAAACAATCGGTGTCCTTGAAACAAGCTGTGAAAGAAAACATATGCAGACCTTCACCTGAAACTGCACCAGTACCATCATCATCACCACGCAAACATTATCCTACTCATTGGGGGCCATAGTAGACGCTCCACTTAAATAGGTTTGATCCGACGTGTGATTCACCAGCAGTGAGGTAAATTCACAGCGTTCCTGCTGTGGCTGTTTGCTCCTCTGAAGGGATGAAGTAATAGATCATATCGAAATATAAGAGCAGCGTCTGGTTCTCTGCTACACACCATCTGTTACCGACACTAACCATACCCTCGCATCCATCCATTGACGCAAACTGCCTCTTTGCCTGTGGGCTGTTGAGCATGAAATTGACAGGGCATGGGTTGGTTGTGGACGGGAGCCCAACTACAATGTCCTCTGGAAGAAACTCCCCCCTTGTCTCTTTTCTATACATTCCACTTAATTTTCCTGTTCAATTCTTCCTCTCTCTCTCTTTGTGTGTGTGTCCCTTTTCTCTTCTTTCTCTCTACTTGGCTGCGTGTCAGATTTATGAGGTGACAGTTTGCAGAAGTATGTCTCTCCCTCTTTCCCATTTTCAGCCTTCCTGCTTTACCCATGTGGCCACTTGTAATTTAAGAACCAGTAGTCCAGGCTCCAGCAGTCTTCCTTCCACCAAACCTAGTGCTCAAGGGAGCATCTCCACTACACTTGTCCCAGTCTGATAAAGAAGAGTGGTCCACTCTTCTAATCCAAGTCGACAAATCGACAGCGCAGCACCACACACAGAGAATCAGAGGAACGTGAAAGAGAACAGCTGGGCCAATGAGACGGTCTCTCTCTCTCTTTCCCTCTCTCTTTCACTTTCTGCCTGTCCATATTTCTTCCTTCCTCTCTCTCTTTGTCTCTCACGCACGACATTTTCATTTCTTTTTGGGTGTCGGACTAGCATAGTGGTTACAGAGATCGTCCCATAACCAGTTTGGTAGTGACCAAAACCTTTTCTCTTGACTACTATACTAAAAAACTGAACAGAAAAGAAAAAGAAAAAAAATCACACACTTTTTTTTTTTTTTTTTTTTTTGGCTTGTCCTCCTGCATGTGCTGGGTCAGCTTTATAGCTAGATTTAGTGGCTGTTTACAGTGAGAGGGTAATATCCATTATGCTAAGCTAACGGTTATTTGGTCATTTAGTTTTATGTTAATGGCTTAAAGTTTTGTAATTTGACGTTTAGGGTGTTTGTTTTTTTTTCTGTGAATGTGATGTGTAATATGAAGTTTCAGGTCTGATAGGTTGACTATTCTATTTACTCCTCAATCTAAATGTAATGTGTCAGATATTAGCAAGCTAAAGTTAGCTTTGTCAGTTGGTTCATTCAGCTAGCTTACGCAACAGTTCCACCTGGCAGTTAGGTGTAAATATTAGTAAAAACTAATCTTTACATAAGAACTAGTTTGTGTGGTGCAACCGGTTTTCTCATTTAAGGATGTGTAAATCTCCATTTGGTAAACACTCACGTTACAACTAGGCTAAGTTTGAACAAACAGTTGAAGCCCTGAAAACCTAAATTGGATTACCTGTTTTCAAAGCATGTAAAGTAAGAAAGTCAAGTCAAAGTCAAGTTTTTAGATAAAATACAACTTTGAGTACACTTAAGCCCTGAATGTTGAGCTCATATTTAAAGTGTTAACATTATTGCATTGCATTTTCAGGTTGGTGATTTTTATTTCTGCTCCACTCAATTTCATTTGAGCAATTTGTGTCACATATATACAGTAGTTTTATATAGCTCGCCTACGCCAGCCACTTACTTGGCAACAATGAAGTCTCCTTCTTTCTTGGTCATTCTCTTAACTGCCTCCCTCTTTCTCTTTCTGTCTTTGGCTCAAGCAGTCATCTGTAAACTCGTTTGGCTGTCTCTCCCTGCCTCTCCCGCCCTCCCTCTACCATTCTGTCGGCACCAAAAGGGACAGTGAACGATGGGGCTCAGTATCAAATTTGTCACCGTTTGGGGGCTGCCAGCGCACGACAAAGAGAAGGGGAGAGTGAGCTTGGGCATGCTTCATGTCTAAGTCTTTTTAAATACAAGCTCCTCAACTGCTGACCCATCTGTCTGACTAACTAAGTGAACACACACCTGCAGTCAGACCGAGCCTACTGCCAGCACTCCTTGCATTTTGTGTGTGGATGCACTTCTGCCTCTATTATTTCAGACGTCGCAGTCTTAATTAACCTCAACCTTTCTAGCTATGCATTAGGTTATAGCTATGTAAATAGATATGATTGTTGAAGTGGCTGTTGTAGGGATCAGCTTATTCCAAACAAAAGAAAAAAAAACATCACGACTATATCCTTCTACATCACATTCCCAGTAGATGTCAGGGACTTTAGCACCTTGTTTATCTTAAACAAAACTTAAAACCTAGACATTGATCCTGTATTGATTTAGTCTCCAAGTGTCCTCCGGTGCTTAGAAAAACACTTGTTTGGAAAAAAATTACTTAGGATAAAATAGGAGAAAGCTGTTGCTCTACTAGTCACACTGAGTAATATACTTCACATGTACATTTTCAGGCAAGTTTGGTGGAAAACAGCACAGCAATGAGCCCAGTAAAGCACCGAAGACGGGGGGAAAAAAATCCTTTTACATTATTTATGAAAATATTTATGTCTGCCGCACCTTTATGTTGTTGAATGTTAACAGTTTCCTCAGTTCTGGGTCTGTAGTATTCTCAGTGAAAGCCTCTCTCCATTCGTTTGGTGCTCAGTCACACTTTTGTGGCTGTTCCCCCAGGCTTCCAGGGTGATTTTTCTGTCTGGGAGAGGAGCAGAAATCATCCTCCCAGTTCCCAGACTAAATCACATCGCTTTTTCATCTTGAAAGTGAATTACACATGACTCACTCTGTCTCTTTTTATGTTTGTTTGCAGACTTGTCTTGTTTTGGCGAGCCCAGACATGCTGTGATTGGACATACTGAATTCTTATTAGACTTGCAACCTACAATATGTCCGTCATATAACAAAGTGTATTGTATGATTGCTCTTCTAGCAGATATAATATAAAAACCCAGGACAAAAAAAATCATGAATGTTTTAATATTTTACCATTATTATTGACCGGACTGTTGGTTACCCGAATAACCAAATAAGTCACACATGCAACAAAGACATTCTACCTAGACTTTTATTATTACATTAGAAACTTGTGTTTTTTCCCCTGATGCTCTCATTGTGGGAAAGGTTAAATATGTGATCATCAAAAGGAAACTGTTGGGGCTCATAAAACATGTATTAGGCCAAAGGCTTCCTTTGCCACATTGAAACCAAGTGCATTACAGATCTGACTCTGAGCAATTTTAATTTGCATTTTCTAAATTAAAATTGTCACTGAGCATGTCGAGCACAGAGATTTCACTGCATCTTGATGTTGGTGAAAGATTAGGGAAATAGGAAATATATTAACAATGTCCAGTCACACAAAAAATATCACGCTGTCATGATCTTTGCCTGTTATTTTTGTAATTTTGTAATTTTACTTCTTGCAATAGCCCTTTGCCATATTGTAGTCTTTGGTCAGGACGAGAGTAGACCAGAGACTTCTGGCCACACAGTTATATTAGTGGATATCGTTTCCTCACAGTTGAAATATCGCTGACATTTACAAAAGAAACTTGGTGCAACATAAAAATAAACCAGACAGATGCAGCACATACAAAATGCAGCACAGCTGTCCATTCATTTTGTCTACATTTGTGAAAGCCATATACCACAAATGTATTAACATTTCTACACCCCCCCCCCCATTCAGCATATTAGGCAGCTGTTGTATATGGGAGCCAAGGAAAAATGGTAAAAAATGAGAGCAATTTAGTCCTTATTTAAACTTGGTCAGCATTTTTCTACTGCATGCATCTCGGTGATTAACTTAGTTAATCTTTATGGAACAGAAACACACCAGCAAAAAAGGCTTCAGATAAGTCTTTTTTTTTTTTCTTTTTTTTTCAGCAGTGGTGCTGTTGTGCACACACAGAGCCCACAGATCCAGCAGCATTTACAGCAGCTACATACAGACAGCTTTAATTTTAGCTTGTTCATTACAATTCGCTATAAGCCTAACCAGCGCACTGTGGTTGTGTGTGTGTGTGTGTGTGTGTGTGTGTGTGTGTGTGTGTGTGTGTGTGGGTGTGGAGGACAGAGAGGAGAAGCCATACATGATACCAGTTCCCAGTCTCTCCCCACAAGCTCCAGTCAGCTGCTTTAAGCGGAGAAAGTGTGTGAGGTTTACGTCCGTCGTGATCATCATGTACAATGTGAAATTTCAGCAGTGGCGTTTATCATTTAGCAGTGGTGCTGCGCTGCTGTTGAAAGCATACAGGGAAAACACTGCAGATTTTAATAGCATGACCAGCTGGATGATATGCAGTCTTGCTCCACAGTATATTCTGCATATAATTGCCTCTCCAATCATTGCTCATTGTTTGAATCATCTTAGTGGTTATTTCTGCCATCATCAGCAAAAGTGTGAGTAAAGCAATCGTGAAGAATTTGGGATTGTCAAAAATGTTCTCGACGCTGTGGGTCAGGTCAGCCGGGTCAGACTCAAACCCTGTTTTGTTATTAGTACTTGGCATCTCCACTGAGTCCACTGATCCATAGTGTGTCCCCAGGCTCTACGTTTTCAATGGCTCCAACAATTTAGCTTCATTAGGAGCCCAAGTATACTTCAGGGCTCATTGACTGCCTGCCTCAGGGTGAGCTTTTGTTTTCCCAGGTCTTATGCATCTTAAAGTGTGTTTCCCTAATAAAGCTTTAATGATAATAAAGTATAACTCGTGCTGGCCCCGTGAGGAAGGGAGCAATCGCTATAACCTCTTAATAGTTTCATAAAACTCAAATGAGCTACTATATCCTTTTTACAAATGAAAATAGCAAATTTTGTCAGGCACAATAAATGTAAGAGCAATATTTATCTCGTGTTTGTAGTTTCCCCCTGGCATGTTGCTGTTTTCTATAAAGATTTCATAATGGTAACAATCAGCTGTACCCATGTTCACTTGCCCCCCCGTGCCCTCCCACTTCCCGCTCCAACACCATCCACCACACACTATATTTTAATGTTTCCGTCTGTCAAGTGGTGTCTAGATGAGATGTAGGCTGGATATTGTTTTGCTGGGGAGGGCAAGCTGCTGTGTTTCCTGTAATTGAACATAAGGCTCTCAGTACAGCTCAGGAAATAATAGGGCCAGAACATAATACAGCAAGCCAGACACAAAAGAAAATATTTTCATCTCCCTCTCCTTCCCCCGTCATTGTGTGTTTCATCTGCCTCCTTTTGTTTCCTTCATTCACAACCTCCTTTCTCTGATTTGGTTCTTTCTGCTGTACCTGACATTTCCCCTTCACTTATATACAGCTTTTTGGTTTCATTTAACAGCTCTATCACTTTACCGCTCCCTTCTCCAGTCAGCTGAATGATTAATGGACCCGTAATGCCATTATGAAGGTTTGTGAAGTCATCTTGAAGTTTGAGTGTTTATAAGATTTGGCTGTCTATCTACGAACTACATTTACCAAAGCCTTACTAAAACTTTCAGGGAGTCGCTACTAAATTTGAACGTACATTTGCTCGATGCACAACCCCACAGAACTAACTGATGACCACTCTACTGTACACTCACAGCCTGTCTGGTGTGTGTGTGTGTGTGTGTGTGTGTGTGTGTAATGGGTTTCCAATTGGGTCTCAGAGATAGAGATTAGAGTGATGTACCATCCCAACATTTTCAGCCCAGTAGATGTCTTTCTATTAAAAGTTGTCCTTGTCAGCTTTGTGCTGTAGAAGTGACCTGAATGGTGAGTTCTTAACTAAGAGCTTCACTTAAAAGCAAAAAAAGTCAACAAGGAAAGCATTGAAGGTGCTGTCAGATGCATGTGGTTGTTTTTAATAATGAATTGAGATAAAAGCAATTAAAAGCTACAATAATCACTACTTTTGGTGAGTATAACTTGTCTTTATGGCTACTGCTATTGACTGCAGAATCTACCTGATTCTGTTTAGCTGTTCGTTTAGCTGACTCTGCAGTAACATGTACAACATCAATCAAGACTCATTCTCATTAGTAAATATGGTTGTCAATGCTAAACACTGAATGTAGCTGTAGTTAATGTTTCTCCCTCCATTGTGAGGATCTAAGAAGGGCAAAATCAAGTCATGTCTGGTGTATCGTAATTAATGCAATTTGTGGATATAATAGACTTGTCAAATGGTAGCACGTAGTAGTAGGGGGAATAAAGACGTGTTCTTTGTCATCCACATGACATATATATTCATTATAAAACACTACAAATTCAACATTGTATAAAAACATTACATTGTCACTGTTCTTTACCGTCCACTTCCATGCTGTCTTCTGGCATTCTTCATCAGTTTGCCACAGACGGTTGCCTCCTCTTTGATCACTCACTGCAGAGTTTTCAGTCAAAGATCTGCAAAGTGGCACTAAAAATATCATCTATAACACCTGCTCCATTCATATGTTGACTTACACCAGTAATCTACCACTGTGGCAGATTAATTCTGAAATACCTCGAATTAACTTTTTGTTTGTTTACAGTGGACAATAGAGTTCGCTTCATGCTCTACCTGCAGTTATCCCTTACTCTAACATACAGTCCACTTTTCTTTTCTGCTTGTTTTTATGCAGTGTACCTGCCGTAAGGACATGGTGAAGATCTCCATGGATGTGTTTGTGCGCTGCCTGCAGCCGGATCGCTATGACTTGTGGAAGCAGGGCAAAGACATAACAGTGTTGGACCACCTTAAGTCCACTGAGCTCAGCAGCCCTGAACTGGAGTCCTGGAGGCAGCATCGTGTCACCTTCCGAGCCAACCTCCTGCGGAAGTGAGACCATGTTCATTGTCTTAATTCAGAGGTTTTTCATACACAGGATATACATGGTACACAGGTCGTAATAAACACATCAAAATATTTTTAACTCTAACTAATTTAAAATGTTTCTGTAAAGTTAAATTCTATATATCCTCCATTTTATATACAATAATTCTAAAATTGTCATCTATATTTGTGGCATACTCGGCCAAAAGCATAAAATGTGTGTGTGTTCTCAAAAGGATATTACTGTATATTAAGTTTTACTTACCCATCTCTCTGCACTACCACAGGGCCATGCAGAAGATGAAGCAGGTCCGTCGTCTAAAACTGGAGGAGGTGAAGGTGCTGGCAGAGGAGGGCATCGAGCTGGATGCTGCGGAGTACCAGCGTCAGGTGGAAGAGCGCGAGGCCCAGCGGAGGCAGGAGAGAGAGGAGCGTCTAGCCAAAGAGGCTATGATGACCCTGGAGGCCATGGAGCGTGAGGAGCGGGAGGCTGCCGAGGCTGCCGCTAAAGCAGCAGAGACTTCAACTGTAGAGGGTGAGGAGTTAGAAGGCAGTTAGAGATTGCAGTTTGTTTAACAAGAGTGTAAGAGTGTAGGTCAAAGCATAGAGCACGGCACTAGATTAAAATGGACATGATCAAAACCCACACAGTTGCCTTCTTTTGAATTAGTACTTCTCCGGATTCATGGAATTTTTGCAGCCATGGCATGAAGTATGGATAACTCCATTTTAATTTAAAATCATTTAAGATGGAACCTTCCAAGTTCAAAGCTCAGTCCCCACCCTCATAATGACTGCACCTAATCCAGTCTGTCACCTTTTCACCCTTCTCAAGGTTTTTGATGAACCATCAAAACTCTTCTGAATTTTTTCTTCTTCTCTATTTCTCTTTGCCAGCAAAAGAACCAGAGGCCAAACCACAGAACTTGACAGAGGACATCGAGAAAAAGAAGCAGAAAAAGCAGAAAAAGATGTCAAATATTCAGAACCCCATCACTGGGTTTCAGGAAGCATTTGAGCAGTTTGCTACAACTGGCCCCAAGAATTCAAAGACCACCATGGCCAGCCATCCGGAGGTGGGGAACCCTCTAACCCAAAGAGCGAGTGACATCCCAGCAGACAACAAGCTGGATGTGAGTGCCACCCAAGTGTGCTAGTTTGTGACTGGACTGCTCAAAGGCGATTTAGATTTGTCCTTTGATTTGTGAGTCTAAACGGGTAGTGTACATTTGTTTTGCTGGTATTTTACTGCACAAGCACAATTAATGTCAATTAACTATATTGAAAAGATTTTATTTACTTTTCGTGATTACATGGTTAAAAGCACACACTGTTTTTTGAAAAAGACTATGTGAAACAACCACCCTGTGTTTTGTCAGGCATGCTACTCCAAGATGAAGATGCCAACAGAGGTAAAAAAGAGCCGCCGTCACCCCCTCAGCAAACCACCCACACGGTCCCCTCTGTCCATCGTCAAGCAAGACCCGACAATCGACAAAGGTATGTGGCTTTGCGTCTGTAACTTTATTTAATCTCAAGTATATATTATTGTAAATGATATTCCCAATTTAAACTCGGTATGGTTTTCCCATTGTTAAAGGGGAGTCACCATTCTTCTAATCAGTTGCTAACCCACCTACAAGAATATGATAAAATGTCAGTTGAGAACTACAATGTCAGGTGATCATTCCTCCTTGATGTGAATACAAATCTATCAAAAAGAATACCATGACAACAGTCACATTTAAAGACAGTCATCAGCATCTTCATTACCAAAACATTATCTAACAGAAATCCATATCTATTGAACGATGACCATTACACATCCACACATCTATCCATCACTTTTTCTTTTTCTCTGTCCCCCTCATTATTCATCCTACTCGTTGTCCTCTCCATCATGGTACTTAGAATGAAGAAGACACCATTTTTGTTTTGGTTATCGATCTGGGGATAGAAAAACAAACAGGGCTAAAGCTCCCTGTGGGGATAATGAAATCAAGACTGCGAGGCCCCCCCACCCTCCCCCCCGCCCTTCTGTCTTTTGCTTTTAATTTCCTGACTGACACTTATTGATCCGGGGATCATGACTTCCAATTACCTGCTTTCAAAGTCACTTTAAGTCGACAGCAGGGGACCTGACTCAAGTCCTGTCCTTCAGAAGGGTGGATGGGGGACAAGGAGAAAGAGAGAGGGCCAGTGGTGGGAGAGAAGGGAGAGTTAAGTGGCAAGCTTGTGAAAAGATCTTCCTGCCTTCTGTCCAGGTCTAACAAATGGTCTGGATCAGTAGCTTTAGGGGCTTCACTGCAAAATTGATTCTAGATCCAGAACAGCAAGTTGTTGAAGCCTCTGCCATTTGTGTTCATCGGCCAATTATATCAGAAGTGTTGCTGTTATTGTCTGGAACAGAATGTTTTTTTTTTCTTGCTGAGGGCTTCCTTATCAAAAAGATTCCTGTGCCTTTGCAAAATGCTTCATATGCATTTTGGAGAAAAATAAAATTACCAATAAGGAATCTTACTTCAGAAGGTGAATGTCCTCTTCTGCAGCAGCGCCTCTATAATATATTTTATTTTTTACCCACAGAACTGTCCTCCTCCATGCCACTGGACAGTGACATGAAGAAACAGGAGCACCTGTGGCAGAATCGCTCACCCAACTTCCTGGCAGAGAAGGCCTTCAATGCTGCTGTGGCAGCGCTCCAACCACACTGTGCTATCTGTTCACTCTTCTGTCCATACACAAAGGTACAGCCAGACCCTGCAGGAGAAGCACATACTGTATGAGGTAGTCATGGTATTAGTTGTAGCAGTACAGCAAAATCAGTAGTTTTAGGAGTGCAGAAAGTATTAGTAGTGTTAGTAATGTTGGTCACTTAGTAGTCTGAGTAGCATGAGCTCAGGTGTAACTAGTAATTGAAGGACTGCAACTGCAACAGCATAGCAAAAAAAAAAAAAACTTTTGTGTAGTTAATTTAAGGAAGTTAAAACTGTGCCAAAAATGCAAAGAAAGGAAGGATTTAAAACCATTTTTTCTATGTGACCAATGCCAAGAATTGTAGCATAACAGCATTTTACAGTTGTGCATTCTACTTAGCTTTTACTCACTTTTTCCAACACCTTTCATGGTCATCATCAGCAGATAGTTTGCCCATGTTGTAATGGATTATAGCTCAGTTACTGTTACATGACCTGCTTGTTATTACATGACTGAAGTTCCATACTTCTTACATACAAATTCAAATTTGTAGGGAATATTGTGAGATTCAATTGAAAACTCCAGGAAAAGGTAATAAGTGGACACTGAGCTACATCTGGAGTGTTCTTAAAGATTATACTAATTCTGGAATATGGCTCAAAGTTACAATCATGGCATTATGTATTTATTTTTGTCTTTTTTCCGGCGGCCTTTTCAGCCACACAAAGACGTCTTCATCACGAATGACACCCAGCGCGCCTCTCTTCCCCGTCATGGCAGTCTAACTCGTCCTCTGGTTCCAGAGATGTGCTTCAGCGTTGGGGCAGGCAACACTGAGCCTCCACCCACCAACTATCACATAGGAGAGGATGGAACCAGTCTTCTGCTACGCTGTTCTTCTTGCCACATGCAGGTTCATGCCAGTAAGTAAGGTCGACTTTTACCTGGATATCTAAATGTAAGATGTTCCGCCTTTTTTTTTTTTTTTTTTTTTTTTTTTAAGGTGAGCAGTAAAAAATAAATCCTGGTACATCACATCACAGGGATGAAGTAGCAACGGCAGTTGTCGAGTAGCAGGTGTGCAAAGTGTTTGTATTCTGATAATGACAAGTCAACACTCTGCAGCTGCACAAGGCTTTCCAGCACAGAGAATTAGGTAACAGCTTTTACTGTAAAGCCGCCCTAGGTACAGCCACTGAGAGCAGCTTAGCTTAGATTACCTGTTAGAAGTTGGTTGTTATATATTTATTTTATTTGTTTATATATTTAAAGGACAGCTTCACCAATTTTCAAGTTGATTCCTATGGTTCTAATGTGGGTAGTACATATATATGAATGACATTAAACTTTCTTCTGTCTTCCCTGTAATAAAATATCCCTCTTCATCTAGCTATAAAAGTCTGCCTTTGTAGATCTGCCTTAGACTAAAAACTAAGTTTCCTCATTTTCTGTAGTGGTGCCTTCAAAGGTGGGTCTCCCAAAACACTCCGTCTACCATGTTACGCTCGCGATAGGGAAAAGCAAATTTCTCTAGGGACTCGGATGCAACAGAGTGTGAAGGAGGAAGCGACCACCGGCGCGACGTTATAGCCGCAGCCTGACAAACAAACTTCAGCTGCTGAGTTTCTCCCTGATTCCACCGACAATGAACCAGAGAATTTTGAGCCTCAGGTGGACAGAAAAGCTGAATCTAACAAAAAAACTAACTAGCTTTACAATATAATGTCGGAGCAGAGATGCTACTATTACAACTTTTACATCTTGTGAGGCCGAATATCGTGCTGTGGAATCGGGCAAAACAGAGTATGGAGGAGATAGTGACCACCGGAGCGAGGGTACAGCCGCAGCAGAGAGAGAGGTGCTGCAGCTGGAGTGGCTTAGCAGCATCGACCAATGAGGATTGTCAGAAAGAATGGAGGCAGACTGAAAACTCAGCGCTGCAATAAACTTCACAGTGCTTTGGTAAACCTGACTTTGTTTTCTCACAGAATATTATATCGGACTTTGCCAAATCTGAATACAGAACAACACAACAGCGACTGTGTTACCGGAAACTTTTGCGGCTGCATCCAAATGGAGCACAATCCGGTCCCGGTTCCTTGTCGTCCAAAACAATAAAAGAAACAGCGTTTGGTTGCGGTTTTTCACCCCTTCATCTGCGATGCCTTCCGTAAACACACAAATCAGTAGCGGATTAGATGGCACCACGCGCAATGTATTCTGGTTGTTGTAGGATTCCTTCCTTGAGAGCGAAAGGGGAATTTACAGTCTTTTTCTCAGTTTTCTCTACTCCTAGGGCACCAATTTCAAAGATAATTGCAGATTCCTACTACATAGGTGACCTAGTTTTTAGAAATCATCATATTTACAGCGGTGAAATTTCCCTTTGATTCATTAGGCAGAACATTTTTACAAACATGAACTAAATCTCCAGCAAACCTGCAATAAAATTAAAGATTTTACAGTGTATCACACACAAAGACGGGCATCCTCATGTAATATGAAATATTTGTAGATCTAAGCACAAAAGCTCTTTTTTTTTGGCAAACTTGTGTGGATTTAAAATAGTTTGTGTCATTGAGAACGTACACGCAGTAAGGTGCAGACCAGTGTGAGCTTCACTGCAAGTCCATTAAAACTCTTCTCAAGTACTCCATGCATTATTCAGACACCACCCTGATGAAGACAAGATCCACTAAGACAATTGGTGAGGTGAATAAAATATGTTATACTGGAGAAGACTTGTGCGAGATCTTTTGATTTTGATGGTTAGTATTGAAGTGGTTTAAAAAAAACAAAAAACAAAACAGGAATATGTTTTTTTTGCCTGTTTATTGTTGTAGAAAAGTTGTATTTGATTCTGTTCAGCAGTGGGAGACTAGCAGCTGTGGGCTTACTGCAATGTTTCATTTATAATACCCAGAATTTTCCACTACTATTCTCTATTCACAACTTTTTTCTTTTTTTTTTTTTTTTTTTTTACCCCTGGACTCCTGAGACTACTGTTGGGAAAATAGGAAGCACAGAAGATGAGATTCCATTACAGCAGTGCAACAAACTGTCTGCTCAATTCCCCTGTTGCCACGCTTAGCGAGGCTTCCCAATTTAACTCGTCTTGACTGGGGTTAAACTAGCTAAGATGCTGCTCAAGAAACAGACGGGCCTCTCTGAAGGCAGCACACCATACACTTCTCCAGCTCTTGTTTACCCTGCTTTCTGTACTTCAGTATTTTTCACAAAGAAAGTAGACTTTTAAGGGCATATGGCTTCTGTCAAAGCAAAGCATGAAAGGACAAGTAGCTTGTTAACACTGTGTGAGTGAGTTAGCTCTGGGGATCTCTATGTGCTTGGTTATACTTGTCAAATGTTACAATCAGTTATCTAGACTAAACCAAAAAATATGTGTGTATTTTAAAAAAAACATTTATTTAGTAGCAAGGGAGTGTGTGCATTTAAAAAGAAGAGTAGCATATGTAATAAATTTTCATAATAACAGTTATGTTTGCAGATTAAAATGTCTGTGTGTGTGGATGTTTTGTGTCAGGCAGCACATACAGCCAGATAAATCACACATACACACACACACACACACACACCAACCCTCCTGGGCTCTTATTATCCCTCAAGCTGGAGTACCTTCAAAAAGGCCAGTTCATTAGGCATCCAGGGATGAGCTGGGCTCAGCTGGGGAAGCAGCACTTCTATTGATAAGAGGTCATGAAGCAGAAAGAACTCCTGTCAGAAACCAGCTCTGCACTCCATCCCTTTTGATCCTCATTGTTTTGGAGTGGACATCCAACTAAAAATCATTCAGACCTGTCTAGGTGTTATGTAAACGCCCAGGCCTTTTGGTTTAGAAGCTTGACAATGACATGAAGACGAGGGTTATATATATATATATATATAAGTGTGATGAAACTGGTTAAAAAGCAGGTTTGGTGTCAAGTGCTTTACAGAAGAAACCAAAATCAGACAAAATCATAATGATTAGAAAAATGGGAAAGTGTTTAGTAAATTGCCACAGAGGCTATCCTTACTGAATATCAACGTCCTCAACTGGAACTGTGTCCATTAAACGTGATATATACAGGATAGACTTGTGAGGTCATTAAACTCTCCTCTCTTACAGGTTGTTATGGTGTAAAGCCAGACTCTGTCAGTGAGTCGTGGACATGCTCCAGGTGTGCAGCAGGTGCCTGGACAGTGGTGAGTAGCAGCTAAATGCTAAAACAAAATGTTGTGGTGTGTGTGTGGATGGTGGGGATCTCCCCCCATGTGGTCTATATATCCCTGCCTCTACTGAATTATTTTTATACCAGGTGGGGACAAACATGTATCCTCCTCATAGTTATTTATGCTGCTTCAACCATATAAAATATCTAAAATAAAAAAAGGGTTTAAAAATTTTTTTAGTGAGGGGCTGCAACATGATAATAGTCATTAGTGCAAATAACAATACAATCAGAAATGGACTTTGACTGTCAGCGCTCGCACATGTGACACTAGAGATGACACCCTGTGTAGGTCATGTGATGACTCAGTAAATGGACCAGGGGTTGCCTCCTTCCCTGCTCAGAGATTTGCAGAGATGAGGGTAAAAGAGGGGCGACACACCGCGGATGACCCCTCCTCAGGAAAGCATAAAAAGAAGACAGATGTCTGTCATCAAAGCAGACTGTTAGGCATATACTGTAGCCTATTTATTTTTATGATGACAACATGTTGTGCTATTGCATGTTGTAATTATTTTCTGTTCAATATTAAAGTTTGCTGCGCGCTGCGCAGAGAGCTGAATTAAATAGTGACTTGCGAGAATGACATGAAGTGTATTGGCACATCTGGCCGAGTGCCGCTATCCACAGTACTGAACGGAGCATTGGGGATTTAATTCTTACATGTTAAATTAACTTTTAACCTTTTGTTTTGTTGTACATGATCACATCTCCTATGTGTCTGCATGAGGAAAGGGCGTGAACTTGACATCACATCGCTGAGTGAAAATATGGCACTACTTGGTTGAAATAAATTTTAAAAGATGGATTAAAATATTCCTGCAAATGCAGTGATCAAGTTCAGGTTCTGTAATTGTTTTATTAAAGTTCATAATTATTTTATAAATGTTATTGTAACAGCTGTAAGAAATACCCTAATAGGCTTCATAGTCTATATAGGCCCACTGTGGTTCAGATTTAGTTTCATGAATAGAAACGTTTGAAAAAGATCTCTTTCTCCCCCAGGGGGAAAGAGAGAGAGACTGTGTGTGTGTGTATATATATATGTATATATATGTATATATGTGTGTGTGTGTGTGTGTGTGTGTGTGTGTGTGTGTGTGTGTGTGTGTGTGTATATGTGTATATGTGTATATATATATGTGTATATGTATGTATATATGTATGTATATATGTATGTATGTATATATATATATATGTATGTATGTATGTACTGTAAAATCTGTTGTTGTAAAGAGTAGATCATGTCCAGCAGCTGTTACGATACCAAACCAACTTAATGTCTTGAAAAAGTCTGAATTAGCTAAGGTATGGGAACTCAGAGGATCTGTGTCCTGCTTCTCACTGACTGCTTAAACTTAATTAATTCATTTGCTTTTTGTTTTGCAGGAGTGTTGTCTCTGTAACTTGAGGGGTGGAGCTTTGAAAACTACCACAGACAGCCGGTATGTGGCTCATTCTTGGGTTTTGTTGTGTATTTTTCAATATCACAAATGCCAAAACCTGGGGGGTATTAAAATGTCCTGCCACAGTAAAACAACAAAAAAAACCTCATTATGACAAAAATATAAATTAAAATGTTTTGAATTTCCATTTTTCCAGAGGATTTTTTTCTGATTATGTCTATGTGTTCTTGTGGTCTGTCAAAAAATAATAGGAAAAAAAATCCTACTAGCTAAATTGACAACGTTTAGCTACATATTGGCTATTATTATTGGTTATGCAGGAATGGAAATAAACCACATTATAGGTTTCCATTCAAAATACATTTTCTGCCAAGTACAGTCTAGTTTTGGAGATTAATGTTGTCCTGAAAATATTGACTTATTTAGTTTCCATCATGGATTGATGAATTTTGAAAGGACTTTGTAAGGCAAGCACAGAAAATTCAGTTGACAATTATTGACTATAATTATTATCATCTATTAGTTCTACATTTGTCTATCTTCAAAAGCTTAAAGTTTTTGTGGTGTCGCTCTCTGTAACCAGGTGGGTCCATGTCATCTGTGCCATCGCTGTGGCTGAAGCTCGCTTTGTTAACGCCATTGAGCGGGAGCCAGTGGATGTCAGTGCCGTTCCAGAAACGCGCAAGAATCTGGTAAGTTTAGGCACAAAGAAAAACTTCATACATCGCTTTCATGGTATAATGTGACAGGCAGGTAAAACAAAAAAAAATCTTTACTTACTTAATAATGGCCTCTCTTTGAAGAAAATTACCATCTTCTCTGTACTCATTGCTCACTGCAGCTGTTATGAATTTCTTTCTTCATCCCTGATCTCCTTTTCTTACTCTACAGTCTTTTCCTACATTAAACCAAATTACTGTCTTTCTTGCTCACTGCGTCTGTGTTCATCACTCCCTCCGTTACCCTCCCTCTTTCCCTGGTGGATGGATGGATCGTGTTTTTGCGAGATGTGGAGGACATGGGGTAAAACAGATGTGCTGAGGGGAATGGCTGAATAATCAGCTGTCATTTCTCACTGCGCCAAATGAACTGCATCGATCCCGTGGGCAGGAGGCAATTTCCCCATTGCTGCCGCGTCTTTGAACACAACTCCCTCCCTCCGTTTTCTCTCTCCATTTCTCCTTCCCGGGATCTGCTCCCCCTCCATTCACCCAATCCCACTTCAAGGCAGCAGCACTGCTTGCTGGTGCATTATCACAAATCTACAAATAATGTCACCTCTCTCCCTCCCCTTCTCTCTGAATAATCTATCAAAGACAAGCTGGGTGACATTTGCATCCGAGTGCTGTCAAAGCAGGTTTCCTCCATCTCTTCTTAAAAGGCCACGAGAAGAAGCTCTGCGGTCTAATGATTCGGATGACTGGGCTAATCAAATGTGAACACGCACCCTTGGAACCAGTTTGTATTGCACTATGTTCAGCAATTTCTGCCCCCCCCCCATCTTTGAACATTTGGAGAGATTTCACAATAGCTGCTTTTTGTCTTTGTGATTTCAGAATTTATCAGGCACAGTAACTCTGCGTAAATCCTCAAAATATGTACCGTTCCCAAAAGTAGTGTTGCATTTTGCACCTGGGGTTACTCAGATTTCTGTTGTTGTGAAAAAACAGCCTCAAGCTAGGCAAGGCAAGCTGCTTAAATAAATCATCATACAATCTTTAAAACTGTTGTTTTCTACCTTCCATTGCAATTCAATTCTAGGGATGTGCAGAGAACCCAAACAGTATTTGTATTTGTGTCTGTATTTGTTGCGGCAGCAAAATTATTTGTATTTGTATTCGATTAAAAGTGGAAATAGGCGTAAAAATCCTGTTTTTGTTTTTATGACACTTTTAATTTTAGGATATTAAAGTGTCAAAATAAGTGTTCATCAATGAACTATCTTGCAAAGGAGGTCCCCACACCAGGTCTCGAACTGGAGTCTCCCATAGGGTTTTTACGTTGGCACTTTTGGCCGTGCTGAGTCAAACCATAGGCCAAAGTGTGTCCGACCCGCCTCCAAGTGGGTTGCGGTGACGTCTCGCTAACCGTGGCCAACCTGTAACGACCCCCCTTCTCCCCGTTTCTCCTCCTCACACAAGTGTGTGTTGCACAGTGAGACTCAATTTATGTCTGTGCTGGAGACCAGAGAGAAAGCTGTTTTTTAAAAGCCTCTCTGTGTGTTCAGCTGTCAGTACTTTTGTAGCTTCGAACTGAATCTCTGTGGTTTGAAGTTTAGTTTCTCTCCTGTGTTTCTGTTTGTGCTTTCAGATATCTGCTTTATTTTACCGTTTCCCGATCGCTTTCAGCCGTATCGGAGCCATGTTAGGTTACTGCTGATAAAAACATTTCCTGCTGCTGCTTCATATTAAAAGCTTTCCACTGACAAACCAATGGGGACTTTTACTGTGAAGAATTCATAGGAAATGAAATGTTTATCCACCGTTTTGCAGCCGCGACTTTGACCACTAGTCACAGCCATGATGTGTATATACAGCCTGCTGCTTTCGACTTAAGACAAGCGCATCATCAGTTAAAGACACACCTTCAAGCAGGTAGCCCTGTTGTAATGAAGATGCAAATCCCTGCTGCGCTGGGCTGACGCGCCGAGTCAAGCCAAGGCAGCACGTGTGTATGGAAATGGCCTACCAGATCACAGATGAATGCTAAAGCTCAGCTCTGTGCCACTGCATAGACAGACCTGTAGCTATTTATACACCCATAACACAGAGACAGCACAGCATGTAAGGTGTAGGGAACAACTTCAAAGGCGATTATTGCTTTGCACTTTTCATTTATTGCCTATTTTTTACAGCCTAACTTTGGAGAAAGGGGAAGGGGAACAACAGGCTATGGAGAGTCCCTTGAGAGCACTTTGCGCGTGTCTGTAGCTCAGCTTTATCTCTGGGGAACACCCCCAGCTCCGGGAGTGATGTCCAAATAAGGAAATGTGTATCATGCAGCAGGTGGATTATGGTTATTGGTTATTTGACGTTTTTTTTCTTCCCAAAAACAAAGAATTTTTAAAATATTTGTATGAAATAAATATTCGTAAAAACCCGCTATTTGTGCTTTTCTGAATACTGGATTCGGATTCGGCTCCACCCCTTCATCCATTATACTGTTAATGATATTTTTATCAGTTTTGTTACTAGCTATTGTTCTGACTCAGGAGTAGTGGAGTAGAGTATTTTAGGTTAGAGGTTAGTGTCAATCAGTGTGCATTGATATCTGCCACAGTGAGGGGGTTAGTAATGAAGGATAGTAACAAAAAGAGTGAATTTGGAACTAAAAAAACTTGATTTGACTAATTTGGATGGCTGAAGCTTCAGCTAAACTTTGAATGCATTTTTGCACGGAACAAGGACTGTGGATTTTGTCACTTACATTGACAGTGTACTATGAAAGGATATCTTAATGGCCAGTATGAAAAATGTGACTGTTTTGAAATGCAGATTGAATGTAAATATAAAAAGAGCAAGGTGGAATGAGGTATAAACAAGAATACATGTTTCTTCCCTGCAGCTTTGGTGTCCCTGCCTGCCTGTGACTTGCATAGAAAACTTTACTAGCCAGTGAAAAACTATAAACCATAGCAGCTGGAGAAATATCACACAGCAGAGCCTTGTTGAGAGCAGTTGTATATTTTTCTGCCCCAGTACAAAAATGAAGTATTGGCACTTTAATAAAGAATTTTTATTTCTTATTGATCTGCCATGCGCTGCGCTACAGCTGCTCGCTGTGTGATTTGTCAAAACGAGGAGACACAGACAAGAGGGATGGACAAGAAAGGATGAGAATGTGAGAGTGAGGGACTGGAAAACAGACTTTGTGGGATGATAATTAATCACAATAAAAACAGAGAAAGATACAGTCATATAACATTGGCAACTCGTCAAAGAAAAGGGGATAATGGGTTTAGTCTGTTAAGCATGATGTCATGAGTCAAACATATAATTCCATTTGTCTTTAATCAAATTTATTACTTGGCAGGTGATTTTTCAAAGAAAAAAATATTTTCATCGGGATTTTTGAAGTGAGATAATGTTTCTGAAACACACCAGAGGCTGCCGCTGGTGTATTGAGAAGATAACTCAGTATGACAGGCCAAATTCCCTTACATGCCATTACTCTCTTTCCTTGTTGCATCCCGGCTTTTCATCCGTCTCTCTTTTGTTCTCTCCATTTTAACCCGAATCCATGGACAAATGAGGGCTTGGAAAGGCACATGTGAAGACGAAGAGACGGAGACATGGAGGGTTGAAGGATTTGAAGTGATTTGAAATGATGAATGAAGGTTGTGTGGGCAGGGTGGTACCTGGCAAAGTGGCTCAGCAGTGAGTAGAAGATGTGGTTGACTGGCTGTAATTTTACACTCAGGATGTGGGGATGGAATGAAGGGATTTGAAGGGGAAAGTGCTCCAAGGGAGAATAGCAAATTCCTTGAAGGATTGTGCAAGAGTAGGGGATGAACAAGTGATGCAGGATGCCAAAAAGGATGCACCGGAAAAGGGAAAAAAGATGTCATAGTAGCGTTTTTTAGGCTGCTGTTATTAACAAATATGAAGCTGCTCTTTAAGGAAGTCTTGACTTTTTGTGCGAGTCGGGAAAAGAATCTCGCCGTGCTACTGACACTGATGACTGCACAAGCACGTTATGCGCAAAGCTGCAAACATCCATTTTATTTTTAATGAGTCGAAACCTGTTAGCGCACCAAACAGAATCAAAGATCTGAGAGGAGAAAATGGTTACACTGCTGATTCCTCCAGTCTCTGTTTCATGAGCTGCCCTACAATTCCTGCAAAATGTCTGTGCCAGACTAGAAGAGTGAAATGAGTTTTGTGGATAACTTGTAGTCTGTGTTTCAACCCTCTTAGAGACACAGTTTTCCGCGATTGTGAAACAATGTGATGTTCATTCTGTTCAATTATTTAGCATCACCCCTTTTCGACAGCATTTTTCTAAGCTGCTTTTGATTCTTATGAAGATTATCAACAGCCTCAGTGGGAACTCTGACAGTGTTGGGGCTTTCGCTACATGAATAAAATCCTGACTGTGGCAACAGCAAGTTCACTAAAACAGTAGCCTGAGATCTGTACTTTGGAGGAGGATCTGTGATTGTGAAACCAGTGTTTGCACAGCTAAACTTTTAGGTTCACCAGCATTGTACGAAACCAATCGTTGCTTCACTTAACAACCTGACCCACAGGACCATAACAACATTCTTGTGATCCTTGAATGTCCATGAAAGAGAATTCAAGAAATAAATTTGTCTCCAGTCTGAATTAACCAACTAAAGTATTTATTTTTGTCTTCATTGCAGAAGTGTGTGTTCTGCCATGGCAAGAACGCCAATCAGAACCGCGGCGCCTGCATCCAGTGCTCATACGAGAACTGTGCCACCTCTTTCCACGTCACCTGCGCCCAAATTGCCGGAGTAGTCATGACACCAGCCGACTGGCCCTATGTGGTGTCCGTCACCTGCCACAGGCATAAAAAGGTCACTCCAAAGGTAAATGCAGATCAAAGTAAAACTACTTATATATAATTGTTTTGAAAAAGTCAAGAGAAAATCTCACTGCTTCTTTTTGTGATGTTATAAAGTGACTCCCTAAACTGTTGATATAGTGATATATATTTTGTGGGGGCAGCTTAGAAATTGGAGACATATATTATAAAGTAGAAGAGAAACTAGTTTCACTTGACACAATATCCTGAACAAGGCACTTTACTCCTACTAGAGACAGATTTAATAGTTTTTAAGCATCAGTTTGTAGAAACTCAAACTTAATAGAAGTTCCCCTCATAGAGAAGATGATTTGAATATATTTTTGAGCCCCTCCCTACATTAATAGCTGTGTTTTACAGTTGAATTCAAGCCTCAGCCCCTCTTTTTGTTTTGGTTTTAGGCATTTAGCTTTTGATCGTATCTAGTGAAAAATTAACTTTCGCTGTATTTTTCTCAAGAGGCAGGACTCAAACTGGATGAACACACACACACACGCTGTACTGACGCTTGATCTTGTTTGAATCTATCTTAACCTCAATTCTCTGTCTGGGTTTTTCCTCCCCTCAGCCTCGGACAGCACCCAAAGGCACCCAGGGTCCGAACCTGGGTCAGAGGGTGATTGGTCGCAACAGTGACGGCTGGTACTACCACTGCACCATCATCGGCATAGCAACGCAGACGTTCTACGAGGTCAACTTTGAAGACGGCTCATACTGTGACAATCTGCACCCAGAAAATATATTAGTGAGTGCTCTTACAGTCTAGTTAGATTCCTACCTGTACACAGTTTACATAAATAACTTCAACAAATGTTTTCTTTTTTTAAAATCAGTGAGAAATATCCTAGCAACTGTTTTATGCTTTGTAGCTTGAGCATCTAGGTAAATGGAAAATATAATAACTGAATGTAAATTCAAATAACCTTTAATTAGTCATCACCATAAGTTAACAACAAGCATGACTTTAATAATATTAAATCCCCATTTTTCTGACTTGTATTCTTGCCTCCTTCGTCTCCTCCTTGTCCCACCCCCGCCCCTCCCCCCTCAGAGTCATGACTGCTTGCGGAGCGGCCCTCCTGAGGTGGGGGAGTTGATTGTGGTCAGCACACCCGAGGGTCAGATCGTCAATGCTTCCTTTGTCAAGCAGCACACCCACAAGTTCTACCAGGTGAGGAAAAAAAAAACACATAACTGCTAGAAATTACCATCACAGATTTACTGCTTAACCTGCTTAAGTGTCTATAATCAAGACTCGCTGACTGATCAGTCAACATGTGGTTAGAGAATCAGGCTTGTGGTCAGCAGGCCACCAGTTTAGACATCTGAATCTGGAACTGTCTGGATAAATCTCTGTTGAGTAAAATAATAGAAAAACAATCCGTTAGCAACTGCTATTAAAATTTTGATCCACCTGTTTATCTGCCCATATACTGACTTTATCAAGCTGATAGCTGATAAGATTTCAGCGAAATGTGACTGATCCTTATTGAATGCAGTCTCTTCTTCAGTGCTGGATTCTGCTGTTACATTATTCTCAAACTCAATTTTCCATGTGATGAGGTAGCAAATTTTAAATTTAGGTGAGCAGTCGTATCAGATTGGCACTCAGTATCAGCATTTACTCTGAGTTGAGGTATCAGAATCAGGATTGAGAGAGAAAACGTTGTATTGGTGCATCAAGATAGCTTTGAGCAATGCATCTAATTCCCAACTGTAATCTGTGTAACTATGAATCATTTCAAGCTGCATCAAACAGTAGCCATCAAACCATGTTTTACTAAGGTGTGGTGCAGAAAACACTGTTGGGCCAGTGCTCTGTAAGAAACTATATCATTTAGATTTTATTCATTCCTCTGATGTTTCTCTGCAGAGAGAATTTATAGGACACTTTGTTTAATGGCTTTGCCACCTGCTGGTTTGGTTCTCCTGATCTGGTATTTATCAACATGGGAAAAGCTTGGCTGCCCTTGTAGATTATGAAGGAGCAGTTTGATACAGTGTGGCATTAAAACATGAAGTGGGGAGATTTAGCGTCACTGGTGCATGCTGGGGAAAGTGCTTGCTAAGTGAGAAATGCGGAATTGAAGAAGATTCTGAAACCGGTGTCAGAGGAGGCCATCTTAAAAGTCACTTACACAGATATACACAAGACTGCATTAGCAGACAAGGTTAAGTGAGGGTGTTAAATCTTAGATAGTGACGTAACGCTGATTTTGTGAGCACATCCGTAAGTGTTATTCTGGGTGTTGTTACATATTTACACACATGGCACAAACAGCAGGGATAGAGTTTAAGGATACTTACAGTCTCTGTGTTAAAACATCAGATAAACGCCTGAAATATAATGTGTAAAATGTTGAACCAGCTTTCCAGATTGTTACTGGCGAGCTCTGAAAGACGTTTTCAGAGACGTTTAGTTTTTTTGTTTTTTTTTCTGTATGTTTCCTCAGATGGCATATCTGTAAATGCACCACGATTCCATTTCATGTGTCTGTATTCGCAATGAGTTTCTCAGTGTTGCTAGTTGGCTGCATTACTGAGAGTCCTGTTAGAGACAGAACACTATTAAGATGATTTTAAAAACAAGCCTCCAGCTGGTCGTTGTGTCAGGGAGCGACAATGCAGACTTTGTCCCTTTTTTCTCAAAATGATTTAAAATCTACATTTACATTTAAAACACTTAGCTGATGCTCTTATCCAGTCAGTAAGCAGCTTTGGGGTTCAGTGTCATGGTCAAGGACGTTTTGACAGGAGCACAAGGTTGTTGAACCATTTGCTATGGCGGGGATCCAACCTGTGACTTTCTGGAAGTTGCGTTTACTCACTAAACCACCCTGCTATTCCTTTCTTGTGTCGTCTTTCGCTATGCTAACACTGTAGCTGTATATTTGGATCTTATGTTTGTTCTCTACTTACAGGAGATACAAACTACATTGTATACTTTTTGTACATTTACCTTCACTGTCTGGTTAATTAGTGTTGCAGATGTTTTGGAGATTAATCCAAAAATTTATTATATCTGCCCAGGTTGAGTTTCAGGACCAGAGTCAGCTGATGCTAAAACACTCGGAGATCCATCAGCTGGACCAGGAACTGCCCAAGAGGGTCCGAGCCCGTCTCGTGAGTATTTTACTGAAATTCTGCTCCCATCTTTGCTCACATGCCAGAAGTAGGACATGTATGCCAGAGTGCCTCAGACTGTTTGGTTTGGCAGACATTTGGCTTAATTGGTACAGTAGATTGGATTGATGGCAGATGAAAGTAATATGAAGTGCAGCCCAACAATAACTTGTATTGTTAAAGCACACAAAAGAAGTTACAGCAAACGGAAATAAAACAATTTATTCAAACAAGCAACCAACGCTTTGCAGCCCACAGAGGATGAACGCCTGTGTGCGGGCCAAAACATGTGGGTTGTTAGTTTGAATAGATATCTATTTTATCTGCTAACAGTTTGTTGGTATTCTTCTGAAACTTACATCCAGCTTTGACATGCAAAAAGCTCTGACTCAGGGCCATGCCCAGTGAGGATTTCCATGAATATTTCAATCAGAAGAACAGTGGGTAGACTTTGGATATCCTGATCAATTTCGAAGACACTTTGCATGCACAACAGTTTTCACAGATCGTGTCCAAGTGGTAAATCTGCCCACACTGGGTGATTAAACAGGACAGATCACAAACTCCAATCTTGCAGGAACTCATGAAATCTGACATGAATGTGTAATGTGCGCATTAATCAGCCGAGCATCGATACATGCTGCAAAACAAAAACAAAGAATCTTTTTATGCAGAGATGCAGCAGGTGTTGGACTGGATATGCATTCTCCTTAAACTCACTCTTAATATTGCACTAATGCCTCACCTCACTGCAATCTCAGGTCTCGTTGGCTGTTGACAAGGAATGAATCTATAATCACACCCCCATCCAGCAGCTGGGTTGTAACCGAGAACCACATTTGAGTTTTTTGGCAAGAGCTGGCCCAAATAATATTTTATAGGCTCTGACTGTTCGAAGGGGTTTCTGAACAAATATTTGTTGTTAGAAAATAAAAATATTAACATTTTATATTATCTAATATCCCTAAACGGGTTGATTTTAGAAACAAGAACAGGAAGGTAGGACTGAAACTAACAATTAGTTTCAGTTTATTGGTTTTTGTTTTGTTTTTATTACTAATCAAGCAATCATTTAGTCCATAAATGTCAGAAAATTGTAAAAAAAAATAAATAAAAAAAAATTCCCAAAAATATTTAATTCACAATAATATAAAACACATAAACAGCAAATCATGCAACCTCCCAAACTGAGAAGCTGTTTCCAGAGTAGCTAATTATCAAAATTTTTGGCAATCATCGGATCAGTTAATTGACTAACCAACACTACAAAATAATACTAAATACACCAATGTAACAGATATATTTACCTCATAATATCAGATAATCTTTCTTAACAATTTGCCCTCATCAAAGCCGTCATGACAAACATAATTATTGTAATATATGTAATATAACTGATAATCCTCTCACACGTCCTCAGTCTAAGTGTGTACCTGTCTGTTTCCAGGCCATACCTGTACCCCAGGAGGAGGTTTCCTCAGCAGATGAAGCCCAAGCAGCCAAACGCCGCCGCCTTCCCTCCGGATCTGCCCCGCCCACTGATACCCCCATGGAGACAACAGATCAGCCTGCCTGCCCTGTAACTACGCCCCCAGTAGCATCACCAGCAGCAGAACCTCACAGTATTAGCACACTGCCAACCTCACAACCTCTGTCCCAACTCAGCGCCACCCCTGCCCCAGCCAGTGGTATTCAGATGGATGCTGAGACCTCAATGGACACGAGCGCCGCCCTCTCCGACACTTTAACGGAGTCGAACCTGGCCTCGGACCCCACGCTGACTCTGCAGTCAACCCCTTTTCAGTCGACGTTGAACTCTGACCCCCTCCTGTCCGCCCCGTCCCCTCAGCCGCCTCCACAGCACATGTCCGACAGCTACACGCCAAGCAGCGGCTACGTTTCCTACATGGAGACCCTCCTCCATTCACATTTCCCTCAGTACGATGGTTCCGGACACCTGTATTAAAAACCAACTCCACTATATTATTACTCGGTCAATGAAGGCTGAGCCAATAGGAAGTAAGCTAATGGAGGTGGATTCTACTGAGTGCTGTATTAATGGACAAAAACATTTCCCACACCGGCTCTGAGAGCTCAGGGCGGGAGCAGGAAAAGATACGGACACACAGGCACTCTTTTAATGCATGTTACTTTTCTATTTTTGAGTTAATGTATTTGCAGTGGTGCTTTAGCCTGCTCTGAAGCAGCAGCTAAAGAGGACAAGGCTTTTTTATTTAATAATATTATTATTTGTGTTGTGTTTTTTTTTTTTTTTTTTTCTTTTTAGGTCTTTTGCTTTTCTGATTTTGGTCAGCTGCTGTGCTTTTCTCCTCCATCTTGATATAAAACACATCTCTGGGTGGTATCAACTCCATACCTCGTTGCATTAATTATACAACAGCACACTCCCATTTTTTTGTACAGGAAGCTAATTACTAAGACAGCCTCTCAGCAGTGAGGCCCTGGTGGACTTCACTTCTTCTTTTTTTTTTTTTTTTTTTTGGAATCAAATAACCAGCAACAAAATATCTATTTTTCAATCCAGCTTTGAAACTGTTTGGTGGAACTAAACTGGTCAATTACAGGAACATTTTCAACTAGGTGTTTTATTGTCGGATTGCAAGAGGAAAATGGGGTAAATGGGTAAAAAATAATGTGTTGTAGGGGGGAACTCAGTATTTAAATGTCTTAGTCAGATATTGAAAGAATTAATTGTAATAGAAGAAACATATTGAATGCAAACATTAGTAGATTTGTCTGCAGGATGCATTGAATTTTTGTGAAGATGTGACACAGTAGTTAACAGATGAGACCTTTATGTATTGACGTTATTCAAATGGTCATTTGGCGGCTCCACTTTTCACATGAAAACTGTCTCAGGGTTCCTACATGTGGAAAATGAATTTTGTTGTAACATCCCGGTCTTCGCACTGTTAAAGACGTTTAAAACAGCCCTGAAAATTGTTTAAAAAAATATCATTAAGCCCTAATTGGCACATGAATATCCGTTGCGTATGTTGTCATATTTGCTCATTTTAACAGTTAATGTTAATCTCCACGACACTGTAGAGTGATATTTGAACACTGTCACATTCTTCCCGTTAGCACATGAACTGGCCAGAACTATGAAATCAATTTAAAGAATGAAAGTCTTGAACGTCTCATATTTGGAAATGTAGGAACCCTTAAGTCTTGAAATATTTTGTACCATACTTGGTTGAAATAGTATGTATAAATCAATATTGTATATTATTAACGTTGTCCGTTTTTTTCTATTAACGTATCTTTCCTTCGGGATTAATAAAGTTCTTATCTTATCTTCCTATCTTTCTAGTTCATTTTCTGAATTGATTTCACAAACTTGGCCGATCCAAACTATTACTCTTATTTTTTTACAGATTTAAAACAGGCAGATTACTCAGTTTGTACTGATAACTACATGTTTTGTTTTGTTTTTTTCTGCATATGGCCATTTTGTGCTACAGTGGTGCTACAGAGACTTTAAACTACTGATGGACTGAATTTCCTCAACACTGTCACCTTGTACATACCGCAGGCCTTGTGTATTGTGAATCAAATTTCTAAATGTCTTTTCATTTCCCTTTTCCCCCCCCATGTCATCACAACTGATATGTTGGAACACTTCTATGTCCCTGTGTCCAAATGATGTCCATCAAAAGAATCTTATTTCATAGGGATTAAAGTGGGTTGCTAGTCGCCAGCTCTTCTGTGTCCTGTGTGTTCAGTAGCTTTGAGATTTGAAAAGTTCTTTTTTTTTTCTGGTCATATCCCTGAACCAATAAGGGAAAAATATGAGAAACTACCACCGCCATCTGCTGATTTATGACATGCCAGCATCTATGAGTGGGCGATATGGATAAAAAAAAAATGTGATCACTGTAAGTTTACTGCATATGTCAATATTGAACATTTTTAGGAAACAGTTGGGAAAACTGTTTACACATAAAATAACCTAACAAGGATGTCTCTTTTTGGCTAATGAATACTGTACCTGACAAATTTTTGTAACAATCCTGTAAACCTACTCGCCTGCAATCTGGCTAACACAACCACAGGTATTAAATCAAAAGATACCTCGGCAGAAATGGTGTGGCATAATCTCGACATCTGAAAATTTTCTATCAGCTCAGTATTTACATAAACACCAGAGCCTCTCAGTATCTCTGTACACTTAAGGTCTTACTTTTAGTCCAATTTCTGTTCTCTAAGTATGTGTTTACTGCAACAAATTCTGATTTAAACATGTTGAATCAGTAAAGTTTGACTCCACTGGGCAGCTACCAGGTGTGTCAGCATATGTGCATGAATAGAAGCAGGAGCCTCATTAGGGGTAAAAACTCTTCACCTTCCATGGATTGGGGAAAAAGGAAAATAAGGTAATAATTGTAAATAATGCACTCCTTAGTGTATGTAGAGCCACTTGTTAAGTTGTAGTGAGTAGGAGTTATGGATTCAACGTGTAATTAAGAAACGTTTAATTTTTACCCCTGGAATCTGTAAAAATCTGCACATAGCCTTTAGTTTGAGCTAGTTAACAATGGAAATCTGAACTGAGGCGACTGTAATCTGAAAAAAAAAAACAGTTTTTCATTTGTGATGCTTTTTCAAACTAATCAGGATGTTAAGTTTTCTGGTGTATCCTCGACCCTTTTAAGATGCACTTAACCAATCGCATAAGTGTCACATAAGAGGCAGTGTTTCCATATCTGCACATGGATGTTATATCATGAAAAATAATAGATGCGTCAAAACAGTACACAGACACAAATTTGTCGACACTAGTGTCTGCGTACTGTTTTATTAAATCCCAACTAAAATACTTAAATCCAGTCCAGACAAATTCGTCGACTTCAAATTTGTGATTTGGACATAAAATATACCAGAGCTGTTTTTAAATTACTCCATCACTAATACTGACCTGGACATAACCATTTTCAAAATTCTTTTAACTTTTTACCTAAACAACCTTCTGCGTTAGCAGGCCAATCACAGCATCTGGTGTGATCCATCATTTTGCATGAAGAAAATATTGTCAGAAGTGGCATGACATTTCCTTTACAAAGTTGAAATGATTTCCCTGTAAGGACACTGGGGAGATTTTACTTTATTCAATTTAGTGGTGAATTTTAATTAAGGCCACCAGGGTTCCCACACTTCTATGGCGTGTAATCACATTTTCAAGACATGAGCCTCCGCCTCCTCCTCAGACGAAGAATTGGTAAGTGTATTTGCAATAATTGGCAGTGCAAACACCAGCACTGCTGTTTATTCCTCACTGCAGTGCCTTGTTGGCAGGAATTCTGGCTTTGCACATTAAACACACAGCAGGGAAGTATGTCTTTGTGCTTGCTTGCTGGGCTCGTCACACAAGTTATTTTTAGACGTTATAATTAGCGGTAACCACCATCCAGACCAAATGAAACTCCCTCTAAATAAATTCTACTCTCTCTAGTTTATATTTTTGCAAATTGAATTATTTACTCTATGAGGCAAGTTTATTATTAATGGATCATTATTAGCATTAGATCAGGAGAGGATGTTGTGCTTTTTTGTATTTTTGGTGTGTGATTATGCATGTTAGCCTGCATACTTTTTTCCATCAGAATTATTTGTATGCATTAAGATGATGATTTTATGAACCAGTGTTTGATAGATTTTTTCTGCTCTGTTTTACACCAATACAACACACGGGCCGAGGTAATACTCTCAGGTATACAGGGCACACAGCTCTGCAAAAATCTGAAGAAATCATGGAAATGCTTAGAATATGGTAAACAAAATTGGAGGTATTACTTAAAAAGAGTAGCTTCTTCACCGATTTAGCATTGCACTCCTATAACATTGTTGGACTCACCATAGACAGTTTAAAAAAACAAAAAAATGCATGGGGTCTTTTTTTTTAACTCAATGCATTCTTCTTCTTTGTCAAAACCTGCCACCTAATTTACCCACAATGCAACTTGATTCCATTTATTCAGCCTTACAGATACAGGTGTGTTATGCTAGTAGCAGCTAACGTAGCCTCGAGCCGCTAGCCTCAAACAGAGATGAGGAACGAGGTACAGGGGTCTCTTTCTAACTCCACACCCCCAGATTTTTGCATCACTTTAGGCAATTTATCAGACTTCACGCAGCTCCCTCTGGAGCCCCAAAATGCTTTATATAACTTTTTTCACATATGCAGTAGTACTCTCCAAGACCTGGAGATGCTGCGTGCATCAGAGAGGCTGTTGGAGGCCTCCACATGTAGACAGCTGAAGTCCATTTAACCAGGAAACAACTCTGCTGCCCTGATGGAGAAAATCCACCCTCAGATATTCTAATAATACAATACACTGCACTTTTTTATGTACCTACTTTCTCTCCACACACCCTCCACCTACTATGTGTTAATGTCACCTGTCGGCAGTTGCTTTGTAATTTGCTGCGTCCTTTTCCATTTCCCGATACAATGTCTGTAGAAACTAACCTCCATGACTTCTCTACAATGAGAAATCCATTAAAGAAGAGTTAGACTTTCAAACATCGTGCAAAACGGTGCCTCTAGAACGGCACCTTTGCTCTTGGATTCTGAGGGGACTGACTAGCTTTTTACGGATGAAACCTTTTTCTGTCTCCATTGTAGCTTTTCAAAAAGAACAAAAATTACATCACTGTCTACATTTGCCAAAAGGATAAAAATACACCACAAACCAACACAATGAGATCACCAAGAGCTATTTTAACAGTATCAGTGTTTTTTTCCTTCATGTCCTGATACACTAACAGGATTCTCTTTGACTCCTCGGTGTTAAGAGCTTTGGAAGAAGCCCAGTGAAGCCCAGTGAGGAGAGGATGTGGAGAGAGAGAAGGTCATTGAAAGAACAAGAAATCTGTGTCCTATGGACAAATCGTTAATGCACACACACACACACACACGTATTTCCACTACTAGCTGTGCATATGCCAGGCCTACATTGCCCTCACTGGATCAGGGTGGCCATTAACATTCTGAAGTGCCCGCTGTGTCTTTGCAGAGGAACTGGGGACGTGCCAGGTTGGCAATTACTTTAACAACTCCAGACTTTGATTTCTTTATTCAGTTGAACCCAGCCAGGGGTAAAACTAAGGAGAATCATGAGGAAGAGGACTCAGAAGGACAAAAGTTTATGCTGACCCAATTGTAATTCAGTGTAAAAGAAACAGGAAACTTTCTGTATTTTACCAGACATAATATTTGATCTTTTAACTGCCATGTTCTCGTCCACCAGCACAGGTGTCTGATTGCTGGTATTACTACCTCTGCCTTGGTAAGTTCATGTCCTTGTCTTTCCACCAGCAACTCCTACTTGTTTTTCGGGCCACTTCACTGCACGTTACACCCTGAAGCTCATTGATGGCAGGTGAGGAACACCATCTGGCAAGACCATGTGTCTCAGAGGTAGCACATACTGTACTGTATCTGTTTACACCCTCCCAAAGCCAACAGTAGAATAGGCAGTGACAAAGAGTGTATAGGGAACTGAGATATTTGAGAGAAAAGAAAAGAAGAACCTTAACAGAAAACAAAATATATCATGTTCAGTGGTAGAATCTCCAAATGTGACAGCAGACAGACAAAGCTCACCCGCGGTTTTGTTACGTTAATTGTTAAATGTTAACTGGTTAAACTGTTACGTTTGAACTGATGTAACTGGACGACCTAGTATAGACCTAATATATACCGAGAGCTTATTATTTGTCTCTTTGCAGCTGTAGAGACAATACACCTGTAAGTTCAAAGGTCGTGACAGCGGGTGTGAGTTTGTCCCCATCAAATGTCCTTGAGGACAACACTGAAACCTCTAACGCGCTTGATGACTGCTGAATGGCTCACATGGAAATGGAAATCATTGAATGCAGTGGGATCTAATTGCAGATGGAAGTGGCAATTACGTTGACAATCTGGTTGATATGACAGGCTCCATTATAGCCTTAAGCTTTTATTACATTTCTGCTGAGTAAATCACATCACTGATGCAGTATTACCATAATGGCTTAGTGGAGCTCAATCTGTCAACACTCCCTCGTTTGAATGGAACTGGACTGAGTAGTTGTTGGAGGTGCCTGATCTTTATGAACTCTTCTAGGCACAGAGGACTTTTAAGCGATGTAACTTTTGGATGCATTGTCTCTTTACCATCAATGGATGGCAGTGTAATGCAGATGAACAATCGGCTGAATTCAAATGGTTAATTTCATTGCTGTGGTTGTCCAGTTAGCTTCCTCTCTACGCTATTGTTGACACCGCTAGTGTACATGCTAGTTTATTCATCAAGGTCGAGAAAGACAAAGGCATATTCGTTTCAGCTCCAAAACTGCTCAAGCCACTACAAATAAAGTCTTCATTAATAAAACCAGTGTGTTTAACACCCCAAACTGGATGTTTGAATGAGAAAGGGACATGTTAGCTGTAAATCTGATTAGTAATGTAGTTACTTGTTAGTAGCAATTTTGCGCTGACAGTTTGAAGTTGGGTTTCTGTCCACCTGGTGAATATAAGGCCGATATTCAAGCTCCTTTTAGCTCCTGTACCAACTTCTGGGGGAAAGGTCTATCTCTTTAGCTGCTAAACGCTCCACTATGTTCACCAGCTAGTTGCTAATTTTGTCCGTCTTCTGTTTGATGCTGGGCAGGTGGTGTAAAGGGAGTTTTTAGAGCTTTTTTTGCTGAACACTGACCAAAGGTAGTAAAGTTGTGGGCAGTGAAACCAAAATAATATGCTGAAAGATGCTCAAATGCTTTGTAAAGTTTAGGGGAACTCTAGTCAAGTGATACTTCTCTGTGAGTTTGTCACTATGAGCGACCCCTTTCTTAGTGCATGTAGTCATCTGACCACTGTAATACTGTTAATATACTGCTGCTAATATAAAAATATTGATAAGAGCCTGTTTAAATATTCCCTAACCTGTCTTTTAACAAGCTGAATTGCAGGGTGGCCTGAAATACACCTGGCTCTTGGCTTGAGAATAGTCTGTGAGTTATTGGATGAAGTTCAGATGAGGACGTCAGCTGGATCATAATGCTCATCAGAATGAAAACCAACAATTGACTCTTTACATGATAGTTTTTACATCCTGCAACTTCTAACCCTTTTGTTACCTTAAGGGTGAAAAATTGCCCTTTTATGACTTTAATGCAACATATCAGCATGAAATTTGATTTCTTTTCCTGAATTGACCTTGCCATTAGGAAAGGTGAATCACTGTCCTTTAAAAAAAAAAACACCATCAGGGTACAAAGATTCAGAGTCTTTTTTGATCATGCATTTATAAAAGCATTTACAGATAAAATGAAATATTAAATCATCTAAGGGAGAGAAAATATGTATGCTTCTTGTGCATGGGCAGCATCGCTCCAATCTCACATCTCAAACAGAATTTCAGACTAATAATTTCTCACAGGAGAGGATTGTTTCTCACAGGGAAGTCCGTGGCGGGGTCATAATGTTATAAAGGCGCAGCAGTCAGTACCCCGATTTCTCTCTCCTTTTAAAAAAAACTTTTTTTCTTTTGGCATTTTTGCCTTTAATAGTTGAAAGTGCAGAGAGAGACAAGAAGTTATTCCTCAATTTGTTGAGTGGAAGGTTGTATCTTCATACAAAATGAATATCTGAAGTTAAAATTCCATTAGACAGGTATGGCAAAGGTTTGTCATTTTTTACCCCAAGGGCAAGGGGAGTACTGAATATAAAGACTTCAAGAGGGTTAGGTTCAGGTTTTGTTATTTTGGCAGCGTGGGCATGTCTCAGACTCGACACACTGTTGGTGTTTCTGTATAGAATGCAGTTTTGACTTTTTAAAAGGTTTTTTCTCTTAAGTTCATATCAGGTTTGACATTTTCAGAAATACACTTATTCGCTCTCTTGCCAAGAGTTAGATGAGGACATATTTTCAAACCTGTATTTATTTCACTTTCTCTTTTGCAGGAACAATCTAACTACACTCACACAGTTACACGTCTTCACACCTGGGATCTGTCCAGTATAACCACAGACCTGCTGACTACTGAGTAGCTCCACTGGAGCAGTTAGGGTTAAGGGCCTTGCTCAAAGACACCTCAGTGGTGGTATTGAGGCAGGTGCTTTTTCACTTTTCAGATTTTTCCCACTTTTCTAACCTTCTTTAACCACAACCACACACACATTGATACCACTCTCATCTGTACACTATATGAAGCTAAAGCCAGCAGCTGGTTGGCTTAGCTTGGTGCAAAGACTGGAAACAGGGGGAAACAGAAAAAAAAGCCCTACATGAGATGATTTAGTAACTTTAAATCTCACTAATTAACATGTTATATCTCGTTGGTTTAAACCATACAAAAACAATTTACAGTTTTACCACTTTAAGCTAAGCTAACAGTCTGTAACCTGAAGAAGGCCACAATAAAGCTGTTCTTCATACTACAAGTGTTGCTGGAGTTTTGACTTCTTGTAGCTTCAGCGAGAAAGTGTTTAGGTGTTTAAGTTATACCTTAAAAAAGTACAGCTGTTTGATCAATTATGTCACTTTTCAAATGGGAAACTGTTTCTCTGAAGTCTGGATTTGGTGATGTAGTTCTTTTGCTTTACTGCTGTTTTTCTGTCTCACATTTATTTTCTCTTGCTCCAGACACAATTAACTGAAAAGGAGAGAGGCTTGTTGGAGAGCATGAGGGGAAAAAAACAAAACAATGTTAGTAAGTGCTGGGCCTTATTAATGAAGTGAATCTTCATCCAGTCACACACGACAAATAAATGGCCGCCCCCTTGAAGCTCTTAATCGGCCCATTAGTCTTTGAGCGACCGCGGCCTGTTTTTTTTTTCTCTCTCTGGTTCGTTCCCTTAAGACCAGACCAGATACATCCATCACCTCGTATCTGCATGCCGACCACACACTCTGACAGAGCTGAGTGCACAGCTGGAGATGCTACATCATATTTACTCCCTTACTTGCGCAATAAACACTGTTCTCCACATCTCGAGCCGATCTCCTTTCTCTCTCTTTCCATAATTTAAATAGTCACATTACTCTTTTCACTTTCTTTTCTCAAGTAACATGAAAACTCATCTGTTCAAGAAGTTGTGTTACATCTGCATTTGTACCTCTTCTGCTTGCACCATGCAAAAATATACCAGTGTTGTTGTAATATCTCTTTTTCTTATGATTTATTTTTTACCGTACATGATCATTTTAGGGAATATTTTGTTCCATCTGTTGTCAGGCTGCAGTGACTTTTATTCGCTGATCTATGAATCCAATCTTACTCTCTGACTCACTGCCGAAAAGTGTCTAGATGACAGAAATGAAAGATGAATGCGCTAAGTAATGACAGGGTTTCTCTTCTAAGTCAGCCTAATTAATCACCAGAAGGCGTCCTGTGTGGTTTAAAGAGCTACACAAACACACAGTCAGACTTTCGGAGAGCTGGCATGCTTATCTGTATGTGACCTGCGTTTATTTTCCCTCCATTTTTAGCACCCTCTGCTAATTCAGCTGCTTAAAATCTCATTTCAGACACAATTAGCCTTTAGCCCATCCAAGTGCCGTTGCCTGTGGTGGTTTTTTTTCTTCTCATCCTTTGTGAACATTTTCTCTTTCACTCGCCGATAAAGATCATTATTGGGGTTACTGAAAAGGAGTTCTGATCATTTACAGAAGAAAACATATTAAAGGGCCTTTTAGCGGGCCCATTAGGAGCCTGTTAAAACCCTCGCTTGTTGCCACGCCAGGGTTATCAATGCTACTGGGAGCCTTTAATTCATTCCTTTGCCAGACGTTTTTAAATTACATTTGAAGGGAGACCTTTAGGAGGAAAGCTTGCTATGGCAGAGCCTGGCCCCGCTGCTGTTATTTATTTATTTTTGGGAAACTCTTAACTGCAGAGCTTGCAAAACGAGGACACTCATCATTTTCACTTTGCAGGCAAGTCACAACATCATTTTACTGCATCTGCTCTGCAGCTGCTTCTAAATGGGTTTATTTTTCAACTGCACATTCGGGTAATTTTTGTTTGGCTAAGTGCACAAAGTGTGAGTGTGTTTTTTTTTTTATCCAGATTTGTCTGTGAAGTTTCTGAGAGGAAAGTCATTCAGCTACCTGATTATGTTTATTATCCACTTTTCTGGAAATCCTCAACATCACTGGGTTTTGAAGTGGGGTTGACATTGTGGTCTGGTTATTACAAGTTGTCACAAAGATCACAGTTCAAAAGAGGTACATTCCCCTGAAGCTTTTCAACTTTTGAATGAATAGTAAACCTGTAGCCCTTAAGGTTACTCCTTTTTATTTGATAGTTTTTAGCTTATTGTTTGCATTCATTAATGTGTTTCTGTATTTTATGTTTATTTATATGATGCTTTTATTATGTGCTGTATTGAATGTTGTCTTGTTCATCATGATTTCACTACATGTTTTGTTGTATGGCAATTCATACTCATATTCCCTGTGCAGCCAGTGCTGAAGGTTCCCTGAACAAGAACCACCTGCTTTAGGTTCACTCTTGTCTGTTTTGCCAGACAACAGGGAAAAAAACAACCCTGTCTCCTAGAAATTACATTCATATACTACTAAATTGCTACAGCAAATATGTTTTGCTAGAAACGTAATGCTGGCTGAATTAGGTTTTCTCTCAACATAATGAGAAAATGTCATTAGTTTATTTATTTAATGTTAATACATCTGGAGGTAGAGTTGGAAAAAACAAATGGCAAATATTTAACTACTGTAACTAATCTGTGACTAAAAGCTTCCCAAATTTTACACATTTTTAAAATATCCCAGAAATCCTTAAAAACCCTAAAGCAACAGTTTAATCCAAAAATGAAATAAAATGTTCCCACCACGGCCAAACTCTGGTACTCTGGTTTGTACAGCTGTTAATATAAGGTTTTTCACTCTGAATTCATTCTCGGCTATCTGTTTAACAACCGAAGAGAGCAGTTTCTTCTTAGTTGCTGTAGTGCATGTGGAACTCATGTTCAGCTTCTCTGCTTTTGGTCATTTTTCCATTTAAAAATCTGCTTTCAAGTCCTTTCAACCAATGCATGACTTAAATTCTGACCACAAAAGTCACTGTTGAACTTAAAAGCATCTTTTGTGTCAAATTGAACCTACAAAGTTAGTACATGGTTGGAACATAGCTAGGATTTAGTTGAAGTCTCTTAAAGTTAAAGGTCTAAAACATAACTCTAAAAATAAAGATATCTAATGATCAGTCTCAAAACCAGATCACCATCAAAATCCAGTCAATTAAGGCCCTCTAGCCATGAATTTCCACTGAAATCTAATCTGAGGTTTGGAGATATCTTGCTGTCAGACAGGCAAACTAAATAGCAGGTCTCTTGGAGGACTGAAGCACAATCTTTGAGGAAGCAGTGAAACTCACTCAACTCAAGGTAAAAGCCTCAGTTCATCATTCATGAGTGCTCAGGAGATTGAACTCTGCTGTGTGGTGTGCCTCACCTCCACCTGCCTAATGACTGTCATTTCCTGTTGCGATTGGAAGTGTGTGGTGTTGAGCGGCACAAGAGTATCTTGGTTCATGCAGGGAGGAGGCCTGGGAGGTGCCTGATTGCAAAGCTGACGGTAATTATGCACCGAAAGCTTGGCTGCCTGAAGGCATCAAGAAGCCACCACAGAAGAAGACGGGGAGAGGGGAGGAGAGTGTGGAGGGCTGTGAAAGAGAGAGGAGATAAAGAAGAAAAGACTGAAGGAGAGATACGGTTAGGTTAGAGACAAAAGGGCCAGCAATAAAAAGGACATTAAGATCGGTAAGTAAAAATCACTGTAATGGTGGCACTGTGTATTTCAGGCAGCAGTGATGTGATGCACAAATGTTGCATCGAGAGCTGTACCCATTTTAAAGTCTGAAGTGCCCCAGCTCAACCACACAGCCACAAAAATTTTAGCAGCTACCAAATATTGAGAAAGAAAGACTTCACACTTTGGTCCAATGCAAATATTTAACAATAAAGCCTGTTTTAGGCTTTTCACCTTAGCAATGTGTTGTGGGTGTGGTGACCTCAAAAGAATTGACTAGCCACCAGAAAATGGGAAAACAAATCTAATTGTTTTGTTTTTTTTTTCAAATTTAATGGCTTATTTTAACTGTTAGGTTATTCTGTCTGAGTACTCAGCTCACCTCCATCATGACTGAAAACAAAGTACAAATAACATTCTTGACTTAGGAGCATCTGGCATGAGAGTCAATCTGTAACCTTCTTTGATCCAGAGCAAACCCCAATGATCCAAAAAATGAATAAAACAATTCATGGTTACACAGCTCAAAATACCAACGGACATCATCTGAGAGAAAAAAACAAGCATCTAACGCATATATACTGTGGAAAATCCTAGCCTTGCCTAAAAAAAAGGTAAAAATGTAAGATATTTAGTTAGAAAATACCATACTCAGACTGTAATTATAGAATGCAGGTTGAAAAAATCCCCAAATTCCCAGAAACAAAACTGAGGACAGGATGGTGTTTTCAATGGTAGCTGCAGCCCCGGTTGCATCTCCTCCCTCTGAAAGAGGTTTGGAGATGTGCTGCAATTGCTTTGGGTTATTTTTTTACTTTACAGTTTTCTTCAGGTTTCAACTCAGCTCAATGAACACCAACTCAGGCATGGTGGTGAAGCTAGAAGTGACAGAGAAAACGATATCTGTGTCTGCTGATTTTCAGAAGAAACTAAATTTTGTGCATGTGTGTATGTATGACTGTTTGCATGGAAATATGCCCGTGTTTTGTACATGTGTGTGTCTGTCTTTTTGATGTATTCAAATGTTCTGTCTTTGCATGTTTCTGTGTATTCTGTAGTCTGCATATTGTATGTTTGTTCTGTATATGCCAATGTAATATTGATATTCATGTTTCTGTGTGTAGTTGGTGTTAAAAAGCCAACTTATGAATTGTTAATTGACTGGGCAACCATTTGGGCAAGATGCTGAGCTGACACAAAAAACAAATTCACTCAATGTTTCTCAGGAACGGTACTGTCAATGTAAATCATTTCATTGAGAAAACAAATTTGTGTGAGTTGTGTTCCTCAATGGAACTCTTATAAAATAAATGAAGAACTGAATTTGTCATGTTTCCTCTAATTTGTCACACTTGAAAGATGTTAGTACCTGTACTTGTTGTACTTCTTTGTAACTTTAAGAGAGGTCTATGTACTTTTGTTTCTGACATGGTGTTATGGGTGTGGCACTGACTATGGCAACTCTCACCCTTTGATTCATTATCCAATAGATTTGATGACAATTGTACACCTGGTCTAGGTTGACTATATATGTTTGCCTCATTTCTTTGTCCACTTGACTCTGATGAAGACACACTAGTGTTGAAAAACGTGAATTAATTGGTGTGCTCCAGTCCCCTTTTTTCCTCTGGGAGACCTGATGAGCTGTTCAATTCAAGCCAAACGAGAACGATGTAAAGATTAACATATACTGCCATCATTGTATCTGTACACTACAAGCATCGGTTGAAAAAAATTTCTTGCTTGCTTGGCAGCTAAGGAAAACTTTCCTACTTTTTTCAGTCCCAGTCGTGTTGAAAAGATGTGAAAAACTGCTCTCAGAAAGTTGTGTACTCCTGAGTGCTCCAGTGAGACGTAAGTGATGTAGCTGCAGGTAGCAGCTTAGTTTTGGCACATGGCAGGCTGAATAGTGATTACTTTAACAAGCACACCCAAAACACTGAATTTTGATCATGGAGACATGAGTGACTTTGGCGATAGTAAAGTAATACAGTAAATTTAGTGACTGTAAACAAACTAATACAGAAATAGATTACCTATGCATAGCAACTTTCAAGTTTCTGGGAGCAGTTTTTCATATCTTTTCAACATGACTGTAACTGAATGGGACTGAAAGTGGGTAAGTTTGATTTAGCTACCAAGCAAGAAAACCATATTCAGTACACATTTTACAACCGATAGGATACATGTAATGTATAGATACCATGATGACAGTTGACGAAAAGTCAATTCCTACAAGGATCACAGATTTTTTTGACCTTCTCCCTTTCCTGAATGATAATGAGCTGGCATTCAGTAGCCTGTAAGTAGAGCTAAATTCAGAACACAGAAGTCAGTTGAGAGGTCAGTGGTCCCTTGACACTTCAATACTGAACACCTCCAGTGCGTCTGTAGAAGCGTCTGAAGACGTGAGTCAATAGACGCACATCAGAAATCCCTCTCAGTGCGTTTGGGGCTTTAATCATTCAAATCACCTGGTGCAGTCTTTGTCTCACCTGGTAGAGTGCATATTATGTACCAAGGCAGGTCCTTGCTGCAGCTGCCTGCGTTTGATTCTGGCTTGAGCCCTTTGCTGCATGTCATCCTCTCTCTCTCTACTGTCGTTCTCTCTACTGTGACTATGTAATTAAAAAAAACAGACATGCCCAAGAAAATAATCTTAAAAAAGAAATTTTTGGTTGGAAGGAGAGCCTGCATTCACTCGGCCCTCCATGGCACTAGTTTGACGTCCCTGATGTAATGGTTAGAAACCATTAATCGAGCTGTGCAGTTCTTGATACTGTGTGATGTAAGCACAGCCGTGTTTATGTGCTTACATCAGATAGTACCAAGATCAGCATGGTGCAATTGATGGTTTTTAATCTTTTTATTGGCTGAGTTACTTCAATAATGAAGGCAGGACGTGTCCTAGAAAATGACCACTGCTAGACAAATGTCACAAAAATCCACATATATGCTTTTTTTAAAAACTGTAGAACATGGACCAGGAGGAACCATGTGCCAAAGGAGTCAAAATTGGAATGACAGTTATTGAAGATGACGTTGCCACTGTCCATACAAACCCAACCACAGTCAGCATTGCCCTGGTTGTCAAGGAACAGATCGTTCTGGGGATGATGCAGGTGAAATACACATTCAAGGTGATTCAGATGGTCTTCATGCACATCGATACTGAAGTGCTCAGCCAGGGAACAGTCCTTAAAAAACAAACTGCTGAAGTAGCCTGTCCATGACATTGTTTATGATGTGCTGGGACCTTGGACATTGGTTTAGTTTACTCTTCATTGGAAACCAAAATATATTAGAGGTCAGTGGTACATTTGGATTCATAACTGATAATTTGGGACATAAACAATCAGATTATTGGCTTATTTAGTTAGTCATTACAACCTTGGCTGTTGTGCAAGTAATCCACATTCAATTTCAAAATTGCTTTTTTCAAAGTTTAAAGGTCTAAAGTTTGAGGGCTTTGTTAAGTTTATTGCATGTTATTAAGTTACAAGGCCTCCTTGTAGTTTAAAGGGATACCTCCAATTTTTTAAAGTGGGGTTGTATGAGGTAGCTATCCATAGTCAGTGTATTACGGGAATATGGAAGTTCTACAGTTGAGAAAATGTAGTGCAAAAGAAAGGGCTGTCTGATGGCGGGTAAAGGTAAAGCGGCAAAAATTTTGTAAATATAGCTTACATTTAAACTGATAATGATTTTTTTAGGAGGGCCTTTTTAGGGGGCTCCATCCACAGCAGTACATTGCTTGGCTTCCGTGCCAGTACTCCTGCCTGCTTCTCCAAACTAGGAGTGTGCTGACCCAAATCTACTGCAGGTAATACACTGACTATGGATAACAACCTCGTACAACCCCACTTCAAAAAAATCCATACTATCCCTTTAAGAAATAAGGCAATTTTGAAGTTAGATGAAGTTCTGTAATTTCTTTTCTCACTTGACTGTGTCAAATATAGAAGCTTGGGCAGCAGTCCGTGGTGATGGATGTTTGGAGCAAAGGGCAGACTTTTTCATCAGTGGTGCAATGCAAAAAAAATGTATTTTGACCATTGAATGAAATTGTATGGTAAGGTGCGATTAAGGTGGAAGGCGGGTGTAAAACCTCAACTTTAACATGAGGGTCCAGTGTCAGAGTCCAAATGGTGCAAGACTATCCTAGTTTTTTGTTTGTTTTTACAGCATAAACAAAGAATTTGACAATTTGGGATGAGAACATGTTGCTTGTGGAGTTCATGGCGTCCCACTGAACATGTTAGCAAACCTCAGTGACTCAGTAATGTATAGCCTACCCCCCACCTTTGCCCTAAACTCAACCCATGAAGTAGGCCTGACATGAGGTGTGGCTGGAGGTTTCATGATTGCCACCGGAAGCACTTTTATTACTGCACTGTTATAAAATGCTAGAAAAACACAGGGAATGTCATACAGTAATATATCAACAACAAATATGCATTTCAGTTTACCTGTATTTGTAATCTGACTGAACAAACAACTTCAGGTTGACTAAAGAATTTAAGTAAAGTAAACTTAGTATGTTAGTACATCACAATAGTAATATTGAGTTTCAACTTTACATAACAGTGTGAATAAAAAATAAATATAACAGTTAAAAATAAGTTGATGCAACTAACAAGCCCTGATGTTGAGTAAACTCAAAAAGGCTGTGCAGCTGGTTGCCTTATTTTTTGAAAAAGTTTTCTCAGCTTCAGGTTTTTTACAGTGTACTATGTGCACCCTTATGGGTTCATGTATATTTGTTAATTTGTTAATCTTTAGGTGTACGAGTTTGTTCGAGTGTGTACATGCCTGCATGGTTGTGTGTCTCAGTGTGAGTGTGAGAGAGAGAAAGAGTTCTCTCTTATAATTAAAAAAAATCTAAGATGGAGGAGGAAAGGGAACACTTTAATGTTGTTAATTATCCTCCTCTCCTCTGCACCTGCTCCGCCATTGCAGATTTCATTTGAATAAAAGCGAATTAAATCAGCATCAGAGAAAATGGTGCGCGTGTGGTGTGTTGGTGAGGCTTGTCAAAGCTCCGGGGGTCAACATTAACAACCGGGGAATTAATACAAGAGAAGATATTTGTTCACGTTGACAGAAGATCGACAAGCATTCATCTGATTAATTGCCAACTGAGTCAGCAAGAGAGAAAAACCTCTCCTCCATGTCTTCACACGGAGGCTGCTGGCCAACAGAGGGTGCCGGAGCACCAAGCATGCACCCTGGAAAAAATACGTTAAATCATTTTATCTGAATAAATAAATTAAGTTGGACATCATGTAAAATGCATTAACCATCAAAACATCTTTTAATTAATGTCTCGTATCTGGTTAGTGTTAATTGCAGTCTCTCATTTTCTTTTAATCACTTGCTATCATTGGAATCATTCATTTGACTTCGAGGGCTTCAGGGTGGTGTGGATTATAAGGAATGTAACTGGTCAACCTCCAATCAGGAGATCTGAACCCTGGTTGAACATGATCAAGCATGGTTGAGCTAAAAAAAAAAGAAATGAAAAAAAAAGAAAGGACTTGCTACCAGCTGCCAACTTACAGCTGAGTCTGGCCTCCCTGTGGAGAGTGAACAAGGAAAAACAAAAAGACAGACAGCTTACCTACAGGGTGTAGGTAACTCACAGTGAGTGAGTGAACAGGGCTTCAGTGCCCCCCTGAAAGGGCTCTTAATCTGGTGATGACTCAGCAGCTCAAGAGACCAGTTGGTTGTTTAAACTTTAAAGGATAAGGGGTTCTATATTTCTCTTATTGTCAACAAATCTCATGTACAGAGCCAAACCAACAATGAACTGATCCTACTTGTGAGTATTGTGTGTGTATCCAAAGCCTGATATTTTTTATTCCTCTGTGCCATAGACCTCCGTTGTTGTCCAAAAACTATTAAAAAACATCAATGAGCCACACTGTTGCGCTGGGTAATATGTTCCTTCGTCCTTCCTTCTTTTTTAGAAAACATCCCTAAAGAGTAATAACAGCAATCACATTTTCAGTCTTGTCTCCAGAGAGTAGTTCTGTGTATGGCAGACACCGCTGTGCATACATGGGAATACCTTCTGTTGACAGAGCTTCACTAGCTTGTTGCACTTCTTTTAACAACCTCTTGACTTTGTTCTGAAGTTCTTTGAGAGATTTACAAATGTAGTGCATAATTTATAATGTGACAAATCACACTGACACCAAGACTCAAAAAGTCAACCAATGGCACAAACAGGGGAAGTTGAGGGAGATACTTTCAACTGTATGCAAACATCCTTTGGCGCACCTTTGACATCCTGAAGATAACCAATCGTGCTCATTTTGACTTGATTTCCAGCACAATGATCAACTTAACTGAGCAAAAGTACTTTTAAAATTGAGGAGAAGCTGATTCTCTTTAGGATATAATTTTAAAGGGCTACTTGGACTTAAGAATAAGAAAACTACTTCTCTGTGCGCCAGCATTGTGGCAATGGGGGAAAATAACTTCCCAAACAACCTGCCTGTTAGAGTCCATATGTATGAGTTACTGTAACTTCACTACAATAACACCATATGTTTATATGAAGATTGAAGTAATATGATTGTATTTGTATGAAACGCAGAAATGATTAATTCAAAGAATCAAATTAAGTTTTTGTGCACATAAAAAAATCCTGTTGTGCTCCATACCCATCTGCCCTGTTTTATTAAGTGTTTCACAAAAACAGGTTTTGCAAAAATGGGAGCCATCTTATAATCATGGTAGTCATATTTGAGCCAATACAGGCCAATCTGTTGTTCATTTAATCCTCCCCCACAAGTACTGGAATGAGCAATGTGGATATATTTTTGCTGTCCTGTCTTTCCCTCCAGCATACAGTTATATCATAACGTATGTACTGCAGGAATATTTCCATTACTAAACTTAAATACATCCCATTACAACTGCCATTATTTAACTCATTATTATCTCTGAATTACTGAAGATTTTCTGTTCATCATGTAGTTAGTTAGAGTAGGTGCCACAATCTCATTTCAGAAAATAAATTACTCTTCTTTCACACACACACACACACACACACGCACACACACACACCTATCAGGCTTACACTATGTTTAATGTATTAACAGTGTAAAATGAGACCAAGTCTATCACTTTGAAAGCACAATCTCATTCAAATGGCAGATCTCATTCTGCAAAACGCAACATCTGATCCATACATGAATCGATTTATGATTTGACTCCGGCTGTTATCAAAGCCGCTGTGAACATCAATCTGTGCAGAGAGCCACATCTGCGGCGCTGATGCAACAGATGATGAGCCAGTGGCACGGAAGCTGAAAATGGAGACATCAACCTTCACCATATCTGAATAGCTGTCCTTACACATCTGACAGAAGTGCACCCTGGGAGACTACCACCCCTCGCTGCGTTGACACTTCCTCATCAGCCCTCCCTCCTTCTCTCACCCTGTGTCGACCCCGGGATTGTTATCACATCCCAACACCCCAACCTCCGCTCCCTTTGGTGAGGAGCCTTTTGTTTTTCTTGCTAATTGAAAGTAACAAAACACTTCCTCTTCTCTGTCTGCAAACTCACTTTACACTTTGAATGTGTTGGGATCCTTGTGGGTTCTTCTAACACCCTAAACTAAACAATAAGCTCTTTATTTTTTCCCACAGAGGAAACCTAAACTTACATCATGAAGAACATCTGAGGGGTTTCTGTACAGTAAGCGAGCCTGGACTTCATTACTCTTTTATATGTGGGGGAACTTCAACTTCAAGGAACTCTGTGTTGTCATTTCTCAGTGGAAATGGAGGCCTGTCACACATCATCTTCACTTTTGGAGTTGGATTCCTATTAGTTTTCAGATGACAGCCACTTGTCCACCTCGGATTCACACTTTTAAAAGTAGACAGCCATTAGTCGATGCACAAAACAGCAGCTCAAACAAGAACCTGAAGATAACACCAACACAGACAAAACTGAATGTAAAGCAGAAAAATGGGAACAGCTACAATATCCAATCATACTGTATCTATGTTTTATTATGAGAGTTTTTATGCAATATAAAGTCAACATAAAATCACCAATATGATGCAATTACCCACACATTCCCAAGCCTCCTTCCCAAAACAAAACATGAAAGGAGGAGATCCAGCTCTTGCAATTACACGGTTCATAGGTTATGGTGGAAGACTGTTAGGGATGACAAGTAGCAGAGAGAGAAAATCCTTGTAAGAAGAAAAAAAAAAGAAGAAATCCTTTACATAATTGAATCATTAACAGTTATGGACAAAAGGATAAGAGTAAAAGTAGTGCAGATATACATACACACAACCAAACACTGTATATATACTGTATATACACACACACACGTGATAAATAAAATAAATAAATATAAGATTAAATAAATAAATTTAGAATAATTAACTACCTCCCAAAAAAACAAGGAAAAACCCCTAAATGTGATAGTGTATAGCAAGTTTATCTTTTATAGCATGCCTTATTCTTTCAATGTGTAGTATGTAATCATTGATCCAGTTCAAAAGAAGCAGTTTCTTTCCTGTAAAAAAGAACAATAAGAAAAAAGTTGTTGTGATTTATTCAATGTCGATATTGATTCTGATGTCCCCAGGATTATTAGGAGAAGGTCTACGTCTATATGTCTTTAAAATTATTTAGATATAATATTGAAAATATTAGTCCAATAATTATATAATTTTGAACAACTGACAAAAACATATGTAAGATCTGTCTGTTCTATTTACACTCATCACAGCTGGATGATATATTTTATGTAGTTTTGTTTTGGAATAGTACAGTAGGTGCATGAGTTTAAAATGAATCAGGTGATGTCTGGAGTTAATTCAATTTAAGTTAATCTTTTTGATACTTGATTGCCAATGTTCTTCTAATATTTCAACTCCTAACCCTTTTTGCCATTCGTTTTTTAATGCAGACATAGAAGGTGACACAAAACGTCGTAAACATGTATAGAATTGAGTCAGTGTCTTGCTGGAGCCATTAGTTTACTTTTGGACCAATTAATATGGTAGCCGGAGAATGCCCCAAATATATGAATCTTGTTAAGAATCAATGGGATACTGGTACTGGGTTTGGTAAAGTATAACAATATGTCATCTGCATATAATGATATTTTATTAGGTATTAGCTGTCTTAAAACCATGGATAAGTGTGTCAGAACGTATTGATTCTGCAAAGGGTTCTATGGCTAAAGCAAATAAAAGTGGGGATAAGCGGCATCCTTGTCTCTCAGCATCACCCAGATTGAATAAGTATTTTATTTGCGATAATCTTTGCTACAGGTTTTTGATACAATAATTTTATCCATCTAATGCAATTTTCTCCAAGATTAAATACCTCAATTCAATCCCTAATTCTGACCTTAACTCTGGAGTAACATCAGCCCCAACCTGCTTCAAGAGGCACTTAATCAATAAATCATTACCATCTTAATTTAGGATAATATGGATTTCAATATTGATTTGAAATAGTATTTATTACAGTCTAAAATGTTTTACACAAAATATACTGTTGTTCAGCACAGCTGTTTCCTCAGAAGTTGTGTATAGATTTACTTACATCTTTTTGTTGAAATACATCACCAAGTTTGTTCAATTAGACATCTATTGAAGGCGTTTTTCAATGCAGAAGGACACAACTATATGTGAATCAATGATTTCTAATGTGAAATTACTAATCAGAAGTGAGAAAAACAAAGATTTTGCAGGAAAAGTTGCTTTGTTCTTGCTTAACAATGGAACTATTGCTTTAAATGGATACAACTTAATTTTACCACATCAGACCAATGCCAATTCAATACTAGACTTTTAGTATTGATACATTATTTGATAGACCTGCTTTACTCTAGGGAAATAGAAACATGTTTAAATGTCTAAAATTACTATTTTAAAATGAAACAAAATAAGCCAAACTTTTCAAATGGACATCTTTAATTTAATCTTAATACAATCTAAATAAAATGCAGTCTAGAATTGGCCAAATTCTGATTTCAATAAAATGAAATAAGTCAAATAATATCAGTCAGATAACAAATAAGACACAAAACTTGACAGTTTTCAAACTTGTGTGTTTTTTGGAAGATTCTGACATTTCCATCATTGACTATAGCTCAATGGTTATATCTGAGTGTCTGAGTTTAAACTCTATCATTTCACCATTTTCTTCTCATCCTTTATTTATAGTTTTGTTAGTTTTACTGTTTGTGAGAGCTAGCTACTCTCATTGGAGCACTCCCTGTAAGTAAAAAGGTTGAATGGATGAAAGACTATCCAAGGATGCGTTATGTGGGAAAGAAAGTTTAACAACAGGAGTCGAAGGACTAAACCTTAACAAAGACGCAGCAGCCTCAACAGCCGCTCTGTGAATAACAGCTCTTATTCCTGCTCCCCCAGACACGTCGATGTGAAGAAGAAGAAGAAGCAGAAGACATCCTCTTCCCTTCAGTTTCACAGTTAATGCCAGTGAATTAAACTCTTGCCTGTGGGATCTATATTCAGCTTTGGCCTTGTAAGAAAACGTGCGCCACATACTTCACAACTCCCTTTACTCTTTACAGTGTCTCAACGTTCATTTCTTCCAAATAAGCCTCAGTTGCCTGGAAACTCTGCCCTCCATTCCTTCATCATTAAAGCTAAATTCATTACTTCAGCAAAAAGGCCACAGCCTGTTTTGCCTCCCTGTCCTTCCTGCAGTGGCTGCTGCTCCTGCATGTCACCACACAGTTACTTTACAAATGGAGCCGGGCATTCGCGTAATTAAAACCTAGATGCTAGGACATAATTCTTAATTAAGCACTAATGTGATAAAGTGTGATAGCAGGACAGAACTCTCCTTTAAGGGAAGAGAGGCCTTTGTAATGAGGTGATTAATGGACTTAAGAGGGGAAGAAGATGTAATTGGCTGGTTGTCCCTCCCAGCCGTAGAGCAGAACACTGGCAGTCGTCAAGTGACGACTGTCTGCAAGAAGGGCTTCTTTGATCACAAATGCCTCACAATCTCAAATAAAGTTTTTCTTTTAACTCTCTATCCACACTTTTCTAGACATACATTTTTAATGTTTGGAGAGATGGCTAGACTGAAATGAATTCAGTCTGTTCAATCAGAGGACACAATTTGCAACACAGCAGGGTTACCACAGCTAAGACGGTCCCAAACAATAAAGCTTTAAAACTCAGACTTGAAGGTGCAGTGTGTAGAATTTAGTGGCATCTAGCAGAACGGACTTGGCAGAAATGGGATGTAATATTCATAAGTATGTTTTAATTAGTGTATAATCACCTGAAAATATAAATCATTGTGTTTTCATTAGCTTAGAATGAGCCCTTTATATTTACACAGGGAGCGTATCCCCTTCCACGGAGGCTGCCATGTTGTACCGCCATGTTTCTACAACAGCCCAGAATGGACAAACCAAACACGGGCTCTAGAGAGGGCCTTTCGTGTTTTTTGCGGCCACTTCTACACACTTGGAAGGGGAGGGGCGGGCGGAGGGGTATTCAGCTGGTTGTAATGTGCAACCAGACCGCTAGATGCCACTACATCCTACGCACTGGCCCTTTAAAAAGTCAACTCATACATACAAAGAAATGCTCTGAATAGAGTCTGCAAATGGTGAAAAGCTTCTTTTTAAAGAGTAATTCAACACTGGGCATCTGATGGGTGTTCAGGGTGTGCATTTGTTGCACTTGTAGCTGCACCAAACGTGACGCACAGACTTTGGGACACTCTTCTACATCCCTGCAGCAAGGTGAAAACAATTAGAGTTCAGCAAAGTTCATGGTGCCCAATATTTTTGTAATTTTCCTGAGACTGTCAGACTGACATGGGTATGGAAATGAGAGCTCTCTATATTCGTGTCAACATTTTCCTCATTGTTCCCACAGGTCACCTCTACATTGACAGCAATGAAGGCGCTGTGCTTTAATTGTGACTAAAATCAGGATCACAATGATGACCTTGGGCTCATTTCACCAAATCTGCAACATGCACCCTGTAATTTGCAATAAGGGGGATTCCTCTTACAAATTAATTTCTCAAGTCAAAAAAGACGGCATACTTGCAACCCATGCATTAGCATGTGAGAGTCCTGAATCTTTTGTGAAACATGATCTGTGATTTTTGTGTAAGCAGTGCTTGCAAATTATTTTGTGAAATAGGTCCCAGCCTCTCACCCCATCTTTGAAGGTAGAAGCTCTAAGAAGTTGTACAAGTTTGCTTTTCAGATTCAGCGGATGATAAATCTTCTGACCTTGTTCTTTTTTACTCTATTTTTATCCATTTAAAAGACTCAGTTTAATGAGTCTTGTCACCTGGAGGCAGAAGTGTATTAATACCCCCCCATCCAAATTTTTACCACAGAACTTTCCACTCATTTTGTTCTATCCTAAGGCTGAGTGTCCTAACCAGTGTCCTAAAAGCCTCCACAGGTGTTGAAGAGCAGATGGGAAACACAGCTGATCTGCAATAAAATTACATTTTAACATTCAGAATAGAAAGTGAAGCTGTGGATTGTGATGGCAGACTTTAGATTTTTTTTTTCCTCAGAAGAATAAAGAAGTTTTATTGATTCATGAAGGGACCTTGGATATACAATCTTTATCACTCTTGTCATAAGGGTTGTAAATGATGTTGAGCTTGTAGTGCCTGAAACAGGATTTCTCTCTGTCTTTTTTAACTGCAGACAACAGCTGCTACTTTGTAAGCTGAATAGATTGCTTGTCAGGTTTGTTTAAAAAATGTTAGAGTTGTGTTTGCTACGTGTTAGGGTTAACCAAACCTATAATGTGTGTGTGAATGCAAAACAACAAGACAAACGACAGGAAACTGCTGGTGATAAGTGAAAAGATTTGCACAGGACAGTGCAGTGAGCACAAAACACAGACCCCTGTTAGAACCTGTCTACAGGTTAACTCTATCAAGAAAAGTTCACACCTGGACCAAGAACTAGAACACAGAGATTGAACCTTGGATCAGTGCTAAAAGCTTGATTATTCAATTAATATAAAACAATTTTGATAATTTTAGCAAGAAAAAATAGGTAACTTTGTTACTTTGTTGTACTTTGTTAATTGTTTTTAGCTTCTCAAATATGAGAATTAGCTTTTTATATAACTGTGAATTGAGTATTGTTGAATTTTGGACCAATTTTATGCTGTCACCTTGGGCTTTACAAGTTTGTGATGCAATTTCCCTACACTTGATAGAAACAGGACGACTGAAAGGCCAAACTGTGAAAATTACACAAATGTGACAGATAGTGTTAAAATTTGGATCACAGTTTGTGCCTTTAAATTTGACCGTGGACTTTTCATAACACTTCATGTAGTTTTTTTCTGAAATTAGAAAAACAAGTAAACTGCAGCTTCTTGACATCTTCTAATGTGTTAATCTCATTCATCACAACTGAAATGAGGTTCAGCAGGTCAGCAAGTTTACTCCTACTTTGTCTTGCAAACCAGTGATGTTCAAAAATGTTTGTGTAGTCCAGTCACTGGATTTAATGTTGCCAATAGTAAGATGCTGTCACAGTTTTATGTTTTCCTACAGTACAAAAACAACATAACCATTGCAGCCACAGTAGCCCTGCTTACCATTTAAAACAGTTTAAAAATGCCACTCACTCTTCTTTCCCTCTCTGCTCTAATGAAAATGTTATTTAACATCCCGCTGGAATGGAATTCGCAGCTTTCATGGAAAAGCCAACCAAACCTTCCAAATCCTGCCTTATGAAAGAACAAAGCACCTTATTTCTATCGTTTCTCACTGAATATTTTGCTCCTTATAACTAAGAGTGATGCTTACAAACACTAGTGGTGATAAGCTGCAGGATTTGCTGAATTTTGCTTGCTACTGCAGTTGCTGCAGTTGATAGCGTTGACTCAAGGAAGAAATTGTACCCTTATTGTCTTACCCTTATTATCAACCAACAGAGGTGAATGTGAAGGAGAAAGTCAGCCTTTCTGGCTAGCACCAAATATTCTGGTTTCCTCCAGCTTTTTATTTAGTTAGGATATAGTTAGTGTGAGTTCAATGAGGAATATAATTTCACACACATCTTTCTTTTTTATTAATCTATTGTGTGGTTTAACTATCTTTTTCCTGACCCTATGGATGTATTTTCCGATGTCAAACAAAAGCTTAAATCATTCACATATTTCACACATATCTTATCAATCATGTTTCTCTGTGTTCAGGGAACAAGTCGTTTGGTGCTCAGAGACCCAGAGAGTAGAGATGTAACTATGTATTTTCTATCAAAGGAAGAGACTCAGTGACAACTGTTCATGGTGAGGTCTGTGGATTATAAAAAGTAACTAAACAGGTTGCTGTTGAGTTATTCAAATGTCACTTTTTCCAATTTCTGATGTTTTAAGTAGCACAAATTTACGGAGTCCTTCTGGTGACATTGGTGGGAAAAATATTATTATGCTAACTTGTGGCCACGTCTTAGTAATGTGTGGCTATGCGGCCACAAGATCAATAACTCGTGGCCACAACTTAATATGGCGTGTGAATGAGATAATTAAGTTGTGGCCATGAATTAATAAGGTGTGGGAATGAAGTCGTGGTCACAACTTTATTATTGCGTGGCCACGACTTTCAATATGAGATCAAACAGCATGAGGAAACTGCGAGGTAGCTGCCCATTTTGTTGTTGCAATGAATAAAGGTAATCATACTTTCATATGCCTATAAACATATATTTCTGGGCCGGGATTACGCTGTGAAATCTATGATTGCAACACCTTAATGTGATTTCGTAAGGAAACGTACCATTGTTCTTAAGTTTTAGCCCACTCCTCTTCCACACAGATTCTCTTGTAGTTTTAGGCAAACCAAATCAACTCTAACATTTCCGCCCCATGATTGAGCAATGTTCCTACTTGGGGATTTTGTGTCCGAGGTGCACACTAACGGTGCTGAAACTAGCTGGATAGCGAAAGTTTTTATTATAACAGATCCTACAGTAACAGGGGCAGTTGGAGTCAGTTGAAACAGCCAACCAGCTAATTAGATTCCTCTGGGATTATTTAGTGATTCCTTCCTGTTTGTGCAAAATGATTTTTGTAGTAAATAAACTGTTGAAATAAAAATTAAATTGAAAAAACAAACTGGTAAATATTCTGCTAAATCTACCGAACACACGTTTCTGAAAACCTGCTAGCATCAAGCTATTAAGTGTGAATTTTCACTTGTGGTTGTGAACAAATTCTAAACTGTATTACATTGTGCAGATCTATACCCTACAGGCTATATGTGGACAACTGTTTTTTCTTGTATTTGGTTTAATGACATTTGTACCTTTACAGTTACTTAATATATAACGGAGAGACAGAAGGACCCTTTACTGCAGTTTCTGCAAGACTGTGGAATTGAAGAAGAAATCTTAAACAAACTAAAGTTATTCTTCAGAAAATATCAATGTATATTATCTACACAATGAAGAATCTACTTTAGCATATACAGTGAAAGGGTGAAAGAGTAGTAAATTTTCATACCTTATGCCTATACAGTACATATGATACAGTAGATTGCCTCTTATTTAGACTTATCGACAGATATAAATGGCAATGACATGGTAACATGGTCACACTAACAGTCCTCCCAAGGTGGAGAGATTAGTCAATTAATAATAGCTTTCATTACGTTACTTATGTAGTGTTTGTGGCTGGTGTAAATAATCATTTCTATTTGAGGATTTTATTGCATGCATACATACATACATTCATACGTACATACACACCCACACACAGAGAAACAGTGCATACATACATATTTTCCTTTATTCATTCATTTGGTTTGTAGCTTGGCCGTAACTTTCTTGAATATAAAGTCTTGATTTCTCAGTTAGGTAAAAATGTGTAAATTGGCAAAAATATTTTACTCAGTTTGTCACCCATAACAATTTACATCCTTTTAACATGTTACTTTTGTTTCTATTTTGCAGATTGATTTGTTAGTATATTACATTGATGTCTGAAGAAGAAAGTACATCCAACATTACAGAGACGGACTGGCAGCTGTAGCCTTCTGCTGCAACAGTCACTGTGGAGATTCAGTAGCATATAGAGCATATATAGGTCAACTACTAGAAAGAATAAGGGGAAAGTGCTGTGCTCCAGATAGCAAGGCAGTTAAAAGACTGCAGACTTTGGATAAATTAAAAGGAAATAAAAATACAAAGAAAAGACAAGGAAATTAGAAATCGGATGGATGAATTTTAGTGAAGAAGACTGTTTCATACAGGTGCTAACTGTAAAAGTTGGTGGGACCCGGCATGTCTGTGTGGACAGGCAGACAAAACTCAGAGACATCCAAGAAATGGCTGAGTCTCTTTTTTCCCTAATGGTGTCTGCAAGTCTCTGAAACTGACAGACCATGTTTGCAGGATCCGTGACTTTGCACAAAATGAGATTGACCCAGATTTTACAGTTGAGGATCTGTATGAAAAAAACAAAGTAAAAATACTCAGATTGTTCCTTTGCACCAAGAGAAATGTTCAAGATACAAACATCTTTACTAATACTCCTCAAGTGACAACCTCAGAGGTCATAGGAAAAATTTCACAGGATGTCAATCAAGGTCAGGCATCAAAACCAGAAGTCATAATTGACTTATCTTTACTGCTGGACCCAGATATGATAAACCTCTTAAATCCACATTCAGAACTACTGATATATCATGAACTATCAAATGTGGAGGTGGTCAGTGACAACAAAGATGAAGAAGGAAGAGGAATATATGTGGGAGAAATAAAACAAGACCAAGGAACCCTAGAAATGACAACAGATATTATTAGGATTGAGCAAGAAGAAGACCAAGATGCTTTACCTGAAGTCTGTGATGCAGAATAGCAGCATAACACCTTCACCAATGGTGAAGTAACTGTTGGCGCGTCATTTAGTGATTCTGTTGAATTGGATGATACTTTGCGTTGGGAGGGATCAAAGCCAAAGGTCACTATTGTGGTGCGTAGGGCTAACTGCCTTGCTGACCTCATAGCAACCTTTATTGACCCAGATAGAGAGTTGGAAGAAGGTGAAGGCTCAGGTGTACTGCACAACTGCCTGTCAGAATTCTGGGGAGAATTCTGACAGGCAGTCGTGCAGTACGTGCAGAATAGCAAATGCACATTAGGTACCAACGTAAAGACACCCTACCTTAGGCATGAATCCTTGTGACAGGTTGGACAACTGTCAGGTATTTTCCACTGCTTTTCCCACTTTTGTTCTTGGAAGAAACCCTGTATGGAACAAATTACAGCAGTATGACAGAGAGCTTCTTGCAGTGAGTCTCAAAAGAAGAGAGGGAAATTCTTGAGCTTGCATTGAAGTCATTTAAATCTGTTGAAAAAAATGACCTACTGGATGTGTTAGATGCACATGACTGCCACCAGCTTGCCACTGAAGACAACATTGCTGGACTAGTGTCACAGTTAGGTCACAAGAGACACCCATGTTTGTCAATGAATTCTGGAAGCCCATCTTGAAAACCTTGGCAGATACTTTGTATCCACAGAAACTTGTTGAGATAATGAAAGAATGAATCCCAATTCCAAAGTGTGTTAAAGATCTTGTCCGTCAAATCACTGTGGCAAGACATTTGAGGAGGCACATCGGTGAACCTGACAACACCATGTTGAAAGCTTTCCTCCGGATCTGCACAGGGGCAGATATCCTGTTTGGACACCACATCACAGTTCAGTTCATAGTGACTTCCACATTCCAGTGTCGACTTAAGGCACATACATGTGGGAGCTATCTGATGTTACCTGTCAACAATCAAAACTTCCCAGACCTCCGTAATAACTTTGAGGAGGTCAGTCAGTCTAAGAAGCTGACTATGAGGTCAGCAAGGCAGTTTAGGAAGCTCAGTCTGGGTAATGAACCTAGGGTGGACTCAAGAGCATACGCACAATAGCTACTTTTTTTGACGGTCAACCCGTATCAGAAATTTTAAGTTGAGTGAATTGGGATCTGCCAATTTGTAGGGACCCACACAACAGACCAGTGTCCTTATTCTTTCCAGTGGTTTTCATTATTATGAGGAGTTACAAAATGCTTGTTAGTAATGAAATATTTAAATGTTTATCTGCATTACAGTTTAAATTACCAAATTCACTTTAGGTATATCAGACTCTCAGATGTAAAGTTTGATATGATAATAGTTTTACTTTTAGTTCTGATCCACTTAATGTGCATACCAGTATGAAAATTGGTTAGTTAAGGTTGAACAAAAGAATTACTACATTTTATTGTAAACTCATTCAATGCTTTACATCTGTGAAGCCACTGACTGCATGGGGAATGCCGTACCACTAAGGTGACATTTACCTAGATGTAACAGCAGTGTTATATGTTTATTAATGAATTTGAATATACTAAAAATGGACATCAAGACATTGAATAAATACTTATTGTATAGAAATGATTCATCACAAGAGCATTTGAAAGATAACTTGAGGCCTGATGCCCATGTCTTTTCTGTAGAAAGAAGCTTTAACTGTAATGAATTTAAAAATGTTAGAAATGTTAACTCAATGTATGGTAAGATACTGATACTATCGTTGATTAATGAGATGCACATTGCTTCTATGTGAGAAAACAACACAGTAAGCAACAGTAAGCAAGCAAAGCATGATTAATAAACTCAAGTGCAATAGGTTAAGTAGGCTTATTTGTGGAACAAGTTAAATCAACTTCAATGACTCACACAATTGGACCAAGGTGATGAATTCAGTTGTCATGTATGCGGATTGCTCGGGCAAGTCAGTTAAAGATGAAGGAGCGAATCATCAAATAAAACTCTTGAGCTTGTGGTATGTTTGTGGGGAAAGTAAGGCCTGACTCTAACAAGATCATATTACAGAGGTCAAATACGTCTTTGTCTTAAGGGATGGTTAAAAGGAACTTGCATGCTCATTTGCAGGCACTGAGGTTGCTGTGTGGAACAACAAAATCCTCAGACCCCCACAGCTGTGGCACAGTATATCATGTCAGGGATGCCACTGGGTACATTGTAATTCTTTGTTGGCCGGATGCGGTGGGTGTTCCACACTGTGTTGGTCTTCCTGAAAAAAAAAAACAGAGAAAGGTTGAGAGACTAATCAAGTAGATATGAATAACTTTCAGTTTTAATGAGATGTTTTTATTGACTAATGATTGCTGACGTTTCCACCACAATGTGGCCTTACTCACTGCATACAATGTGTGTCAAACTAAAGCCCCTTATAAAGGCTACTGTATTATGTGATAAGGTGAAATATTAGATTCGCCTGACAACAACCACGATGAATATTCTTCAGGAAAGATTCAAAAATAAATAGAATAGAACATCAGCATGACCAAAGCTGCCATTTACCCAACCTATCATTATCATTAGGCTACAATCAAACCAATCCAATCAAATACATATTCAGAGGCCTACATAATCTCCCTCTCTCCAAAACTCACATCAAATATTGAGTCATATCACAGGAAACACGTCACTTGTATTTCTTTATTCATTTTTTAAGGGTCTGTCTCTGCTTGGGTAAGTGACCAGATTTTTTAAAATAGCAGTGATGATACCTTCCCTCAAGATGAAGATGTGAAGATAATTAAGCCATGGAGATGCAGATGTTCAACTGATGTCGCAAACATGTTTATTGGCATAGAGAGCTGTCTGAATAGGAGTTAATACCATGTTTTAAACAGATGAAAACAAGTTGATGGAAGATACTGGCATAATGCATTTTTAAAAATGGTCACTTAAAAAATACTTCCCAGAAGCATTTTGTGAAAAAACGCTCTAAAGTGCAGATAGTTCACATATGGTAGTAGCTTAAACTGCAGGGTTTCTTCAACCTCACCTGAATAATGTTCCGAAAACGCTGCACAAGAGATTTGTCCAGATAGTCACCAACAAACGGGCCTTTGTCTTTCATTTCGCCCAAGTATTGTACTCCATTCCTTCTTTGTGCAGAATCGCCCACCAACTCTTGATTCTCCAGCGATCACCAGATCTGTTGTCAATGTCATGGCAGTGGAGGAAGGTTTAGATATCTCGGATAACCACAGTTCCCAGATCTAGTTCAGTTCCCAGATCTGCCCGGATGATCCGAGGACAACCACCAGTCTGCTCCACAGACATGACTATGACATGTGTTACTTGTGTATGTAAATTCCATAGGGCTTTAACTTATCATATGAACCAACGTGCCAAATATAGTTTGGTCCTTGAGCAAAATACTGTCAGTGGTTTAGTCTCCATGCTCGACGCATAGCTGAGGAGTTTGGATCCAGAGATGCAAAGATTAAACGAACATCCGCCTTTTTTGCATTGATTCCATTCTTCAGGCATTTATTATGCATCCACCGTAGCCATGTAGTCTCCCAGGTCCTTCCAGCTCCTGCTTGATGAAGTTAATGACTTGCCTAATGTCCGCATATTGTTTGCGTTTCTACCCGTGCATTTACAGCAGCCAAATTAAGTGTCTTTTACTAATGATGACACTGTGCTTAATCGCAAGAGATTGCAGGATATCATAATAATTCATCCCAAGATTAAAATAAAATAATATAGAATAAAATGTATCCATGTTTCATGCTTGATAATAGCCCCATGGAGCTTGCTTGTTGTTGTCAATAAACAACAGATTCTATTTTGAGGTCACACGTTATTAAGATGTGGCCACAATTTAGTTATCATGTTCCCACACCTTAATAGCTCATGGCCACGACTTAATTATCTCATTCTCATTATTTACTCATGGCCAAGCAATAACATTTTTCCCACCAATGTCACCGGGGGGCTCCGTACAAACTCCCATTCACCTCAGTTGTACTGAGGTGGCGACAGACTTTTCTCAAAACTTTTGCAGCATAAGTCTTTAAAGTGGCTACAATCTATCTTCATTCATTTCATCAGATGACAACATGTAAGACATTGCTCATAGTGATGAATACAGTGAATTGTCACGCAACTCTGTAGCTCCCCTACACTTCACAGAGCTTTATAGTGAGTTTCAGCTCATTGTTGAGCTGTTTGGCTGCAACTTTACTGTTTTGGTTCACTCTCACCACTCATTATTGTTGGTTTCAGCCGCAGCAGGAGTTGATAGAGATCAAAAACAGACCTAAAGGAGAGTGAATATTGGACTTACATTCACCAGCTGGCCAGAAACATGACTCCAAATGAATGATAATGTTGCTCCGTAACTGCTGGATGTGTAAATAAGCAACTGTTTGCTAAGAAGTTCAAAATAACAACTTAAGAAGTGATAATATGGCAATGTGGTGTTCACAACTTGTTTTCGCTGCCCCCAAGTGGCCAAAAAACTAATGCAGGTTTAACTCTGTGGTCGGCTGTATACTGCTTGGAGTAAGTTAGAAATATATTTTTTGATTTTGGTCGCCTGATATCACCTGGAGTCTAGACTCTTCTTCCATCCTCACTGGCTTGTATTCTGTCAAGATGCTGTTACAATGCAGTCTAACGAGCAAAGCTTTCTCTGTACTTTAAGTTCCCTCCCAGTATTGCTTCTTACGACAACTTGAACTCTTCTTATTGAATTTGATTTGAAATCACCAATACATGTGTTGGCATGTTTGCTTTCCAAATGACAATCAGTTTTGTAGATTTGTACATGGATTTAAACCACTGAGGAATTACACAGCTGCTAAATGTGATTGGAAGTTCTGAGGTAATATTTGTCCTTCACAAGCAGGACTGTAGAAAAACACAGACATCTAGACCAATGTGTGAACAAAGATCCAGACCAGACAGAAAACTTGGCTTCCTTGCCTGCCAACATGAGAGCTGTAGCTGCTCCTTGGCCCAGTAAGTAGAGGTTGTCTGCTGACTTCACTCTCTGCTCGGTGCTGCACGACGCAACCTGGCAACCTCAGCACCTAATCAGGCCGAGTCGCTGCCAGTCTCTCCCAGCTGTCTCAACTGGAGAGCAGCGACAAACAGCTTGACAAGGAGCGATGGCAAGAAGCCCCAGTGGACAGAGAGGCTGCTTCAAAACCAGACGGACACATTCGCCAATGCTGTATCTCAATCCTCATCAAAGAGTACTTGAGCAGTTTTCCACAACCTTCTACAGAGTTTGACCTCTGACACCTCTGGTAAAATGCTCATGTGAGCACTTGTCTAAGAGGAATGTTCAAAGAATCCATCTAAAAATGTGGTAGGTTGTATTTTGGTGACAGCCTATAGCTGTTACACAAAGATCATGAATTGTTACCAAAATTAAACAATTTTATTTCATATGAATTAAGTTTTCTGTTCAGTATTACATTGTTACCCAGCAGCATTCACACATTAAATAACATGTATCTGAACACACACCTCCTTCACAAAACAATTCTGCAGAGAAACACCTTCAGATTGGCTCATTTACAACTATTCCTGCAAAATAAGTGATAATTAAAGGTGGTTTTCATTGGGGATTTTTTTCCCTTGAAGTCAGCTAAGAGTCATGTTATAATACATCATGATTGCATGTAAATATATAGCCTAAACATCCCCTGCAAGATTTGAATTGTGCCTTATACGTCTATTAAAAAAGCTAGCTAGTATCACAACTGATTCTCCTTTTTTTTTTTTTTTTACCACCACTGAGTCCCATGATTCGGAGAGCTTTCCCCATCTAGTTTCTCTTTTTGTAAAATATCTTTGTGTTCATGTAGCAATGCATCATATCAGACTGGTAAACTTTTAACTTGTTGCTCTCGGGCAGAACATAATGTTCCATGACCTCACGTCAAACAAGTAGATCCTTGCTACTGTATCTGTGTAATTGGCGCAGACACTCCAAATTTACATAAAGATGGGTTCAGCTCCTCTTTTGGCACCTCACTACTTCACTTTGAATTTTTTTTGACCGTCACTTCACCTCCCCATAAACCTTTACAAAATGTCTGCACCTGCTCTCAATCAATTAACACCTGTAAATAGAGCTGCTGAATGGACTTCGCACTGTCATATAAACACAAATAATCAGAAAAAGGAATGAATGAGTCAATATGCGCTTGTGTGTGTTTATGTGTGTGTGTGTGTGTGTATGTGTGGGTGCTGCAGCCTCTCAAAGTTAAAGGGTCATCAACACTACTGAATATAAATCCCTTAAATGGAAAGTCTAAATGCCATTATCCTCCATCTGCTCCCTCAGTCTCTGCCCTTCTCTTTACATATACAATACACTGTATATACTGGTTTGTTTAGAAAATGTTCCTCTCTCTGTTATTCTGCCCTTTTCTCTTTTTATTTTTCTGTCTTTTGGTGTTTACAGCTTTTTATTCCTTCCCTGTGCTTGCTCCCCCTCTGTCTCTCATGCTTTATTGACAGTAAAAATGTAATCACATGCTGTGGCAAAAAGCAGGCAGGACAGGAATGTACATGTATGTGGACAGGGTTATAAGCAAAAGCTACTGGAGCTACATGTTTTTAATCACACACTTTATTGTCTATCAGTCTCTCTGCATCTCTCCTACTCTGCTGATTGTTTTCTTTCACAATCACCACACAGTTATATAAACAAGGATATAATCAATCAATACTTTCTGAACAACAGGTCAGCTCTGTCTCGCAAAAAAATGGCAAGGACTCACTATTTCTGCTTCTGCAAAACAGATTCTTGAATGTGATAGTCTCATGCGCTCTAATGGAAGTGAATAAAAGCCGGAGTGACTGTTTGCAGACACTGTTTCAGGTGTGGCTGCGCCTGTCCCACGTCAGCCTGCCTTTTTCTGCCTCTCTTCAGTCCTTTTTTTCTTGCTTTGTTTGTCAAACACACCCCCTCTGTTTCTTACTGAATTTATCTCTCTCCGTCTCTTTCACTGCTGCTCCTCATCTCATAACTGGTCAACTCCCTGTCCATGTGTTGACACTAGGGGGCAGTAAAACTCCACATGATCACAAACGATAACGTTGCCTTAATGTGTCCACACCCTCTCTGTGAGCAGCTTATTTCTACTTAGAAATTTTCAGTTTTAGAGCAAAACAATGGCGTGTAATATTTTCCATGTTTCAATCTGTCACTGTTTCCATGAAAAGGTAAGTATGCGCTGCATGATTTTAGAGGGTTCACAACTAATTGTATTATAAATCACATCGCCGTAAGCTGTTTTGGTTGCAGACACCACACCATTCCTTATTTAAACAGAGCGTTGTTAGGGGAGTTTGCCTCAGTGTCTCTGACTCTGTGTGGGTGTTGTAAAGGGACATGATCATGTTAGTTTAGGTGTGAATTCTGTAAGCCAAAGCACATGATTATAGATAGTGAAATTATGTTCAAAAACAATAATCTTATTGAGTTTAATACACTTTGTGTTACAAGCACTAGTTATCTGACCAGTGAGTTTTACTGGTTAGGTTTTCAGCGGCCAAAATAATTTAATATTTTAATTGAATTGAGTTGTTTCCTGGGTTGTAGACTATCACATTTAAATGGTGATTTCAAATAATTATTAACGTTCTGTTTAAGTGTTGATCTGTGAAATTCCAAGTCAAATGTCATAATATTTCATAGATATCTTTGCATCATAGTGCCCATACGCAGTAGTATTTTTTATCTTAATTTATTAATTCTTAATTAATTTTCTAATAGTCAATTAGGTTAAGAAGAGATCTTTGTGACATCAATCAAGTGAAATATGTTAAATTTAAATTCATTCAGTGAAGGACTTTGACTGAAATATTCTGATTAACAAAATACAAAGCAACATGTAAACACAGGTATAAATAGAGGACAGTTGGTTCTTGAATTCTTTGTGTGTGTGTGTGTGTGTGTGTGAGCAGCCTTCTCTTTGGCTACGGCATGGATCTCATTTCAGGAGGTGGAATTAAAGCCGGCTGAGACCTAATCCAGGCGTAATACCCCCCCTCTACTCTCCGCCCAATTTTATGAAGCAGGGAGAGAGGGTGGAGGAGGGTGAGAGAAATTAGAAAAGGAGGAGGTGATTTGAGCGGTAGAGAGGTGAGTAAAGACAGGGGGTGTGGAGGTGTTACATCTGGTTCATGTAGTGTGATCCTACTAGAGTAGTGGTTTTCTTTTGTACAAATAAGGACAATATACAGTGGAAAAAATGGCAGAATATCTTTATAATCTTTTAAATAATAGTCATAAACACATAAACATGCCTGCATTTTTGGAACTAGATGAACAGTTCAGTGTGCATATTTCTGCACTGATGTTTTTGTGTCAGTATTTGGGTTAGATTGGTCATCTCACCTGTCAAGTGATGAGAATACAGAAAAAAATGCATCCATGTTCCTCAGGATATTGTTAAATATGTTGCCCCATGCTAATGTTCTAACATTAGCATAATAACATGCCTACAGTTAGCATGGCAATAATAATGAATGTTTAACCTGCTGACATTTAGCATTTTAGTGTTTTAGCATGTTAGAATGCATACCTTCAGCATGGTAAGAAGCTAACATATTACATGTTAGCAGGCTGCAGTTAGCATGTTCACATGCCGTCTTAGTATTAATCTTAAATTACAGCTGAGACTCACAGGCATTTGGTAAGAGGTTAAAAGTAATGTAATGAACTGAATAGATATACAAGAGAAACTGTGAACTGTTGGTGGTACATAAAAAGTCAGGGGATCAACGTCAGTATAGGATTCATTCTCTTTGGGCCCTAAATACCAAATGATAGCCTAATCCAATCAAAAAAAGTTACTGAGGTAAGTGTTGGACCAATGCAGCATGGTTTAAAATGACAAAACAGTGCTTTTGAACTAGTAGTAGACTACTTTTTGAGTGACGGGATTAAAGACTATTTATTCCTAAAAGACTGGATGGCAGCGCCCTGGTGGCCTACAGGGGTTGAGGGTCCGTCCATGGACTGGACCTTTTGTTTCATGTCATTCCCCATCTCTCTCTCTCTCTCCTCATTTCCTGTAATCTCTCTACTGTCACCGATCTAATTAAAGCATAAAATCCCCCCAGTTAAAAATAAATTATTTGAACAAACCTTGATAAAGCTGTCTAAACTGGAACAGATACACTTTCATTTTAAACAATGCAGCTCTGTGCACTAAAACATCACTTCAAATGCTCAGCTGTGATCCTCAGCATACTTTTAGGTGGTGCACAACAGCAAATGACCTCTTAGAGTTTTGTTGTCTCACATACTTGTGGCTGGTGAGTTGACCAACACATCGATTTCCCAAAAACTGAATGTATGTTCCTTTATGATATGAAAAGGAGACAGAGAGAGAAAATGCAAGGGGAGTCTGTGTGTGTCTGTCGGTCGTGGTTTTTAGACGGCAGTAAGGTGTTTTGTGAAGGTCACTGATGTTGCGGTCCTCTGTTATTTAGGCTTTCAGGGATGAGATCCAATCAGATTGTTCCAAAGCCGTTTTCCCCAAATCCTCATTGCATTATGTCGTAGCATAAGCCCTGTTGAATCAGCGGCTATTGGACTAGCAGTAATCAGCTTAGCTTAGCCCCACTGTAAATATGCAAATAGTATTTGATGATTAATTGACCCCAGTTGGCAGTGCAGCCAAGCAGAGGGAGGGAAGGAGAGAGAGAGTATGTGGCGGAGAAAGAGACAGACAGTGTAGAGGAAGAGGAATATGTGAGGTATGAAGAAGAGCATATCAGAGAAAGTCATGAGAGATTGATAATTATATTATACATTTCAATTGATTGTATGTGTGTGTGTTTGCGTAATTTCTGTTTCTACTTCAGCATATTGTTAGTTTCTTCATTTTAAACCTTTAAAATGTATGTATGGTTTTATCCTTGCAAATGCTTTTGTATTATTTATTTATTGCGTACATACAGTTTGTCTTGAATTCCTCTACTCTTTAACTGTTTGTGGAAAAAATTGAAGAAAACAGTATAATTTTGTCACCAAAGCCTTCCGTCGGTTTCTCAACTGATCAGACTTAATTTAAAATATTAACAGCAATTTCGTTAATAAACCTTTACCAGTATCATAGAACACTGATAACTTAAGGGTTATATTTAGTGGTGTGTTTAGTTGTGTGACTTGACAATTTTTAGTCTTAAAACAAGAGTCAGATGAGTCAGATGAAGATTGAAGGAGGTTTTGCTCCCTCTAGTCTTTCCTTCTGCTAATACTGGCCAGTAAAAGATCCCTTTCAAATGTGCTTAAAATGTAAGTGATGGGGGCCAAAATCCACATCCCTCATTTAGTTCAGAAATGTACTTAAAGGTTTATCAAATGCTGATTTGATGCTTCAGCAGTCCTAGTTAGTTAAATCAAGTGGAAGTTATTTTCTTTTTAGTATAAAAGTATTGTTTCCCCCAGACAGTGTTTCCCTGTTGAGCTGCAGTGGAAGGATAATAAAAAAAAACTGGGACTTTGGCATTAAAAAGACTGTAACATTGAAAGATATCTACTTGATTTGACTAATTTGGCCGGCTGCTTCATATTAGCTTCATATTAGATTCAGATAAACCTTTAAATGCACCTTTGCAAAGAAGGAAGGCTGTGGAAGGTATCTCTTAAGGGTCAGTATGAACAGGAGGAATTATTACAGCAAGAAAAAAACATGTTTCAATGTTCATTTGACTGTTGTTTTAAGACAGACATTAAAAATTGTCAACCTATCCTTTAAGGGGTTACAATGTGGCTATGGTGACCTGTGCTAACCTGTGCTGTAGGCCACACCAGCTGTGACGTGTGCCTACTCAAAAATGTAACTATGGTGGCTACAGCGATACCACGTGGAGACCACATGAACTGTGATTGTAAAGCATGGGCTGCTTGTGTTTTTGAAATAGTTTATATCAGTTGAGATAGTTGATAATAAAGACAACATTAAGTAAGTTCTTGAAAGGCTCAGTTATCTTGTCCTTTTTCATTAACACACAAACACAGCGATTGCACAGCAATAGTCTCCAATACAGTAATGAGACAAGGGTAACCTTCCCATTGTGACTCTATATTTAATGAGAGAATGCCAACACAGCAGAGGAATATAATTAAAACACAATATGGCTTGATTATATACAATACATCTGCCAGGCGTTGTGGACGATCAAATAAATCAAAACCTACGCTCTACAGTAGGACTTGCATCAAGTATAAATCCAATTGTTGTGTAGTGCTTTTTATCCCATATTTAAAATGTTAGGTGGTGGGACGATTCTTTACATTTATTGTTTACATTTGGATCATGGATTGGGATGAAGTGTGTCTTATGTTGGTCAGAGTTTGCGGTTGACCGTGCATGTTCAAGAGAATGGGTGGTGTAGAGGGAGTAAGTGAAAAAGATTTTTTTTTTTTAAAATGATGGGAATAGAAGGAGAGGGAGGATTTGAGGAAGGGAGGTCAAGTTCCCAACGCTGCAACTATGCACACACTCACACACAATCACACACACACACACAAACCAACAAACAGTGCCCCCACCCCTGCGGCTCAAATGTCAACAAGGAAAATTGGAAATGAGTAATTCTTTCAGAGTGTGAAATAGATTGCTTCTCATATACGTACGTCCCTGAATATGACAAATTGATTCTCGGGGAGAGGCGAGCGGCAAATCCAACAGACAAATTTTTATTGTATATTTTTTTTTTGAATTATGATTATGATTATTTATTTATTTCATTTTTGCCAAACACGGCTCTCTATTGTAATTGAAGTCCCTTTGCCCGCAGGGGGAGTGTTCCTTCTCCAACCCTCTAATTTGTTCTTTTAGCAGCCTTGATTTTCATTCTGTCAATAAATCAGAAAGTCAGAGAGAGAGAGGGAGAAAGAAAAAGTGTGTGTGTGTATAAGAGAGAGAGAAAGTGTGTGTGTGTGTGTAATAGAGAGAGAGAGATGAGGGAGTGATTATTCAATATTAACATGCTGGAGCCATCTGAGATGTTTCCTTCGATTACAGTATTCATAATGTACCCCGCTGTCATTCCCAGTGTGTGAGTATGTGTGTGTGTGTGTGTGTGTGTGTGTGTGTGTGTGTGTGTGAAGACTGCCTCAGCAGAGAATGAGGGAAAGCAAATTGATTAGACGCCTGTACAACCCTCTGAAATTGTCTGGTTTCTGTTTGTGTGTGTGTTTGATTGTCCAATTTTCCATCCTCTCATTTTCCGTTGTGTTTCCATACATCCAATTCCCCCAGCTCCCTCTGAACACATGATCAATTCTTTCTGTTATTCCTCTGCTGCTGGCTTTCTTTCTCCTTCCTGTTTCTCACTGTCTGCCTCCACCTCTCTCTGTGTCTCTGGAGGATCAGTGTTTTATGAAGTTGGAAGCTTGTTGCTCTGTGGACGGCTAAAATTGGTTGGCAAAAATAACTTCAAATTGCTGGTTCTCAGGCTTCTACTATTACCTGCTCCTGCACACACACACACAGCACTTATAAAGTGTTTGGACCAAAATTCCTGTATGGTCCTCTAATACATAGAGTGCTACACCTATATTTGTTACATCCCTGCTCTTTCACACTTTTAGCACTTGTTACCACTGGCTATTTTGTTGTGAGTTGTGATCAAAATGGTCGATTAGGCTTCAGAAAGCCAAATGTATGTGCTTCTATTAGGGGCCAAACAACGAGGATTAGCTTGGCTCTATTTGTTTCTGTCTCCCTCGCCCTCTTTTCTTTTTTTTTTCCTGTAGTGGGAGTCTGGAGGTCCATCCCACACACACCAGTACACCATTTGGGGGCAATGCAACTAACAATCTCTGTAGCTCCACCATCCATCCTAAGGTCAAATCATATTTTCAATATTCATGTATGAATATAAAGGGAACATATATTCATACAAGAAGAGGGAGCATCAACTTAAAAAACGCATGGTGGCTCCAATTGGAGGGAACAACTTCAAAATTTTTCTTCTCCCCAGTTATACTGAGTAATTTAGTCTGATCCCATATTTCAGATTTCAAATGAATATGTGATCCAAACACTACAGAGACAACTACAAAACTGTCTAAATCAGGATATTAAAAGTAAGGATACTGGGGGTGTATAGAATTAAGTCATTAAGTGGAGTTTGATAAAGCCTTAATTGAGCTTTTTAGAGAGAACAATTAATTTAAAACAATTAACAAGAAGAGAAAAAGAAAACATTAACGCAGCAAATAAGATACAATGTAGAAACATGGAATCACCGATCAAAACGACAGGATTTAACCTGACAGTTAAAACATTTAGACAACTGTCCAAAATGTTTAAATTAAATTGGGGAGGCAAGTGTCTCAAGATCATTTTCTGAAAGTTTGTGAATTACAAAATGAATCTTGCCTTTCATGGGTTAGAGAAGAGAAACCCAACTTTTCCATTCACAATCAATTTCCACTGTAGGTCCTTCAGACATAGAGACGGCTTCATCCAGTGATGACAGAAGAGAAAAACAAAACAAAATTAGCTTTAGATCAACTGAAATCTCCCAAATAACATCCTGGTTAATTAAAGAAGATGAAAATAATAACTTGTAAAAACATGTCACATCAAACATGGAGAAACATGTCAAATGCAAATGGATTTGGTCATTTAGAACTTTCCAGGCTACAGATTCACCTTAACATTATCAAATTTTTAATTTTTTTATATTTAATATTGTAATAATGTATAATTATTTCCTAATTAATGAGCTGACCTACTGCACCACAGCGATTTGTCTAAAATGTCTATATTTGTCGATCCTGGCAGTTAATTCTCTGGTGCATCTGCATGATAAACCAGACATGCTTCGAAGCCTCCGTTTCTGACTGAACACAGCTAATGACAGCTCAGAACATGACATCACAATTAACAGCATAAGACAAAGGACAACAGCAGAGTAAAGGTTTAGGAACACAATGTCCAACTGTGTTTGCTATGGCAGGTGCAGTGAAAAGAAAATATGACAGTCATGTTGTATTATTGCTGTCTGGTAATCTGAAAGTACACAAACCTGTTGGTAGAATTTACTGGGGCTAACCAGAAGAGCAGAAATCTAGTAAAACATGAAATAACACTGACAGTACTGGTTGCTCCCAGTCACATATTCTGTTGAAACTACACAATTCATGTCATTTTTGTTATTTAGTTGGCTCTGCTTTCCCAGGATCAGTGAAAATCTGTCAGCACGTTTGTCAAACTGTGTATTTACCTTTAATTTAAGTGTAGCCTTTACTGCATGAATATAAACTTGTATATTCAGTTGGTTGCAGTCTGCAACCTCACTGCTAGATGCCACTAAATCCTGCACACTGGTCCTTTAAAGAATCTGCTGTTACTGTGGTGATTTTATCATTTTAAGTCAGCTCGGATAATAGTCTTCTAGATTCCTTAAATGTAAACATATCATAAACAAAAGCTCACATGCAGGCATATGTTTGCTGCCAAACACGCACACACATTTATGCACTTCACTATCTTGACACCCTACTCCCTCTATAATCCCTCTTGCCAGGGTTCCAGATAGTGACAGGGTCGTATTTGGAGCTAAAACATTTTCTTTCTGCTCATTAACCTTCGACAGGGTTTCCATTCCGCCCGGCTGATTCCCCCTCCTCTGCCACCTCTGTCTTCACCTCCATCTCTTTCCCCTGTCGTTCCTCTCCTCCCTATTTGTCGAGGCACTCACCCGGATGAGACGGGGACCCTTTTAAAATGTCTGGTGATGCTTCACGGTACCTCTCCTCAGCATTTGGGATCGACTTATCTGGACAATTTGTCCCACAAGTTGCCAAGACACTAATGAGATCATCCACAGTAAAGTTTTGGGGGTTGAAGTTACAGCCAGAAAAAAGGAGCTCTGACAATTTTTTGGGCCCTAATCCATCCACTGGTGATTCCATCTGCCCGGAAACCAAGAACAATAGGTAAAAATCCACAATATACATTATTATTATTAAGAATTCAATTAAAATAAACACAGTTGCAGATGCTTCATCAAAGTAAAGTATCACATTTAGTGTTAACTGTGTCTATTTTCTATACTTGGGAATTTTATCTTTTTATACTTACATAAATAAATCAACACTGTTCTAATTTAAACTCAGCATCACATCACGGAGTATTGTTGTCTGCCACTGTTGAGCTGGACTTAACCTTCCTGCTCAGCTGCTGCCCGCTGCTGTCATTCTCAAACTGCGAGTGTCACATTGCTGCGAATACAGACGGTACCAACAAAAGGACCAGCTCTTTCTTTAACAACCCCCCCTCACCCCCTCCCAGAAATGCTGGCCAACAACACATCAGTGAGATTTCCAAACTTCTCATCGACCATCTAAACAATATCCTGCAAACAACCCTCATCTCCTGAATAGTCACTGAACCAGAAACTGACCCTGGCACCTTTTGATCCTTTCGCACACCAGTGTGAGCTGATAGCACAACTTAGATAAACATCACCACCAACAATGAGGAGAACCAACATGTCATGCCCCAGTGACATACAGACTCTTACCTACACTCACTCATCTCGAATAATAATGAGGCGGCGTATCTGGAGGAGGTGGCAGGCCTGTTGCAACGGCGCCAGGTCAACCACCTCTCTCTGAACGTCAGTAAAACCAAGGAGCTGATTGTGGACTATGCCAGGAAACGACAGAGGTCTTACACTCCACTGCAAATCAGCAGGAAATTCAAGGTCTCACAGAAAGTCCTGCTAGCCTGTTACTCTGCTGCAGTGCAGAGCATCCTGACGGGGAGCCTAACTGCCTGGTATGGGAACAGCTCCTCTCAGGACAGGATGGCCCTGCAGAGGATTGTGCGATCGGCTGAGTGCACTACAGGTACCGCGCTCCCCTCCCCTCCTATACAACAGGAGGTGCATAAGCAGAGCTAGGAGGATAGTAAAGGACCCCCACCACCCCAGCAATGGACTGTTTGTGTGGCTGCGATCGGGCAAATGCCTGCACAGCCACAAATCACACACTGAGAGACTGAGGAAGAGTTTCTACCCACAGGCTATAAGAGCTGTGAACAATGAACAATAAACTCTTGAAGGACAATATACCCGAGGACATTCACCTATATCTGTTATACTATACTTTGCACTACTGCCATTTAAATACTGTTGCCACCTTATCTGCACTGTTTACTTTATAACCATGTTTACTTTTTTGTATATTTTGCTTATTTTGTATATTTTGCTTATAACTGCTATTTAAATACTGTTGTTTCTTTATCAATAGTTTTATTGTTTTATTGTTGGCTCTTCCATTCATAGATATGCTGTAGGTACAGTGTAGCTTTTATAATTTCTTGTACTTGCATTGTGCACTGCCTGGGAGTTTGACAACTTTCAGTATACGTACTTATATGCATATGTGACAAATAAAATCTCTTGAAAACTAGAACACCCACCTACACACACACACACACACACACACACACACACACACACACACACCCTCACAAATAGCATGGGCCCCTGCTGTTTGCAGTCAGATCAAGGAGAACAGAGGACTTGAAAATGTAGATTTGTCTAAGGACAATTAATACTGTATGTTAGTATGCGCGTGTATATCACAATATATGTTGTTATGTGCTTTAATTATACTTTTATTCTGCTTTTATTATGCATCACTAACAGTCCCATCACCTTTGATAACACTAAGGTAATGCTTAGTACCATTCTGCTTGTTTTTCTAAAAATGCTAAAGCTACTATCCAAAATGCAAAATTAGAAATCATGCAATTGTAAAAAGACTAACAATTTTGATTAAAAGAGTAACAGCATTCAGAAGTTGAACCTGCCTGTCCATAGACAGGGAGGGATTTACTCTGCCCCCAGAACTCTGTAATCCATGTGATTTGCCAGGATGCATCTTCTGGGCAGGCAGACCAAAACTTTGAAATAGTCTCTTATCTGAGACACCATTCTTTTTGCCCCTTCTTGCTTTTGTCTTTGTCTTTTTGCTTTTTGCCATGCCGGTGGAACGTTTGCTCTTTGCTAGTCTGAAGATGTGATTCGGAACAACAGGAGGTGAAAGCCCAAAATCTAGAGTCAGGAGTTAAGAATCAAAACCAGGAGCTCTCTTCCAATGGGAACTTTCCAAATCCGGACTGGCCGACTTGCTCATCATTACAAGATCCAGACTCCAGCTTCTAACTCCAGCACATCAAACTCCATTCTCTGTGAGAAGCCACCCCAGGGAGAGAGCATTTCTACAAAACCTTCATCAACTTGCTTAAACCCTGGTGCTTTTATAATTTGTAACTTCAATTGGCAATTCAGAACTAAGCTGTTGTACCGTTGATTTCACTCGTTGCTTCCCAGCTAACAGTCATCTCATCTGTTTATCAGGTTCTCATACTACACAATAAATAACTCTGCATTATTCATTTCAATCGTTCACTCGCCACAGCCTTGTGTAGCAGTTTCCCCCTTCCCTCATGTCTTGTTTGTAATATGTTGTAGTTGTATTATTGGTAATAAATGTGTATGTAACTAAAAGTGAACTTGTTGGTGTTTTCTTGTGCTTGCATCTCAGTCACTTAACCTTAAAAGACCTTTACACTCGCAAAATCATAATTAAGATTAATAACAATCATAATTATAATTGACCTCTCTTATGTGTTTCCCTATTATTATACAGTAAATACTCTAATATGATTTATATTGCTGGATGAATAATTTCATATTTGAGTCGTGCACAATAATAATTCATAATTCCCCCTTAAAATCATAAAATTATTTGAGTGCACAAACAGGTCAGCAGCAATTTTGTGTGAAGTGTGTGGTATAGTGTGACTGCTGGTTTTCATTTATATGATATACAAATGGAATACATGAATCTGGAGACATTTAGGCCTATATTCAAAAGTAGATGGGGTGTCAGATAAATTATTTTTTCTCCCCTCTCTAATCTTTTAGACTCTGACTAGTGGTGCTGTAGGCGACTGTTTACTCACTAGGTTTAAAACACATGCCTGGCCAACACTATCTTTGTTTTAATACCTCTAATCACACGATGTACAGCAGAACAAGCACGAGTATTCAACCTAGCACCTATGAATGTGTATCTACATTGTCACATAATTGTAAGCCTCAAATCATGCAAAAAATGACTTAAATACTATTCTTTTCTTAAATCAATTAATCTGCCGTTTATTTTCTCGATATATTAATTTGCCATTTTGTCAATGAAATGTCAGAAAACATTGAAAAATGCAATCAAAGTTCCTCATAGCCAAGGTGACATCACAGGACACCACCCAAATATTTTCAATTTACAGTGATATAAATCTGAGAAAAGCAGAAAATCTAAAACTTAAAAATTACTTAAATGATTACTTGACTATCAAAATTGTTATAATATAGTAATTATAAATAAGTAGTAAGTATAGTAATGCATTTCCTGTCAATATGAGTTGATGACAGAAAATTAATTGAATTAATTAATTCAGCTCTAGTCACATTTCACACATTTTTAACCATGTGCAAAGTTTAAAAGGCCAAACAGACTGTTTATAGGATATTAGGAATATTGGACAAGTGGTCGAAGTTTGTTTGAAATATAAATAATTTAATACTCACCACTTAAACATTAATGCAGAATGAATGGAGAGGAGAACGGCTGCGCTTTTTGTGATTAGTTATCTTCAGAGACATGGTTGCTATTATGGTTTTATTAATTAATTGTGGAATGTTAATGCTGTCTTATGCTAAAATAACGCTTAAATGACATAAACACAAAGCTTAAATATATCATTTGTTGGTAACTATGGTTCTGATTTTTATGTTTTATGTTTCTAGCATTTGTCTAAATCTAATTTGTTCTTTTTACAAATTTGGACTTTGAAAAGATTGTGCAGTGATGTAAAACAAGAGGGAAATTCAGGAAACAAGCAAAAACTGCAATCATGCTGGAATTATCCTTTGAAATGAACATTTTTCTTTTTGCAGTGTAGCAGAAATGAAAACGGATCAAATGTTCCTCGACTTGAGAGGATATTTCACCAGGCAGACATTTGGATTTTATGAGTGAAACAAAAGGGCACACACACTCATGCCCATATTCAGAAGCAGTTGAGGACATTGAACCCGCGGGATGAGAAACACAGAGACACATAACAAGCAAACACCATTAACGGCTTTCTCCACTGCTGTGGCATGATGTCAGCCTCATCCTCATTTTACCTGGTACTAAATGTGTCCATGTCACCACAGGTTTTCTCGTTTGTGCCCGCTCCGGGCGACACAGCAGCAGGGAACGGCTTTTTTAACACTAAGCGCATAGTTTGTGCTCCTCTGGTTTACAACAGGAGCTGAAGATAATCTGATGGAGGTGCTACATTGGGCCGAGTTCAGACCAGGAACTACACTGTGAAAAAACTGTTTATGTTCACGTGGAAGATTTAAGTAACTTGGGTCACTAAATCCAATAAAGGCCCAATTTAATGAGAGTTACTAATTGTAGGTGGAACTGTAATTTTTATGTCTGTATAACCTATTATACAACATTTCATTTGGTCTATTTCTCTTCTCTTTTGCAGTTCCAGTTTGTGATTTAACCAAAACCAAAATCTTGCTTGGTAGAGTTTGAAATGAATTAATCAAATGATTAATCAATTGATTTATTCCTTCATGTTTGGAAAGAGTGCAAAGTGTTGGAAAAGAGGAGCATATCGACAGCCTGGAAGATGTGGTATCGATGCGATCACTCTCACTTAGTGAGGGGAGCCGGTGAAGTGTGACTGTGAATAATCAGCCTCGGCACTACATCACCCACCACATTTTCCACCGGCAGGACTTTTATACACCCTCTGGGATGATTGTAAGCAAAACAGGAAACTGTAATGTTTTATCTGCTGGCAACAGAGGCTGGTCGACTCCACAGGTCAAGCTTAAAATCATGGCAGGGAAAATAGGTTTGTATTTGGTTCACTTGTGATCATAAAATATACTGTAAGTTTTGAATACAAAGGGAGGAGCAGCATGCATCCTTATAGGAATCAATATGCTTTACCCCAATCTATGGCAAAGTCCCTGCATGCAATATTTTTACTATAAAAAATTCCAAACTTGATAAAAAAGATTAATTGGTTCACACTCAGGGAACTTTGAATTCTTCCCTGACTCTTTTGGACATTAACTCCAAACTTTTTTTCTTGATGTTTCCACACTTTATGAAAAAATACTTAACTAGTTTGAATTTGGACTCGTTTAGTGCAACACATTGCCATAACCAAATGATAATTTGTTTTTTTTTCCTTGCTGTATATGTGTGTCAGTGTATGTGCTTTCTAAGCCAGGGTAGGTGGGTTGCTTTTGCCACATGAGTGTTTTTATGTGACGGCTGAATTTGTTATGTGTATCGTGGGAAGGATTCCACCTTTTTTCACTGCCTGGTTGAGTCACATTTCTTGGAAGTGCCCTGATTGATAGGTGCCAAGAAGCGTTGCTCATCTGCTCTCATGTATTCAGTTGCTCACACACACAAATGCTGGCAGATACACTCAGAGATCATCTGAGACAGAAATTTTTGTTTCCTTATAATGCATTTTTTATTTCCACCAGGAGTTGACTTTTTTCCATGTTTCCTCATTGTTTCCTTTTCTATAGGTTTGGGAAAATACATGTTTTCAAATTACATTTCTAACAACCTTCACTCCGAAAAATATGATGTGCCATTTTTTATATATTTGTCTCCTGTAGTTTGAAAAAACATATTTTGGTATTCCATTTTGTGCTGCTGATAATGTGAAGTTGAGAAGCAGTTCAAATGTGTGATATAAGCAACAGGGTGATGTAAATGTAAGCCTAAATAATCATAAAATAATGGATTCATGCCTTTCAAATGGATTTTTATCTATTATTTTTTATGTAATTATGACTATTTTTAGTCTCTGTGGTTGGTGTGGAAACTGTTATACAACTCTTCATTGATTTTTACCTTTACTTGCTAGTTTTCACATCACTTTTAATGAGAAGATTGCAAGACTCAATAAACTGTTAAATCTTGTGTTAACTCAAACATTATTTCTGCTGGCTAAATAGAAGGAAAACCACTGGAGTCAATTCATATTTTAAGTGTCTCTCCTGTTGTGAGGTGAGAGCTGTAATGCTGCGGAAAGTGAGAGCTCCATCAGCTTGTACTTGTGATACTGAGTTGTAATTCTCCTCTCAGTGGGAATCTCTCTTTACTATTTGGATCATTTTTTCCCTCATAAGTGTGTAAGTGTGTGCATTATTCTGATACCTGCTTTCACTTTACTCAATTTCAGATATTAAGTGAGGTTTGCACGGCGATGGCAAACGTTTTCATACATGTATAGCGGTGAATTGGTGAAGGACTTACATTCTTACATTTAGGGCAGAATTACTATATGTCTCTGTGTGTGTCAAGGATGCAGGAATGATTTTTTTTATCTAACGCCCCGCTTCACATTCACACAATTCAACCTACAGTAAGCCCTTTGTTTAGAGTGTTAAGTGCTTTTTGAGAATTAATTGTTAAATTAATTAATGAGGGGCTGCTAATCAATTAATTGTAATTAAATGTTATTTTTTAGAAAAGTTCGACGCCCTTACTGGCTGGTGGGAATGCTCCATCTACCCATTTGATTTTGATATTTTACATGATAGCAGATGAGATCTGCACAAAAAACTCCAGGGAGGCAAAAAATTTGTTTCAAAACATTGCTGCAGCTCACCACATTGTGCAGAAAAGTTGACAAAAGCACAAGAACACCTATTCACATTTTATTTTTATATTTTAGAAAACTGAATGAACAGGCTTGTTTCATCAATATGTTGCAAGAACACTGAAACAAGAGGCTACAGCCATGTTAGTGGCCCTGTGAGGCTGTAAAGGCACAGCAGTGCTTTGAGCTAAATGCCAACATCAGCATTTCAACGTGCCCGCAATAAACAATGCCAACATGCTGATGATAGCAGGTACAATGCTTACCATGTTCACATTCTTAGTTTAGTGTGTTAGCATGCTAACATTTGCTAAGTAGCACTTCACAAACAGTACAGCTGAAAATGGGAATGTCATTAATTTTGCAGGAATTTGCTCATAAACATGAGTAGTAGTAGTAGTAAACATGACAGGATGGCGCTAGATGAAAAGTCATCAAAATTATTACAATTCATCCTGTGGAGAACATTAAGAGCTGTACAAAATTACATGGCAATCCATCTTATAGCTCTCGAAATATTTCGCTCAAAAATGTCAACCTCATAGTGGCGCTGGGGGAAAAGTCAGGGGGTCACCAAAGTCATTAGGATATGTCGTCTGGTAACCATAAATTTCTGCACAAAACTGCTGGTAGTTCTACATGAAGAGTCAGTGGATCACCAAAAACCACTGGGATTCATCATCTGACCACCATGAATATCTAACTTTGAGAAAAAGTCAGGGGGTCACCAATCCTTTGTGGGCCGTGAACCATGAATGTCTCTACAAAATTTCATGGCAATTCATCCAGTAGTTGTTGATATATTTCAGTCTGGCCCAAAGTAGTAGACCGATAGTCAGACTGTCGTAGCCATCCATAGAGCCACATGGCTAATACCATAATTCTACCATCAAAGATTCCCTCTATGTGGCCTCAGCTTCTTGTTTAGGCTTCAAATAACTTTCTATACAGTAAGTAGGATAAAATGAAGGATTCCTCTTGTCGTTTTAATCTTATATTCCCTGTATTAGTGTCATCTCTCTACTATTTTTGTCCCTCAACTCAATTCCCCCTTTGACTGCTAAGCCGCAGTCACATTTCCACTGGGTATAATGGAATGGGATAGTAGCAACATGTGTTTCCCCTAGTTTTGGATGAAATGGGAGAAACACTCCATAATGTACCCCTGGTGTTGTAGACATTATAATAAGTGCTACCTCATGTGATTCATTTGTCTGCTTAAAAGGCTATGGCTCTCCGGCAGACACAAATTATTCCAGCAATAAAGTTGTGCTGCTCTGCATGTGCAAGGAACTGAAGGGCAGCAGTGTGGGAGTTAGGGGAGCAGAGGGAACACATAAACTTCTCAGAGGACTGATTTCTCCTTTTTTCTCTCCTTTTCTCTATCCCCCACTGCTCAGAGAAGTAGCCCGTCAGCAGAAAGCAAGCCGGGGGATTGCTTTGTGGCAGTGCAAGGTGATGCGTATAAAAAAAGGGGGGCATCTTGTCAGAAATAGCTTCCTGTTCTTTCATTCTGGTGACAGATAGCAGCTAGATGGGGAATGAATGGGAATTTTATCCTGAGACCACTGGATTGGTAGATATAGGCACGTATACTTGTACCTAATATAGTAACACACATGTACTCACACGTGTGCCTGCAAGCATGCTTACACAAGTGTGAATGCACACAGGCACATTATAGACACAACCACATGCACACACACTTACGCCTCCCTGTAAGTGTGTTGAAATGCATTTCAAAAGGATTTCAGGAGTAGTTTTTCTGCAAACTCACTCACGGCCAAACCAGAAGAAAACAGGCAAGAAACGTCATTAAAGCTTGTTTTGATGGAGGCCATGGCCTTGCATTACTCAGAGCTTGCCCGGATCTCACAGTGCGTGATTGGTGGACTCGTGTGTCTGTCTTTTGAAACTAACCAATAACCGACACAGCTAGGTTGACACACACGTCACCACCTCTCACCCTACATCCATGCCTCTCAACCATAGACTATGAAAGCTGTCACTGTGTTTCTCACTGACTTAATGTGTTGTTTTTTTGCAAAGAGAAAATGGCAAAGCGGTATACTGTTGAAGAAGCTCTTACAGCGATCTGGGAAAGCAGTGACGAAGATGACAGAGCTTCGGAGCCGGAGGGATTTGATTCACATAACGAAGAGCAACACAAAGATAAAAGAGATCCATTTGAAGATGCTTTTGGGCCAAATTTTCTCTTTACGCAGTTCTCTAGGTCAAAATGGTGCCTCATACTACAGAAAGCTGAGATTGTTCTGAATGTTTTGAAATGAAACACTTGGGTATTATTTTATTGGCAAACTGTCCAGGGCATTAGTTGCTGTTAAGGATTTTCTTGAATGATGTTCTGTCCAAAGCTGACCAGTCAGTCCATCACAAAATACATGTCACTGACCAACAGGCAAAATTAAACTTACATCATTTATTTGGAGCACTTACAAAGCCTGTGGAGGAACATGAATGTGACTGTATGTGAACTGACCTAACTATGGTTTATGCTATTGAGAATATGTGTCTTCCAGTGTTAAAGAATATTATTAGTTTCTTTATTTTATAACTTGCATTGACATTTAAAAATGCATGGTTTTATAACAGGAAGCCAATCTGTATTTCATATATTTTCATTTACAGCAGCACGTTGTCTGCATGAGATGTAGCTGGATTGTCACTAATTATTAAATTGTTATTAATCAATATTAAATAGCAACATTAAAATGTGCTGAAAAAAATGAAATGATAGAAAAATAAAAACAAATACGGTCTAATAAAAAAACACAGCACACACACACACAAAGTGTAATAGCAGTTATGCTGAGCCAAATATTTACGATCAACATTACCCTGGTCTTGTTTGCAAAATTTATAAGAGCTTACAATTTGCATTGGTTGTAAAAAACCATTTTCTTCACTGATGAGGTTTTGTTTGTGAGTGTAGTCATTGAAATAGATTTCCCCGCTGTCTCTATTCCTGTAGTTCAGTATGTTGACTGTTGTGCCACCTCAGCAAGTATTTGAAAACATTGTTTAAATGTGAAAATGCACTACACAAGAGGTCCTGCATTTGGGTTTGATGTCAAATTATTTGCATTATACACTATAGGGCCTATAAGTAATCCATGTAATTGCCCTAGTCTGCGTTATTTGCTTTTATGGATTGAGAAATAAGGCTTTTTAGAGTTTTCAGCTTTAAACTTTGTTTTTATGAGAAAGGAAAGTTAGTGGGTGGGTTGATGTAGTCTTGATGGATGATTGACGTTCCTTAAAGAAGATAAGCTCAACAGTAAAGTACATTCTGAAAGCCAGAAATCTCTGTTGATGGATTTTTCCCTCAAATTTTCTCCCAACTTGGAATGGCCAGTACCACCTTCAGTCTGTTGTTGCAAACTTCACTGTAAACCTGGAGGAGGATGTAGACAGTTGCATGGTTCCTCTGATATACATGTTGCCAGTCAGTACTTGTCACCTGCCAGCCAGGAGCTTCACTGGGAGGGTTTAACATATGCAGAGGTTTATGCTGTCTCACCAGACTCTACTGCCTCCATGCAGGTGATCCAACCAACCAGTAGGAGTCCCCAGCACAGCAACAGTAAGTAAAAAAGTAAAGATAAACCCAAGAATATTGCCAAGAATAACCCTCAAAGAGTTTGTGTTTGCCCAGCTTCCTGCAGCTCAATCCATACCTTAAAACTGTAGATAGTCAGTTACAACTGTAACCGAATGTATAGGCAGTTGTAGTGTTCCTCCATTCAGCTAGGCCACAGGAGGGGACCTGTTATGCTTTTCCTTATTTTCAGTCATATACAGTATGTAACATTACAATATCGGATGTTCATATTAAAAATGGCCAAAGTGTCAAACAATGAGTTAAACGTATGTAGAAGTAATCCCTGTGAGCAAAAAGCCCTGGCTTCAGACTGCTCTGAATGCTTGGTTTCCAACGTTTTTTTCTACTTTCAGCCTGAGCTGACATTGGCTCGTGATGAATTTCTTTATACGGACATCTGCTCCATGCCCAGCATGCGAGTTCACTGCTCTGCTCTACTAACATTATGGCATTTTTCCATTGTTTTAGGAGTAGTCACACCGAACCATGACTCAAGCTGGCATGCTGTGAGTGTTTTTCCATTGCACAGCAGGGCAAAGTAAAATAAGTTGTTTACCTGTTGGAGCTGTGCTGGTCATCTGCAGCTCTTCATTAAACATCAATGTGGCTGTTTCTGTTTGTACTGTTCCTCCCTGCATTATTTCTAACTGATCTGCTGAACAAATAGCTCCAAATATTACCATAGGTTGTTGTGTTGCCCATTTTTTGCGCTGCTAATGAAGCTCTGTTAATTGGGTGAGGAACACATTTAATTTCCTGTAAATTCTTCACAATAAAAGTCTCCTGTTATTTAGTAATTTAAAAGCTTTTAATATGAAGCAGTAAAGCAGGAAATGTTGGGTTTTCATCAGCAGTAACTTAACACGACTCTGATATGGCTGCCCCTCAGCAGGCTTCCAGAAAGCTGGCCAATCAGAACAGAGTGAGCTCATCGGGAGGGGGCCCTTAAAGAAACAGGAGCTAAGACTGCCTGTTCAGAGACAGAGGCTGAACTGAGGGGCTGCATAAAGGGCCAGTATAAGATAAATAAGGAGTTTTTTGAACTGTGAATCATGCAAAGCTACTCTAGTGGAGTCCCAGAATAAAAATGTAGAGCTGGAAATGAGCATAATAGGCCCCCTTTAATGTGAAAGGCTGATTTTCATGGCTGCCCTTAGCTTATGTCAGCGATACTAAGCTCTGCCTATGGTTTTGCACCAAAGCTGTGATTGCACAGTTGATTGTTTTTCATTTTAGCATGGATGATGCATCTCCATCTCAAAAGAGAAAAAAGTTCCCTTGCAGCTCCTCATGAAAATGAATGATAGTACTTTGTATTTAGTATTGGTGGATCTATGCTGCTCAACACTGAAATGCAATACACCTCTTCAATTTGTTTTTGTGTTTTGTTTTGATTTTAATGTGGCATGGAATAAACAATTCGCTAAGTTATTAAAGTCCAAATAGAAATAATGGCTAAATAAGTATCCATTTAATTATGACACAGAAAATACATACATACATACATACATGATCCCTCACTAGCTTCCCACCCATAAACATTAAAGTGGCTGTAATCGAACTATGTATCAAATGATAATGTGTAAAGTGAGAGGTGTCCCTTGTAAAGATGAACCCAGAGAATTATCACCTGAATCTGCACCTCCCCTTGAGCTGTATAGCGAGTTTCAGCACATTGTTTAGCTGTCCCACCCATAACTTTACTGTTTTGGTTCTCTCTCAGAGCTCTCATAGTGCTGTTTTTGGCTGCATCTAGCAGATTTTCAGGGAAAACGCTCTAAAAACCCACATTGCAATATGGACTGGCCCTGCAATCGCCTTGAAGCATACATCCAAACTATTAATTTCACATTTCATTTTTTATATTGTATTCAAGGTCTATGTTTTTTTAGCAGGTTAACAACAAAATCTCTTGTCCAATGTTATTTATCTACTTGCTTTTTCTGTTTTAACAATGTTCATGCTTTTTTCCTCTGGAAACCACATGGTCACCACTCTGATAATTAGAGAGCTTCATAAATACATTTTTGTCAAAGCCTGAATCAGACTAAATATCAGAATATCTACACAAATGGTCAATTACACTTACTTACTACTACAGAATATTCCCTTTTATGAGTCTTCATAAATAGTGGATACTGAATTGCTTGACATACAGATCTGTTACATCACTCTGACATGCAGCCAAGACCCTAGGAAAAAAATGTCTCAGAAGTATATTACGCCATAAATTCCATGCAGTACATTGGAGGAAATATCCATCTGCACAAATGATTTAATCTTGTTTAGAATTATTACACAACGTAGAAAAAGGTTTTCAGTGTGACTGGTGTGACTGGGCTTGAGGAACTTACCCGGTCTTGGTGTGACCACTTGAGGGACCGAGTGGACAATGATGGAGTCTGCTGCAGAGATCTCCGGCATTAAGTCTGAACTTTCATCCATTGAAAGCCTCATCAATGACTTTCTCCAGTGACCGACCAAGTTCCAAGAACTGCGGCCCAGTCTCGGCTCTTGGGGATACCTTCTCTTTTTTCTGGTCCCATTCCTACACTGAGAATATCCTCTGAGAATTTTAGCCACGTTTTCTGCATGCTCCTCAATTTCTGTGTTGCTACTGGTCTTGGTTTTATCAACCACTTTGACTATTTCTGGACTAGGGAGGATATCTAAGACTGTTAAACACAAACATAACTTACAGTTTGCAAGCCCCCTGACCAGTAGGGAGGATAGGACACAATAGTTACATGCACCCTCCTCCAGATATCAGTCAATCAATCCCCCATCCCTCCCTTTTCAAACCCCAGCTTTCACTATACCGGTTCTCACTGGTATGAGACCCTCTGTCTAATAACTCTAACCGAATGGTTAATCAGAAGGATCAGTTCCATTATCTCCAGCCAATCACAGCTGCTCCTCAACCTATGAGTCTCACCATGCCTGTTAATTTAGCCCTCATAAATGCAAGATAAGCAAATAAGATCTTTGTTAAAAATAGAAAATCCAAATTATAGTTTTTAATAAAGTCATTTAAAACAGAGACCTGGTTTAGGATCGGTGATATCTATTCTTTCACTGAGCTTTGTCCCCCCAATTATATATTTTTTAATTCCCCCATACTCACTGGTTGTGGAGATGGCCTTGCGGTGGCTCTTAAAAAGAATTTGAGCTGTAGACTCATCTCAGTGGAGAAACCTCCTAGCTTTAAAGTGCCAATGTTCTAATGTCAATTGTGATACCCCTGTCTGCTGTGTTGTTATCATCCCCCTAAACCCAATAGTAGCTTCTCATGTGATATCTCTGATTTTATTTCCTCTGGTGTTCTTAGCTATGACAAAATCTTATTGGTTGGGGATTTTAATATTCATGTGGATGACCCCACTAATAGTTTTGCTTCTGAATGTTTAAATATGTGTGAATCTTTTAACCTAAAACAGTATATATCACATCCCACACATGAACAAGGCCACACTCTTGATTTAGTTTTTATGATGGGTTTATCTGGGAACTCCCTCAACTTGAAAGATTTTGTCTCTGATCACAAAATTGTCTTGTTCGATATTGCTCTTCAAGTAGCTGCTCCTTCTCCAAAATGTACAGTTCACTCTCGCATCTCTAATGAGAGATCTGCTGATAATTTTTCCTCTGTTTTCTCTGCTCAGTCTAGCAGCTTCACTCAGTTTCATGATGTAAATGACTTGGTTGATCAGTTTAATGTTTTATGTTTATCAGTTTTAGATTACATTGCTCCCATTAGGGCAAGGTCAAGGTGCCAGTCAAATCCATCACCTTAAGAAAGTGAGGATACTCAGCAACTAAAAAGAGATTGTGGAAGAGCAGAACAGAGGTGGAAGAAAATGAACCTCCTTCATATGAGAGAGTCGTTGTCTTATAATTTATTAATCAAAAAAGAGAGACTTACATATTTCACAAACCTCATAGCTGCAAAAAAGTATAACTCTAGAGTTCTGTTTAGCACCATTGATCGACTTGTAAGCCCTGCTTCTTCAACTGTTTCGGTCTCCTCTGTAGATTGCAATAAGTTCTTAGCTTATTTTGTTGAGAAGGTTAAGAGTATCAAAGCCTCTATAATGCCCCCTACCTCATGTATAACTTCTCCAGTTGCCTCCCCCACATTGTTGAGCGAATTTACCCCTATTTCCCTGGATAATCTGCTTGATATTGTGTCACACATGCACTTATCCTCCTGTGACCTTGACACTCTACCCCCCAGCTGCTCAAAGATGTACTAGAAGTCATTGTCCCTTGTCTTCTCTCTATTGTAAATGAGTCTCTGTCCTCCGGTTTGTTCTCAGACTATTTCAAACAAGCCTGTATTCAGCCTCTTTTAAAGAAACCTGGCCTTGATCCAACACTCCCTCATAATTACAGACCAATCTCTAAATTACCCTTTGTCTGGAAAATCATTGAAAAGGCTGTTGCTAAACACCTACTGGAAATAGTGGAAGCTAATGACATTCTCGACCTATTTCAATCTGGTTTTTGTCAGCTGCATAGTACTGAAACTGTTCTTCTGAAAGTCACTAATGATATGCTTATGCATGTAGATTCTGGTCATCACTCCATTTTGGTATTGTTAGTCTTATCTGCTGCCTTTGACATTATTATACATACCATCTTGCTGGATAGACTAACGCACTGAGTCTGCATAGATGGAACTTCCCTTGGATGGTTTTCGTCATATCTTACAGAGAGATCTATCAATGTGGCTATTGATGATTTTGTCTCATTGTCAGCTCACATGTCGTATGGGATGCCACAAGGTTCAATCCTTGGTCCCATTTTGTTCAGCTTGTATATGCTCCCCCTTGGTCATATTATTCGTCAGTTTAAGACTGTTGCCTACCACTGTTATGCGGATGGCATCCAGCTTTATGTATCATTTATATCTGATGAGCTTAAAATTACTCTACATTTTTGCCTTACTGCTATCGAAGATTGGATGTCACTGAAATTTTTGACAGTACAGCTGAATATAGACGAAAAAGAAATCTTGGTCATTGGCCCAGACCAAGTTTCAAAGTGTATTAGTCCATACCTCATGCACTTAGCAGGGAATATAAAACCATCTGTAAGAAATCTTGGTGTTGTGTTTGGTCAAAATCTGAATTTTGACCATCACATTAAGAAATTGGTTCAGTCTTGCTTTTTACAACTCAGAAATATTACCAAAATCAGTTCAGCATTGCCTAAGAACATCATAGAGCAAATCATCCATGCTTTTATCTCTTCCTGCCTGGATTACTGTAACTCCATATTTTCTTGTTTAAGTGAGTCTGCAGTTGCTCATCTTCAAGTGGTTCAGTATGTGGCAGCCAGGCTTTTGACAAACACTTAATGAAGAGAGCATACTACCCTCATTCTGGCCCACTTACATTGGCTTCCTGTATGCTTCAGAATTCAGTTCAAGAACCTCCTGATTACTTTCATAGCCCTCCATGGCATGACACCCTCTTATGTTTCTGAATTTATAACCCAATACTGTGCAGCAAGATTACTCAGATCTTCTGACCAATTGCTCTTAAGTGTCCCACAGTCCAGGCTCAAAACAAAGGGGGACTGTGCTTTTACTGTTTAGCTCCAACACTTTGGAATCACTTCCCCCTCACTGTCAGCTGAGTTGGTACCACATTTTTAAAAACTTTTAAAAACCCACTTGTATAGGCTGGTGCTTTAAGTTTGCTGCCCTGCAATTCCTATTGGTTTTGTTTGTCTTTTAATCTTATTTTGTTTGTTTATTTTGCTTTTAGTTTTGAGTGTCTGTTTCTATTTTATAAATTGTATTTTTTACTTGCTGTTTCCATGCTGTGTACTATTATGCATTTTAATTATATTATTATTAGCACTTTGTAATTGCTGTTTCAAAAAGTGCTATATAAATAAAGTTTACCTACTTATCAGTGTTTCAAGATAAACCAATTCATCCATTCATTTAAATTTAGAAATATGGTAGAATACTTTATTATTAAGTCTATGTTAATTAATTTGTATTAAGTAAGTAAGAGTATTAAAGTGTTTAAATATGAATCACATTCACATTCAGTTTGAAGATTAAAGAAAAAAAAAGATTTAAGGCAATGCTTGATTAAATCACTAATGGCCAGAAAGGTGTTTTTAGTTGTTCTATGGGCACCATTGAATTATAGTAATGTGATAGTTTAATGATCATTGTGGGGAAACTAATTTATACTCCCCATCCCTAACCCCCCTTTCAGGGTGGCCAAAGGTTTGTGGCAGCTATAGACCTGCATTCATGATCTGGGTAGGATTAATTACATATTGTGATGTGTCTATTCATATCAGACATTTGGGATTAAACTTTTCAACAAATACAGCTTCAGCAGTACCATGTAGTTTGCAGTTGGAGGCAAAAATTGCACATTATAATGCAAATAACAATACTAAGAGTGTATATTTTTAATTGATACAAGATGGTGTTAAATTAATTTAGTTGTCTCAACTACATAGTTGAATTCAGAGGTGAAAACTTGCTGCTGCTATTGTGTTGACATGTTGGACAAAGCCAGCCTCTTGTGTTATGGTGTTATCTCTCACTGGAAGAGCAGAATAAAATGTCAGTTCTACTACTTTCTACCATCAACTTACAGTACAGTGAACAAACAATGATTTGAGCTCACGGAAGCCACTTACTTGCTGGTCTAAATACTTGGAATCTATTGACCCTCTCCAAGAAAAATCCTCTGTTGCACATAATGTGGAATATCTATGACAATTTTTATGATTTTATTAAAAAAATATTTTTATGTTTGAATAAACAGCTTCCATGTTTCCATGGCTGACAAGATAAAATCCAAGGAAGAGTAGAGGTCACAATGACACCCACACTGACTAAAATATTATCCCTGGGTAGTGAAATACCATAGAAATACCATAGCGATAATTTGTTAACATGCTGATGATGTTTAGCAAGCATAATGCATAGCATAGTCACCATAGCATGTTATAAAGCTAAAATTTGATGATTAGCACTTAAGACAAAAGGACAGTTTAGGCTGATGAGAATGTTATTACTTTTGCAGGTTTGGTCATAAACCAAAATATGGGACATACTGAAATGTTGATAGGATTATGGTGCTATATTAAAGTCAGGGGATCATCATCATCCTGTAGGAAACATTCATGGCAATCTATCCAATAGCTGTCAGATATTTTACTCTGAACCAATAGTTTCAACCTGCTGGTGGCTCTAGATGAAAGGTCAGGGTGCCCCCAAAGTCATTAGAATACATAATCAAGGAATCATGAATGTCTGTACCACATTTTGTGCCAATCCAAATAAATTTTTGTTGAGATATTTAACTCTGGAAGAAAGTAGTGGACCAACTGACCGATATTGCCATATGCTGCTAGTGTGGTTGAAAGGATTCTTATTCATCAAAAAATTATTTAACTCCATAGCTTGCTGTCTTATGTTACTTTCCTGTACAAATTGTAATTTACTTATTTATAGCTTTAATGATATTATGATCAAAACCTTCACATTTTAAACTAGGAAGTAGTGTTCAAAACTGGCATCACAGTGTTCTTATAAGGAACAAACAACAGAGGCTGCATCTAGTATTTTTCTACATATATTAGTGGCGTGGACCAGGATTGCCTATTCCTATTAGTTCCATTCATTACCCACTGGAGGGAGGCCTAATGTATCTTCTCCCCCGCTGCCGTCATAAGCCTCAGATTGGTTCTGGGTGGTTGGTGGACTGCAGCCCGCTGCAGAGCAAACATATTGAGCTTCTCTAAAACTTTACTTGGGGTCATTTCATCAAAGAAGGGGCCTTCTGATTAACTTTCTCTCAGCCTCATTGCTTTGAGTGCCCAACAGATAGTTTTCATGGCGGCTCTACTGTCCCCTGACTCTGTACATTAATATTACTCTGCTTGATGAGACGTTCAATGAAAAGTTCCAGTCGTAAACAGTCATCATGGATGACTTTTCTATTAGTAGCTTAACCTAAAAGCATCACAAAATACAGAGAAAGTTTAAAAGTTGATACAGTTAGTATAACAAAAGTATGCAAAAGTGCAATATATATGTTTAGACTGGTTTTTACTGACGATCTAAACAGAGAGTTTAGATGGGACTAGGCTGAATGTCTGGCCCGTGAATCTTGAGTTATACATTTACAGTTTATCAGTTCACTTGAAGGACTGATTTCCTTTATGTTGACATTCATATTAGGATGACATTCTTGTTATTTGCCATTTCCCTAACACTTTTCTAAAATGAAACTGTCCGTGGCTTTAAAATTCTGAATTTCTCATTTTGCTCTTAAAAACATAGTTCATACTCACAAATGGCAAGCACACAATTTCAGCCATCTGACTGTATAGATCTTCTTGTAACAACATAATATACATCCAGAAACACTTAAACCCCCTGGGCAGCGGGTGTAGCAGGGGTGAGTTACCTTTCTGCAGGGTATCACCATGCTCTTGACAGCAAATGGTGTCAGCTTTAATTGGAACAAGCACAAAGTAATGGAGCATGTCAGATGGCTTCCACTGTGCCTGAGAGGAGGTATGGCTTCTAGGTTTCTCCATGGTTGGAATGTTAGAGAGGGAGGTGGGGGTGCAAAAGTAAGATGCAAGCAGTCAGAAATGGAAAGAACAAAAAAACAAAAAAACAAAAAGAAGATTTTATTAAAAAATAATCACTCTATTATTGTAAAAATACATTTCACTTTTTTAATGCCATAGGACAACAGGTATCTGCATTTTAAGACATCTTAGTCATTTCAAAATTTTGAAAGACCAGTATGATCAATTTAAAGATTGACGAATACAGTAATGGAACTAAATACATTTGCAGAGGCATATTGTACCGTCTTGCTCTAGATAACAATGCCTAAATACCCACAAAATGGACCAGAGTTACAAGAGATGTTACAACTTACAGGGACTCGAAAGACACAAAAAAAAGGGCTAAAATAAGTTAAGCATAAGGTGTTGAAAGTTGATAACAAAGGGAAAAAAGCTCAATGTTATTGATGCAAAAATCAATCTAGAAGGAAAAAGGAAAAGTGGAAGATACTGTAAAGTAAAAGCAAACGGAGGTAACCTAATAAAGAGAGGAGGTATGCGAAGACAAATATCTTCAATAAACCTTTCTTCAAACTGCTGTATGAAATTAATTTATTGAAATATTGACTGAAAAAAGATGCGGTAATAGTAAACAGTCTCAAGGTACAAGCACTGTGTCTCTTTATTTCTTTTTTTTTTTTTTTTACAGAAACACTGAACTTTGGATTGTTTCCTTGTAATGGATTGATCATCGATGCACAGACAGGGCTAAGCAGGAAAACCAAATAGGTGTCAGAGTACAGTTGTCTTGCATTTGTTGAAACATTTAATGTTTTTATTGGCCCACAGTAATGTCAGTGATATTGTTGGCTGGACTGGCCACAGACCAGCCCTATAAGAAGCCCGAAGCATCTCACACGGAGGCTCTGACACTGACAGGAGCACCAACCCACAGATACAAAGAGACACAACAGAACCATTTTACCAGCCTGCACAGCGGCTAGCATCTAGTTAGCATGGCTAGCATCGTTAGCATAGCATAACGTTTCTGGTTTAACAGCACTGTGCTGGACAAATGACAGGTGTGTTTACGGTGTTTGTGTTCTCTGAAAAACACCAAGGCATGGATATAAAGTCATACAACTGACAGACTGTTAGCCTAGCATGCTAATACTACATAAACGTATGGAGACCATATGTTTACAGACATCTGCTGATAGAAACAGATGAAAGAGCACAGAGAGTTAACACATAATTTGAATAATTAAGTTGTCTTTCAAATCAAACATCTCTCAAGATATGAGTGTAAAGTATTGTTCTTGAATTGCATTTATAGCCTTTTTTTGACTCAAACGTAGCTTAACCATGTCATATGATATGCTACTTCAGTGCACTTTAACAAATATTACTAGGATCACTAAGGAAAATTGCAGATAAAGATTTAATATCCAGGAATTCACATTATAGCCACTACCACTGACTATCCCTATAACAAATTGGCCACAATTTTGGTACAGCCATATACTAGGTTTTGACCTCGTCTTGTTTTTATCTTGATTCTGTCTGTTAGGGGTGAAATGAAACAGTGTAAGGTTCAGGTACTAAGTTCACAATGTTCTGAACAAACTCGAGTGACTTCCAGTGATTGGAAAACAAAAACAGCTGAATTTCTAAATATTGCAGGTACCAGATTTAAGGAACAAATGCAACATGGAGCATTTTGTTTTCTCTATGTCAACTCTGTTACTGTACATACAAACAGTCTCCTTTTTCTCAGATGTTTTATTTGTGTTGCTGGTTTCTCCCTTAATTGAAAATCCAAAATGCTACCACATACAGAGACTGGAAACTCACAATGTCCTTGTTTTGTTTAGAGTTAATCTGTCTTGATGGACAGAGCTGTGTTTTGACATATGTTTGAATGGCTGTGTAACAATGTTATTCCAAGGTCATATACATTTGTGGATACATAAAATCTCAAATCTCTTCATCTTCTACATACCACTATATCAAATACGTTAACATTCTCCTCACATGCAACATGCATAAATGATCTTAAGTAATGTGAGCTCAACTTAAGGTTAGAAATAATAGATCAAAGCAAGGAATTTGACTGCATCGATTTTGATTCATGTGCGACTTCTGATGGTAATAACTGACGAGATGGATGCTGTGCTGTTGCGTCAGAGGAGTAGTGATGAAAATAGCTGGCAAACGGAGGAATGAGCAAAAAGGATTCCAGTCGATGACTAAATCATGACACAGAGGACACAGACGGTTTGCAAGGGCTGGGGCTGGGACTTTGAAACTAATCCCTCTTATATATTTATGCATCTTTTAACAATCATTCTGGCTAGGCAGATGGGATTGTACACTGTGATTGGGCCATCAGGTACACAGTTGTAAAAATTCATAGATCCCTGTGAAGCTGTTTGAGCAGAGATTCACAGGTGGCCACTGGGTGTCGCTCTTCAGTCTTGGCTGTGACATTTACACAACCAAGACCCCTCCGTAACACGCAGGGATTACACATTACTGTATATACAGCATCTTCGTTATAGAGGTGTTACTTACAGGGACAACTTTGTGGCATTGTTCAAACCAAACAATTTGTACTGTTTCTGGTAAAGCACCAGCAGTCTGCACACAGCTATGGCATACAATTGAAATACTGTACTGCTACAATTCTACTTGAGAGGCTATTGTGGGAGTTACTTTTTACCAAGCTGAAATAACACTGCAGTTTCGCTCAATCCAAGAAAAAATGATGGGAATAATTTGTCTTTTCAGCTGCCTGAATTTACAGGGATGGTGGTGCACTAATACACTGACTGTGAGAGACAACTCTTCTTACACTGTGCTAATTTTATACTATGATAACATCCGCTGAAGCATTAATGCAGGATTTATTAAAGATAAATGCATTAAGGTGGAGCTTTGTACTGGCTCTGTATACAGTATAAATAAGGGACAGAGGTAGGATGAATGCAGAAATGTTAAGCTTTTTCAGCACTTCTTAAAGCAAAGGGTTGTAAAAATCCATCTTTTTACTGGAACTTAAGTGGAAAGAGTGATGTGCCATTTGCTCTGTTCCATCGTTTTTCTCCCCTGCTTCCTTGTTCTCTTGGCAGGAACAGGCGTTTAGCCTCTGTGCCTCCTGTTTGCTGCTGAGCTAGTGGCAGCTCGCTCCGCAGCACTGCTGTGGGAATAACTCTGGTCCTGGGTGCACCTTAACACCCTGGAGACCTTCGACTGCAGAGAGGGAGAAGAGGATGCTTTATATACAGGAGATATACTGTATATTTTTTTTGTAGCTCAGCTCCTGCAGACAAACGTTACAGACAGAACAATAAATGGAACTTTTTCGTTTTGCTAACAGCTCGTTGCTCGCAGAGGTGTGGGTGTTTGGGAGGGGGAAGTGTGAGTTTGGGGTAAGAAAGGGGAAAGCAAGAAAAAAATAGAGGGAAGTGGGAGTTTTCTGTTGCATCATGCTGTGATGTGTTGTGATGAGTGTCTCAGGCTTGGCATTCAGCTAAGATACAGGGTGATAACAGCAGAAGAGGAGGCTGCAAATCAAAAAGATCCTGGTCATAATGAACCTCCGCTGCTCACATTGTGATGTGAAACATTGTAAGTCTGCTGTGAGATTGGCACTGCAAGATGCTCCACTAAACATGCAAACATTAAAAGAGAATGACTTAAGATTGAAGGTGTGTGGTCCAACTGGTATAAAAAGGAAACCACTTGAAATGTAATTTTCTTGTCAGGGAATTGGAGCAGAGTTACTTCCTGTCTTTTGAAAGTAGATGCACACGCACTCATTTAGGTTCATCAAGGTTGTCGGCTAACAGTGTCGATGACTTTAATGTGGGCACTTGAGGCGACACAGCAGCTTGCTTGGCTGCCTTGAAGTTTAGCCACAGACTGGCTTTTTTCTCTGTATCTGAGTAGCTCTTTATGAGTAGGTGCTCAGATGAGTCAGTGTGTGTGTGTGTGTGTGTGTGTGTGTGTCCATGTTTTCTCCCTTCTTTAACCAGGCAAGAAGTAGTGATACAATAAGGAGGAAGGTCTCTCTATATCTGCACACAATATAAAACTACAATAGATTTTTTCAGTCAGTTAACAAGATTACTTTTTGGCAGCTAGAGAGCTATGGAAACCCAAACTGTTCAATATTAGTTATGCTATTATCCATTCATTCAGACTTTAAGAAACAGCCAACCACATACTGTAATTGGCTCTGTGCTGTTTGCTTTGGTTGACAAACATGTCGTGATGTAAAGTGACATTATAAAATAAAAAACCGTCACAACGGTGTTGCCAAATAAAAACTTATTGTAAAAAGAAGCAGGATGCAATAAGATTTTATAATATCAAGCCTCAACACTTATTAAAAAATTTATTGGATTATTTCACAGTTTTACAGTTATATATTGTTTGTGTTTTCATATGCCTATTCAGTTCTGTTTTCTGGAACAGGGACAGTGAACAGGCAGGCAGTACACAGTGCAGACAGGAGCAGCTTAACTGCAACATTACTTAAGCAACATTGACAATCTGGTAAATGAGAGAGGGAAATGGGTTGGTATATACAGACAGGTGACAAATTAAAGGAAATACCAAACCAAAGGGTTTTTGAAGGTGTTGGGCCACCATGTGCCACCAGAACAGCTTCAGTGCACCTTGGCATTGATTCTACAAGTCTCTGAACTCTACTGGAAGGATAAACACCATTCTTCCAAAAGATATTCCCTCATTTGGTGTTATGATGATGGTGGTGGAGAGCGCTGTCTAACACGTCGGTACAAAATCTCCCATAGGGGTTCAGTTTGGTTGAGATCTGGTGACTGAAGGCCATAGCATATGATTCACATTATTGTCATACTCATCAAACCATTCAGCGACCCCTCGTGCCCTATGGATGGGAGCATTGTCATCCTAGAAGAGACCACTCCCATCAGGACAGAAATGTTTCATCATAGGATAAAGGTGATCACTCAGAACAACTTTGTATTAATTTGCAGTGACCCTTCCCTCTAAGTGGACAAGTGGAGCCAAACTATGCCAGCAAAATGCCCCCCACAGTGTAACAGAGCCACTGGATCCCCTCAATGTAGGGGTCAAGCATTCAGGCTTGTTCTAGTTTTTCCTTTAATTTGTCACCCGTCTGTGTACACTTTGATGAGGCACAGGTGGCTTGATGAGGGAATAAGCAACAGGTGTGCAGGGAGGTGCAGGGTCAGGTGATTGGCAAAGGGTGGGAATCTCTGAAGACACCTGGTGGACAGGTGGGGAATGAGAAGGTCTGGAAAGTACCATGAAAAAGCAGGAGCTAGGGAAACAAAGAGGTTGTGAGGCAGATGTGCAAGAAAGGGAGACATGGCAGATGTAACTGTGACAACAATGTTTGAGGGAAATATAGCATACAGTGCCAGTGCTTGATTCATGCATGGAAACATACTTGAATCTGCTATCGACATTAGCATTTGGCTTTTATTGTAGGAATAATGGTCTAAAGTATGTAATCCCCATATCCACAGAAATAACAGAACCACACTGCCAATCAACAAAATGGACCCAGAATTGAAAGTCTCCTGTAGTTGCTTCTCCAAATGTTTTAGGCTGCATTTTAATTCTAATTATATGGGTAACACACATGCGTGCAGATACTTGAAGCCACTGAGCAGCTTCCACTGAAGCTGTTGGAAATTAAGAGCCTTACAAAGGCACTGTGCTGCAGGTGGGCAGAACACTTTCATCCCTGCAGGAAAGGCAAGGATTTGAACTGGAAACCCTTTGGTCACAAGTCTGTGGTCTCTATGGCTACCACAGTGCACAAAAACAACACCACTAAATGTGTGTGTGCGCGTGTACCCGTGTATGTAGTACATGTGTTTGAACAGGCATGGACTTGTCCTTCTGCTCGTGTGTCAGACTGGTGCTCATATCACCATGTGCTCTATGTGATTTAAGTGGGAGCTGTCAGGAGTGAGTGCACACTGTACTAATGTTGCAAGATCCTTCTCTCTCTTTTCTTCTCGGTTCTTTTCCCTCTCTTCTTCCTCCTGTCTGCTCACTCCCCCATTAACTTCTTTGTCTCTCCGAAGTACGCCATCTTCTCTTTTTTAGAGTTGGGAAGGTGACTTGAATAAAAATGAAAAAATATAAACACTTCCCATTTACTGTAACTCCTGGTAACATAACAAACTAGCTGTGTCAAAGTAACAGGGTATAAGTGGGATTAGTCACTATAATTAAATATATGACGGCCCCACGGCCTCTGCCAGGTTTTCAGTGATGCTGGTTCCCGGTTGGCTGGAGCTGGAGGTCATCAAGGAATTGGAGGCAGCTGGCCACTGTCTCCAGGTTGCATAAAACCCACCTCATTCAGGTAGTTTGGTGGCTCCCTTTTCCCCTGGCACCATGTTGTGTTATGTTGGAGTTCTTTTGATTTTTGTATAGTTTATTTGGCATTATCTCAGTTAACCTGGCAGCATTTTTTTCCCTGCCAGTTTCATTTGTTAGAAACAACATTTTTTGTGACATTTGTTAAATGAATCTCAGTTAAATAAAAGTCCTTTCTGTAAGTTAATCCCTCACGTCTGATTCGCTTATTTACTATGGTCTCAGAGCCAGGCCATTACAAATGCACTTCTAATTACTGAAAAGACAAATCATATCTTTGTAATATTCAGTAATGCTTTACTACCCAGTAAAGTATTACTGAATATTACAGTCTGTGTGTTGCTTCTGTTTCTCTCCTTATCCTCTCGCACTCTCTCTCTGTCTTCACCTCTCTTCCTCTCTCTACCTTCTTCTCACAGACAACGCTCATTAGCAGCAGCAGCCTCTTTCTTCTCCCTGTTTACAGCCAATGGGCCATTAGTCTGTTATGTGCAGGGCAATAAATCGCATCAGGCAGGAACCCAAGTGCCCTGACTTCCTCTCCATGTTGGCCAATCAGGACAATTTGCTATGGTTTGGTGAGCAGTGTGGAACAGTAGGCATAGTGCTCAATCCCGTAAGGGTAAATGCAGTGGTACCACAGCCTCATGTATGCAGTATTGAAGGATTAGTTTTAGTAATACATGTACTTTATTATTTGTACGGTACTTTAAAGCAAAACTAGTTCATTTTTTGTGTGCTAAATACAAATGTCTTAACAGTCTGAATCGCAAATTTTGCAACGGAGAAAAGCATCCCAATTAACGGAGACATCTTACAATCCATATTTCCAGAATGCAATTCACGCATTGACATTTCTCTGCCTGAAATGCAACATAGTACAAAATACAAATTGTACTCTAAATAGCAGTGAGCAAGTGAAAGGTTAGATCTTTTCCCTAATGTCTGTGGTATCCCCCTAGCTAGTTGACTTTCCCAGCATATTCACAAAATACAATGCAAACTACACACTGCCAGCGACTGCAATGGAAGCAATAAAACCTTAGTTCAGTGTCACAAACTCACTTTACACTCTCGGGGTTACTGTGACAAACTGTAACTTACTTTTAGCAGTGTTGGTGGTGACGTGTTTTTCGCTTGGGACTTACAATAGCCACAAAAACTCACTGCACTGTGCTGAGACCTTTCACCACTGCTGGCAAACCTGTATAGTGCACACTCTGTTCAACTTCCATGCTGGGTGATATAAAGATTATAACCTCCTGGCACTTGCTGGTTTCCATGAGCGTGCTGTGTGCAGCTTACTGACATCACCTTACAATATACTTTAGTACAGAAGTAAAAAAACTTTTCAAACATGTTTTCTTTTCACAATATTTGGGGCTGCCTCTGTGAAGTTATGCAGCTTTAATGATCCCTGTGGGGAAACCGCTGTTGCAGCAGCAAATAGTAACAAGAAAGAAGAAGAGCAAAGAAGAGTAGAGCATAAGATAAGAAAAGAGAAAATGGATGTTATGAACACAGCACTTTGACATTTTCAGCAGTCAGACATATTAAGTAGAAAATATGTAAATGAAATCTACAAAACTAGGTTAGAGTGTTCACATGAATGGCAAAACAGCAGCAGACAAGAAATTATTAAGACAAAGATTATAAGATTTTTTGCCGTATCAGAATGTGGACGATTATGAAACTTGAAAAAAGTATCAACAGTGTGCAATTTAAAATTTGGCACTTACTCGCATTGTTATCTCCTGACTACATCCTTGCTTGTGTTGTATCAACTCTCAGATGTATGTTGCTTTGGATAAAAGCATCTGCTGAATGAAACTGTAAATTGTAAAAAATAAATACAAGAGCAAAAGAAACAGCAATATGGGAAAAATTGCAGCTATTATGCAGAAACATGCATGCATTTGCATTAGTATGTCACATGGCAGAGAAACTAACCCTATCATGTGATTAATTTACACAGTTTATGTTTAATTCCACATTTAAATAGACATTTAGATAGGCGTGTGAAATTAGCTTTGGCTATATGCATGTGTACAGTACATCGAACACTGCTTCTGCAGTTGTCAGTGTTCTCTGTACTTGTCACTTACAAATAAACTAATAAACAAACAAACAAAACAAACAAACACTTTACATGCAGACATACTCAGTGCATCCTGGGGGAGATAATTAGGTGTCCCCAGCTACACCGTTTCAGTGCTCACAATGCGTACAAAATATTAAAACATAACAGAGAGGAAGAAGGAACGATACACTGGTACATCTATTGACACATTAGATAGGTATAAAACATTTACTTTATCATTTTGCTATTTTCTGTGTTTCCTATGCCAACCATTTCCAATCCTATGTATTACTACATTATTATATTGAATGATCCAGGCAGTAACATTGTCGAGCAGCTAGGTACATGTCTGGAATACATGTCTTTTTGCAGGATTAGGACAAACATGCATGTATTTTGCTTCTCTGATTATATCGCTGCTAAGGACTGAGCTGACCTTTAAGGGCTGGGTAAGACAGCAATTTGAATGTTGCCAAGACACTGCTACAGTGCAGGCTTCATTTTCATTCAGACTCTGTTAGTCTGCAATGCTGAATGATGGCATAATTATGACTGCAGTGGTACAGATTGTGGGTAGTGATTAATTAATGATCAATGTGTGCACAATATGGGTATATAAATGTGTATAGAGTATATGCATACGCATGTGAGAGCAATCCCACATATACTGTGTATTGTATGCGGGTAAATGAATATGAGGGTTTTTTTTTTGGGTGCTGCATATTTGCACAATTGTGTGTGCGCTGTGTTTTCATGCATGTGTGTATACATTATATACTGTCCAGTAGTTTTATATGTGTTTGAGCGATTGGTGGCTGTTTGTACATGTTCTTATGTGCGTGTGAGTGCAAGAGAGGGAGATGTGAAGCAGTAGTCACGCATCTTCAGTCAAAACTGAATCACCAAAAGCAACAATTACACGAACCACCCACTGCTGAGAAAAAATAAATAAATTAAAGGGATCCACCACATATCTGCAAGACTGATCTACAGTATTTGACATCTCACACATTTGTCTGTTTTTCCATTGTAGATGAATGCAGTATCTGTAGTACCACCCTGCAGTATACTGTGTTGTTGTGTGATACTGTTTCCCACTAGCATCATATCGAAACTGAGATAATGAGAATTTGTAGCTGCTGGAAGCTAAGTGAACCAGGATGTCAGAGAAGGACATAACCTTGGCAGTGTAAAGCAATAAAAAATTGGATAGGTTGAGAAAGACAGAGTTTTATTTGAAGGGCAGGGTCAAAGGGGGCGTTGTGGTTCAAAAATCAGTGGTTTTAACGTTTTTAAAATGTAAAGTCTGGCAGTTTTGTTTATGAGACTGTGTTAGTCATGTAAAATTGATATGTAATATGCAAACATAATGTGCTGTTATTCATTATAAAGGACTGGCTACAGCAGCTCTATAATGTGTGCACATATCTTTCCTATTTCCTTCAAGACACACGTTCCGTTCCATGTAATATTTCAGTTTCACTAGAAGTGTGGGGGGGTGGGGAGCAGGGAGTGAGATCTAAAAGACGAGAGATTCGGAGGTCTTGCATTTTGCTCCCTGTGCCTTGTAAAAGGTTATGTGCTTCCCAGTCGCCCATTGTTAAAAAAAATCCAAGCATTTGTGTAAAGCCATCATACTGTTTACAAGTAGGTGTATGTACAAAGAATGGAGAGGGGAGGATGGAAATGTCAGAGAAATGTCAAATGCCTGCTGGCTCTGTCTGTTGTATTTCTCCAGCTGAAATGTTCTCTCCAGGGAAGAGGGTCCTGGGCAGGGTGACTGTGGTGGTACGAGGTCACACTTGTTGGTGACTTTGAACAAGACCAGTACTAATGTGGAATGAATGGATTAAGTGAGAAATAAATGGACGGGTGAATGGATGGGTTAAGGGAGGAATTCATGAATTATTGATTGACAAATGGACAGAGAAACACTTTTCAGAACTGTGCAGGGATTGATAAATGAATAGGCAGATGACTGATAGATGGATAAAGGAGTAAATAAAAGAATAAATGATAAAGGGTGAAAGAATGTAATCACACTTGGCAACTAGCTACATACATAGTGGATGGATAAATAGGCTTGGACAGAGGATGGATTGATGATGAATAATTTTAGATGGATGGAAGGATGGCCAGATGGATAGATGGATGGCTTAATGGACAAATGCAAAATGTTGGATGAACAGAAGTGAAGGAATAAATTTCATAGTTCACGGATTGTTGCATGGAAGATGGGGGAATGGATAAATGACATTTGAAGGGATAGTGTAAGATAAAAAAAATGGGGAATGGGTTGATAATGTGCATATGAGTGGCTAATTGATGGATAGATTGCTTATTTTACAGATAGATGAATGGATAAAAAACTGAGGTGATAATCTAATAAATAGAATATTCGTGGTCAGGATGCGACCAAATAAATCAATTAGCGGTTGATGTAAGGTAGACAATAGGTGGACAGATGGAGATGAACAAGTGAATACAGCTGTGAAGGGCCAAGTTATAGACAATTGAAAAATATTTTTACTATATACACACACAACATCACAAATCAACACTCCTCTCATTGCCTCCACTCCTTCCATTGGTGACTTCCGACGCCAGTGAGAAATTGCCTGTCTTCACTCTTTTGATTTGCTTATTTGTGGGGTGCTAATTTATGGTTTAATCGATTATCCATTAAAGCCTCTTTCACATAAAGACTAGTGATGGTAGTTGCCAGCAATACTGTTGTGCTTAATATGCATTAGTGTGCCTATCATCCCCCACTTCCCCCTTTATCGTTAATGGGCCGAGGCACTGTTCCAGCTTTTATTATGTGTCATGCATCTGTGGATTTTTCTCCCCCTCTTCTTGTTTAATAGCTTGACTGAAGCACAGTACTACACTTAATACTATGTCTGAGATCTCCATTGTAAAGTGACATATCATTTATAGCTGTACTATCACAACCACTTAAACTGCCAAGAACAACTTCAGTTGTTCTGTAACTGAGGATTGCAAGTTCTACAAATTACAGGATTGTTTTGCCTTGTTGCTGGATGACAGGTAAGCAAGTGTATTTTTGATTTCCAAATAAGTAGGCATTTGTGCAGTGTACCAGTGACCATCATAATACCTATCAATCCATAACTAGCCTGACTCATCTGCAACATTCAGGCAGAGTGATATACAGTGAGGTCCAGAGAGATCTCATTAGTCATACTCAAAGTTTGTAACTTGGCCCGTGACCAATGGGCCCCAAGGGTATAGCCATAGTTGGGCTGGGTTTGGGCCCAAATTATAACTATTAAACCTAACTTATCTGGAGCAGAAGCATTGTCAGTAATTATTACTGTATGTCATCATTTGAGGATTTAGCTGTTTGGCAAAAATTTGGATAATGTTTAAGAATTCGATTTTTTTCATGTTTTTGCATATGACCAACCATCCTGAGACAAGGTGTCCTGATATAGAAAAATAATAGACACAAAATACAACTACACTTGATGATTTGACTATGATTTTACAGGACAGAATAACAAGCTGGCTGGCTAATGTTAAAGTTTGCTAACATGAGCAAGCTAGCTAACATTAACAAGCTAGTTGACTAAATTGGTCAGTTTATTATATTCTGGATAGAAAACCACAGCCACTGCTGTATGACATGCTGTTGGAGTATATTTATAAAAAATGCTGAATGTGAATATGTATGTGCTATGTGTGTATTTTATGCTTTGCAGTGTCCCATACGCCTTATTTTGCAATAATGCTTATGTTAATACGTGTTTTACATTAAAATCACCCATGTACTAAGTAGACCAAGCCTTTTCAGATTATGGAATATCTGTGAAACACTGGCATACTGGTCTGTACCTACAAAAGAAACATTTTAATGGGTAAGACAATTCAAAAGGATGTCCACACTCACAAATGCGAATTTATGCTTCTCTATGTGCACAGCAGCAGTGAACAACAGGCATATTTCAGCACTAAGCTGTCAGCTGTGTTTACACTCTTAGGGGGATGGACTTAGCACTAAAACCTGCCCATTGTTGACTGCTGCTGTGCACATAAAGAAGCATTAAATCATGCTTTTGCAAGTGCAGACATCCTCAATAATATCCATGAGTCTGCACCTTTTTCATATTCATTAGGTTTAGAGTTGAGAGCGCCATTCCTTTGTGTAACATGTTAATGAGAAAATATACCAATTCTGACTCACGCAGTGGGCCTGTAGCTCTGTCAGTTAGCATTTGACTACCTTAGCTGAGGAGCTGTTGGGGTTCAGTTAAAACATTTTCTTCTGTGGTAGAACACGCAGTTGCATGATGAGTCCAGGCACATGTTCACTACTGCAGCTAAATGTTTTATAAAGTTATAAACTTTGCGGTGGGCATAATGAAGGGAGATTCAAATGAACACCACTTGATGGTCTGTCAGTTTTCCCATGTCCTCTAGCAAATGGTGAAATAGAAAGCAGTTTTTTAAATTGATTGTTAGTGTTGGCCTGTCAATCGGTTTGTCACATTTTACATAATCGACCATCACATGTGGGTATGAACTTACAAACTACTACAGAATTACAGATTTAGAATGTTTCCTTAAGTGCTAATTTCTGCAGTATTGCCTGTTTTTATTGTGTACCCTCTTTCACATAAGTAACCTCCAGAATTCTTATTAGTAGTAGGTCAATAACCCTCTTTAACCCACACCTCTCAGCCCTCATCCGCTTGTCGAATTTGTCACAGTAGAGCCAGTATTCACAGCATTAGCGCTCGCCACTCAGGATATCTGACAGGCAGAGAAGGTGTAAGGACACTGGGCACACTGTGAGAAAGGCCTGGCAGGAAACAAAGCACAGCAGACATGACATGACAGCCTTTCCAAAACTCCAAAGCAGACAATAATGTGAAGAGGCATCGTCGTGGCCATTGACTCTCAAACTCACTTCAAATCTGTGCTGCAGTAGTTTTACTAGCTCATGAAATTATATACAGGAAAATTATTTGGTAATGGTAAAATATAATACAACACAATGCTACAATGTAAAACAGGGCCTGAAGGATCTGCAGTATTTAAATCAGAACATTAACACAGTGAGCGACACCCAGAAGAGTTAAGTATCTGCTGTTCCTAAGATACCAGTGCTGAGGAAGAAATACACTGGTTAGGCACTGGAAAGTGTCCGCACAATCTTTAACTGAACACACCATTACTAGCAGCACCCCTAAAACACACTCACACATAAACATCCTCCCATCAACACTCCACACAATATGATATCCTTAGCATCTTCAATCTATCATCCGAGGTGAGGCAGAGAGGCTGCTGTCTCCTCCCTAGTGCCAGCAGTGTCACCAGTTATTAAGATCCAATGGCAGGTTCAGGGAAAAAAGGGGCGAGATAAGGTGAGAGGGTTTGAGAACGGGGGGAGTTGATGGATGGGTGGGTTGCTACTGCGGGGGCCCCCAGATCCCCACATTTTCAGCACTTTTCATGGATGATAAGGCTCAGGTGATAAATAAAAGAAGGGCTGGCCAGGCCTCTGCCTATTTAATATTGCTGATGTGGTGCTGGCTGATGGAGGTTGGGGAATGACCTGCGTAACCTTACATATCAGCAGGTGTGGGATGACGAGCTTGGAAACATAAACCGTTATTTATCCAGGTGCAGCAGGATGTCATGGTGCAGTGGGGCTCAGCCATGTGTCACTGAGGCCCAAAAGTCTGCAGGTTTTTACTCCTATTAAGGACTGCGATCAGAATCACACAAGCAGTGAAATCGACTCTTGAAGTGTTGAATAATGACACATGAACCTATGGCACGTGGATTGGGTCTGCTGCTGTTGTGAGAAATGAGATACCCTTAAATGCAAAGGTTCTTCCTCTGGAGTTGGTACAAACAAGACACTGAAACCCATTTATTTAATTGTGTCTTTTCATGACATTCAGGAGTTCTTCTAAATAACATTAAAGGGGACATATCATGCTTTTTGTGATTTGTTTGTTATTTTAATACTGTTATAATGTTGGATGTCTATGTTAAACATGGTCAAAGTTCCAAAAATCTGTTTTTTTCATGGGTTGTTCGCATTGTCTACTCACATGTTTTGGATTGGATTTGGGCTTGAACATGTACGGATGTATTAGAGAAGTTGACATTTTGAGTAAAGAATGAAAAAAAGAAGTGAAATCTTACTACTACTGTTTGTTTGCATAGTCTAACCAATCACAACAGAGTGGGCTCAGAGTGGGAGGGGGGTCTTAAAGAGACAGGGGCTTAAATGGCCTGTTTCAGAAAGAGGCTGAACTGAGGGGCTGCATAAAGGGCCAGTATAAGTTAAATAAGGAGTTTTAAAACTGTAAATCATGCAAAGATATTCCAGCAGAGTCCCAGAATATAAATACAGCCCTGGAAATGTGCATGATATGTCCTCTTTAAAATAAATGGCGTGCATCATAGCTGCTCTGTAAAAAAGGTGTCAGTGCAAAATCCTAAATTGATAGAGAGTTATTTAAGGCTGTGCACCTGTACAGAAGCAGGCTTTTATCATGTTTGAAGTCTACAGACCATACAGTGGCCATACCATGTGCTGAATAAATTATGGTTATCCAGAGGCTGTGCGTCCTTGTATGTCTGCAAAGTGTGCCTGTAGCTTACGTGTGTAAAACAGTGGGGGAGGATGCTGCTGAGGCCTTCACACTTCACACAACAGGGCAAAATGGCTCCTATTATCCTCACTGTGACTGTCCACAAATGTGCGCATGTGTATCACAGCTGGATGCTTTTCGCCACAAAATCCTCCTCATGTTGGAGACAAAGAGCCCCACCAAGCAACAGCAAGGTCCGATGATCACCTTGAATGATATGTGAACTTATCTGGCTCTTGTTTCAGAGGCAGGGACCAGAATAACACTGCCATTTCCTTTATTTGGTTTATTTATTATGCTTTTAAAGGTAGACTCAGTCATTCTGGAGAAGGATTGTTGATATTTGAACTAAACACCCAAACAAATACACCCCTCCCGTCATGCTCCTTCAGGAGCTCCTCCCCTCAACTTCATGGATGCGCATTGCCAAGGCAACAACCAAAAGAGAAATATGGCGGAATCCAGAGCGATGCGTCAGCTGTAGAGTCACTTTTGTTCTTCTCATACATACATCAAAAATTTTGTTACATGTGAGCACAACAGTCCGTTTACACTCTCCGCCTCTCTGCGGCCTCCCCACTTCTCGCCCGACCTGCGTTCAGCGTCTCTGTCCACAGAAGCAGCCGTCTGTCAGCTGCAGCTCCTGGGGAGCTGAGAGAACAGCGGCCGGCCAAACTGCCTTCACCAGGCTGACTGACGTGACATGAAATTTACTGCATGAACACCCCCTGTTGTTGATTGGCCAGAGTAGTGCTGTGTGGCTCGCTCAGAGGCCCCTGTGTTTACATGCCTATTTACAGAGCCAGTGCTGTTTGTGATCACCAGAATGAACCACACAGAATCGACAGCTAGCGGACCAAAAGGAGATATTCACTGAATTTGACAAAAAGTGTATTGAATTAGAATTGCTGACTCTACCTTTAACTCCCATAAGGAGCATAATTACAGACACACAGGAAAGCCATTATGCCAAACAGCTAACTGTACTGTACCAATTTCTCCCGTAACTCCCCTTAATTTGTGCTGGGCTTCATCTCATTGTTGCTAGTGATGATGTAAGGGGAAAACAGAGGAGCTGCAGCAAGTTAGTTGCTTGTGTAATTGTGTGTGTGTGCGTGTGTGTGCGTAGAGTCTCAAACATCCCTTTCTCAGCACTAGGCTACACACACTCATATCAGTGGAGGAAAACAGGTTTGGTGTGTAGTAGATTATTGAAACACATAGTAAACATTCATAATAGACGTAGTAACAATTAAATAGGGATGAGTTCCTTAACGTATTTATCAAGCATCCTCATAACCCTGAAAGTTAAACTCAATAAAATTGAACAATCTTTAGCCTTAAATTTAACAGTTTGATGTGAAAAATCATGTATTTTAAAGCGAACCTTAGACAAGCTGCAGCAGACATCATTTATTCTTTCTTAAAAAGACTGTATTTTTATGAATAAACTGTTAATTGAATTAACTAGGATCTTATTTATATCAACGATTCTACTCATACACATAATAAACTTCCAAATTTGAAATCTCTCAAAACCTCACAGTTATCACAACCAGACAACCTCAAAATACCTCTCACCAGATGACCTTAAAAAGCACTTTTCCTCCTGTTCAGTAATAAATTATCAGGTCCAGATGGCTTTCCTGCAGAATTTTACAAACAATTTCACTATCTCTTTGGCTCAATTTAAAGAATGAAAGTTGAGGTTCCTTCAAATTATTCAAAATTGTAACCCTGCTAGCTTGTTAGTTAGGTATGGTTAGGCAGTGCATTGAGACACTTCCTAGCTATACCACCGGAAATACCTTATTTACAGCATTCCTAGATGCTGATGGTTGACATTGTACTATGGCACTTTCTTTTCAATGGTGGAATGTGGGTTTGGACCGTACTTCATCAAATGTACAAAAATATTACACTTCCCAAACTCCCCAAATGCTCCTGTGATGACCAACTGTCTAAAGTCAAACCCAAGTCAAATCATGTTACTCTAAATTACATTTCTTAAACAATACACTGGCCACATTTTCAGGGGTGTTTACAAAAGTAACACCTTAGATAAGCTTCATCTATTTACTCACAATAATGAATGTTTTCACCGCCCAAACTCTACAGATGATTACTTTCATGCATTCTGTCTTTGCTGTCTTATTCAAACTTTCCATTGGGAGTTCATGGGCAAGTGGCTTCTTGTCTATAAATGTACTTTGATTGTTGTATTTTTTTTTGCTGATGAGATGCAGATTATGAGAAAATTTATAAACTGCTCACTAAAAGTGTACTGGCTATTTTTCGATTTAAAGGCAACGTAACATGCTTTTTGTGATTTTCTTACACCAGGAGGGGATCATGTGTTTGGTCGTGTGTGTGTGTCCATGTATGTATCTGTCTGCAGCTAATCCCGCATACTACTGGACCCGTCAGCCTAATATTTTTTTGTGCACATTTATGACTGTATGCTCAAAGACCTCTCGTGGTTGCGGTGATTCACAATTTTTAAAAAACCTATTTTATACCGCCATTGAGTCCTCGCTCCTCTTAACTAGCCAGTAGGGGCCAGAAGTGATCAACAACTGCTTCAGTTTGGAATCTTGTTTCTGCTAGGGACAACCAATCATGCCTTGTTGTCACGTTAGATCAATTGGTGCTAAATTTTGGTACCTTGAGAGTGGGTTGTGTTGTGAATTCAAATAAATATTGATAAGATTCCTTATAAGCCTATTGTAAAGCTTAGACTTTCATCTTCAGCAGTCCTCGCCATTTTACGATATGTGTTAATACATAGCAAAAGGCATTTCTGGCAATCGGCTAGGCTAAAAACAAGGCTTACCTAGTCTGTTGCAGGCCACACTTTGACCTTTGTCGTGGCTCAAAAACTGACACCCATAGAAAATTTGGTCTCATCTTGAACCGGAGCATCTGCAGATTAATTCCATACTTGATATGTTATGATCCACTAAAATTAGGCACGATATGAGATGAATAAATGCCCTTTCTTGTTACCTTCGCTATCATCTTGACTGTACACACCTGCCGGAGATCTGCACTCTACTGAGTGCACTCTTCTAGTTTATATACTGTTATAATGTCAGATATCTATGTTAAACATAGTCAAAGTTCCAAAACTTGAGGTAAATGTATGTAAAAATGATGCCTTCAAGTCAAAAGCAGGGGCTCCAGCCTGCTCTGAACACTCACATTTTACCTCTACTTCCCCATCGAACTGACGTCAGATCAGTAGCCTTTGTTGCTAAGGTTGTTCCGAGGGCTGTTGGCATTGTCCACACACATATTTTGGATTTCACTTGGGCTGGAACATGTACTGATGTATTTGAGAAGTTTATATTCTGTGTCAAGAAAAAGATGAAAAAAGAAAGATGTGATCCAGCTTAAAGATGGAGAAGAAAGAGGAGCAAAATAAAGATGCAGAGGGAAGAGGAGAGTGAGAGGGAATGAAAGAAAGACTGTCAGGCAAAGATAAAGGTAGTCCTCCTCCCTGCTGCACAGTTGCGGCCACTGAGAAGTTATTACACAGTGGGGTCAGATGCAATCTTTTAATGCTTCTCCTTCCAGTGCTCCACAGGTGGACCACAACCACGCAAACACACATGCTCCCACACACACATACACACAGAGAAGGACAATAAAGGTTACAGGTACATCCAACAATACTCAGTCTCTCAGGCCTTTGGTCGATGACCCTGAAAACACAGTGTAGGCAAACACAATGAGCACACACTAGTAGCGTCTGTCAATTATTCCTACACCACACACACACACACACACACACATACACCTGTCACTATAAACCTGAGTGTAAGGGAAGGTCAGTGAAATGAATTGAAAAATCATTCAGCTGTGATCAGATGCTCTTTCACAGTACAACAGCTCTTCATAGCTCATTTAAAAGTCTGGGTACACTGATAGCATTGCTTTAAAAGTCGATGTTTGTGCTGTGCCTCTTTCTTTCCTCCCCTTCCTCTGTCTTGCCTCATGTCAGGCATTGCCACAGTCAAAGTGTGTTGCCATGGAAACAGTGTGGGCATCTCTATCAAACAAGATAACAGGAGCAAAAATAAGAATGTGAAAGAGAGAGGTGTGTGTGTGGTAGAGAAACAGGTGTGTGTTTGTGTGTGCGTGTTTTTCAGTAAGAAGGAAAGGTGTGTGTGAGGGGGAGTGAGCGAGAGTCAAGCAGGAGAAAGAAATTAACCTTCTGTGGTGGCTGTTCTGTAAGTGGATTGTAAAATATGCTAAATATGCTAAAACACATTTGACTCACTGGCTATACTGCCATCCAACTATCAAGTGTGTGTTCTGCAAACCTTTCAAATGCTGCAAAAACTAACACCTTTCCATCTACTGAGCTGAAGCGATAAATCATCGGTTGGGTGCCTTAAAAATATCAAAATCAAAGAATTCCTCATAGTAATATCCTTGGTTAGTAAATGTAATGTACAAATTATTTCCAAAAACACAATGCCAGCTGCCTTTTACATGAAAACATACAGTACCATTTTTTTCCACAAAAATTGCAATGCCATTACTTTTTTTTTTTACACATTTAAATCACTATTCATGCTTTGGTTATGCATAGTAACCCTTATTCTATGAGCACTGGCGAAGCCCTGTGATCTAATCATCATGCTGCTTCTTGTATTGCTGACTTTGTCAACACTCAATTAGGAGCGGCATTTGGAAAGCTGTTACTTGGAAAAGTTGCTGGATTTATTCTGGTAGGTTGCCAGACAACATGCAAGTTTCAGTGCAATATTCTGCAGATGTGAGCGGGCAAACCAATACAGCCTGTTCAGGTTCTGCCTGTGCTAATACAACTACAATGTGTAACTTTCTGTATGATCTATCTACTAAACATGATATAATTCCATCAGTTTCACTTAATGTATCACTCCAAAAACACATCATAACATTTATACATTTTAAATTGGCTGCAAAGTTTCAAAACCAGGAAAATCAATTTAAAAAAGAGCAGTGAAAGAGGGTAAAAAAAGAAAAGGAAGGCTGTTAATAATATTAAATGTTGATAAGTTTACTATTTTACCATTTACCATTATTACCTGCAGCTAACAATCTAATTTTTAGCCAGGCGCCTGATCTGAGAATGAAAAAAAAATACTTTTTCTCCATTATTGATATTGATAAGTGAATCAATTGTCAATATTCATCCATGTCATACATATTTATACCAAAATCAGGGCTTTCAGTTTCAGGACCCGGACTAGGCCTGTGAGAATACTTGACAGAGTATTAAATAAATGAATACATACTCTTGCTAACTCTTGATGAGCTTAAGGAGAAGCAGTAATATAAAAGTTTCTAATAACAGTGCTCTTGTGGTCTGTGTGTATGGGGTAGCCTGAGGGAAAGCTATATTCTCAGCCTGAATGATTTCTCTAATGGAAACTCCGCTCCTAACTCAGTGACAAAAGTCAATACATGGTAGGTGCCCAGCAACACCGTAGACCCTTAGTGACTACAGAGGGATAAGTACCTTGGTCATGTGCACCCTAACATTTGTTGATGAGGTAGCCATTACTCTGGGAAAAAAACTTACAGCTCTGAACACAGGCTCCTCTCCACTGGGCTATAATCACTGTCCCTCTGAAATGTTTCATGGATTAGGATTATCAACAAACTCATGCTCTGGGCCATCTTTGGTTCAGCTCACTCATTGCAAGCCATCCCATAAGGTCAGGGGAGCTAAGGGTCAAAGTTCACTGACTGCTGCTGCCGACCATGGGCTTTGAAGTCACATCAGACGTTAGTGAAAGAGTGAGGAGAAAGGTCATAGAATATGATTACAGCACAGAGTACAGGAGTGACACTGTCTACGGCTGCCTTGTGATGAGCATCTCAAAGGCTGATCAACAAGTGCCTTTTGTAGTTATTAATTAGACACTTGAGGCTGCTTCTGACTCCAACCTCCTGCGTATAAACACAATGAAAATAGTACAGTTCTTAACATTGGACACAGAGGGGCTTGGGAATATACTGCTGGTTTAAAAGTAACTGAATGTGCCTCTTATGGTTTGCAGGTATGCATGCAGGGGGTCGAGTCATGTTTAAAGAGTAAATTAACATCCTACGAAAAATCTTGTTTTTACAGACTTCCAGTGGTTTAACTTCTCACCTTGCTGCAGTGATGTGTAGGTGTACTGTAGGTACGGTTACAGGTGCAACCTGACCATGCCCATCAGTGATGCGGGATGTGTGGCTTTTTGACCTGGTGTACTCTTTAAGAAATAACACATAAAGGGAAAATAAATTCTGAAATCAGGCCATAAACCTTCACTTAACAATATGGTGATGAAAAATCTGTTTCAATATGGTGATGAATATAGGGCGACATCTTCTCCACTGACAACAATGGAAAGAAGTCCAGCACTTAATTATTCTATTCCTGACAAAGTCTGATATGTTTTTTTTTAAATATTAGAATGTCAATGAACCAAACCAAACATATTTTATTTTATTTATAGATGTATGCGTTGTGCCATGTATGAGCATGGAAAACCAGGGTTTAGTTTGAAGCTAATTGTATTTATGAGTTGTTGCAGTTGTCAGGTCTGCCTTCCTTCTTGTGTTCCTTCTTGCCTATTTTCTTCTTATTTTCTTCAGAGATGCAGTGATATTTTTAAGGAAAGGTAAATCTACCTTGTCGACAGGTAGAAAGTTCAGGCAACCTTCAGCTTGGTTTCTGCTGGTTAACTGCATTACTGAGCTAACCGTAGCATTAGCAAGTATAACACTGATGTTAGCAACTTAGCCATTCTTGTTGCTATAAAACTGTTTCATATGACAATGGGTTGTGACTTGAAAACATTTCATAAGCATCATTATGAGGCTTGCTTGGGTTAAGAAACATACAATAAGAATGTTGCTGAATGGAATAAGATTTAATTAAAATGTGGAGCACAGTACGCACAGATATGTCAACACCAAAGAACAAAATTGTTCTCTCTTGTTTGCGAAACCCAGCTACTGTGGAGGAGCTATCTCCACTTTACAGTAGCTATAAATAAACCGGCATACCATGCTGGTACCGGAATGTCACACCACAAGTGCACAATATAGGATTTTTTATCAACCAGGCAACAGAGAAGGTATTTGTTTAATCTCATCTGGATTTGAGGGCTTTGCAAAGATTCACAATTGTGGCTTTTTTTTACACTATCATTTGAGCTCCCCCTCTATGATGTCAGTGCTCTGCAAAACATCATACTGCTTAGTGATGCATATTGTTATTTTAAGACAAGCTAGAAAACCGTTTTACCAAATGTGGTGGCAGCATTGTGGAAAGAGAGGGAATCATAGTTTGAAGGTCAGAGATGTTCACAACACAACAATACCACACTCACCTTATCAACAGGTACTGTTTGTACTATGTATTGTGCTTTGTACACATTTGGAGCACTTGATGAAACAGTTTATCAGGTAAATAATGCAAACATGCGGTAAAACACAATTACCCACAATGACATGCAACCTGACGGGAATTCACTGTTTGAGTATCAGCACAGTTTGAATTATTATGGGACCATACCACTCCATGAATGTTTCAACTTTGAACATACTGCATATTAGAACATACAGTGTGGTGAGTTCATTGGTGATATGCAGTTGTGTAGTTAACAACAATTGATAGAGTGTCCTAAAGAAAGTTGACCCACAGTGACTGTGCCGCTACTGCAGTTTCAATGATTCATTTAAGTTGAGAGCCTCTGGTTGGCTCATTAACCCTACAATCTAATGTGTGCTTTCAGCTCAGGAGGCTGCACAGGAAACTGTCTGAAACACTTTCAGTGGAATGGTGTGATATTTACACTTCCTCTTCACGCCTGTAATGGATTTAATTTTTCCCTGTATTAGTTCTACTTGGACTTTGTCGGATCATTTGTAAACAGAAAGACCGCTGATTTCTTGGACACAGGCACAATCATAACTCAAATCAAAACTGGACACAGGTAACATCACATGTGCAGACTTGGAGCACACTTATACATGTGGGTATGACCAAATAATTTTTGCAATTTTAGTGTTGACTGCGACAAGCATGGTCCCGGTGCAGCTCTGCTATAGAGCAGGATAATTACACCATCAGTGGGAAGAATGCAGGATCAGCAGGTGAAGCTGAGGCATGCTTAGACAATGGTCGATCACATTGGTTCCTCTCCTTCGCAGTAAAAGCAAAAAAACTTTAATGAGCCAAGAAGAGAGCCAACAGGCTTCAGTTCACCAGAAATATGATCACAGCACCCCAAATATATGACAGATGATGGACTTTTTTATGTAGAATTTACATTTCAGGAGGCATTTAATTCACTGGCCATGCATTACTGGTGCAATAAAATGTGTTGTAAAGGTTGGGTATAGGTTACATTTACATGCACACAATACTGCACACTATGAGAGTCAGTGGCTTGTAAGCGGCTGCAAACTCGTCATTGCAATCCTTTTTACATGTCATATTTTTTTTGATTAAGCAGAGGAAATAATACTTTGAGTTTTGCTTAAAGATCTTCAATGGAGCTCAGGGCTTGTCCTTAAGAAACCTACTATCCTTCAAATGATGTCTTATGGATGGCATCATGAGTGAATGAATGTGGTAAAACGTACTGTAAATATTTCTATTTTAGCCCACCAGTTCAAGTGTGATTTTATGCAAATGCTTGAAACTTTCATTTTGGAGTTCATGTTTTTTAATCCCCACATGTACATACAGCATATGTTTGTCTTCTCATGGGTCCCCGCATAGTTGGGAGGGCAGAGATGGAAGTCCTGCCAACATTTTTACAATGACTTTAACCATTTAAAACCTCCACACCTTCACCCAACCCCAACCATCTCTGGTCCTTTCATAAACATTGTGATTTCTGACATCATACCCAACTTGTCCATTTCAATATCCAAACACCTAAACCCACGCATCTGATTTGGTCCAATCATACCACTGAAACACATATTTTTACATTATGCTTGTTTTTAGCATTTTAGCAAAGTGAGAAAGCTGCACAGCGCAGAGAGATTGAATCCCATCTGTCAGCAGGTGGAATAAGAGGGCTGAATGAGAGAGAGGAGAGGAGAAAGAGACTGAGGAACAGGGATTGTTACAGTTATGTGCAGTAACCACATAAAGTGTCCAGGAAACAGAACAGTTTGTCCCAGATATGGAAGGAACAACACAGCTTTCCTCCAACTAAAAATCTTGATCTGCTTTGTATTTTGTTGTGTAGAAATCTGCTTTAGAAACATGTTAAAAGTTTTATAATTATCAATTTAATTGTCATCTAGACATAAAATATATGTGTGTGTATATATATGCTGATAAGACCTCTATAATAGTTACAACATATAGGTGCCTGTACAAACACACATAAAAGTAGAGTAATTAGGTAATTAGCAGTTGAAACATGCCTTGCTCACCATCAAACCAGACCAAAACAGGCAAAGACGCATGCTGGTTAATGTTTGTTTATTGTATTAATTTCTTATCTTGTTTCTCTTCATGTAATAGAATTATGATTAAACAGGTTTGATTGGAAAACATCTATAACTTTGAAGTTGTAATACATTTTCCAGTGCTGTTTAAAACAATATCTAATCTTATCTAAAAGTCCTGAAAGATCTTTTTTTCACCCTAATGAAGTTTTTACATTTTCAAAATGAGTAACTGTAATATTTCAGGGCACAGCATGTCTCCTTGCTGCACAAAGGCTGCGATGTTACCTGAGAAACAATGGGCTTTTTAGCTTTGATTAAATGAGTTCTCAAGACCATGAACTTTGGTTAATTGGTTATTTGCTCCTTTTAAGTTTTTGAGTGAACTGGAAATTAACATCTTATGCTCCAAGGGGAGTTCATTTTGCAGATTTGGATACACTGTCAGGTAAGAAAAAAAAATCAACACAGAATAGTTACATTTTCAGATTAAGGATCCAATTTGCACTCTAGTCCAAGGTGACTGATGCTGATAAATGTTACAAATTAAAATGTAGTTAGGGCTGAATCTGTGACTTACTAGTTATAGCGAGGTCTTGCTAACCACTTGCTAGCCACACTGCAACCCAAGACTGTTTAATGTGGTGAGCCAGACAGCATTCATGCTGCATTAAAGTTTATTTTTCCCACATTGATATCAAAAGGAAATATTTAAGAAAATATTTTCACAGGGGTGTCCTCAGTTGGCATTTCCTCTCAGAGAAGACAAACAACTGTCAGGACGATGCCTGCTCTTTCTCCTACTCGCTCCTCTTCTTTGTCTAGTCTGTTTGAATATATATTCATGTTTTTTTTTAAGTCTTTTTTAGACCATTTTTATTCCGGTTTATTCCACTAGAGCTCTTATTCTGTATTCTATAACTAAGCTTCCTGGTTAATGACGAGGCGTTTTCCTGACCTTTGGATAAAGAACTACACTTGACCTGCCTGTTTATTTATTTATTTTTTAAATTTTTCTCATCTCTTTGCACTGTTAATGTAAGAAAACAGTAACTATACAGTCAGAGAGTATACAGTCCTGAGATGCACCTGCGAGCATGGACCTTGAAAGGGGGGGGGTCCTTACCTGCCTGCCTGTAAGCTTGGGAGATTCACTCACAAAGCCAACTAAAGGCACTTCTTGGATAGGGCTTCATCCACCACCACCTCTCCATAGCACACGAACAGCTGTTTGGTGCACCGAAAGGGGGCCGTGCATACAACATAACATGCCAACACACATACTGGGCACAAGAGGTTCAGTTTTGCTGCCCTGGCATCCCCACGGGGTGTAGGACAAAACGCCTCTAGCTGAATAGCTCTCGGTCTAAATGAACTCCTTATGTTCTTAGCAACAAAGGTGGGGTTTGGTCTGAGAGTAGCGCCACTGTGGTCACCATGAAGCAGCAAACAGGGGTGAACCGAGAAGGCGCAAATTCACTCACTCTCTTAGCTGAGGTCAGCGCATACGGCAGAACTGTCTTGAATGACAATGCCTTCAGAGAGGAGTGCTCCAGAGGCTCATAGGGATCACTCACTAGAGCCTCGAACACCACTGGCAGTTCCCAACGGGGGGTGGAGACACGCATCACCGGCCAATGTCTCCTTACCCCCTGTAAGAAATGTTTCACGAGGGGGTGGGCAAAGACAGGTCTGTCGCCAAAGCCCTCATGACAGGAGGGAACAGCTACTGCATACACTTTAACAGTGGCATGAGACAGACCCTTTTCCACCAGATATTGCAGAAAGGAGAGAACCTCTACCACTGCATGTCAGGAGGTCCAGTCTCCTTTTGTTACTCGGCACGCAGCTGGGCACAGCATTGAACAATCTGAGTGTGTTGGGTGTTGTGGCGGCGAATACACCGCTGGACACCCCCTCCACAGCAGAACAGGATGATTTTGTGGGCTGCATCAGTGGTCAGATTAACAACCTAGTTCTGGGTGTTGCTACTGTCGTCGGGACAGTCTCTTGACTGACTCTGCGCTTCAAGAGGCTGGAAGAGGAGAAGGCGCAGCTGAACTGCCATCTGCCACTCACGCCTTCTTCGCATTGGTTCAGGATGTGGAGATCCAAAATGGGTCTGAAACCTCCTGTCTTCTTGGGAACCAGGAAGTACATGGAGTAAAACCCCTCAGTCTGTCATGAGTGGGAATGATCACAACAGCCTGGTTGTGGTGAGGCAATTGGTGGTGGGAAATTGTGGCAAACTGAAGTCGGCGGCAGGATTTCTGAAGGTCAGTGAAGTTGCAGAGACAGACAAGTGGTTGTCTTCATCGAAGCCGCTTGAAGAGTCTCAGCCAAGGCATCTGGCGACGGTGGAGGACCGGATTAAGCGGTGATTGGAGGAGAGTATTACCCATAGAGTCCAGTAGAGGGCGGTGCCTGTGTGAGATAGAACACTCTCCTATTAGGAGATGTTAAAATGTTCCTTACAAGTCACACACATATCTGGTTGACACGTGAAAACAATCTGCCATTGCAATAAAAATACACCTGCTTCCAATAGAATTCAGGCCGTTTCATGAATTTTCTAGAAATTTGTTTCTGTATCTTAAAATCTGCAAAGTGCAATGCCACCGATTGGCCCCTAGATGCTGGCTCCAAAATATCCCAGGTTCCAATTGACTCCCATTAAAAAAATTTCAACTTCTCTCTAGAAATATTAAGTCAATCATTTTTTTCAACAAGTCATTACGATCTCAGTTGCTAAATTCAAGCCCTGTAATACGTGTGCTGGTGGTTATTGCTCCGCTAATAAGATCTGAAGACTTATAGTCGGCTGTGATTGACAGTTTGCTCACCTGATAATCTCCCCGGCACCAGGACTCACAGGAGTTGGACTATTGTCGCAGTTCAGTAAGTTTAATGTTACTTGATTTAAATACCTATCCTGTTAGCACAATTTAGCTAAAGTAGCTGATATTAGCCCAAGTATACACTGCTCGGTGTTCTCAGTAAGCTAGTGTCTGAGGTACTGGGGCATGTTTCCAGAGCGTGAAAGGCAACACCCCGCACTACTTACCTGCACCGACCATAAGCTGCAACTCTGGGCTTCAAACCAGCTCCATTGCAAACCAGTGGGTGATGTCACACCTCTCTACATCCGTCTTTATATACAGTCTATGGTTGTTACACTAAAATAAAATGTTTGAACTGGCAGTGGTAGCAAAAATTCTTACTGAACTGGCAGATTTAACTTGTTTTAAGACTTTAAGGCCCGTGTACACGATGTTACTTCTTGTGGTGTTTATGAAAACTGATTATTAGTCATTTTATGGATTTTTTACTTTTAAACTCACTTAATCATGATGGGATGAATAATAAAATAAGGGGAGGAGACAATGTGTTGAGGGTATTTTAAACCTTGAACTAATGGAAACAGTTTCAAAAATGTGGAGCAACTCAGTTAACGATGAGAGAGGTATTCTGTGTGTGTGTTGTACACTCGCTGTGTTTCCCATTGCAGGCTTGAGTGTTATATTTCACCAGCTTGCTCGTTGTCACATCTCTCACCTAGTCTTGAACCGATATCATGACTTCCTTTTAGTGGCTTGTGACACGTAATAAATTGAAGTGAAACATGTCATGTTGAAATGCCTCCACCATGTCGGCCTAGTTTTGTTCTTTATCTCAACAGCAGACGGCGGGCTGAGAGCTGCTGTGTGGCTTCGCTGTGACAGGCAGCGGTGCCAATGAGCTAGTGCCATCTAGACTCATTATTCCCCCCTCAACCTACTTTGCTGCTTTGACAAATGTGTCTGTCTTGTGTCTTCCATTTCAGAGGGAGCCCCTGAATTGTCTTACTCATCAGCCTATAAACAAAAGTGCTCTGTTTTAGATGGATTGTCACTGTATTGCTGATGAATTGGCGTTCTTGGGGGATTATTATGGGCCAAGTCAAAAGTTACTAAAGATACTATAACAGTTGTAATGTTGTAGGTTATAAAAAAGAAAAAGAAAAATGGATCTAAACCAAGTGGATGTTGAAAATGCCACATTCGGGTTTATTATTCAGCATGTCTTGTTATTCTTATCAGCCAAGAATTTATAATATACACAACCATCCTTAAAAAGTACATTTTCCCCTCTGTAAATGAATGTCTTATTTCCATTTGTAGACGGGATTGGTTCACCACATCTCTACAATGTTTCCTTTTTAATCTTTGTAGTTCTTGACATCCCTGCCAACTTGATATATTCACAAATGTCATGATGTTGTGATGTCTGCTTTGTGCCACACTTACGCTCCCCCCACCCCAAGTATCCCGTTTCCATGGTAACAGCTTTAGCGGCCCTAGAATTCCTGTCCTCGATAAAGATAACTAAGAGGAGCACGTATTATATGAAACATCAGAACCACCTCGCAAATAGTTAGATGCTTTTGCAACTGTGTTCATCTGGATTTACTTTATGAGCTTACTGTAAGTTGCAGTGCTGGAAATGGCCAGATTTTACTGGTGTGACAGTTCCACAGAGGGATCCACATATTGGTGTGCATGTATCTTTTATATTTTTCATGTACAGGTTTAGTCTGATTGTATTTTCACATTAGGTGACAAGGAATAATGTTCAGAAACATTTGGGTGTCATTACAGATGCCCCCCCCCCCCTCTCCCCACAGTCTATAGCCCCTTTCACACATGCACTGCAACCCTGAAATTATCTGGACATTACCTGGAGGAGCTGTATTTGAGAACGCAAATGTCCGAATCACTTGGACTGGACATTAAACAGACTTTAGCCTGCCAGCTCCCTAGTACAAAGTCTGTGTAATGTCTGATTGAGCCCATGTGTGAATACAGCAGGTCATTTTCTGGAGAATTCACAGTGAGCGAGTGGGTGTGTTGATGACGTTTCTATCATGCGACTGGTGCGAAACTGGAAGAATACAAACATCTGAGGGTGAAGAAGAAGAGTCATTCACACGAAGATGCAAATGAAAATGTCTAACTGGAGAGACGACAAGATTCTGGTACTTCTGTTGGTAAGGGCCGATGCCGAAATCGTCAGACAAATTCAAGGAATGTTAAGAGACTCGGTTGTTTATAATAAATGATGAACCGGCTACATGACCACGTGTACTTTTTGCGTTATGTCCTGCTTCCTGCACGCTCTACCTAGGCGCCACCCCTCACCTAAACCAAATGGAGTATTTCCAGTAGGCGAGAACACGTCTGACATGGACAATCTCCTGTTGTGTGCTACATGTGTGAACGGGCAACTCATATGAGAGTTCATATGAGAAAATGGCTTATGAGAGGAACATACTATAGTCTGTTGCTAAGTGCAGCTGGAGAAGAATGCCACCAGGTTGCACTCTGACCTGTTTCCTAACCGTATATCTATAGATTGATGAGTGGCATGTTTTTGTCTATCTGCTCAGCCTCAAATACAGTAAAAATACCTGAAAAGTTGGATACAATAATAAAGCAGTAGTAGGTTACGCTCAGGTGTCCATGTGAACAGCAGTCTCCCAGTCATTTGAAATCTAGTTTTCATTATAGAGCGAGCAGAATTTTTTTTTTCTTGCAGCGAAAACCTCAAACAGCATCTGTATCCCGGTGGAAGAGCTTCACTCTTCACACAGAAACTTTGCCTCATTTCCTGCACACTCTCACTTTCACTTTTACAAGTCCAATCCGATCGAATGAGTTCTTTACTCCTTTTCTCCTTCTCTCCTCTTCTACTTTCTTCTGAGGTGAGGGTTGGTAGTTAGTGTCTATTTTTAGACTGAGCTGTATTGCCTTTTAGCTTTAGACTCTTTTGCTCAGATGCATTCTTTTTTTTTTTGCTCATGCACAATGATCCTTTAGCTCTTTCTTGTTTGCTGGCATTCCTCAGGGGATGAAGCTACAGCAGTTGGAGGAGTTTGGCAAAAAAAAAAAAAAAAAAAAAACTTTTCTTAACTACAACTAAGGCATGTGTTAGGAAAGTTGCAGCAAAAGAGAAGTCTGTGCTGGGATATCATCTCACGAGGGTGTCTGTCACGTATGCAGGGATTGGTGTTATATACTTGCTGAGTTGCTCAATGTGTCTGAGTGCCATGTGCTGTGTGTTATGCTTGAGAGGGTTTTGAGAACATGCCCAGCTGGTGCCGTTTTCCATTTCCTTCTGCAAGCAACTGGTTGCATAAGGATGATTTCAAATGATCCAGTACTGGCCACATGTGCTTTTAACATGAACCTGTGACAGAGAGCCGAGCGACCTCGAGGTCACATTAATGTCACATACAGATAAGGGAAGATAACCCAGATAACTAAAACATAATGCACCACCTTCAATACTGTATAGGTGGAAATGCATGCCAAGCAAACAGGAGGAAGGAAATGCAGCTTCACTTTGGCAGCACAAATTGAAGCAAGTATGTGATCAAACCTCCATCTCGGGCAAGAAATGTGTCAAAGGAAAAGCTGGCTTCAAAGAAGACTCTATCCTTTCACCTAAAATTCTCTCTGCTCCAGTTTGGGTTGTGGTCTATGATACTGTATGTGCACAATAAATGATTCAGCAGTATTCTCTCCAGAGACCACATTGGTCAATACTGACTTCAAAGTGTAGAACAAATGGATTAAAATGCAGTCAAAATAGAATGAAAACATACATCTAATTCTGAAGTATATTTTTAAGTAACCTAAACTGTTAAAGAAATCAGTAAGATGTCATCGTTTTAATGGATGTATTAATAGATTTAATGTAGAATAACTACTACAACATGTGGTGAGCACTGACCATGTTTACTGTATGTTTCAACATGTTTATAATAGGTTATAGAGTATTAGATTTTCTCAAAAGGTGTGTGATGATCAGTATGCAATTTTTAATCTTGCCCTGTACAGTAAATAGGCTGTAGTTAGTATGGCAAAAACAGTAGTGTATATTATAACTGTTAAAATGGCTAACCACGTTTGAATACTGCATGGACGTTTGTTGCATGCCATCTACCTCCAGAATGACAATTTCCTGTCTTTCTCCCCTGTCAATTCCCTAGTAAAGAGAAGAAAGACAAAAGTTAAAAACAATCTTTATTATGTGGCTCTCAGAGCACACCGGCCTTGTCAGCAACTAGTGGCCATTGTGGGACAGGATGGGAAGAAGACACTTATGGATCCCTCCTTCCAACAGGAACTTCATTAATCACACACCCCCAATCAATGGCAGTACAGGAAACAGGGGCTGCCCAGTGCTTCCCTCTGACAAACAACACAATAGAATTCTCCCTATTCCACCTCTCACTTGTTGTGTCTTTGACCCAGTTTGTCTTTAATGTGATTTTACTCTCTGCTGATTACCCAAGTGTGAAAGCTTCAATGCTTCAGAGGAAATACTGGAGAGAATAATCTACAGTGTCCATGAAACGCCATTAGCCCAAAATGGACAATAACCAGTGCTACGCACTATATTATACAGTATTATACAAGGGGCTGGACTTTCTGCACTTTCTTGTGCCCCTGCCCATGCATGTGTCTGTACGCACCACTGCCACTGTTGTGTCTTTGTTGAAAATGCTTAGTATGAGCATCAAGTAAATGCTAAAAATGCAGAAAAGCGCATTTTGTAAAGGAAGAGGATATCACAAACAGCACAACTGAATGTGGAAGAGGCATATGACCAAATTTACACTCATAAATACTGTGTGATTGTTTATAGTTTCAGTTTCATACTTACAATGGTGCCATTGTACCATAACACTGATAATAGTGCTTCTTTTCTGCTGATTATATCTTATCCTTTGTTGGTATTGTGGATTGTCTCACTTCCCTTCAACTCAGATAAATGTTATGGGTCCCAGAGCTGGCCAATGAGCCATGAAGCACGCCTGATTAATTGAAAAATCTAAAGAGATAAAGACCATACTGCTGCTAAGGTGAGGAGCACAAAAGGCAATGAAGAGGTACAGGCAGCAGTGTAAAGCTAAGAGGTAAAAAAACCCAGAAATAATAAAACTGAGTTAGATGTTTGTGGAATATCTAGATGATTCTTTAAGATTTAACACAACATACTGTATGTTTCTAGGAAACACTGATATTGATCGATTCTGCAAAATTCCAGATTTTTAATAAATATCTACAAAGAAAGAAAAGTTTTACACAACCTGATTAACTACTTAGTACTCAAACACTTCCTTCTAAAATAAGACGAAGGTACCTTCACTTTATTGGAGTTCTATCAGAACCTCCATGAACCCCTGCAGATGTCCTAATGAACAAGTAGCATTGCTACTGCAGAGTTACCGAAACAAGAGACATGCGGCAAAGGTTGATCAAAATCAAAAAGGGGCTGGAAACATGTTCAAAGAAACAACCTCCCATTGAGACACCTGTACATTGTCAATGATCCACACTTGGCTATCGCCTGGAGAAATGGAGGATTTGATGAGCCTTCTACCTCCCTTAGTTTAGATTTCTTCTAGTGGTAGGTACCCCAGGGTGTAGCAGCGTCTGACATGGATTTAAAGGCAGATAACATGTGGAAACCCTGGTGATTTTTTACTTACCCTCACACCCACTCCCCTCCCAGCTTTTCCCTCTACTTTATCACCTCATTAGTGTGCATCCCTGGAGGATTCTTCAAGGTGTTGTAGGTGTAACACATCCAGATGCATGTTCTCAACACAGCCACTTTATTTGTTCCCTGCTGTTTACAGGTGATTCCAGCATCCTTCATGCACTGTTGTGGTACACCCTGAGCCATGGCCATGTGAGACACAGTATGAAGTACAGTATGAAGCTGCAGTACGCCTTGGAACATTTTAAACGCAGGCTGGATAGGAAGAAAAGCCCAAAGGTTTCAAACAGAAACAGTCTCCCATGCCCCACTATGACTCTTTAATCCCCTCTCAGGAGAATGTGCCCCTTCTACTTATATTCAAACACAACAAAACACCAGGGGACCAGAGTTACGTAAGAAGCTGTGTACAGAGCAGTGGTTTGACAGAAGGAACTGTCAGATGGCATCTTTATTATGTTTCATGAGAAGTCCTGTAGGACTGCACAAACATCTGTTTCCTCTCTTTGCTGCCACCACACTCTAGAAATGAACCAACTTCACCCATTTGACAGAGGAAGACATGATTTAGGGGAACAATGCAGCCCAGACTAATGTATTGGGAGGGAATGGAGGGAAGTGCATTGTAACTGTGTTGCTGGAGTGCTGTGATTCATGTATTTGGCTTTGCAGTCGTATCAAAAATCTCCAAGTAACAATTGTAACAATTGGTCACAATTAAGTCAATCGATGACCTGGCTGTGCAACCCCCCCCACCCCATTCTTCTCAAAATGACTTTGTGGTACGCCTACATACTGTAGGTTGTACCAGGGAATTATGCATGGAGAGACTAAAATTCCCTGTAATTTCATAGAACAAAATAAGACTATGCTCCTTTTAATCTCTCATCTCCAGTGGTAAACTGGTGGTAAACAGGTGGAAATGGCCTGATAAATCCACTGACGATGAGAGAGAAAAGTCAATCAAATTACTGATTATTTAGAAATATTATCGTGACGGTACAAATTAAGAATGTAAAGTATGTTAAGCTCGCTGAAATGCTTAAAGCCTACCAGATGCAGTATGTTCCACATGTTATAAGAATATTGTAAGAATATTGCACAGCACTTGAGATGATAAACTAAGAGAACTAGCGCTCTGATTTATTTACTTTTAAACTCTCCAAATATTCCCACCTCAGATTTCATGGTATTTTACAAAAGTGCAAATGAAACAGTGAATTGACCCACTTTCAGAATAATTCCCTATGGCTTAACATTTGTATTCAAATTTACCTTCCTGAAATGTAACAGCTGGCTTTTCATTCACACTGATGAATTACATTTGCATTTATTCATTTGGCAGATGCTTTGTTGACAAATGATGTACAATCCAGATTACTTTTTTTGAGAGAGAGAGAGATTGGGATTTAGGATTTAGAGTTAGAGAAACATAGAGAAAGAGCATATCAGCTAAGTATGTACTCTCAGAAGAGGTAGGTCTTTAGGTAATTTTTAAAGACAGAAAGGGATTCTGCTGAGCGAATAGAGTTTGGCAACTTGTTCCACCACCATGGGACCATACAGCAGAGGAGTTTAGATTGAGATTTGACAGTCGTCGTTTTCATTTGCAGATAGCGTTCAGTCTTTGTGAGATTGAGTTGTAGGTGGCGTTCCATCATCCATTTAGAGATATCATTGAGGCAGGGAGAGATCCGTGCTGAGTCATCAGCGTAGCAGTGATAAAATTAAAAAAAAAAACAGATCAAGGGAAGTGGTGTCTACTGAGAAGAGAAGCGGACTGAGTACAGATCCTTGCGGTACCCCAGCGGAAAGAAAGTGATGCTTGAACTACATCAACTAACCCCAATTTTATCAGATTGTAAACTGAAAATTGTTGACAGCATTGTTTTTAAAAATAAATACAATTCAGACCAGCTCCTGTCACTTTATTTTTCCCCAAACTCTTTGCAAAAAGCATTTGTTGAGTTTAAATGGGGAACTTTATTGATATATTTAGGTATACAGCCTTGAATTTAGCTGAAAAGTTTACATCACATAATTTATTCACCTCAAGTCCCTCACAGGATTTTCAAAATGCATGTTCACTATAGGAGGAGATGTGGGCTCTCAGTGTTTCAAATTGAACGAAATAATATCCATACATGTGACTCATAAAGGGCACCTGCTCTTGGGTTCCTGCTAGGAGTGTTTTCCCAGCAGTTGGTTGAAGATCAGGGCTGAAAACGGAGCAGCAGCTGTGGGGGTCCACATGTGGAGTTTGTGAACATGAAGGCCCAGAACTGTGGTTTCAGGGCCTAATTTAGCAGCTGCGGGGGGAGCAGAGAGTGTGGGCAAGAAGACTGAAGCACCACTAACTGTGGTTCACTCAGAAATGAAGAATTTCATTTCAAAACACCATATAACCGTTAAATAATGGTCCATACACTTTTAGCATTTTGTGGCATATTTAACATATTTATCAGTTTATCGAACTAGTTACATTTACTTTTATAACATTGGCAATCACTGCCAACAATTAAAATCATAGAAAAGATAATTAATAGCCTTGATTTCATGCCTGTGAAATGGCTACTGTTTGTAGCATGAGTTTACCTTGGAAGTATCCATTACACACACACACACACACACATGAGTCAGACACACAGTACAGGCTGGATTCAAAGACATTTCTAAGGCAGCGGAGAAAGTGAACTTCCATATCTACACTTTAGATTGCTACCTTTTGTACTTGAGGAAATTCCTTTTGTACATTGGAAAAAATTGTCAAGGTAGCTGTCTGAAACTCTATTCTTTTATATTTTTTGAGACTTGCCTACTCGGCAGGGGGATAGAAAAGTTATAGATTTTTCTCATATTGCGTTTATGGACAAGTAGCAACAACATCAAAACAAACAAATACAACTTGGAGCCACTCAGACAAATGCTTCAGAACTGATTTGATGTTAGTTCACTGTAAAAGACTCAGATGAACAATATGAATTTTAGTGTTTCTGTTTTATGAAGTTCAACAAAAAGAAAATGCACTATAAGCCCTTCTGTTTTTGTTGATTAAAGCCGTACATTTGTTTCGGTTCATATTTTAGACATATTTTTAAACTGATGTTTATATTCAGAACAACATAAAATGAGTGAGGGGTTTATAGGGGTTTGGTGGCTTGTTCAAGGACTCATATGGCCTCATTTTACAGAATGAAACCAACTTTTTTTTTGCTATTGACATTAAAAATAATTGTGCATAATTGTTAATAACGCATTCAACCTAAAACATGAATCACAATTTTAACTTAAGGAATATAAAAAAATATAACTTAATAAATATAAACTCTATAAAGTTAGGTGAACTGCTTAAAGGTTGTGGCAAATGCTTTTGCAAAGCTGATTCTACGTATCTAAGACAATGCTGATGAAGAAAGATGTACTTGTACTACTGTACAATGAGGGGTTAATTTCCCAGCTGCTTATAAAAGTCCTATACCATGCTTCTCTGCATGTACAGTAGCTCATCAAAATGGAAATGACTGGTTGAATTTAAGCACAGTAGGCATACATTCATTTCCTGCAAATGTTTATAGCCAGCTACCTGCAACTGTACTCTACAGCATTTTGTCTGAATTTGACACTTTTTACTGCTCTGCAGTCCAATCCTTTCCCTCTAAACCCATGAAGATATCACCAGTGCTCACCTTCTCCTTCCTTCCTTAATCTACCGCCACCTTTACCCCCCTTTTTCCCCAAATATTTTCTTACTTACTTCAAGAAGAAGGTTGATAATATTCAATTTTTTTTGCTCCTGCTGCATTTACTCTTCTGTGGCTCCTGTCTCCTGTCCAATTATATCTTGGTTTAACCTCTTTGACTTCTCTCTCCCCTAATCAAGTCCTGAAACTTGTAATCTCTAGCAGAGGGAGCACCTGGACTCTTAACCCAAACCCTGTTACTTTTCCAGGCCACTGCTGCTCACCGGCTCCCTTTCCTTGTATCTATCATCAGCTCGTCAGTTACTGTACACCTGGCTGTGTTCCAGCTGTCTTCATGTAAGCAATAGTTACTCTACTCCTGAAGAAGCCACCTTTTGACACAACTAATGTCTAGAACTTCAGACTACAGGCAAGTATTATTGCTTTAATGCCTTTCCAAGCACAGGCTGGAAATACACAACCTACTTGACCTGTTTGCCTAACCTGACCTATCTCTCTTTTCTCACCTCATACTCGGGTCCTCCAGCACTCAGTCCTTGGCCACCCTCCTATTTCTGCTTGGCTATCTCATCATGTCTCAGATTTTTCAGTACAAATTATTCTCAGTTGTTAATGTTCTTCCCCTCTACGGGTCTACAGGTTTAAGAATTAATTGCTGCAAGCCTGGCTGTTATCTCATGTGGATATTCTCCAATAACCAATTAACACCAATGTACTGTGTCCACTGTATGGATGTAGAGGATCACAATCAGGTTTTTTACTGTGATCCTCTACAAGTCTACAAGTCCGACAATGGTGCCAATACTGCACCCTGTACAAAATCTGTTGAACCAGAGTTTATGTTTATGTAGAACATGTGTTGCTCCTAGTTCAAGTTCTTCTAATGGCCTACCTGAATCCATTTTCTGACCTCTATCAACAATTCTCCTCCTACCCTCACTCCACTAGTTCCCAATTACTACACAAAACACTACTAATGACAAAGGCACAGGGCCTCCACACTAGTCATTCAATCTTACACTGCAGCTTACGCCTTGTGCCTGGCTACTTCTGCTTTTGCCTTCCTTGCTTTTATAAGACAACTTGTCTGGACTCATCAACCTCCTGGTAGCCTACTTTAGTGTAAAGATTAAAGATTGGTCACAACTGTACAACCAAAGATCCATCTGATATGACTCTATATCATGAGCTAACATCCAGCTCCACCTCCAATCAACCTTAAGGAACACACACTGTCTTGATGATGTTTACAATTGTTTGATTAAAGGTTCCATATGTAGGAATCAGATATTCCTCCTCATTACTGACACCTGTGGCCATTAAATAAGCTGTAGTCAACATCCTGGTGCTTGCGCGTGTGCTCGTGGCATGAGACTATTGCAGGTGGTGTCTTTTTTCTCGCGTACACTTTTCATAATTACATAAAAGATCTCTAACATTGTGTTTTGCACCATGTTTCAGCAAAGCATCTCTCCCTCCCAGTCAGTCAGCCCCCCTCTGTTGTATGTACATGCACTCGCTAACACGAACACACACACACAGAGGCTTCTGCTGCACTGTGGCCGCTGAACGGTGAGAGCCAGTCTGCACTGCCCAACAAATATGTGTTAATCAACCACCCGAACCTGACCTCACCCACAAACTGCCAACTTTTTTTTACCAACCGTGTTTACTAAACACCAGTAGGCTCAGTGAGCTGTGGTCGGGGAGCAACACGCTGTGGCCTGGGAGCAACACACTGTGGCCGGGAAGCAACACATTGTGGCTGGACCGAGGAGTAACGCATTGCAGTTTTGTTGTAAAATGTGTACTTATTACGACCTTTGGACTACCAACAGGAGAAACAAAAGGGGTAAGCTATATTCTGCTATCGCTCTGGAGCTTGTTTTCTGCTCCTTTGTTGAGGAAATGTTTTTTTAAGCTCTGTGTGTGCTTGGGAGTGGGTGCCTTGTCATTGCGGGGGTGTTTTGTTGTGAAATGTGTAGTGGTTGACGGAGGCAGCTAGCTGTTTCATTAGCTGTAGAGCTAATATTTATATGGATTTTTTCTTTTTCTACATGGATAGCACAGTTTTTGTTGTGTCGTTATGCCAGTCGTTTGTTGACGTTAGCGGGAGAGAGGCAAGGCACTTGGGAGTGCGCAAAAATGCCACTTCCGTTGGATTCTTCATGGAAAATCCGGCCTGGGGCCTTTCTGATAGAAATCAGTCCACAGGCTGTTACAGACAACTGAGAAAGTCAGGGAAGGTCTCATTTTTTACGTTACATTACTACTTGTTCATTCATTGGCAATAAAAAAATGATTAATACATGTAAATTGCTTCACAATTCTACATATAAAACCTTTAAAGCAAACTGTAAATACAACACTAACTCCTGAGGAAAATAGCTGGCTCATTAGCTTTGGTATTGGTCAGGTAGCACACTTTGGGTTTGTTTGAGAATTTTTTAAACTTAAATGTTTACATATTCACTGTTGCATTTACTGTGGATCACTTAAGAGAATAATCTGATAAATGCTGAAACTGTAAACTGTAACTCTGTTTTGCACTATAACTTGACTACTCATACTACTACTACTACTGTTCAACGATTCCACTGTGTAGGCTTCATTATTAAGACATGTTTACTGGGTCATATTTCTCATTATAAAATTAAAGTGGCCACTGCTGATTTGCAGTGTTGTCTTGTGTATACTATTACTAATCCTAGTTGGATTCATCCCTCATGAGAGCAGTATCACTTATGTTGATTATAAAGCCCTAGCAACTAAAAAGTTGCTTGGAGCGCCTGTTGCTAAGCTTCTGCTTCAAGCTATGATATTGCTTTCTCTATAAATAAGTTTATCTCTGTTGAGGTCAAAGTGTTTTACTTAGCTTAGTGAATATAAAGCCAGAACCCCATTTGTCAGTCAAGCAGTACATTTAGAAGATTTACATTTTAGTCATTTAGCTGGCACTCTTATCCACAGAGACTTGGATTGAGTGAGTGTAGATAGATTTCAGGCAGAATTAGTTAGTTGAGCTGTCAAGTGGCCACTTCGTAAAAATCTAACCTATTGTATTGGGGGAATTTGACTACATTCAGGTTTTAAAGTCTACTAATCCTTATTCTACTCTGTACCCAAATTAATTTAGTCTAAGTCTAACTTAAATTCTAATTGTGGTTTTAACCCTGAAAATAAACCCAACCATACATTGAACTCAAGACCAGATTATACCAGATGTAATCCTTCTGCTAATATAAATCCTAAACCCACTTTATTGGATGCAATAATATTCTTACTCTGAAGGTCTATAACTCAAACTCTATCTCAACCAAAACATACCAAAACACAAAAGTGTTCTATTCACACCTGTCTGAATAGATTTATCTCCTTCAAGGGTTAAACGTTCATTTATTTTGAGGATAGTTTGAATATCAGTGAGAAAATGCCACGAGAAGTACATTTAGGTGATTCAGAAGAAGACTAAATACACAAATCAATTGTTACCTTGATTCTCCTTCAACTTGACTTGTGAGTGCTTCATCTATAAATAGGCTTAGCCCCATGGGGTCAAGCTGCTACGTCCCCTTTTGGTCGTCCAAGCAGCGGTTTGTTTTATAATTGGATGTCTCTCCATTCTTTTTCCCTCTCACATGAAAGCTGCTTTATGTCATGCAGTGTGTACTTGCAGCATCGCACCAGTGGACCTTACAGCAGTTGTGATTGGCTCTTTCTTTAATCAAACAACCATCTGGAGGCTCGCTAATGGGCTTAATGATTATTGCCTTGCATTGCTTTCGCATTTAATGAGTGCATGTATATGCAGGTGCACATATACATAGATACAAATATGTATACTATTTTTCTCCATAATAAAAATCCATGCATTTTGAATAAAATCATCTCTTAATTATAATTACTTGAATTGTAATTTATTAAATATGGTTCAGTGCTAACTTTTGACACATGCACTGTAATAAGCTCTATGATAACTGGAGCTTCAGTTGCATCACTTTGTCATCTGCAAAGCTAGTATCACAGCAATTGAACTGTGCTATTATTCACCCTAAATTACTTGATTAGGGTGTCATATGGCCTTTATACAGGGCCCTGTGCTTCAGAGGCTGTAGTCACTGAAGAGGACATGGCTATCTCACCATCCCAACTCCAAGGGTCTGAGGTGGAGCCCAGAAATAATCGTCTCAGTGGCCTTTTGTGCAATCAGCAAGGCAAGATGGGGAGTTCATTTGCCGTGAAAATTTATATCTCCCTTTTCCTTGGCTCCTGGTGTTCTCCCTTCCCCACCATACACATAGCAGTATGGGTATTCTTCTTTCTGTGGGCAGCAGCCGCCATCCCTGACACGCCACATGTTTTATTGCCCACTTAAGCATAATGCTCCACTCCTTTTTGATATTGAATTATTTATTTATTTTCCTGTGCTGCCTGTAAGCCCCTATGAACGATTGGGTGCCTCGGGCCTGCTGCGACATGATCTCGGGGGGTATTAAATATATTGCCGACATTTGTTTCCCACCTCTAAGTGGATCGGACGACACTACAGACAAATACTCATCCTCCAAAGTAGAAGAGCCTTGACAACAAAACAAGTATGTCCTCTGCTCCATAATCCTTATTGCATTCAGCTGTCTGGTGGGGGTAGAGTGGAGGAATAGAAGATTTTTATTATCAGACTCAGATTGTTTTGTGTTTGCCCAGTATGGATTTTGCACGAGACCTGTGATTTTGCACAACTGTAGAGACTCTGCATCTAATACTGCTTGTGTGTGTGTTTTAATTATTATTTCAAAAAATCCCATGGCAACATAATTTTCAATCTTTGAATCAAGATTTGTTAATATTGTTTTCTAACAAATCTAATTATTGGAATATTATTAAGAGATATTCAGACTGCTTCCTGCTTTCTTACAGTGCAGACACTTTGCTGTTTGCTCTAGCCTCTGCTTGCATTCTGCTGATATTCTTAGAAATTACGAGCAGCAGCTCCTCGATACTTATAAATCACTGGGACTGTAATTTTTCTTAGATATAGTGGGCTATTGCCATATTTCAACATTTTTATGACCTCCTCTGTACTACATGAGCGAGGCCTACCAACAGCACAAGCCTGTACTGCAGTGACTGGAAATGTGGTACTAATTAGCGTGGTGGTAATTAGCTAAAGCTAATTATCAGCAAGATGCCCCCTTCTCCACAGACAATTTCCACAAATGTCTACAGAAGATTGCAGTGCTGGAAACTAAAATTCACCGGTCAGAAGTGAACATGGAAGTGAATGGACTATGTGGGAAGGACACAACTTTACCATTGACTCAAAACAGTGGACAAGATCATGCTAACACATGGCTAATTAGCACCAACAAGACTACCAATAAATGGAAGGGCTGTGTACGGGGTAATAAATCTACAAGTGGTAGTTTTCCTTGGAACACTCTTGGTGCAAAGCCTAAGAGTAAATCATTTCCCTGGGAAATGGGAGGACAAGTAACAAGCAGAGCCCAGTGCCCTGAGATTTGTGACCGGCTGGCATGCATTATCATCCAGGCAGAGCATCTTTTCAACCCCTGTTCTTAGTAGGACACAGTCGTGGACAGCCTCAAAAGGAAAAACTAACAACAAACCTTTTCAACAAGTGTGAAGAAGAAGAAGTGTGCAACTGGAGAACAGATTTGCTCCACTGCTGTAGGAAACTGGATCTCCGTCTGATGACCTGGATAACCTCTCATCTTCACACAGCAGGGTAAGGACTGAGAGTAACTCAGAAAGTAAAAGGCTACAGGGAAAACTAATGACTGGGCCTCAGACTCTGAGACTCTCTGCTGTTTCTTCTCACTTTAACCTGAATAACAAACTGGGGCTCGGTGCTCCGGTTGGATCCACGCGGAGTGCCGGGGCTAGCTGCGCTGCTATGCTGCGGCTCCGCTAGCCTCCCAGCTAGCTCCGGCTCACCGTATGGAAAAAAAAACTTGCCCATATTCTACCTTGAAAGGCCATATTCTGCAGATATTTGGTTGACACTGGCTACTTGTAGCTGTTTTTTAAGAGTTCAGAGTTTGTAGGAGTCTGATCAACTTAAATAAGAATAATAACTGGTAATGGATAATATGTAAGTTGAAACTGTAGTATATAGCACCAGTGTGTTTCAAATAGTTCTCTTTGAATTTAAGGTTGATTCGGGAATATATATTGGCCCTATGGGACTGTTGAAGGTCCACACTAGTTGAATCTTTCCATGATTCAAGGCCAGAATGTCAGCAGTTAGGTCTTAAGTCTTTGGTTGACAAAATTGGAAGACTAATGAAAACCGTAAGTGACAAAATCCTGTACCCAGTACTGATATGGAGCAGAAGTGCTGGACGACCACATTATCTCTCTTACACTCACTTCATCTCCATATCTCTCACTTTCGTATTACTAACCCCCCCTTCTGTCTCTCTCATTCACTCTTTGAAGCTGTAACAAAAGAGAAAAATTGAGAGAGTTATCACAATTTTTGCATAACCAGCCCATCAGTCTCGTACAAAATCATGTTTATTCATTTTGCCCTCAGGGGAGAGGGGGTAAAAGGGAGATGATTAAATTCTAATTTGACCTCTATCATAATTTAGCTGAGCCTATTATGATGTCAATCATTTGAACTCAATGCTGCAGTGAGGAGAGAGCGACTGTGCGGCAAAGGGAAAGGGGATTATAGACAGTTTGGGGACCACACAGTCACTGTATCAAATTGGTTTTATCCAACCACATGTAATTTTTTCCCCAGAGAGAACAGAGCTTGTTCAAATGTTCAATGTGTGAAGTGAACATGGGGCATCAAAGGAGTGATGGACTTGACTACAGCTAGCAATGGTTGCTTTTCAGTGTGTAAAATTGTCCTACATCTGGGGAAATGATTTGCTTATTACAAGGGTGAGTCACAGATGTGATGAGCTCCATATGATGATAGTCTTAGGAAAGAAAAACGTATTTTGTGTTTTCTAGCTGTGTTATATTCTGTGTTATTTGTATACGTTCCTTGCACCCATTTATTGATGTGTGTGTAAGCTGGAAATTTATGGATAAGACCCTGAAAGCCATTTGACAATTTTTGTTGTAATAAGTGTCATTATATTAATCTCTAATACAAAGATGGTCACATATACTGAGTCTCCTAAGTGCTTTATGGTAGGTAAGAATAGTAGCATGTGAAATTGGGTGGAAAATACATAACTGTACCAAGATGGATGAAAATGCAGGCCTCTGTCCTTCTCTGTTCATTATGAGACAGAATGAAATATAAATAAGAAACTAAGTCAAAAAACAAGAAACTGCACTGGACTAGATTAATGCTCATTTTAAAAGAGCAATCAGGCAATTTAATATTGTGCTTTCATAAAACTGGGGGACTCACAAGAGACAGATTACAAAAGAATGATCACAGCTGATATAACAGAGGTTGAGATGTTTACTTTTTTTCATAATCTTGCTCCAGAAGCATTGGACACTACAATCCCATAATGCAACTTGATAGTGAATATTCATTAGACTGTTAAGGCCTGGCAAAAGCCCACTTTTTTAAAACCCCATACGCCCACAGCCAGTAATATTAATGTAGTACTCCCCATGAAAAATAAACTACCTTAATTAGTAAAATTGGTGGCAGGTCCATCATACTGAGCTAAAGTTACATTATCACTGCTGATATGACCTAGCAGGATGACAGGTCAACAAAATTAGAAAATAAATTGAGTAACTGAGTTTGTTTACATATTCTAGACATGTTATACTGTATTAGACAGTGTGAACCCAAATGAACCTATGACACTAATTAAATTAATCTTTTATTCATTCAACTTATGTTTGGACTAATGATAGAAAAAGTTATGTAAGTTATAAAGTTATATAAATTAATTGGAAAATCAAATGTTTTTGATACTGCATAGTTGTCACTGTTGATGCTTTATGGGCATTGAAGAGAATTTATATTCTTCACCCACTGAAAATGAATACCTAATGTTTTCCAAATAAAAATCTAAATAGGTACATTTTTTTCTGTATTTTTCTTAGCTAGTCAAATGGTGGGATCTTTATATTGTTAATCTAACATGAGCAGTATTGATCCCATTTAGTCTCTGTCTATTGCACCTCTGCTTGTCTGTGCAGAACAGCAGGTCTCTTTGGTTATTGATGGCTGAGGATCTTCAGTGCTGTTAACACAGTTATGCCTCGCTGCTTGGGTAATCTCTCTCTGTGTTTCAAGACTGGCTGTTGCTGGTTTGTGTGGCGGGAGATATAATGATAATGATGTAGTCTGTTTGATCCTTCAGATGTGAGTCAGTATATGAGTGCTTGTGCGCATGTCTGACTGCAGAACTTATACACGCTATGTATGTTTATGTAACTTCATCTGTCATGTTTATAAACTGTATATATATAATTTTTTCATCGGAGGCTCAAAGGCTAGCAGACCACAGGGAGCAGGCGAGAGGGAGGGGGAGGTCTTCTTGGGCTTGGGGTTACCTCCCATAGTGATAGTAGTATGCTATGGATATAATACCATATATATACCAAAATCTATCTATCTATCTATCTATCTATCTAAACTGTATATAGTATTAAATTACATTCACTGTGGTATTATCCCCCTGGGCATGCATGCAAGGAACTTGCCACAGTTCTTCTGTGGATTTATCCTGTCTCAGTTGCTTCTGTCTCTTCATGTAATCCCAGACTGACTCGATGATGTTGAGATCAGGGTTCTGCGGGGGCCTTACCATCTGTTGCAGGACCCCTTATTCTGCTTGTCACTGAAAATAGTTCTTTATGACTCTGGCTGTTTGTTTGGGGTCACTGTTATGACGCAGAATACATACATATATATATATATATATATATATATATATATATATATATATATGACATTCCTCCTTTCAGAAACATACACAGCAGCAAATGTTTCTAGATTGCTTTGTTTGTCTCTGCACAAGTCTTTATTACTGGCTCGACAGCACAATGAGGGAAGAGACATAATCACATTTACCTAGGTACACCAGGCCTCCTTGCTTGTGGGATTCCTCAGTGATGATTTTAGCAAAATGAAATTTAACAGCTGAACTCATTTGTTTTTGCCAATTCATGTTGCACAATCATGTTAGAGTAATAAATTACCTTCCCCAGTAACAAGAGGGTAAGAGGTTAAAAAGTTTATTTGGTCTAGGTGGAAATATCCTCTGAGCTTCAATATTATCGATTGAATAATGACAGTACATTGTCATTTCTAAATGTGGTGCAGAAAATTTCTTAATGCTTTAGATTACAGCCTGCAACGTACAGCATAATTACTCCGTAGTTACAGTGTAATCTAATGTACTAATGGTGTACCAGTTCAGTATGTACCAATACATATATGTAGGTACAGGAGAACAAGAAAGGAAGGAAAGGAAAAAGGAAAACGGGGTAACAATTTGGGAACTTACAACTAACTTATACTGTAGTTATTTTTAACTACCAGGTACCTATTCTATTATTACAGCATATGTACGACCTACTGAGCAATAATCTGTAAGTTTGGGAAGAATTTAGAGAGAATTTATACTGTAGTTATTATTTAACTACTGGGTACCTATTCTATTATTACAGGGTACAGTATGACCATGAAACTGAGAAAAATCTGGACGTTTCAGGGAAGATGGAGTGATGACTTCTGCAGCACTTAATAAATCTGATGTGATTTTATTTCAAAATGACCTTATTACCAACATATTACCAACAAACAGGCAAACTACATTGTTCCTTTATAATTTTGGGGTACTTAAGTAAGTACAGGGTACATCTGTGTGTTTACTTTGGAACAAAGGCCCAGGGGACAGTGTATTGTCATGGATACTGTCGGCCTCTGAAGACTGTCTCAGCTGTCATTCATCTCACCAGCAAACTTTATTACTGGACGCTCGTTTATGGCCTCTGGCTCTGCCTGCCAGAATTCACCTATCCTAGATGTCACTCACTTGTGTTTTGGTGTAAATGTTGACAATTCTGTAGTCTTAAAATGTTGAAAGTCTTCTCCCCAGCAAATGTGTTCAACCGGCATTACGGCTCCTCTAGGTGCAAGCTTGCCTTTTTTTCAGCTGTGCACAGCCTCCTTTCATCCCAGGAAATAAATACAAATATAGCAAGATAAACCACAATGTATGAATCACAACACATATATATGGTTAATATGCTCTGCAAACTGTGGAGTTAATTTAGTTTGTTCTTTCATGTTCTCACATTGTTCTCTGTAGTTACAGAGAGTGAGTTATGTATATGTGGTGGTGGTTCCCCCCTTGTTACATGTAGTTACAGGATAAGTAAGGATTCACCGGCTGTAATCTTAAATGTACATTGTACATCTTCTATCATATTAAAAGAAATTAAAATTAGAAATCTTCGAGGAAAGAAGGTAGTGCACCTTGGCCATATGTTGACCCTATAGAGAAAAACTGTTAGAGTCAGTCTCTTGACTGTAATTTATAATCTGCTATGATGTCTCCCACTTGGTGAGCCATAAGAATCAAACTGTGGCCACACAGCCACAAAGCCATCATCGCTGGCTTTCTAGATTTGAATAAATACAATATTAACGGGCTACATAAGACTATACTAGAAATATAGCAAACTAATATTGGCGTCTTGTTTCTAGTTTGTCAACAAACCATTACAAATATGTGGTATAACAATGGAAAAGTTGAAGCTAATTTCCTATTATCTGGTGAGCTAAGCTTGCAACAACAGTTGTCATCTAACAATAGGGCATGAAGTCAGAAGCATGGGCGATTTTCCCTTTTATTTCACTGACAAAGCCTGCAGCATAACGTTAGGATATGTTTGATATGTTGCTAATTGCCAGCAAAGTAATCACAAGTTAATATAAGTTCCAATGAAGATGTGTTGAAAGTTTGGCCAGTGCAGTAGCAGATTAGCTTAGTGTAGGTTACTATGTGAATAAACTCACTTGAACATGTTTAAGCTTCTGTAAGACACAAACACACGCGTGTTATACTGTATTACATTGAATGTAATGACATTACTATTAGAGGAATCATTAGTGTTATCTTGTAAAAACTGCAGGGTAACGCTTTGCTCTTTCAGCTGGGCGCACAACATTAGCAAGGATGTGAACGTCCAGTAGCTAACAAATGATTATCAAGCTAACACCACCTTTCATTTTTTCAGTTAATGCTACATTTGACATGAGTCACAAACCGGACAGTTCTGTGCCAATAAATATATTCAGCTTATTACTCACCGTATATGTTTGCTGTAGAGTATGTTAGCAGGGAGCAGATCGGATGCGTTACTTCATCTCACCAGTGTACGCCTTAAGGGTGGACGAGCGCAGAGCCTTCTCCATTTCTTTACAGAAAACACTCTGTCGCCCGCTGCTGTGATCTGATGTGAATGAAGTGTACCCATTCAAATCAGGATGAATTTTGATGATGTTGAAGTGAACTGTTATAGGTCACAATTGTAATAAAATCTATCCTATTCAAATCTTTGTCACTTATTTGATTTATACTAGTTTGCCTGTTTGTTGGTAATATGTTGGTAATAAAGTCATTTTGAAATAAATCACATCAGATTTATTAAGTGCTGGAGAAGTCATCACTCCATCTTCCTTGAAATGTCCAGATTTTTGCTCAGTTTCATGGTCATACTGTACCCTGTAATAATAGAATAAGTACCTGGTAGTTAAAAAGTATCTACAAACATCCAGATATTGGTCAGTAGGTCATACATACCCTGTAATAATAGAATAAGTACCTGGTAGTTAAAAATAACTACAGTATAGGTCACTTGTAAGTTCCCGAATTGTTACCCCCTTAATCCATAACTTCACATCTTGTTCCCCTGCACCTACATATATGTATTGGGATGTACTCTACTGGTATGTCATTACTACAAAAGATTACACCATAACTACAGAGTAATTACACTGTATGTTGCGGGCTGTAATCTAAAGTGTTACTGAAAATACCATATCATTTTGCAACAGGATACAGAATTTTGAAGATGAGAAACAGTGAATATATCTAGGTGGACTGATATAACATTTAATGGCTTTCAAATGCATAGTGAAATGCAAAAATACATGAAATCAATCAAAATAAAATCATCAACAAATATCTTTTCTTTAAAACCCGGTAATTTACTGGCAATTTCTAATAAGTACTGCTTCATTTTTTCCTTCAGCCATTTATTCACATGCTCTCCTGGGAATTCCTTGGTAGCGACTTTTCCAGCTTGTCATCTTCTAACATTACATTCTGTGACATCTTGTTTCTTGGCCACTTGACAGATGACTCTGTACAGACCATTTCTGCTGTAAAGTCATCTAGAGACACCTTCCACTTTTTACGAATTTATTTCCTCTGTGGAAACACATAACATGAGACAGCAGAAAACCCTGTAGGTTAACTGTTGGGTAAACTGGGCTTACTTAAGGGTGACTAAAGGCATTTTCAAACCTGCATTGTTTAGTCCGGTTTAATCAGACCTGAGTTTGTTTTCCCTCTTAATACGATTCGTTTGGGCAGATCTGAACACATCAGTTGTACTCGGGTATGGACCAAAACAACCACACTGAGACCCTTTAGAGGAAGTGGTCTTGGTGCGGTTACAAACTAATTTCTTTTCTTTTAAAAGGTTATTTTTTGGGGACTTTGGAAATGTGATCTGACTTCGATCTGACCAAACTACAAGGCATATTTAGCAACTTTGAGCTAAATTACTCCCATAACAGGGTGCACTTTGCATATGCAAATTAGGGAGTTGCTAGCAGCTAGCTGGATAATAAATCGAAGTCCGACCTGGACTAGTAATGAAGTATGTTGTCTTAATGGGTATTTTCAGGACATTTTTTCCTGTGTTTGCACTCTCGCTCCCACCCCAGAAACCTCTGACCAATTAGCAAAGTGAACATTCTCACTTGACTTTTAGTGATGCACTTTCGTTCACTTGAATTTCTTTTTGTGTGCAAAGAAACTGAACCAAAGGGTTATGCAACAAGTTTACCAACTTATCTACTGATTTGGACCAGAGCAAACAAACTATAGGTTTGAAAACGCCCTAATTTGCAGATGTGATGTAGACAGGTAGAAACTAACTAGCCTAGCTACATTTCGGCTACAAACAACCCATAATACAGCACTGTTTTAAAGTTGCAGGCATGCAGAAGAATGCATGTAAATGGGATTTGCTTGCATATAATATGGAACACCACTGAAAAACAAACAACCAAACAACAAAACAAAGTTTTGTATTTGGGCCAATATGGTAACTTCAAATAATAACATCAACTCTCTTGCTGAAACAAAATCATTGTACTAAACTCATGATGAAAGACAACTAAATTGGTCCTGAAGGAACAAGCTGAAAGCAGCAGCAACAGAATAGTTAAGTAGATCTGTATGAACACCATCAAAAATGGTACAAAAAATCTTTTGTTGCATTTTGCTTTTTTCTGTGATGTTTGTACAACACAAACCCAGTGCAGGATCAGTCTGGAGCTGCACCTGTATCGGGTAGAGATCGAGTATCCTGCTTGAGTACTCATAGGTTAGGCTGTTTACCTGTGTTTTTCCAGTTAACAAATATTCTCTAACCATTCACACCACCTTACCTATACTATAACATAAGCATCCCATTACATTATACCAGGTTTCCTCATTTTCTGTGGAGTCCATTGACCCAGGGGACAAAATAACATGAGTTTGAGACACTAGGCCATAGGATGAGCACGTGGCTCGCATAAGGTCATATAACCTGTGCAGTGTCAACATGCTTTTTCTATGATTAATGCAAAAAATAATGATGAATAATGCATGAGAAATTGAAATGACTGCATTAAAATATAAGTTTTAATAAGCCCCTGCCAGCAGGTGAATGCACAAAACTTTCTCATTTGAATTTAACATGACAACATTTTAATACAAACATCTGCATTTACATTTAGTGACCTATAAGATATGATGTGCTGAAGATTTGGAGCATTGTTAAGTTTCTGGGGCCTTAAACACAAGAAATTGGCAGGCTGACACCAGCGAATGAGAGAGTAGCAGCAACAAACTTGTGATGTAGCTTACATATCATGGGCAGACGGTGTGTTGTTAGTAGTGGTATTGAAGAGTAAGGACCACACCAACATTTAAACAGACTTAAGAGACATTTGCACATATGTTCACATGCTGTTTAATGTGCTGCAGCTGAGCAGCTAATTAACTATCTAGCCTGCTAACTGATGTTAGGTGGTGAATGTTTGTTTGGTGCCCCGTTCAACAAGCTAAGGTGAAGGAAAAGACGTGTGTTCATGTTTGTAAGTTAGATAAGAAGGAGTCTTTTGAAGGAAAGCTAATGTGGGTTGTTGTTCAGAGTCTGTAGCTCTTGTGTTTTGTAGTATGACTGTCAGTTTGACCATCTGCCTATATGAAGAAGGAAACAAGTTAAATTGGCTGGACAGAAACAAGTTCTTCATCTACATGAATGGAAAACTAATGCTATTCTGTCTAATCAAAAAACAGGGGTGCCATCATGAAATCAAAAAATATAAATTTCTCCCTTTTGGTTTCTGATTTTTTTTCAAGGGAGAACATAAGACATGATATACAGAGCTGATGTATATGTTCTAGCAGGCAAATAAAAATATAATTGAATTAAAGTTGGACTTTGACACCATATCTTCAAAACAAGGCAAAATATTGCTGATCATCATCATGGACTTATTACCAGTGTGGACTCATCGTTTACGCAAAGCAATAGGTGATTTTCAAAGCAAGATAACAGGAAATAGGGACAATTAAAAAAATAAGTGCAATAATTTAACTTATAATTGCATTTTTTAAAAAACTTTTTTAAAAATAGAGGACAATAGTGAATCTCAAGAACATTTCAGGTAGGGCTTTCATGGAAAAAAAAACATTTTTCTTGAACAAACGCAAGATTTGTGGGCACACGTCCACCTAGAGAAACTCAACTTCAACACCAAAGAGGTGAAAAGACAAATAACTGCTCACACTGTTTGATTGATTGTTGATCTCTGGGAAATGCAGCGCAGAAACAACAAAACAATGAACACTTGCAATAGAGATAGAAAAGCAATAAAAAAACAAGAGTCTCTAGGACTCTTAAGAGAAACATGATTTTACACACTCGGTGCAGGATTAGTATGGTGGGAGGCACATTGTTTGTGAAGTTGTCATTTGGAGAACCCAATGGCTGATGATCACTCATTGATCCGTCAGTTCTCCAGCAGCCACATCCCTTAGGCTCATTTCTTACCTCCCCCTCTTTCTTTTTCCTCTCGCCACAGCACCTCCCAACATCCCGCAAGGTCTCATTGATCGGCGTCCTTCAAGGGCACAGTCGTCTTGGGGTTGGAGGCATCCTGCATTATGGACTCTTAGACAGTCAAACAAGTTAAGATGAGTGCTGTGGACCACTTACTGTAGAAACCACAGCATAGAACAGCTCAGAGATTGAGGGCTTACCCATATCTCCACCTCATTACCCTGTTATTCCAATTTGTAGATACATTCCTCGGCACAGCATCACCCTGAATCATAAGAGGACTTCTCTGCCTATGATCTGGAAGAAGGGAGGAAAAAAATAGAGAGAGTGAAAATATGGCCTGAAAAAGCAATTTCCACACATACGGTGTTAGCCATCCGTCTGCCCTGCTCTAGCCATGAGATGATTTTAATAAAATCCAATGTACTTGTACCAGATATGAATACCTGCATCCTCCACCTGTGTAATTAATTATACTCCTGTGCTGTAAATCATGCCTGGTGGTTGTATGTGATGGAGACTATCAGAACTAGTTGTTTGAAGGGCTCTATTGTTTTTGAGTAAGGTGTTAGCCACCCTGAGCGATACATAGGAACAGAGCCCCTTGCTCAAGCACATGAATGATTCTGGTTGCGTCATGGTCCTTCTCACCACTGGGCCATTTATGAATTGTATATTGAGTGGGATTTGTCGCTGAAGCCTCACAAGGGATGTTGTTTTGGATTCAAGCTGCATATGTGTACTTTAAATTTTTACACTTTTCTTGATGAAAAAGTGTCCCAACGTGGTGGTAAAAATTTCCGGTTAAAATATCCCAATGTCACAGTAAAAATGTCCAGTTAAAATGTCCCGATGTGGTGGTAAAATGTCCGGTTAGTGATTTTGAATAGTGCTCTCCTGATGCTTTTGCAACTTTTTGCCAAGCAACTATCTAGCCATCCACCCAACCCACCTCCTCCTAATAAGCCAAAATCACCTTATAAAAGAAAAGAAAGTCACATTATATTGACATCATCTGAAATGCGTCACTTCCCCTGCCACTCAAACGTAACTATAGGTCATTTTTGGCAACTGAATTTATGACCTAAATGGCGTGAAATGACACACGAAAAGCAAAAAAAAAGCGTAGTCATAGTGCACAAAATGACTTAAGAAATTGGCGTGTTATTCATACGCCATTTGGTGATACCAGGCTGTCCTGGCGTGTAATTGTCCCTGGCAGATCTTTCCTGTTTATAAATTACATGCATACAGACTGTCATTCTGTCACCAGTCTGTCACATATGAATGTGTGTGCTTCTGTCTTCATCTTGTGTTGTTAAAGAAAAACAGTAGCATGGAATCAATAATGTACTTTGCTGATAGTAATCAGCAGGTGAATTACTCAGAGAAGCCAGCAATGTGGGCTGCAGATGCTCCTTCTCTCCTCGCCATCATGTTCCCTCCCTCACTCCTGCTTTGCATATTACTTTACATGTCATTGTTGCTTTCTCCCCCCCCCCCCCCCTTCATCCATCTTCTCTTATATATCTCCTTTGACTGAAATCACGTATTGCTGAAGCAACCATCAGGGATGCTGGTATGTAAGTCTCTGATTAGATTACATTCTTGTCCTTTAAGAGGAGGGAGATTTATGCCTTTTCATTATTAAGGAGAAAGCATTTAATCAATAATTGTTGAGAGGGAGAATTTATGGCAGGCACAGTCGGTTAAAAATCTTTGGGGCCAATGTTATTAACTGTGACAAGGCCTGTGGCTGCTGAGGGCTTGGATACGGGCCCGCCATGTGAAGACAGGCGGTGGTGAAGCAATCACTCTGTCTGCCTGGGTGGATGGAGGCCCGTAATCTCTGCCAGATGCTGACAAGAAAGACACAAGACACTCGTGCCACCTCAAATCTCAGACAAGATTCAAGCACGAGGAAAAGCCTGTGTGTTTTATGAAAAGGAAGACAAACACATGCAGATATGCACGCAAACACACACAAGCACACCCCCTCTTACATTTCTGACTGCTTGTTGTTTCACTCAACAGCAGAAAGCTGTGATACTGCCAAGTGTGAGCTGTGTACTTGTCCCTGAAATGATCACAGGCAACCAGAAACTCCCTGAAGAAACAACTTGGTAAAATCCAAGGCCAAATTCAAGTTCACTCATCACTGCCACTTGCCTATCCACTACCTTGTGTGTATTTGTGTGAGTAGCACAGCTTGCTTGTTTGATGTTTATTTTTTATTTCTCACATACAATTATGTTTGGGCACACCTAAGGGCTTCTCTCACTTCTCCTGTTCTACCTCCGTAAAGTTTTTGATTGATTTTTGGCAATTTCATCGTGAAAATCCACTATCTCTATCATGCTTGGCTTACTGCGTTGATGTCCGCCCTTGCTGTCGACACAGTTTCAGCTAAGAGATGGATGAATAAAGGAGGGGTTGAAGGGAGAGGAAAAAAAAAACTCGAATAGGAAAGGGAGGGAAGCCAGTCCTGTAAGAGGCTTAAGAGCCTCCTGGAAGCTGTCGTTTGGCTTGGGACCGAGTTCTGTCGTGGAATTGAGTTGCTCCTTTATCTGCTTTCGGCTTTGTGATTCCAGGCAAAAGTCTGACCACCACTGCTCTGCTTGGTTGGCTGTGGCACAGACACACAAGTACGCACTTGCACACAACCACAGGCTTAAGACACTCTCACACACGACTGACTCCATCTTTAATTTCTCAGTTTGAACTTTTTAGTTGCTGTTTGGAGGCAACAACAACAACAGGGAGCATCAAACAGACTGAATTTGTTCACTTCTTTGAGTTGGGGATGATATTTGTACATCACAGACCTGTTTTCTGCAAGTTTCTCCTACAAACGTCCATCCTTGTGGCTTAGAGAAGTGTTGTGTTCACTGATGTGGCAGGTCCAATATATAAACACCTTCCTGTACTACAGCCGTGAGGACACAGGTTTGATTTGTATGCAGCCAACATGTCCAATGTTTTAGGTGTTACTAGCCATGGTTCAAAGATGAAAACTCTTGTTTTTCCTTTTTAGTGCTGGTAAGCTTTTGTCAGAGAGTAAGTTTTCTAGATGGTTAGTTGTACAATTGATACAATTATTCATAGAAATGTGACAATAGATTGTAAATAACAGGTTTGTTCCTTTTGTTTTTAATTTAATTAATAATTTGATGACTTTCATAATGTCGTTGAAAGGATAAGACTGGAATTACTTTATTTTCTAATTATTATGAACAACTTCCATGAGAAGACCAAAAACTAACACTTAATTCCTTCTTGTGACAAATATTGTTTGTATGATATAGCTAGACCATAGAACTCACTGTCCTCAAAAACTATTGAACACACACAGAAAAGACATACTGTTACATTTGGGTGACATGTTCCGTGTTCCTACTGGTGTTCTTCGGCTTCCTGCGCTGCTCCGAGGTCACCGCTTCTTCCTCCAACCATGATCCATCTCAACACACTACAGTGTCCGACATCTCCATTCATTCATCCAACACTCTCATCTACCACCTCAAACAAAGCAAGAACAACCATCCCGGTCTACCCCATCCCATCTACTTATTTCGATTAGATTCGTACTTGAGTCCTTACGAACCCATACTTGACTACATAAACTTAAGACAAGCCAAGCTTCCCCCCAAAATCCTCTGTTCATCACAGAGACGGGCAATGTGGCCACACGCTTCTGGTTCCACCACCACATGCGCCAAATACTATCCAGATCAGGAACACCCCCGAGCTATACTCCGGACATTCATTCCGTATCGGAGCCGCTTCCACAGCTTCGAGGCAAGGAATCCCCGACCACATCATTAAAATCCTCGGCCGGTCCTCTCCTGTATACCTCACCTATAGCCACCATGATACAAACGATATCAGAAACCCACATGCACCTTTATGCTTGAAGAACATAGGTACCAAGTAAAATGGCTTCATCTGCCTGTTCCCTGAAGTAATTATCATCATAATAATTCAAATTCAAAGTGTGTCTAAATGCTGCATTAACCTCTGCCTAGATGAAGTTGTGACCTGACGTGCTGCGGTAAGTTTATTGTCTCATTTCAGTTGCTGGCATTTCTGTGTTACTGATAGCGTTTTTGCTGCTCTCAACCCAGTTAATTTAGCTATATTCTTCATTGCTGCAGCTAATTACCCGCGGTACATTTAAACTTATTTAAACACTAATTCTGCTCAAGCCCTCATAGCTCTCTCCTTCTTTTAGTGACTTTCTCGCTAATCCCACAGTTGTTTAAACGGTATTCAGATTTGCTAGTTACTTTAGCTTAGAACTTAGTGATGACACTCATCAACCCCTATTTCTTTAATTTTTTTCTATATAATGATGCTGATTGTTGATCGGCAACGATGTAACATAATTGTTTGCCTGACTGGCCATACGATTTGGGCTCCTAATAGCTAAAAAACAATAGTTTTCTTATTTTATGCTATTAAATTGGCACAGAACTCAAAATTTGCATTTATCACCAGTCAAATTAGAGGGACTGTTTTCACCCAGATGTCCAAAGTACCCAGATGTGCTGCTCTCATCTATCCTACCTTGTGTTAGGATTTTAATTTCTTTTTGAAGATAGATTCCTGAAACGAGTGAACATGCATTTGAAATGAGATGAATTATACATTTGTTTTAATGAAAAATACAATATTGACAAGCAACTGACACGTACAGATTGACAGTTTTTGCATTGCAGGAATGATACAAAACAAGTTTAACAGTTGATAGAAAATACTGAGATAGAAGAGACTGTTAAATTATCATATTTAATGTTTTATGAATAGAACAGATTAATAGTTTTGTATCCAATCAGTTCAGACTCAGCCTGAATGAACACAGGTACCTAACAGATATGTGCCAGTGCTTTCAGAGTCAGAATCCAAGGTCAAATAGATTTTTTTTTCCAGTCGCGCATCCTCAAATGAGACTAAAATGCTAATTTTACCCAAACGGGCAAAAATAGTAAATGATATAAAGCCAAATTACTGACTGAATACTTTTATCTTGTCAGTTTGAAGGCTCTGCCCAGTGTCTGACTTTGAATGACAACTTTTAAATGACTTCCATCATTTTGTCAAAATCATCAATTACAGACCAGTTACCGATGTGCCTGTGTTTCCTCAGGACAAAATGACAGCACACACACACACACACACACACACAGACATTACAGATATATTATAGATATTACATAGACTTACATTCATTTTCTGGAGACTTAGTCTAACCATCTCTAACCATAACCACTGCTTGCCTAACCTTAACCCTTACAATAGCCTTAACCTAACCCTAATCTTAACTACTGACCCCAAAATCAGCTTTTTCCTGTTTGGGGACACGGCTTGTGTCCCCAGTTGGACAAGATGTCCCCAATCAACTGGTCCCAAGTCAAGACAGACCAGTGAGTTGGCCCCATCAGGCACAAAGCTACATATATATTTTCTCTTGCAAGTCCTGTGAACATTTGTGTTTAATCAAGCAGCAACAGAACACAGACACCTAAGCTCAAGTTCAAAGCTGTGCTCCTTCTTCAGATCCTCACTGATAAGCCCAGGTCCAGTATTCCTGATGTCAGGCTCTGTTTATATAGTTTTTCTGGATAAATGTCAACCCGTGACCTTTTTTGAAGTAATTTACTCTCTACAGAAGACTGAAGCAGCGCCTGCCTTTGTGTAGTTGTGTTCACTGGTGAGGTGGTCTTTTACTGCTATAATCCTTTTACATTTCCCACCCCGGCAGAACATGCATGGATGCATGTAACCGCACACACTGACACACAAACACATACACGCACACAATTCCTTGTGTTGCCAAAATGTCTTGCAAAAATGTGCAGGAAGTAAAAAAAGTATAATCAAATTCTGACATTCTAATCAGATGAACACTACTTCAGTGCAAGGAACATTTTTGTGACATGATAATAATGATTGAAAATCAGTACAATTTAAAATAATTGTCTCTCCCGTTTGTTTGTCCCCTATGATTTCCATTTCCAGGACTAGCTCTGTGTTTCTCTCAGTCTGCCAGGGCAGAGCTATTTTCAAAATGAACAAGCAGATGTTTGTGTTTGCAATTATCTAACAAGTGTGAAAAGACATTCACTCTACCTTCCCTCACTGCCCATTTTTTCTTGTGCTGCTCTCCACAGTGACCTATAAATACATTAGTTAAATAAGCGTCAAATCTATCATCAACATTACAAACAGACATACATACAGTGCGCTCGGAGTGAAGGGGCTAGTGTCAAGCTTGGCTGTACAGTAGCTGTCCAGACACACTAACAACAGCCAGCTTGGTTTGGTTTTGCATAATTCCCCTCATTAGTTTTTAGTCAGGAAGATGGACTACTCCAGTTTAGATGTAATGGCTGCACTGCACTGTGTGCTCTGTAATGTTAATATAGAATAGTACCACAAAAATACTTTTAAAAACAGAATAATTACAACAATCTATATTAATGTATCCATGTAAAGCTAAACAAAACAGTTTTTCAAAAAACTCTACTTATTCTGTTCACACTTTCTCATCTGAAAGTTACCCAGTACTGTACATCCACAGTCATGCACTGCTGGCCTTTGACAGCTTGGGTTTGAAAGCCTTGCTCAGCAGCACCTCAGCAAAAAGTTGTTGCACATTCAAATGTCAAACCAGCTGTTCAAATTGGCCGACTTAATCCTTCTTCTTAAAGGTACAAATTTACCGGCTGCTCTTCGCAACTTTAATCTAGTTTTTTGTCAGTTTTGATAATAAAACAGAGAAATAAGCAATCTTACGTATGACATTGTCTCAAAGACAGCTGAACAGATTTAACTAACTATGCTCAGCCAAGGTTTCTGGCTCAAAAAGAGTTTAAACATCAGGAGCCAAAAGATGGTTTGCTTGAGAAATGATGAGCAACATTCCAAAATTATCAGACAACATGCGCAGCGAGGGAAAATTTGGATAATGCATGCACCAGAAAGCATGCAACATTCTGGATAATCTGTAGACAAAAGAGGGCCATTTGAATGAGGTGTGAGTAAAGGGAACTGCAGTAGTCTGAGCTTGGGAACACACTCAAACACACTTTTAAAATCCTGTCTAATTTGGTGATAAGCCTGCTTCTCTAATGTCTAGGCTACTACGTGGCATTGTTGTACAGCATATCCTCCATGTGCTCCTGTAGAAGCATGGTGGGAGGCTCAGCAGAGGGTTACATGGTTGGTTTGGCTCTTGATGTTGCCACCTGTTCAGGCAGCCAAGTGTTCAGTCAAATGAGGCTGAGTGAGCTGAGCGTTGGGAATGAGCATCATTTGACTGAAGCACCCTTCACGCTAAAATCACATCACAGGTGAGAGGTACTCAAACACATACTCACTTGTGTACACTTTTGGACGAATGTGCTTATACAGTAAAGCATGATTGCCTCTTCACCAGTGGACACATGGTTCTCTTCTAATTGATGGGAATAAGCCCTTTAGGTTTATTAATCACATGTTTTTTTAATTTGTTGCTGTTAGCCAGAGCAGCATATGTGGGGGTTGGTGTTTTGCTTGAAACAATCTTATCAGAAACATAGGTCACAACAACTCGTTTTAAACGAGACTGCTTCCTAACCACTACCTGGGCTGGATTCACACTACAGGCGCTCATGCTCCGTGGACATGACAGTGCACACAAAGCTTACACAGGCTGTGTTCAATCAACCATTTTCATCATTCATCATCATTCATTTAGCTTATCTCAGTCAGCTGTGGATTTTATTTGTGAATTTCACACCCACTTACTACATCATGCCGTGTTCATGTCATATCATGAGTTATCATATCTACAAATTTCCAACTTGTAAATAGCGTTCAGGTCAACATCCAAGTTGTGCATCCGACTGGGAAACTCATATTTTTCTGAAAGCTCTCATATATATTCGACTTGCCAGTTTATAACCCAGAAGTACCTGATAACTAAGCTAACAAGGACACCTCACATCAGCCAAAGTCTGTCGTTCAGTGTAATTAAGCCCAAATTTAATGGATATAATGTAATTTTGTCAATGCATAGTATTTTAAACACTCACATGACCGACTCTGTAATCTTACAACCTTACAAATGGACCTTTTTAAACAGAATATCTGCAAGAATGGTCTCTGGAACAGATTGTTCATGTCTTCCCCTCTCCTTGCACCCCTATTTCCTAAACATTGTGTTTATATACTACAAACTTTTTTGCCAGTTACATTTTGAGGGAAATGCAATTGCTGCCAGCATTTTGTTCAGGGTGAATGTTTTTCTCCAAGGAACAAAGTGCTATGTTCTTGTATGTATGTCTTTACATAACCATAAAAAGCCCAATCATGCTTTAGTAGCTTCGAGCAGATATTGTATTGCAAGAGCAGATACTGTGAAAAACAAATGAAATACTTTGTCAGTAAACATTTTGAATATACATTCAGTATCAATATTGTGCATCTTGCCAGGCGCATTAATTAACATGTCCTCATTTTGTTGATAAAAAATGTAATAACATTTTCTTCAAAATGTATTTTGCTGTTGCAAATTAGTCAGTGCAATTTCTAGGAGACAGTGTTGCTCCTCAGGACTTCAACCTTCTCAATCCCAACATACCTTCATGATAATCTTGGATTATTTGCTTCTGCATAATGGGTAGAGGGTAACAGGGTATGTTCGATTTTTTTCTTTTAGTTCATGCAAGGGTTTCCGATGCCTTTCTGGCGATGACAGGCAATTATAGTAAAGCTATGGAGGATCCTCGCTTGTGCTTGGACTGTGCTGACTGGGATGTTTTCAGGACTGCTACTAACATTTTGGATATGTACCCAGAGGCTTTGACTTCAGCTTCTGTGAGGATGCCTGAGTGCCATCACCAGGGTTAGTTACAACAATGACAAACCCTGGTTTACAGCTAAACTCAGACAACCAAGGTTGGAAAAGGAGGAAGAGCTTAGAAGAGGGGACAAGGACTGGTTTAAAGAGTCTAAATACAGGTTTAGCAAGATGGTGAGAGTTGCTAAACGACTGTACTGTGAGAAATTTCAACAGCAGTTCTCAGAAAACAACTCAGCTTCTGTCTGTGGGAAGGGCTTCAGACAGATCACCAATTTCAAACCGAAAGCCCCCCACTTCACTAATGACTCACGCCTGGCCAACAACCTGAATTAGTTCTACTGTCGATTTGAAAGACAAAAGGACCTCTAATGACTCCAGCTATCATCTCCAGCTCCCCCACCTCAGCAGGGGGCCAGGCCACTGCTCAACCAGCCACCTTGACTCTCTCCATCCTGAAGAGGGATGTTAACAGGCTGTTCAAGAGACAAAACCCCTGCAAAGCAGCCAGACCAGACTCTGTCTCTACCTCCACCCCAAAGCATTGCGCTGACCAGCTCTCCCCGGTGTTCACAGACATCTTTAACACCTCACTGGAGAAATGCCACATGCCAATCTGCTTCAAATCCTCCACCGTCATCCATGTCCCCCCACCCAAAAAAGGTCCACTTCAACTTAAAGACTAGAGACCTGTCACTTTGAACTCTGTGGTCATGTAGTACATGGCCCTCCACTCCATCCTCCAGGACTCTGCAGGAACCTATGCCAGGATCCAGTCAGTGGATTTCAGCTCTACCTTTAACACAATCATCACAGCTCTGCTGCAGGACAAGCTCTCCCAGCTGCACGTCCCTGAATCCACCTGCAAGTGGATCACCGACTTCTTGTCTGACAGGAGGGAGATTGACCATCTGGTGTTTTGGTGCAGCCAAAACAACTTGGAGCTCAACACTCAGTGGAGACAGTGGAGATGGTTGTGGACTTCAGAAAGAACCCAGCCCCACCTGCCCCCATCACCCTGTGTGACTCTCCAGTCGATACTGTGGAAACCATCGTCACCCAGGACCTCAAGTGGAAGCAGAACATCAGCGGCTCAGCAGAGGATGTACTTCCTATGGCAGCTGAAGTTCAACCTGCCAAAGGCAATGATGGTGCACTTCTACACGGCCATCATTGAGTCCATCCTCACCTCCTCCGTTGCCATCTGGTACACTGCTGCCACTGCCAAGGACAAGGGCAGACTGCAGCGTATCATTTGCTCTGTTGAGAGGGTGATTGGCTGCAACCTGCTGTCCCTCCAGGACCTGCACACCTCCAGGACACTTGCCTTCTATTTTTTGATTGTTATGCACCACTACACAAAGACAAATTCCTTGTATGTTAAAACTTACTTGGCAATAAATCTGATTCTGATTCTATCTGATCATACATCTTTTTGTGGAACATTAGATCCTGTACTGCATTGTATAAGACCTTTTCAAACATCACATATTCCATTGTTCAGTTTCAAGTAATCATATTTTAAATCAGTTTTTTATTCTATAGCTGATACAGTAACTCCCCACCCTCCTCTTATTATTATTTCTAGGGGTTTCTAAGGTTGCTGCTTATGTACAAGATAAATGATTGAACGACTCTGACATTGAAATATGCCGTATATGTCCTCATCTCAACCGGCACCTTCATGACCTAGTTGTCGACTGCGGCTGATCACCATACCTTGTCTATAGAGGGCAATCAGAGTCACAAATTATGGCCACTTGGCTCCACCTCTGCCTCTGAGCAACCCCATTAAATCCAGAAGGCCAAGGGTCAACAGGTCATGACATGTCCTGCTGCTACTAGGGCAAGCTGACATCAATGGGGAGGTATTCCCTAGACACCTATATTCCCTTTAGCTGATTAAAAATGACACCGTTCTTTTTCATCATGTGCAGCCCCTCTAGGAGAAGGGTTTGATTACAAGGTGTTAGGTTGTTAAATATTGTTCATTTAATATAACGTGAAAGGGAAAAGGATCTAGAGGAAGATAAATGAAGAGCCCTCAATCTCAAATGAGTTAAATACCATTTGAAAAATGCAGCATCTGCTCTAAAAATGAATGAAAGCAAAACTCCAGTCAAGATGATTTGTTGTCTCAAGTCGTCTTTTTCTAAAACAAAAATATGCAGTATGTATGGTGAAAAGATTTAACAGTGAACACAATGAAGGAATGTTTTATTCAATACGGATTCAAAGTAAATGGATACATTCATATAGCACCTTTCTAGTCTTCCGACCACTCAAAGCACTTTACACTGCATGCCAACATTCATCCAGTCATACACACATTCATAGGATGCCATGCAAGTGCCAACCTGCTCATCAGGAGGAGAATCTAATGCATTCACACACACTGATGGCACAGCCATTGGAAGCAAATTGGGGTTCAGTATCTTGCCCAAGAACACTTCGACATGCGGACTGTAGGAGCTGGGGATCAAACTGCCGATCTTCCGATTACGACGACCCGCTCTACCTCTGAGCCACAGCCACCATTATGAAGTGAGATATTCTCTTATTGCAGTTGTGATATACTGTGGGTTAACCCTAAAGCTATAGGAAGGAAATACTCGTGCTTAGAAAATATAAATATAAAAATGTAAATATAAAATAAGTATTTATTTTAAATATTGATAAATACTTTTTTTTATTTTATCACTATCTCTGAGCCAAATAATACAATAGCTCATTTCACCTCAAACATCTAAATTTGCTGCTCTTAACACACCTGGTAGCTCTTTCTTTGGAGGAATAGTGCAGCACATTAAAAGTGATACAAGTCCCACTTTTGTTTGTAATGAGGAGACTGATTAATAAGCATGAGCAACAATATCCTCCATGGCTGAACAAAGAAAAGAGCCTGCCTACGGCAACACAAACTTTATCGTCAAGAAAAAGAAAATGACATCACATTTCTACCTCCAGATTGGTCATTGACAGATGTTTGCTGGGATGCATAATATAATAATGGTAATAAAAATCACCACAGCAGCGAGCAACAAGGATGCAAAAAAAGAAAAAGAGAAACTTGGGGATTACCATTTACATATTTGACCTTATGTTTTTGAATAATGACAGATTGATACATTCAGGCAGCCTTTTATTCTTCAAAGGTATTGCATATATTTCAATAATTTTGCGGCTTTCAACTTGTCAAATGCAACAGGAAAAACAAATTCTTAAAAAGGGTAAGAAAAGAAGAGGCGTGTGCAGAGACAATTTGACATGAATTTACTGTCAGCCATCAGTAGAGGGCACTGTGAGCTTTTTGGTCAATTTGCCCCCCACCCTCCTGCCCATCCAATACAATCCTGCAAGTGGACCAGCCGGCTGCTTGGCGTGCTGTCTGTTGGTGTAGAAGATTTAAACAAAGAGGGTTAATATCAATCAGTGTGTGTGTAAACACACTCATAACTCACTTGAGTAATGAAGCAGCAGTGAGTCAGCCTTTTTCCTGTATGGGTATAATGGTGTGTGTGTGTGTGTGTGTGTGTGCTGATGTGTGTGTATGTGTAGGGGGAGGAATGTGAGATGTGAGAGACGAGGGTAAGCCTACGCCTATGATAAGAGTGTAGGCATGCTGTGTGTTGTACAAAGAAAGAAAGAGCAGACTGGCAAATGGCCTCACACAGATTTGTAAGCAGAGAGTTGCTGGGTCTGAATTGTACTGAAGTACGTACACAATCCCTCTATACACTGTAATATACAGTGTGTAAAGTCTTAATAGAAACCAGTGCTGCTCTGCCTCATTAACAGTCAAACTCTCTGTCTCATTTTTTGGAACTTGAACATAAACATGTTTTCATTATAAATCGGTGTAGAGCTTAAATTGTTTGTTTCTACGAATACATTTTCCCATCAGTGATCTATCTCATTGAGAGTTTCATTACAGAATTTCAAAGAGGCTGTTGTGCAAGAATTACTCAGAATTGGGAAAACACACATTTAATATTGTTGACATTGTTCATATTTTACATAATAATAAATAAAGGCTAAATAAATGTAATACATAAAAAAACAAAAGTTACATAAAATACAGAATTTTTTTACAGCACGTTTCAGGTTAACCCTTCCTCAGAGGTCTGCCTCATATGAATTAGAAAAGCTCATGAGGTCAGCCAATCAGCATCCGGCATTGTGATTGACGTAGGCCTAATGTAATTAATGCTTGATTGTTTGACACCTGCTAGTGTCTCTGGACAGAAACTACACATTTTTCACTGACAGAAGTGTCACAGGGCATTCAGTGTCAAATACAGTTAGATATTTGTATGTCATGGGCACGTTAAGGACTGTCACAAAGCATGAATAGTTCATTGCCATGGCGATACTCGGCACTTTCTAACCCAAGCAACAAACATGGAAGGTGGAGAGGAGAGACTTGTAAAAAAAAAAAAAAGGAGAGAAAATATCATCATCATTTATATGACTCACTAATGAGTGAGACTACAGCAGCCTAGCCAGAACTGGCAGGGTGGGAGAGAGTGAGTGATCACTACACTTAATCATTTCTCTGTCTTTCTACTTACTGTCACTTAGGTATAAATGTGGAACAAATTATCTGTTTTTTTTTTTTTTTTTTGGAGACAACTGTCAAGAGTATTGAGCGACCAAGAATATGTAAATTTAGCTTTACTTTTTAAAATATTTCCTTAAATACCCTTTCAACTAAACCATCTGCTTTGGCAAAACATTTTGAAGACCATTTTCATTACCCTGAGCTGTTCCATACATGAAAATAAAACCATTAAAACTTAATGATACAGGACCATTAGCAACAGCAGACTCGAGCTATCAGCTTGTGAAACAAATACACACTGTATGGTCCTGTAGAAGCCATTAGTCAATCTGATTCCAATTTGTTGTGTTTTATTTATGAGTTTGCTTGTGAAACACTACACTACCCACTAGCTTTAGTGAGTTCTCACCAATTGGAGATACTGTTGTTGCCATAGAAACGTTCATGTTGGCAGCCAGGCCACGATGAAGTAACATTAGCGGGCTAGCAACATCACTAGCTGGCATCACTCCACCGTGGTTTTACTGCCAGACATGATGCCTTTTTTCATAGAAGAAAGTGAAGAAGAAGTGGATCATTAAAAATCAGTGATCAATGTATGTAATGAATAGTTTATCCTGCCCTATATATATAATTTAACTCTGGAACTCTGGGATTAAGAAGGTGGGCACATTTTAGCTCTATTCATGGGAGAATCATGGGAGTTTGAATTCATCTCCTTAAAGACACGATCCTCCGGGGGAGTAGATTTTCAAGTGGAACAGAATACCTACAGTATAGCCTATATACTGTACATCTGTAATCCACCATCCAAGCCGACACCAGCAAAAACATCCCACTGAACATTAGTCTCACCTTATTACATTAGGTAAATGGCATAAACATATTAGTCTATAAAGCCTACCATATCATAAAAGGATCTCAAGCAGTATGAAGCAAATTATTACCAGCACTAAGACCGCATTTGAAGTGAAAAAACAATCTGAAAATGGGTGAAAGGAAGAGACGGATATCAGATTTATACACAAAGACAGAGCTGTATTTCATAATTTACTGTGTAATCACACAACTGATTAAGAAAATGCACATTAGACACACACATTCCAGCACACACGCCACCATCATATCTGACTCCTGGCTTGTGTGGGCAGGTGGATCTGCTGGGCATCCTGTTCATCTCACTGTACATTCAATTACAGTCGCCCACAAATTACTTCAAGAATACAAGCCAGCATGAGCCGCCTGCCGCCTCCACATGCGAACGCACTCCTCCTCCTCCTCATGCCCCCATCTCGCTTTCATTCCCTTCCTCTTCTCTCTGTCTCTTCTTTGGCGTTTCCGCAGTCAAATGCTGGACTGTTAGTTGTCTGAGAGCAACTTGCTTTCGGTTTCCACGCCGATACTTTTTGATCTTTCCAGCAGGGATGAGGTGGTAAATACATAAGCGGAGAAAACACCCTGAATCAAGCAACCTTGTGTCTTTAAACACCCACAGCTGACACGTGCTGATAAATCCTGTTCTTTTCTACGCTGTGCCATACACACTCACACGCAGCAGCTCACATGCACGATGCACGCACGTTGCCCACAAGAGTGTACATAAGCACATTCACACAGATGCACAAATGGACACATATACATTCAAGCAGATAGATGTACACACACTAACTCCCAAGTAAAAATGACACACACCCACACTGCTCATACAGACTGTGAGTGTGCTTATCAAACATGCACACACACACGCGTGCACACACACACATCCTCTCCCGATGCACAACAAGGTTGTTCTCAGCGTGTGTTCTCTCCATCTTTCTTGCTCCTTCTTTCTCTCTCCAGGGTACGCATGATAGCAATTTATATCACTGAAGGAGGCGTATGAAAAATACAGATGATATCCCGCAAAGGGGGTTTCAAGAGTGGAGGAACGGTGGTTGTTGTGTGAAGGGGATAAGGAAGAGGGGGGCAGGGGTCCTGATAGCTTGATGTAAGGCTATAGTGTCATTCAACCAGTGACTCGAGACAATTTCAGTCCTCTTTAGAGTGCTTTAATGTAAGCTGTTTTCTCTCTGCATTTTCTAACCTGTTGGTGCAAGGGCTCAGACAGACACTGTGATGTCTTATATGCAGTAAAAGCTGGAGTTATCCATGCCGTGATGAGAGATGGGGACTGAATAGGGCTTTTCATCTGTGTTGGCAAGGATCTGTCCTCAGTGAGCAAGTCACTAAATCCCATCAGCTCCAGGGGTCCAGATCTGTAGTCGACTTCTGATCTCCCTTTGTGGGGAAGGGCACAAGAAAAGAATAATTGTTTATACTTATTGCTCGCATGTTAACAAGTGTTGCCAAGGAACAAATGTCATGGCAGACAAGTGGTTTCACTTTCCCTAACCTTAACCAAGTGGTTTTTGTGCCTAAACCTAACCAGACCTTAACCATAGAATTGTCACATCATAAAACATAATCATTTTTTGTTGTAGCATAACACTCTTTATTAATATAAAATATAACCTCGTCTGGGCACCACCTCCCTCTCTTGTTAATATGTGTTAGTGCCAGGAGGAAGCACTAACCCTTATTCAATTAAATCAATGAATCAGTCTCATAACTGTAAGTTCTTGTCCTGACAGTGACCTCTGTTTACTGTGCTCATAGAAAACAACACCTTCTTAGGATAAATGAAGACATTTATTAATAGCTAAATGTCTTGAGGATACATGATAAAGCATAAGATAATAAATAAAAAGAATAACAAGGCCTTTAAAGGATAATAAAATAATATAAAGAAAATTGTTCACTGTTGATGAGTTTTGTTGCTGCAGAGATGTCGTCTCGGCAGGTTCAGCGTTGTGGATTAAACTGTAGTTGCGGTTACAGCTTGGTGCGGCAGGCCCAGTTTGGACTGGGTTTGGAAACCAGCTCATAAAAAAATCCCTCTGAGGCTAATTTTATAATTTTGAAAAAGATAGGCATAAACTTGGGTGTATTTTAAACGTTTTCACGCCACCAAATTGTTGATTCGATTCCTTTGTTCTGGACTTTTAAGGTGTGGTTACACTGGGGAATTAAGTTTTGAGTTTTAATTGCAAATTCCCACTTCAGTCACTATCTCTGAATATTTCTTGTACCATATATGTAAAACCATTCAGAAAAACAGTTCAACATTATACATTCATTTTGTAATAAGTCCATCCTTCAATCAACATATCAAACATTAATTTGTTAATATTACTGCTTGTCATGATGTCTACAAATCCAACCTTCATTGATTAAATTTTATCAAACCATCTACACTGAAATAAAAGTAAACAACATTTATGTGATTAGATTACTTTCAGAAACATATTCAAAAATAAATTCAACATAACTCTTACTCCATAATATAAAAACATTCCATATGACTATTGTTTAATATTACAAGAAAACTTCAAACTGAAATTCTTCAAACATTATATCTTTACTTTTCTATTACTTCAGAAAATTCACTCTTTCAATACAACTACTCTTTCAACTAATTCAAATATCATTGTCTATGAGGTCAATAGATCAAAAGTTGAGCGATTAGATGATTTTAAAATACCATTGCATAGCTACCATATAAATATTCATTAACTCTTAACATAAGGAAATTCTACATTTTTATCACTAGTCACATGTAGTAGAAATTGTAATAAAATCTAAAATTAATATCTCCTTAACAATCACACAACTATCAAAGTTATACCATTCTTCGTGTATTTACATGACACGTAACATTGCATTACTTACATAATTATTAGACATCTAATTTACACGAACTGTAGATTTGACTCAGATTTGCAGGAAGACTCCATGTCCATGTCTTCCAGGAATGTGAGTTAGAGTTTATGGCTCTGGCCTGGGAAAGATAAGAGGCACAAAGATGGGAGTTTTCTGTCCATGTTTACTGAGTTGTGGTCCTTTCTCCTGGTTCAAATGACCCCAAAGGTCATTTATGCTTTTAGTTCAGGCCATAGTTTAGTTATTGGTCAGAAATGGTATCTCAGGAGGTCTGTTCAATCTCCTTTTCGTCACAGTGTTTACTTTTTGGGTAGTATCCTGCTAACAGACACCCATTCGGCAAAGAGGTCAGTTCAGAGTCCAGGGGTGAGTAACTCTCCATGTCTCTGTGGAATTCACTCACACTACTCAATTTAAGATTAAAGAAAGGCTGTTAAATCCATGGAATCAAAGAAAAGTCTGTAGTGTCCTACATTTTTAACAGTGATTTGTAACGGTTTAGCGATTACTGCCGATAGAGGTGGCATTTTAGAAAACGCTCCTATGGGTCGTTCTGGAGTGCATGGACAATCAACCTTTATGGTTATTTAATTACGAGGATGTGTTAGAAATATACATTTAGATGCATCCAAACTGTGGGACCTGCCGCCATATTGCAGCCGGGATGTGTCCGCTTTACACAGTAGAGAATGTCAGACTTTTGTGTTGCGTTTGGATGCGCTACTGCGGGAAATGCCAAAACCAAGAAACAAGGAATAAAATTTCATAGGTGAGTAGTTATTTTACAACATTCTACTGTCAAGAACATGTTGAATTGAATGTACTGTTGTCACTTTGGAAGATGTGTTTAAACTTGAACATATTGTCGAAACTCAGGATGACACTGACAACCATCACTTTACATTCACTTTGATTGTGAGCAGCTTTCACAAATTCATTCATTCATTTCTCAGAGCTACAGAAGACATTATACAACTGTTTTCACAGGCCATGTGGTACTCCTCATGACTACTAAATTGACTTTTACATGACATGACTTTAAAGTGCCCATTTAATTGATTCAAATATGGTGATGTAGTAATGAACTACCTATTTTGGGCAGAGATTTTTAAAAAAATCTAGTAAATAGATAATACTGTATATTACTATGCTATATAAAAAGTGACATTTAATGAGCAGCATTTAATTGTATACAGTAGCTGAAAGCTCTTTCAATGTTAGTCACTTGCTCTTGTTGCTGTCCTGTGCTTGGAGCTGATGTTTAAAAATGCCAGTCTATTGATTGTACAGTAATGGATCTTACTGTAGGTGGTAATTTACTTTTACAGTAGAAAAATAATAGAATAATATGGATATGCAAACTGTTTTTCTATTTTTAGTTAAGTTCAGTTATGAACAAACTAATATGATACTAAGTAAAACATATGGGTATATTTTAGCTCCTGTCTCTTTATCCTAACAGCCGATCCTGGACTGTTGCCCCTTGAACATGAATTTTCTGGAGCCCTGAAGTCAATCCATTTATCCCCATTTGGGCTGGGAAGTGCTCCAGGTGGGGGAAAGCCATTTAATGTAACACACTGAGATTAAATGAGGGCCAAGTCAAGTGAAGGCAACTGCTTTTCGCTGAAGATCTGTAGTCATGACCCAGTGTGTATATGACAGTTTGTCCTTACTGATTTAGCTGTTTTTATTGATGCTAGATGAATGAAGAGTTATGAAGAGTTCCTCTGTGATATCCTAAGTTAACACAATCTGTTAGCTTGATAACTGTAATATACTGACTAAGTTTAGAACAGTTTCCATTCCATTAAAGCAATTTTACATTAAAAAGAAATGGGCAGTCATGTCTATGTCTGACATGATGAAGATAAATCGCTAATTACAGCTTTAGAAAACCAGAATGGAAAACCTAAAATTTCTTTTTACATCTGGAAATGTTCTTAGGTAAAATGAATTATCATTGTAAGACTATAGTGTAACTGATATTTGGTGAAGCGGGTCATTGCCTCTGAAAAAAACAGGGGATCTTCCAACTTTAAAAATAATAAAATAGGATTTTTTTTCCAATATGGAATAAATTAATATTGACATAATATGTCAGCTAGGCTCCTCCAGGTTAAAATGTTGCTGTAAGTGAACCATATTGGTGGGACTATATACTATATATACTATATACTATATACTAAAGAGTTTCCAATATTACCAATATTTTAAAATTCAACACATTTACGGCTTCAAAAGACTGTTTTCACAGGCCTATATAATTACATATACTACAAATAATAGATGACACTGCAAAAAAGTAATGGTAAAGGCATCTTAAATATTATATAAAAATTACATATATAATTATATAAATGCTGTAAATGCTCTAATTTCTCTCTACGCTGCAAACCTCAGCCCTGTGCTGAGGCAGATCCACTCAGAGGGAAAATGCTGCAGTACACTCTTCATTATAATCTACTACAAAGCCATTCCATTATTTACAATCAATACACAATTATCCCACAGGCAGGGGGAATATCTTGTTTATGTCCAATAATTTTTTCTGTAATGGTTCCGGTTGACCTGTGGCTGGGCTGAGGAGAGAAGAAGGTGATGGAGAATGTCAATGGTTGATAGACTCACATGCAGCCGGCTTGGTGGCACCGCAATGAGGACAGGGAGAGTAACAATATGAGTCTTCATTGATAATTATGTTCTTTCTCTGCTATAAAATACTTAAGTATACAATAATGGTCCCGGGACCACACAACTGAAAAAAAAAAGAAAATATAAATCAAGAAGTAGCAACCATAATGTTTAGATGTATAGTCAGTTATTATGGAATAATCCATATATGAGTGTCTTTAACATGGAACACCAGAAGCTCTGCAGTGATCTGTGAGAAAGGATACCCAATCAATCCAAATGAAAAACATTTCCTTACCCAGCAAGGAACAAGGTCAACCTCATGGCTACAAGGGGCCAGTGTAGTGTGTTGGATAGTTTCAAATCTAAGTGGATCAGTGTTTCACTTTCCCTCTAGTTAGTGCAATGGTAAGCTATCCAATATTCCCATAAGGCTTGAGCTCTTCCAGTGGTGGCTTCCAGTAGGGGAGAAAAAGCCCCCGGGGTCTTTAACCACCCCTCCCACTTCTCTCTTCTCTGGTTGGCTACTGGTCTAAAAAAAGTCATCTCCCATTGCTTTATTGATTGGATACTCTGGGGAGGGCTGACTGACATTGGATACCAGGAATCTGCTTGTGCATTGTGTCTGCCTGTCAACACTTAAAATTGCCACTGGGGCCAAACCAGCAACGAGCGAGGTATTCAATATGTCAGATGCAGTTAAAGGCGGCGGGTGGGATTATCAATGAGAGGGTGAGTAACCAAAGCGGCGCCACATTTTGGGGGGACATAAACAGGAAGTAGAGCAATTTGATTTCCATATTGATAGTTTTTGAAATGAGAAAGTGGGAATGGAAATTGCTGCGATGCACCATGTCAAGCTCAGGCTGGTTGGCAGCTTTCAGAAGAGGCAAGGTTGGAGAGTAAAAAAAAAAACAACTCACAATCACCTGGGTTTTTATTTTTATTCCCTATTACACCAGCAGTCTTCTTACTAGCCTCAGGCACTCACAATGTTCTACATCTCCGCTGTGGAGAGCTGAGTGGAAGTAAAGCTGTGCCACGATCATGTCATTTGACACAGGAATAGTGACACATTGTTATAAGCGCAGTGACATTAGCATTCCTCTGCTGTTAAGTGACTAAGTCTATGGTCCGAGACAAAGCGAGGGCAGAGTCATACAAATGCAACCAGGAACTAATACGACATGGGGGTGACAGGAGGAAAATTATGAAATGAGATTACATTATTCTAATGTAGGCAGACAAAAGGGTAAGGGACAAGAATAAATGGAAATTCAGCTGAGTCAGAAGAAAGCCGATAAATGCCAAAGAGCCAATGCAAAGACTTTTATTTTAATGAGCTATGGAAGGGATTGATAGGATGAAATGAGAGATCAATGTGACCAGGGGAAGAATGATTAAACTTCAACTCAAACATTATAAAATAGTCAGATTTTTAAAAAGTTTCACTGTAGTTTTCACTGTTCAGATGTTAAATTGGACTTCATACTGCACCATTAATTTCTGCAGAGGTTTATGATAAAGTCAGGTAGAGCAGCAGGATAAATGTAGAAAAATGTTATAAGGTTAGAGAATATCAGTTTGGAAGTTAGTTATTCAACATCTAAATTTTAAACAAAGGGATGCAGTTTTTAGACAGGAAGCTCTTCATGAAGTCGGAAAGGACTGTAACTCACTCACTTATCTGTTTTGAGCCATTCACCTGCCTTTTCTCTGGTTTATGGTGGTTTATGTCCATGTCACTGCCTGAAAGAAAATATCATCCTGACGACAAATTAATTTCTTTCTTTGGGACGTGGGTTTTAGATAGATAGTCATAATCATATATAGGCACACAAAATTAAGGCAGTAAAAGTGGGGAGCCACTCCCAAACCTGAGCTGAGTCTTAACTGCAACTCTGCTGCAAGTCCTTTCTGTCTGCAGTGGTGCAACTACAGTATCAGACTGTTCTGTAGTATGTCAGGATGCTCCCAATAGTGCAGCGGTAGAAGTTGATCAACAGATTTTGGGGGAGTCTGTTGCACCTCAGGGTCCTCATAAAAAAGCGGGGCCTTCTTGACCGGATGGGAGGTGTTCAGGCTAAAGGTTCTCAGATATGTGAACTCCTGGCAACCCACTCAACCGCCTCCCTGTTGATGCACAGTCCAGTGTGTGTGTCTGTTTTTCTTTAGTTTTTTTTTTTTTTGTGTTGAGGTTTAGGTCGTTGTCCTGACACCATGCAGACAGTGTCTGGACTTCCTCCCTGTAGGCTGTTCTATTATCATTATTGGATATCAGTCCCACTATAGTCATGTTGTCTGCGAATTTAATTAAATTGTTGGAGCTGTGGGTGGGAGTGCAGTCGTAGGTGAAGAGGTAGTAGAGGAGTGGACTGAGGACACAGCCTTGGGGGGTGCTAGTGTTGAGGATGATGGTGGAGGAGGTGTGATGGCCCAGCCTGACATGCTGGGGTCTGTTAGTTAGAAAGTCCTTGATCCACCGACAAGAGGGGTTCATAGACCTAATGTCTGCAGTTTGTTGATCAGTTTGTTTGGGTTAATGGAGTTGAATGCTGAGCTGAAGTCGACAAACAGCATCCTGACGTAGGTGTTGGGGTTTTCTAGGTGGGTGAGGGCTGTGTGTAGCACTAATGAGATGGTGTTGTCTGTGGATCTGTTGGCCTTGTAGGCAAACTGGTGTTGGTCGGATCGGTGGGGATTCAGGCCTTGATGTGGGCCAGCACCAGTCTCTCAAAGCATTTCATGATTACTGGAGTGAGAGCAACTGGCCAGTAATCATTCAGGCTTGTGATTGCTGAGGTCTTGGAAACAGGGATGATGGTGGCTTTTTTTCTGACATTTCAGACATGTGACATATGAAATTCAGCTGACAAACAACCCTCATATAATCTGCCTCTGTGTATCATGCTTCTTAAATGCAATTTTTCCCCCACACATATTTGTGAGGGGACAGTTGCATTCATGTAATTCTTTAAAGAAGAAAGAAAATCCATCAGTCTAAGAGATATATTCTGTTGGTTTTTATTGCAAGAGCTTTAACAAATATTTATTAATACAGTTTCTTTATTTGAACACAATTTAAAAACATAAAATTTACACGTATACACAACTCTTTCAGCTACTTTGGTCTGCAATGAATGTCAGATAAACTATTAAATATCATATGAAATGTCTTGTCAGTGTCAATGTGTCCCAGTCAGTGGTGATTAAAATATAGTAAATAAAATGCACTCAGTATAGCACAAAAACTCAAAACAGCTTGTCCTTAATTCTCTAACTTGCAGCACTTCAGCATTTATCATTTGTCATCTGAGTTTGATTTTCTGACAAAGAAGCAATTTACGGTTTTCTTGATTGCTTACACACTACAACTGGGCCTATTAACTAAACATCCCAAACCATGACGCAATCTACTAAAAGACAGACCCATTTCCCAAAACTATAAACACTATTCTCCTGTTTTCACTCATGTGCTCGTTTAGAAAGCACTGGCATTCAATGTCATTAACTCAAGTCATCACAGCTGGAACCCAATTAACATACAACTCCACAGGGGGAAGAGTCAAAATTGTTCACACACCAGTCTTAACCTCAGGATAGATAGATAAAAGGGCCATCGGTCAGTTCACTTGTATGGGAACAATGGATCCACAAAGACCTGAGGCAGAATAAATGTGATTTCTTTCTGGTACAAACTGTTTTTTTCATTGGTTTATATTGCTAAATACATGGAAATTATTTTACTGTATTCTACATTCTTTATCAGTTGCATATTTTTACAGCACATTTACTTTTTAACTTTAGTTTAATTTACCACAGTACGTTGAGGAATTAAACATTTTGAAAATGTATACATGTATTAATAAAATCAACTGATCAACAGATCTGAACATTTCCCCACTTTACTAGCAGTCATTCAGTGGTTAAGATGGCAATTCCCACTGGAGCCAGTCATTATTATATACATTCATAAAAATGTGAGGAAATTTCAATGAAATGACCACATAATGTATGTTAAATGTGAGGCTCGGTGAAGAGAAGGTGAATTTTCATGCTGCAAACTGTAGAGAAACACAGGGGGGATTTATGTCTCTCTCTCCATGGACCAAGAGTCCAAGCTCCTGGAGAGCCTATGTCTCTGACCCCACAAGTCAGTGTAAGTCCTCTCATCTGGAATTATTCATGTTTCCACAAACGCTTTAAGCAAATGCCTGCTACCCTTCATGCTGTCGACCTCTCTCACGCACGGCCGTCACAGCAGGGAGGGTAGGTCAATCGCTTCTGCCACCACTGTTTCCTCTGAGGAGCATTTCCACCGCATGGGATGGCCATTAAAGCGATTTAAATCAGCCCTGGCAGAGTGGATGTGGCTTGCCGCTGGCCTTGATAACCCACAAAGTGATGATTAATGTGAGAGGGTGGTAGTGGCTTTAAGTTTGGGACAAACACAAAAGTGACTGGAAGGCCAGTGGTTCAGTTCCACAGTGACTGGAAAAATCTGGTCAGGAAACAAATAAGCAACAATTGCGTCTCTTTTACGAAAAGATGGGAGATACCCTAAAGGAGAGCACTTAGCTCACAGCTGCTCCAGCAGAGCTGCTCTACGGCCAGTGGAAGAAGACCAAGCAGCATCCTCCATTTTTGTGTAATTTCTAAAATGGGATGAATTGTTACAAATATATTCAAAGCTGAACTCATGCTGGACCCGAAAGTGTACAGTAAGACTTTGATTAACAGTTTTGAAAACTGGTTTCAACAGAGGCTAATTTTACAAAATCCTTCCTGAATGCCTGGACTGTAGCTCCAATGTATGTGTGACTGATGACCTTGGAGCTTGGTATCGTGCAGAGGTTGTAAATACATCAATAGAAATAGTTGTGGTGGTATGTTTTTCTCAGCGCACTGCTATGCAATACAAAATAACTGCAAAAAAACAGCTACATGAATGGCAAACATGCTAATTAATTCAAAAAATGTTCTTTCACCATTTGATATATTGTTTTGATTGTGTAATTAGAGTATCATCTATGACTTGTCTTAGATCTTGTCTAGGAATTGCTGTCCAAGAGTCCAAATTTTAAATGCAGAATTACATTCAACATAGAATACATTGTTGTTGGTTTGCAAAGCTACAATCTGCAATCTTTCTCTGAGTGGCAGGAAGCATAGATGCAGACAAAGATAACCAGCTGTACATCACAAGAGCCAATTGCTTTTGGCAGACCAAGTCAAGGCCAACAAGCCTTCAATCCAACAAGCGTATCAACTGAGAGAGAAAGATGATTATAGTTAAAATAATGCAGAGGCCAAGTGCTCAATCAGTTTCATATGCAATAAGTTCAGACCTTAAAGGTGCAATATATGACATTCAGCCCCACTATACTTTACACTACAGCACCAGCATTTCAGACCAAAACAATTGTGCGCATCGTTTATTCAATAAAGTTGCAGAAAAAAAAAGGAAGCAGCATCTGAACACATGGCTCATGAAAATCAGATCAAACTGTCAAACTAGGCAGTGCTGATCAAATATGGATCAAGATTCTGTTACTGCATTGTCTATTTCTTGCCTCTAATGTTTTAGTGTACTGTTTAGCTGTAATATGAGAAAGGGGAGGACAAGGAGGGACTCACATCCACTAACGTACACGCTCACATGCACTAACAGGCACACACAGCCGGACCGCAAAACAAAAAAATGAAGAACAGAGAAGCTGGGATTACAACACACATAGCGGCAGTGTAACTTCATTCTCTGCTCAGGACGCCGTTACTCCACTACAGTATATCTTTACATAGCAAATAGTTGTTTGCTGACATCTTGTGGGGCTGAATGTCGTATATATCACCTTTTAAGGTGCTCTTGAACTTGAAAACACTGGTCAAAGACAAAAAAGTTCTTCAGGCACTCTTACGCAGACCAATGAGAGAATGGATGAAAACCTTTATTTAGTTATACAACACTTTTACCTACATGTCCTTTGTACTGTGAACTAATAGTCTAATAATCCTCCTGGCCCCACAAATTGATTTGCAAATCTGTATTCTTATTGTTCTGTTCCAGTTTAAATGGTGCAGTGCTTCGTGTGCAGAACTGACAAAAGGTGGATCAAGGCCCCTCATTCATAGTTAAAAAAGCAGCTCTCTTGCTGGAATTATGCTTCTCTGGGCTGCAAGTAGGAGAACATGCACAGAGGTCACTCTGAGATGTGGCTGTTTCTTTGTATGTTCCTGGTTTTGTCTCTGTTTCAAATTTGGAAGTTGTGCACTTTGGCTACTCTGCGACCTACGGTTGCCCATAACACCCATCTCTGTGTAAGTTCGCAGAGACGTTTACATTTATCTTCACAGAAGCATAGTTCCAGCTTTAGCGAAAGTGTATTCAGGTAGGATTTGCTACAATTTATAGAGATGTCTTGCTTTAAAGGAACAATGGGCCTTATGCAAGAAGCACTCGTATGAACAGATTCATTGTTAAAATGCACGTACGAATGATTTAAGAACATTTGTGGCATTCATCAATTTTCTCGTACTTAGAATTTTCTCTTAGGTATGAACGAAATTTATGAGTGGTCCAGACCTGTTGTATGTGTCATGAATAGATCATCTCTGCCTTTCCTCACTGGGGAGAAACACTTGTTTGGCTTACAATTATAATTGTAATCTGAATTAATTTTGAGTTTAAATATGACATGAATTGGAAAAATAAATATAAAAATAAAACAAACTTAATGCAAAATTTATATTCTGTTGACCATATTTTCATCATCATGGCTGCCAATTTATTTAAAAGGGTTTTTTAGATTTTAAGATTCTTGGCACAGGAACTTCTACATTTCAGTAGTTGCTAGGAAACTTCTCTCACTCTGACAGCTGCCTCTGTGTCTCTCTGCAGGTCTCTGTCCAATATCATCTTGTGTTGCAGCTGACAGTGTAGCATCACCTGTAGAATATAATATTCTCCCCTCTAATATTAGTAATTATTTTTATTATTGTACGTTGTACAATAATGGCTTTTTTGAGCATTTATTTCTTCTGAACATGGCTGGGCATAGACTCTGCCTTGCTGTGCTGCAGTATTTTAGGTCAACCTTTAGTAATACTGGGTAAACCCATTAAGGAGGCCGTACTGTAGCTCAATAAACCAGAGGACATTGGAGTGTACTATTCAATTCCTTCTAATAAAAGCATCCTTATGACTGACCCAATAACAGGGCGACTCTCTGTCTGCCTGTTATTAGTAGTTACAGTTGTCACAAAACTTCCTGCACTACACAAATACAATACCCATACTTGAAATGGTATTATCTTGAATAATGTATTTTTGCACATTTAATGATCTTCACAGGGGAACATTCTTTTGCCTATTTCTACAGGGAGGTCAGAGGTCATTCATTATCTTACTGAGCTGAACCTATTTGAATCTATTTCTCCTGACAAACTTTGCCACTCTCATCTTTTTTTAAATCATATTTTGTGCAGTTTTTTTTGCAGTCAGCTCTGCTCGCTGTTTTGCTGAATTCCTGCTGCCACACTGCTCACCTGAAGGTTTTGCTGTCACTTGCTGCTGTTCATATAGCATTTCAGAAGCTCTACCTCGACCCTACCTTTCTCTGGCTACCCTCACCCCCTGCTGTGCCGAGCTTGGTGCTTCCTTGAGGGGAATGAAGAGGACAGAGCCTAGACGCCAAACATCCAAACATCAAAACTGTGCACATTAATATAATAATCTATTCCATGCGATTTGGCTGACTAAATTGTCATTATGGCAGCCTGTTATTCTTCTGTTATTGCTTCTTTTTCCTTCCCAGCTTTTTTAGGAATCTGGCACCCTTTCAGTCTCAAGGCCAGACTTTTAGACTTTCATATAACACCTCTGTGCCTTTCTTAAGTGTGGCATCAGAAGCGTATCACTCATCTCCTGGGTATCTTTATAGGGTGACTTGCTGTGAAACACCAGCGTCATTTCATTTCACGACTGAACAGATGCTGATACTGACTCTTAAGCTGGCACAATATAGTGGTGTAGATCTAGATAAGACTTTGCCACATGATGCAGTGCAGTATTATACCACACTGGTGCTTGCTAATCCCACCTGTCACTGTTAAGGTTCCATTTATTATCACACCTTCCAGCTCCTCTTTTCTCCCCTGCTGAAGTGAAGGATCTAAAGCCCTGTTCACACCTGGCAATAACATGTGTCTTGGGTGATCAGATCACAAGTGGACAGCTCTAAGTACGTCAGTTCACACCTGGCATTAGAATGCGTCTCCACATGTGTCTCGAGTGATTGGATCCCACTTCCCTGCTGTATATGCAAATGAACACATACATCATCATTGTAAAGACCAAATGCGTTGTTGTTTTTAACTGGCGGGGGGCAGCTATGCACTTCCCGTGCCTAGTCTGCCGGAAATTAAAAGAAGAAGAACAAGTTTGCAAATACCTTGGTGCATGGGCAAAATCAAAACTCTTTGGCCCAAATGGAAATCAGACAGCATTACGCAGAGGACATCAGTGGAGTAGGCGGTCCTTCAGTGTGGCCCAGGACACATTTACGTACACACTGCTAAAACAATGTGGCCTGTAATCTCAATGCGTCCTCAATGTGCCTTGGGTGCATTCACACCTGTACTTAGAGCTGTCCACTTGTGATCAGATCCACCAAGACACATTTTAATGCCAGGTGTGGACAGGGCCTAAATCTTATTCATGTATTTTCACACCCAATTAACGCATGGAGGCAGAATGTGCCCTGTTGACCATACTATGCTACCCTGAGATATTTCCTACCTCACTGATGCATGACAAGAATAGAACTGTTACTCTGGCAATCCTTGCCAACACACAGTAAACACTGACATTACTTCTGTGCTGAATAGATCCCCAACAATGTAATCATGTCCTGATTTTATCATCTTTCTAAGCCAAAGCACATTACTGCAAATGCGCATTAAATATCACATTATTGGCAGAATGTACCCAATATTATACTGCATTATTGCAATGGCACATTAAACATTATATTACTTTGTAACACACAAACAGCATCTGTGCAGCCAGTCCTGTCAAAATGTTAATTTATAGTATGCCCTTATGTCATGCATTTTTCCATACCATATAGAGTTGCAAAGTGGGAAGGGTTCCAGTAGTGTTTTCCCCATTCTTTATTCCCATTTCAAACTTTTCTTTAAACAATCTCCTTAATATAGAAACAACATAGAAACACAGGACTCTCCTGGATAATGTAACGATCCTATAGGTTCATATAATGACCACCTGTTTCAATTATTTCAACTTAGTTTTTGAGAAATCATGTGTATGTGAATTTGGAATGCTGGACGGCTAAAATACTACAAAACCCATGAGCCTCAGCTGCTGTTGCTATGGAGAAGAAGCCAGAAGTCAGAGGTGCGAATCAGAGTGTAATGAATTCAAAATACTCCGTGGTTGAAGTTGAAGTAAACAAACCATAGTTGCTGAATTCATTCAAAAGTGACCCAGAAATTAAAACTGAACTTTAGCTTCTGCCCTCCGTTAGAGGTGGATCTGACCGAATTTTAAGCTTGATGATTGGATGTTTTTTGCCGAAACGCACCTTGGGAGCAGTAGTTAATTTCTACCCTGAAATTTTTATGTACACAGTCTTGTACCTTCAACTTTTTGTCAAAGAACCAGATATTTTCTAACACATTTCATCTTTTGTACTGATTTAACTGGGAAAGTTTCATGCCAATGCAGGTCGTAGAAATGCTCAAACTGTGAGTCACATGAGGTGGTCTATGGCAACAATTAATGGGATTTTTACTTCCGGAATCAGGTGCGTCCAAAATAGCTCCTCCCACTTTGCAACACTTTTATCAGCACATCACTCAAATAGCTACTTCAGTACTGAAAGTAGGTCATGAACAACTTTCTTTTCTATCTTTTCTATAGCATGCTTCTGCAAACATACAGTAAACCACTGGTTTGCTTTGTCTATAATCCTTTGTCATCATACCACATAATTGCAAACATAACATACCCCAGTAAACACAGAGGGTACGTCTGTGCATAATCCATCCATGGCAATGCAAGCATGTTCTGTTTACATTAACTATGCTTTCATTACACGTTTATCTTAGAACACACACTACTAAAGCTGATCACAATAAAGGCGTTTTCTTTTTCATGACTTAACATGCACACACACACACACACATGCAAACAGTTTGTGGTGGTGGTGTTGATGGGTGTTCAAGGACTATTCGTGCCAGGCAAGTATGGTTTACTAGAGAAACTACACAAAGAAGACAAAGCCATCTGTATTCTTGAAGTGCCTCCCTTTGAGTGAGCTATGCACAGAGCAGAGTGTAGTGCCTGTTCTGCTGCCTTTTGCTCGTTCAGCTGTTTTCACATGTGGACAATCAAGTCAGATGAATAAAGCCTGGCTTTCATTTCTGTGTCTGTGTGTGTGTGAGAGGGTCGTAAGTGCACAACCTTGTGCCATAAATTTGTATATTACTAAGACGGAGTAGAGCACAGAAAGCTGATACTTTTCCAGAGGGCCTTCTGTTTATTTGTGATTTGATTTTCGCATTATTTTTTGAGAATGTTTTAAAAGTAATTATTGCAAAGAACAGAACAAACATTGAACAAATAAAACATACATAAATGTACAGAAAGCATTTAAAAGTGATGAAATTAATGAAAACAATTAAATGGCTCAGCTATAAATTAGAATGCAATTTTTCTGCATGTTTCTGTTTAGATTCAAATATGGCACAATGTTTTACACAATATATATAATAATAGGCTCCACTATGTTTGTCATTTACACAATTAACTGACAGGTTAATTGAAACAGTGATGTGGCATATCACCAGTGATGAAGTATTCAGACTTAACTAAAGTAGCAATACCAGAGTGTAAAAATACTCTGCTTTAAAATACAGTATACTCTATACTTCAGTGATTACCTCTTGCACTTTACCTTAATAAGGAACGAGACAACTCTCGACATAGTATTATCACACTTTCTGTAATGCTCAGTGCATGGCACACTCGCACTTGATACAGAAATACAAGCTGCTGTAGAGAAGGAAGCCCTGAACAGTGGGGCGAATACTTTTTAATCTGTTTCACACCAACCTCTAGGAGTTGTTGTGACTACTCTGTGCATGATTATACCCAAACAGACATGGCAGGATATGTTTCAGAAAAAGCAGATGTTCTTTGTTTCTCTTTCACACAGGAACATACTGTTCAGACACACAAACATGATTTCTATGACTATCACTAAACATTTTAACCTTTCACAAGTTCACACAAGCATTTATACATATTCATACAATAATTTCCCTCACAGTGCTTAAAGTATCATAAGTAAACAATGAGAAGAACGGCCCCTGATTTAACATGACATTTTGGATTAATATGACACGTGTAAGCAGCATTTTAATGTTGTAGCTGGTTTGGGTGGATCAAATTTTAACTACTTTATATACTGTTGGGCAGTATAATCTTAACTTTTCATCATCAATCAAAGTATATCATAATTATAAGCTGATCATATGTTTTACATGTAAAATCTTAGTCTCTAAAGTAACCTGTAAGGAGTAAAAAGTATTACATTTACCTCTTAAATGTGGTGGAGAAGTATAAAGTAGTACAAAATGGAAATACTCAAGAAACATACAAGTACCTCAAAACTGTACTTAAGTACAGTACTTTAATATATGTACTTAGTTACATTCCATTACTGCATATCACAAACAACTCGGTTATGAAGAATGAAGAAGACTGATATCAAATAGCGGGGTATAATCCAGATTTAAAACACAGCAATAAACAGAATCTAATAGCAATAAACAGCTATTATTTATTAATGATACAGGGATACATGCGCTACATAGGCATTAACATTTCCCCCAGATTGTCATAGTTGTTTCAACTAAATTCCACCCTGGTATTGGAAAAAAAGCAGTGATGACTTGAAACAGCTGTCTACCCTTTTCCTCTCTTTAATTGGATGTAACCATCAAGACTAAATCTGTACATACAACCGATATTTCCCTGAAAAACAGAAAAAAATGACATGATGTCATCACAAGTTTCTCTAAACATGTAAGAAGTGAAGAAGGAGATAAAGCAAGAGACTCCCTTCCTCTCTCTATTATTAAGCCGAGGATGAATTATCACTTTTTTTCTGATGATTTGAAACAGATTCTTGCTGGATTTTCAGTTCCTCCTTTGAGTTCAGTATCTTTTAATCTGAAAGGAGTCAGTTTGTCCCTTTGATGCAAAGTGACCTCTGATGATGCCAGTCACCATTAATCAATTTTATTATTATTTATTTAACATTGACATGGACAGATTGTGTATATTGTGCTTTTTCTTTACCTGTAGGTTGCATCTCTATGCATGACTGTAAGAATTCATGCCCATATATGTTTACATAATGAATTCCTTCAGTGCAGTTTTTGTGGGTATGGGGTAGCATTGTAATCACATGGTATCCCCACATGTAAATTAAATGAACAGACAGGCACGAATTTTGCATAATTTCCTTTTCATTTGTTAATTTTCTCCTTTCTGTCGCAATCTTTCAGCCCATCAGTCTTTTGAATCCCCGGCTCAAGCAACCCAGTCCTTGAAATCACAAAGGCTACTCTTCAAATTGTTTCTTTGCAGCTCTTGAAATGATAAACACCACCCGATTTATTTGCACTGAAGCAAATAATTGAAAACAGTTTGGTGTTAGAGATATTGGCATGATGCCACTGCTGATTGTAATCGAATTGACTGACACTATTTGACATTTGTTTGTGAAGACAGGCCATTGATGACACCTTAAGTGACAAATACATCTGTAATGTAGATTCTTTGGCCTGAGAACTTAAATCAACTGATACAATAGCACTGAATAATGGGAGAATTAATTGAGCAGGAAACAGAGTGGCCTCTCAGAGCAGTACTCCTGATGTCAGTGACCATTCAACTTCATTAGGTAGTATCGACACATTTGTTCCAAACTTAATCTCCTGGCAACAGCAGCGCTACTTGGCCTTTTAGACAGTGTCAATGGGATTTCATGCCTGGTCACCTCGGCATGGCAAACCACAAAGAACTCACAACATACAGAAGTACCTCAGTCAATGTTTTTTGAAGTGTAATTTCTCTCTATTGGCCCTGACAACCTGGACAGCATAAGATAAAGTGCTCTATTTCGGATACTAATGCAAACCACATGTTTGAAGAAGCAAACTGACTTTTAAGTTGAGACAGTGAGTTTTTTTGTGCAATTTTCAAATTTTGGTGACCAGCCCTGATTCAGTGGGAGGAGAGGCACAGTGAGGGTGTGCCAATGACAATCCAGTGGCAGTAATTTCAGTGTGTTCAATCTGCAGTCTACTGAGTATCATACATTGCCGAACTAATGCTGCACTCATCTGACCACAAGTTAGCTAACGAAACTGGCACCATTCTGTTGTGCAGGTATAGTTATTAGCCAGTCCCTAGAGCATTATGTAAAAAAAATAATTGTTATAATTTTATTGAGTTGCAAAGTGGGGGTGATTCCAAAAGTAAAAGTCTGTTCATTTTCGACTTTGACAGTGTTAGCTGACTGACGGTTGGATCACTTACAAGGCTTGGACGGGCAAGAAACTAAAATGGAAAAGAACATAAAGAGAGAAAATATATGGCTCTTGGATAAAACATCAAAAGTGCTTGCCTTTGTCCATGAAAATGTAGAAAACACTACGACTCCCAAAGTGCATTTAAGTAAAAACCATCCAATCCCGGAGCTTAAAATTCTGTTATTTGAGCCACTAACAATGGGGAAAAAGCTAAACATTGCACTTTTTAGAAGACAGTCTGCAACTTAAATCAAGTTACTTTTGGATTTCGGGTCGGTTTTGGATACATTTATAAACTATGGTGCCATGTTTTGTTTCCAACTGCAGGTTCTTCTCCATAGCAAGGTAGACTAAGGGTCATGGGTATTGTAGTATTTAAAACAAATATAAACAAACAAAACAACAGAGGGCGTGCACATGCCATATACTGTACCCTTATCTGTTGGATTTGTTCAACGAGATGGATCCCTAAAAACGCTTCAGAAACTATGCAGAAAACGATGACCATGTGCAATGGCCTTTAGAAAAATCCCTGCATTGGATAGTAATTGGCCAAGTGCGCCAATTTACCACCTTCAAACTAGAAGCCTTAGACTTCATGGCAGAATGATCAAAGCCACCACTCTCTAGTGTTTCCTCCGCATACAGCTTTTCCGAAGAGACTTGTTTTTCAACTTTCATCTTTCAATTTAGATTTTCTTCCTTTTTCTGCTTTCAACTGTCTACTTCTCTGCTTTTGGATCAAACAAGGATGAAAATCATAACACTGTATATCAGACGAGCCTTCATTGCATGAATAACTTTGTTACTGTGGCAATAATTAATATTGTTCACACCTTATGATCTGCAGTACATCTGCAATAGAATGTGATTGCTTTAGTAGCTATTTTTAGATGTGGTGTGTGGAAAAATGTCCTTAAAGAAAGTACAAATACAGTAACACTGTACTCACTAATGTCTCAATCACATTTGGACTAAGTGTAAATGTTTTTAATGCACAGAACCTTGCTAGTTGCGCCCACTAGGTATTGAAATAACATAAATGAAAAGTAATGTTAGCAAGCCAGGCTAACTAGCTTGCGCTTTCCGAGTGAAATAAAAACTTAACAGCACAATGGATCGTCCCAAATGTTGAATACTGTAAAGGGATAGGCAGCTTTAAGCTAATGGTTGATAGCTAACACTATGTGGGCTTGTTGAAAAAGGGGGAAAAACACTGTGTCAAAGTTTGCGTCAAGCCCCCAGGTGTGCAATTTTGACATAGTGACCAAACTGGTTAATTACAACTTCCTTGAACATCAGGTGATGCACACTGGCCCAAAAGCATTTTTCTCATACACATTCACTGGAAAAGGAGTGGCTGTAAAATGGTTAATACATTTTTCAGAGCATCGCAAACCCCCCAAAATAACTCTTTTCATTATCAGAATTCCATTTGGTCCCATAACATTTGGAAAGTCTAGAAATGCTGTATGTTTACATCATTTTATCACATTCATGTGTGCAGGGAGCCAACACAAAGTCAGATGTCTCAGCCAGCAGAAGTCTTGGCATACTCTCTAACGGCTTGGCTGGAGAAGGAGTCTAGTGCACATGCTCTATGTGCCCAAATACACATGGACGGGCCCAAATATCCTGATATTTCACGTGGAACGTCTGGGTAATTTTCATGGCTGGAATCAGGAGGCATGAAGAATTTTTTTTGTGTATGTGCCACTGAGCAACTTTAATAGGACTGAATGGGGTTCCATCTTGTAATGCGGTATCCAGTTCCTCTAAATAAATCCATGGTTCGTACGTTATACAGTATGACTTTCCCCCAGTCAGTCTGACAGCATCTCCTAACAATGCTGGCTCTCAGTAGTTAAGCAAGTAAAACACAAAAGCTGGAGTGGTGTTTTGTTGTTTAATTGCTTGTGGTTGTATCTTAACTGCTAAAAAATATAAAACCTGATCACAAATTGCAATAAATATATACAGTAAAAATTGACTTTGAAGTCTTAATTGTCTCAGAACTGGCCAAACTGAACCTATGATTATTTTGTTTTTATGTTTGGTGTCCTGCTAATTCAAGGGTCATTCCTGTAATCCCTGACAAGAATGACTCTTTTGTGTAAGCAGATTATTTATTATATATTGCATATATTCTAGTATATCTTTTATATAGTAATTATATACTTACTGTTTATATTTATTAGAGCAAAACATACAATTTGTCTGGCTTTTATTAGAACAAAAGGTGTTTAATCATTTTGATGGAGCCTCGTCTTTTAGACACTATTAAAATGGATGAAGCATTTGAACATTTTAATTTATCTAATTAATTCAGTTATTTCTGTTTCTGTTAAGCTCAGCTCACACACCCCTATAGCACAGAAGCTGTGATACTTAACTATTACATGAATGTGATGCATGTGAGCTTACATCAGAGGAATGGATATGCTGAATGTGCATTAATTAAATCCTTATGCTAAAACAAGAGGATGTTGTCTCTGCCAATAGTGGTAATGGGCAAAATGTGGTCATGAGCAGTGTGGTCCTGTGCTACCAATCTTTATAGACTTCCTTCTAGACCAACTTAAGTCTCAGATGTAATGATGGAAATGTGTATGGAACATGTGACTTTAAATGATTTTTGCGCCTGAACCACTGCAAGATTCAATTTGTGATGCAATATAGGCTTCAGTTGAATTGTAATTAGCCTGCTGACACATTGAATTTAATCTTTATTCTTTTAATCTCTCATTTCGTTGGTGAGTTTGGCAGGGTTTCATTTCATAGTTAAGATATAATTTAGATAAGATATTTTCCAGAAAGCTATAAATAAACCCAGTGTAAAGGTGCTCTTTATACAATGGTGCTGCAGTAAAAAAATCAAATATGGTAAGTGCTGATTATTGTTTCCACTCATGTTTTGCTCATTGGTAAACAAGAGCATGCAGTTATCACCTGGATACAGTAACAGAGCTGGGTAACCTCACATTAGCCTGGATTAGTTAATTGATATACTACTCACTGGGATCACCAATCCACATGTGTATGTGCACATACTGTACACTGAAAAAGAGGTCATGCATTACTGTCTTCCTTCCTCCTTTCCCCTCTCTCCCCTCACTCTGACATCTATCTCTTCCCCAGACTGAGAGATCCACCAAGCAGAGCGAAGAGCCATTATCACCAGCCTTTCTTCATCTTAACTATGATGCTTAGGCAAGCATCAGCATTAATCAGGGGGAGAGAGAGAGAGAGAGAGAGAGGGTGGGAGAGAGCAAAGCAACAAAGAGATCAGACCTGAGAATACACAGAAAAGGCCACCAAGTGGACCACAAATCACCCTCTTATCTACATGAGATGAAAGACTTGTTTTCCCTCAGCCAGTAAACACAATTATGCATCTGAACGTGCTCTCAGAAAATCATTCAACAACAAATCTTCTCCATCTCTAATTATGCCTAATATAAGCGGATAAGAGTTTGGTAATCTGTTACCTCTGCAGCAATTGCATACACCACTCAAAAACTGGATTACCTTATTTAACAAGTAGCCTACGATCAATGGGCAAGAATTTGATAACACTGGTATCGAGATGCAGTGACAACAAAGATGGTGCACACTGACTCACATGGTGCACAGACTAATGCTGTCAACCACAACGGATTTTTTTATTAGTTTTATTAAAAACCTGAGCAGAAATCAACTTTCTACAACAGTACTTTACTACGCCTTTGTCAATAAGCTATTAAAATCCCAAGTTAAGTGCCTACTTTTATTTGTAATTTTATTTAGAGTGTATAAGTGCAGTTTGCACATTAGATGTAATAGACAAATGTAAGGTTGGAGGAGACAGAGCTGCAGTTGGAGTGAAAAGCAGTCGGTGGGTTTAACAGGTGAAACCACAGCAGTGTCAAAAACTATATAACATGTTGAACCACTAACTGGTTGATAGTATTTGTTGACCTTGCAAAGTTGAAAAAAAAAGAAAAGAAAAAGTTTTTACATTGATGTTGAACTGACAGTGCTTTCCGCAATGGTTTAAGCATTATTTTATTGCTCATTGGCATAAGCTTCATTGATCATTTGTGTTCTAAAATGACTTGCTGATTCTTCAGCTGCTTCCAGCTCACGAGTAACATACAATCATATTGGTGTGAGGTACAGTGTGACCATTATAACCTGACACCTCTTCAGAATTGCTTTGCTTTGTTTAAACGGACACCAATGACACCAATGAAGAGAGCAGGCAGCATATCCTAGAGATACTTGACATTCCATATACAGTCATTAGGACTAAAGCAATTGAGTGCTGTTTAGCAATGCACTGAGCCAAGTTTCTATGAGATAAACCAAGTGGAATAAAATGCACATTATCAGCCACATGGTTACAGGCTTAGTTAAACATACATTTTCACAAGGGCAAAGATGGAAGTGAAGTGTTTTCTCACATTCTGTCTGAAAGGTACTTCATTGAGGAGTTAGATGAGATCATTTGCACATCCGTCAAACTCATTGTGTTTGGCTGGGGAAGATTCTTACCTCAGTGTTAAGCATCCCTTCCATTTCAGCCTCTTTCACCGGGTGACTCACCCTCTACTATGCTTCTACAGATCCAACATGGTCTAAGCTCACCATTTGAGCTTCCATTAAGACTGAACTGTGAAGAAACCGGGGGGGCGACCGAGACTCCCGGGCATATTTTTCATCCTCTCTGCATGTACCATTGAGAAACCAAGCCTCTGGGGAGAGCAGACGGCTCCTGTTTCATAGCGTAATCTCGGCTCATACGTGAGGGCAAGCAAACTACCCACTTCTCAATCCCCCCCTCGAATGAACAGGCTGAAATGTAGGAGGCAAGCTTGGCTCACAGCATGCTCTTTGAAAAACACTCCTTGATACTCAAGCGGTCAATGGACTGACTCAGGAAGGATAGATGAGAAAAATTGTGCTCCTGGGGCAATTATACAGCACTGATCCAGTGACAAATGTGCATGACTTAAAACAATAACTCAATAAACTGTCACATAACAAGAGTCTTACCAAGACCTCACGGCCACTTTCTCCAGCCACTTTCTGTCTTAGTAAGTAATGGTAATTTCTTTTTCACAAAGCAGTCTTCCTGATTGACACCCAGGTAAAATGTATCTGCACAACATATAGATATATGTTTATGATAATTTGCATGCATGCATCAGAGACAATAGGTACAGAATCATTAGGTATCAACTGTAGAAGTAACTCATTTTGTGTAAGTAGAAAAAGGCTGCTCATGGGTGAGAGTGGAATGATTGAAGGGTGGACAGGGTTTCAAAATTACATTTCACTTACATAGACATGTGAATGCCTCCAAATGACCTGTTGCCCCACAATTTTCTATTTGGGAAATGGGTTATTCACATTTTATGTTTATTGTCTCTCATGGGGTTAGAGTTCAGCTGCAGTCCATGAACTTCTAGGGGAAATGTAGCTGCTTTTACATTTCACTTCTTCTTGCCCTCATTTTATGTACAGTAACATGGTTCTCTCATACCCTTAGCCTTTCCTGTCTCCCTGTTCTGTGTCCCCAGAGATTTAATGAGGTTTGCTGCAGGAGGCAGCTGGACTGAGGCTTCGATCTTGTTAACTTTGTCCACCATTCAGTGTTCTATAGAATAGGTAACTGCTGGAAATCAATGATTCAGCCTTACCACTCAGCACTGTGATTTAATGTGTTCCATACCTTTATTGATCTTCTATCTCTATACATCCCACCTCTATACAGCTTCACTTTCTCTCTATCACAAACATACCAAATTCCTTCTACCTTACGTACATGCAGAGTGACATGGACCAGATACGGACATCCCTTCATAAGTCATGAGACTCGTTCTGTTTTTTTTAAACAATGTGTGTTGTTTCCTGGTGCTGCTTCAACCAACATGCTTGCGAATCAGCAGTTTGAAGCAAACATAAAAAATGACCTGTTGAATCGATATATCACCCCGGTGCTGACAGTTTCCAGTGGTGAGGTGTATAAATAGAGGTTATGGAGCTGGCGGTGTACAAGGGGCAAAGGGCACGGGGAACATGTGGTCCCCTGTGGGAATCTGTCCTCTCACTTCTCCATCATTACTCAATGTGTTACCAACTACCTCATACTTTGACACTCAGACATGGACATCGGTTTTTCTTACTGCAGAAAAACACCTTTACACACTTGTAATGATGCAGGATGGAAAATCACAGACATAGCATGAATGTCATTTAATCTGCACTGTGCAGTGCCATGAGGGAATACACTTTAATCATTAGAACACCTGACCAATGAAGTGTGAGTGCTACTCTTTACCCATTGAGCAACAGATGTTCAGTACACAGCAGCACTCTTTTCAGGTGCTAATTAAAGTGGGAAGGATCTTTGAAAAATGACTGAACAGAGGGCTTTCAGGTGATGTAACACATCCCCTGGTTGCTATGTTGTCGCTTTTCTGGGAAACAACAATTTAAAACAGTCTATAATAATCCAGCAGCCTGGTTAAACTTGCAGGCTATTATACAGTATATAATATTTAAATGATTAAATGATGGTAATTCAATAAATTGCATTTTACAAAAAAAAGTTGAGCAGAAAACAGTTTTATACTTTCCTTTTTCTTTGTCAACAAGCTATAAAAACATCACCCAAGTGAATACTATGAGACGACTTTTACTAAGACTTTCAGATTTATAATAGTAGCTTCATGGAGTCAAAAATGTTGAACATAACTAAATTACACATTTCGTTGTTAACATAAAATGAAGACTTGTCTTAATTGGCGCACGTATTTATTTATCTATGCTGACATTTGATGAACACTGCTGTTGCACTAATGGTTTTAAAATGAACCTGCTTAGCTATCAAGTGTTAAATTTAAAAAAAAATGTGTGCAAAGTTTACATGATGTACAATGTGACCTTTGTCCTCTGAGCTGTCTGGAAGAAGAAACCATAAAAAGTTCTCCCTCACAGCTGGTGTGTGTGTGTGTGTGTGTGTGTGTGTGTGTGCATGTACTGGTGGGATGGGGGGGTCTTTGCTGATGCAGGTTAGCGTCAGCGTTTCAGACCCTTTTTCATGGGAGCTGGAGACAGAGGAGCTCCCTCAGCTCCTCTATTTCCATTAATCCCCTACTCTCCTGAAGGAGTGGAACAGGTGAATATTTCACGCTGACTGCCCAGAGAGAGGGATGAGGCACACGGGTGATGCTAGAGTCCATTTATAATGGATGGGTGGAGAGGGCTGAGCTTGTCTCATAGAGGGTAAAGAATGTTCTTAAGGGAATTCCTCCTCAAATGTATGCCGTCTTTGCTTTGACGGTCACTCTGGATACTTGTTATTTGTGGAGCGGACATGATGCCACCCCTGCCCAGCGGTTTTTGCCAGAAGAACCAGGTCATTTCTTAGGTCCAGCTCGATCTGCTGTAAGTCATTATGTGAAACAGTTATTGCCGGAGTGGGAAATTAACGCCAACCACTGGCTGGTTGTTAGAGGCTGGTCAGTATTTTCTTCCTCTAGTTTGTTTGTTTGTCACTTTGGCAGCTGGCTATAATTTGGAAGACCTGCTTTATTTAAAAAAGTCTAGTCTTAAAACTTGTCACTTGCTCAATATGTGCAGGAATTAATCAGCCGCAGTTGCTGGGGGGAAAAAGTGGTGTTTTTTTTTAATTAAACTCCATTTTGAAGTGTTTTAGCTTGACCACCAATATCTGCTAAATCTATTGTGTCCATCTCCCTCATACATTATTTACTTACATATAAGGATATGACTGAACATGAAAGGTGCAAACAGTTACATTTGGACTAATATGTATGGGTAAACACTATTTACAGCTGGGATCTGATAATTCAGTTAACCAATAATATTAATCCAGGCTCATTTGTTATTTCTTGTCTTTTTAAAGATAAGAAATAACATTGAGTTTTCATTATTTACAATATTTATGGATGACAGGGGCTGTGATTGTTTTCATGTTATAAATAAGAATTCACCACTAGTGGATTCCCCTCAGCTATCTTGTCTTTGGTGTGCTCATAAAATATTGAAGTCTCACTGAAAGTGCAGGACAGCAGTGGTTATGGTTTCACACTGGGTCTTTTTTATGTTTTTTTTTTTGTGTCTGTGTGTTTTGCATCTCAGTGTGATATTTGTGTGCATCAATGTGTGTTGTCGTGTCTGGGTGTCTGTATGTGTGAGTAGGGGTAATGGTGGGGAGGGGGCGTCTTTCATTGGTGGAAGTTTAAATATATTCAGGCTTTGGTCTGAGAGCCAACATGCCAGTGCACGGTGTCACAAAGGAGTTTTTGATGGAAAGGAAAGGGAGAAGAAAAAGAAACGAGTGGTTTTGGGTCAAAGCATTGGATATCCTTTCAAGCCTGAACACTCCACTGGGCGTTTCAGCAAATGTCAAAGTCACTTCTGACTGTGGACAGGCAGCCTAATGGACCACAGCACAGAGAGTGTGGGAGGGCGATGGAAGAGGAGGAGACGGAAACCAAAGGCAAACATACAGTAAAGCAAAATGGTATATACAACTTTTTTTTGCCATGTCCAAAGCATCCACAGTTGAAAAAGACTAAACAAATTCATGAGCTTGCCAAGAGACTTCTCACCACCTTCACTCTGTGCTTTGGCAGCTCCTGTGGTTTATTTTTCCTTTTTTATGCTCTGCTTTGTTGTTGAGACACGGGAGAAATGGCTCATGAATAGGAGTATAGCCCCAGCTGCGTCTGCTTTCACTGACAAACATTGGAGGCACTCGTAAATGCACAAAAGCTTGAAGGATGATGGTGATGAGCTGAAGGCCTCCATTTGCCTCACATTTCGAACCACGCAGTGTTTTGACATAAGAGAAGCAAGCCAGAAATTAAAACATGATTAGGATGCAAGCCATGGGAGTGCTTTAGAGGAAACTGTTGATGAATACTTTTCTATGCAAACATCCGACAGTAGCACTGTAGGACTGTTTTCTCATATTGTACACTTGTCAAATTTAATCCCCAAACAATACTGCTCCATGTGTACTGTATGTCAGCTATTTTTTCTGACACATGATATTCTATTGACTACCACAGTTGTCCATCATGCAGTATGCGGTACTGTATGATAGGCAAGGCATTAACAATGAAAGGAATACTCCTATGAAAGTATATCTTTTGAGTATCAAATACTCCCTGCCTGTAGGCTTAGTTGGCTTTTAAGGTTTATAGCTTGTTCCTTTGAGGATGATGGCACCTGTATTTAGCAGAGATTCACAACAGTTACAGTAGATTCCAGACCTCAAATGTCTATAGACACTTCTCAAAGCACTCCTGCAGCAGAATCCACTTTTCTGCAGTTAGCCTGTATGGTCAGTATGTTTTAAACACTCGTGGTTGCTCCACTACATAGATAAATACACCACTTCTGCATCACACCACTGCGTCCTCATAGGTCTGAAGTTCAACCTACAGTAAAGTATGTGTATTGTATTTAAAGTTTTTTTGCTGATGCTGGAACACAGTTTCTGATCTAAATATATTTGAAACATGACAGCACTTACAAAAAGGAAATTAGTGTTTTTATTTTTCAAAGATGCCAACGGCATATTTGATGAATTTTACCGGAAGGTAAAGAGGAGAGAAATATTTTAGAAAGAAAAGTTATCATCTTGACACATGTCTGAGTCAGTGGTGGAATGTACAATCACTCAAGTACTTTACTTAATTTCTGTATGTTCTCTGTTGCTGTCTCTGCTGAAAAGCTGAAATTGTACCTATATGATTCTTCATAACATATGATCACCTTTTAAATTATGATGCATTTGTTCCCTGCAAAATCTGTGACTGAGTCCTAATCCCTTTATCAAAACTTGAATTGAAAACAGGTTGAAACTAAAAAGATTTCTTCACAAAGAAAATATTTGGACCCAATCATAGCCAGAATTGTCTTCGTAAAATTTTGCACTGTTAGAGACAAACCTGCTCAACGGTACAGTACACAAAGTAGTCGAAATTAGCTGCACCTCAACCAGTTGCAACAGGAAATGCCAAATAAATAATTAACAATCCAATAATATAAGCTATATACTGTCTGGCACTATGGGCCGTTCTACACTTTGCACCCTGACTGTTAGATACTTGAAGTAAATTCTGCTGAAAATATCTTTACTTCTACTTGACTGCTTAATTGAAGGATCTGTATACTTCTTCCTCCACTGATCTGAGTAATAATACTATAGAAACCTGGACAAAGAGGTAAGTACATTCCATATCTGGCTATACGATCCTCTAATCCAACACCTGTATATGTTTTGTGTGAAGCCTCAGTAGGAGACCTGCGGCAGAGAACCTAATGCAGATAAAACCTTCTTCAACCTATCAGTTTAAGAGGGGAACTTGCCAAAATAAAAGAGATAGACTGTTTGCACAACTTCCAATTACCTCACCCTGTCTAATCTGTAATTATATCTTCACTCAACAAAGAGGTGTTGCAGCCATAAACAGCGCCCATCTGTTTATGAAAAGCAGTCGCTTGAAAAGCACTGTTCCACCTGGCCGCTGTTTACAGTGCTGTCAACAACACTCTGCGCACACTGTCTCAATTTACCCTGACGTCACTGCTATTGCCCTCCAACTCTCCTCAACAGTCTTTCTCTCTCACACACACACGGCTCGTTAATTGCAATATACCACTGTATGTGCTGTAAGGGACTGTTAGGTATTGTGCTGACTGTGTATATCTGCAAATGGATATCTTCCTTTTCCTCTCTGTGGTAACATCAAGGTGGGAGCTGCCAGAACCCCTACAGAAGTACAGAAGGGAAAAGTCAAACTTGTGTGCGCTCAAGGTGTTATATTAATGAATAACAATGCAATCATATCTTATATATCTTTTGCTTCTCATGTGCAGCAGTCTGTACACATACATAGGAATTTTTAAAGTAAAAATGTTGACCAATGGGTTATACAGAGATTTTAAATACATTTAGATAATTAAAGTAATATTTTTTTCTTTTGTAAATGAATCAAATTCTAGGAGATATTCCAGAGATTCCAAAGTTACTGAATATGTTTGATTAAATTTGGAAAATGTGTATGACATGATGCACAAAACATATTTCCATTGAAACAGATGGGGGCTTGAGTTTGAATCACCATTAACATCATGTAGCTTCAGTGAAGACCTGGAACAAGCTGATAAAAAATACATACAGTATGTAATACTGTCAAACAGTGCAGAATAAGGTGTGTTTTCCCTAAAGACACCTAAAGAGAAAATTAAATGAAACTGAATGTTAAAGGGTTAACTACAAAAGCTACAACACTGGTGCAAATAGTACATTTTGCAATAGACCTATAATAGGAAGACTTCTACTCAGAACAGTGTATTCATTTGTCAAATTTAAGGCAGAATTAGATATGGCAACTAAATTTACCGCATGGGTAGGTGCATTTGAGGCATAAAAATGTTTGTTAGACCACAGATAATCTGAGGAGCCAAAAATAAGGACCTCTGTCTTACTGTAGGTGTTTATTGGAGTAAATCTTTTGTGCCATCAAGTAATCCAGCACATTTTTGACCAAATGTAAGAAATAAAAAGCATTAATAAAACTGTCCATCAAATGCTGGCATGTACACTACTACTACTGTGGTGCTTTTGCTGTAGTTCTGTTCTTTTCACCCCACTCATTTGAAGATTTAAAACCATTAACTTTCTATTTTTTCTGAAATAACACACACACCAAAACATACATGAAGCTAGATGGCAACCACATTATTTGCATAGATTGTTTCTGGATGACACAAGGTGTGAGCCATCACACCTTGAGTGAGATGAACCACAGTCCGGCCAGTTTGTAGATAAGGCATCTATCCTTCAGATAACAGCGATGACTTTGTCTGCCTCTCTGATTGTTGTGCAGGGGTGTGGACTTTGATGGCTTTGGCTGGAGGGATAAGAAAAGGCCAAAGTGATGGAAATCTGGATTCTGTTTTTGCCAACACTGTCTCTGGGTATTGATTTTGTCTGGGAACCTTAAAAGAGGAAGCATTTATGTCTGAAGCACGAGACAGTAGAAAGGTGCAGAGAGGCTACTGAGACAGTTAGAGTGCAACTAATGTAGATTTGGCTCAGTCAGAGGGCTTGTCATTGGAAGGAGTGGGTTGCCAGTTCAGGAAACAATTTTGTGGACGAAGGAGGTGATAGGTAGATTTATTGATCAGGCACACTTACGTGAAGTGGAGGCAGATACACTCAGTTTCACAGAGGGAGTAATGTGGCTTTGAGTTTTATTGTTTTTCATTAATAGTCACTAGTGATTAACAATTCATGAATTATAAAACAGTCACTCCATTTGTGTTTTAATGAAGATCAGAAGAGATTTATGATTGCAACATTTTTTTAAAAATCAACCCAGGAATCTTTAAAACTGTTATGGGACTTCAGAGCAAATGTGGAGGCCCCATTCTCCGGTAGTCATCCTTTCCTGTAACTCTGAAACCAAGGCAGCAATATTCCTACTTTAGAGTAGATTTATTGTTATAGCTTATGTGCAGTGTAATATACTGTGTATCACACTGAACTTTATTATTGTGTGCAACCAAAGTATAATAATGTTTTTAGCTAGCTAGGCAGCAGATGGATTGCTTTTGCTACATGCAACACATTCATTGCCACAATACCAGTGTGAGAAGGTTCACATGATCACAGGAAGAGTATCTGAGAATAAGATTTTACTGCCAAATGGCCTGACTTGATCTGAATTCTTCTGACATGGTACCCATCTGGCTTCCAAACTCGATAAGAACAAATATTAAGAATTATTTGCTTGTTATGCCTGCACACTTGGTGTCCGTTCAAAATTACTGTATGCTGGGAGCAATGACAGCTCCACAACAACAGGATCATGCTTTAAGATTTCATACAGATTGTGTGAGAAAAGATGAAAGTCAGGGCCATTTATCATGTCTTTGAGTGGTTCTGTCTTTGTGGGGGGACAGGAAATGTGTCCTGTGACATTTGGCCACATCATCTTGAATTATTAGCACCTTCTGAGAGGACACAGGATTTATCACTGCTTCTGTCCCAACACCCTCTGATGCCACACCAAGCAGGACTTGCGAGTCTCCTCCAGGCGAGCTGTGACAAGCAGCCTGTGCAGGACAGGCAACTAATAACTAACATTTTGCTGTCAGTTAGATAATGTGAAAACCTTAATTTAATATAAAATATACATACATCCAACCTGCACTATTGAGTCATATTCCTCAATTCACCTTTGAAGGTTTATACATACAGATTGGAATAGTCGAAGAGGAGCTGAATCTTGACAGACTGCAGCAGTCAGCACAAATTTAAACAGCTGGAAACATGCCGACAGTGTCAAACAGTTCACCACAGGATCAGCCCAAATATGTTGACAAAGCTAGTGTTAGGAGCTAGATATGGAACTATTTCACATATAGACTAGAGCCTGCCCAACACATTAAAGCTCCTGAGGAAAAGTTACATCAAGTGCGATAACACTTTGACAATTCCTTTTGTTTCCTGTGCTATTGTAGGAGAATCTCATTTCCAGTTATACATATGGTATTTATAGAGTACATATTACGTTAACAACATTCATTTATTCAGACACCTATTTTAGATCTTAAAGGTCCCATATTGTAGAAAGGTAGATTTCCATTTCTTTTTTGATTATAAAGCATGTCTAGGTGCTATATAAATACTGTGAAAGTATTAAAATGCTCAGTCCATGGAGAAATGCACACAGCCCATATTCAGAAACTGTGCCTTTAAACGAGCAGTTAGGACTTCCCTAAGTTTGTGATGTCACAACAATGCCCTCATTTGCATATGTTGGCCCTCAGCACGGCCCACTATCCAACCTTGTATGCGGAAGAAAACACCAAGCGGTCATTCCATCGCGGAGCTAGCAAACTACAAGACAGAAAAAAATGTCAAGGAAATGCTGTAAAGTTGTTAGATGTCAGGAAGCAAATTTGTCATTGCACAGCCTTCCAAAGGATTCAAATATTAGAGACCAGTGGCTTAAGTTCATTTTGTCAGAAGTACCACAGAATTTTAGTCCAAAATTGACTGTCTGTTTCAGTGCTGACTGCTTCATCAATCAGGCAAAATACAAAAATACAATGCAGGTTTTGCTAAGAAGCTACTGATCAATGATACTGCAGTTCCCTCTGCAACCCATAAGTAAACTAGTAATATATTTTATGTTTCATTAAGGAGGCAGCATTATTGTAAACTATAATGTTTGTTAACATTATGGTTATACTATGCTAATGCAAACATGTTGCTACTAGTTTTGGGAACATAGCTGTTAGCTAAAAGTAAGTTGCCTAAACAGCTTGACCCTGAACGAGATGTTAACCAAAGAAAAGACAAACGTATGCACTGTCACGCTTTTGGTTCTCACAATGCTTTTTCAAATATATATTTTAATAAGTTGGCTAGCTAAAATGATATTAGTACTCTGCTGCTGTTTGCATGCCAGTACAGTAGTTTCTGTAAATTAGCAAAACAAAAGACACTGAGACTGAATGGTGCCAAACACTTAACCTAGCTAACATTTGTGTTGTAACTGCATAACGTTAGTAATGGCTCTGACAGAATTGCAGATTCATAGTCAATTTCATACTGTAAAGTTGCTTTCAGCATGATCAGCATGCGACTGGTTGTGAAACAGCTTATCCACTTGGCATGGCATTATTTGGGTAATGGCAGCAATTGCAAAGAAAGAACAAAGTCTACAGTCTATTTTGCCTCCAATAGTACTTGGGGTATTGTTCTCCTCTTGTTCTTCTCTTATACAAACTCCTGTTCCAGTAATGGCGGTTCCATTTCCCTACACAAAAGGGCGTAATTATCGAGGATATATAAATGCTAATGCTTTTTTTTGCATCAAGAGAACCATTTATCCAATGGTTGAACTGGGTCATCAGAATTAATGAATTCTTTGTATTTTCCTTATAATGAGCCATTTCAGAGAATTGTAATAAAATTGTAGAAAATATATATGCACTGTGACAATTTTGTTAGCATATGCTTTTATGTCTTCTGAATTACTGTACTGTAGTGCAGTGCCTATTCGAAATGTGCCTGTTCAGAATGGGCCAATTGCTTGGCCTCCAGTATTGCTGCTTCAATGCATAGAAAAATTAATACAGTTGATGTGAGGGGTGAATGAGTAGGCCTATATACACCAACAATGTGAAAGAAACTAACATTCTATTATACACAGATATTAAGTACTGTAATGGTGAGTCTTTTCTCATTTCAAGTACAATGAGGGCTGCATTTAAAAATAAAATACATAACAGAGAGCTTTTGAAAAAATGTGCGTCCTAAAAAAAATGGATCGATCATTTTGGGCTCTTAGATCGTTTATTTTCTGTGGCTTCAGTTCAGATCATTTGAGTGGATATATTTGCTCAAAAGATTTGTGCTTATATAAGACATAATGGTTTTGAACTGCCTGTGGGAAGTAGCCTAAGAGTCTGTCCATTCTTGATTAAAAGCTGTATTTTTGCTGTCTACTTTTCTCTTTTTAGAGCATGGCAGGTGAAAAACCTTTTCTCTGACTCGCTATACAGCTCTGATCACCAGCTGTGCTTATTATTATGGAATACAAAAAAATCAGAAACCTAAATAATTTTTAGTGAAAACAACTCATGCAGGGACTTACTTTAAGTAAAAATTTGAAAGTGGGACTTCTACTGTGTGTTATTAATAGTTTTACTCTTAATAGTTAATCGTTTTACTTCAGAAAAAAAGTTTTGGTACTTCTTCCTCTGCACCCAACGTCTTTTTTCAGAGTGTATTGACTTTTTTGTGTCAGATTGAGTGGTGAGGGGACATCACCATTATTAAGCTCATCCATACAAAGTATGGTTGGTGGTCATGGTGAAAAAACATTAAAATGCAAATGGGCAATGCTAGTCTATCATATGGTTAGAGTGGTGTCATATATGATATGTTGTCATAGAAATTCAAATTCCCAAAGGCAAAGAAGGGTGAATGCACAGCACAGCCAGTGAAAACAGTAAGTTAAAACATATGTATTATTATATTATATAAATATGGCATATGTACAGGTTAGTAAACCACTGTTTTTCAGGTTACATCCACTTTTTCAAAAGGTTTTTAACAACCCTACACCATACGGTGGTGTATGAGGTGCAGAACATTTTCATCCCAGAGCCACTGTCCTCCCAGTATGACAGACCTCCCAAGGACGAAGTCATCGCTGGCTATGTGTTCTGCTTCAGTCGAAGGGCCGTCCAAATCCCACATAGCTGCCTGCAGCATCAGGGATCACTTGCTGTATACACAGGACAACACATGAGGGAATGACAACCCTCACTCTCCTGCCCAGATAGCCGCAGCACCAACTGACAAAGCTCCTGCCAGATACCTGTAACACCTGGGGAGAAAAAGGGTATATTTAGTGTGCTTTATAGAGCTCAAAGGATGCCAACAGAATCATTATTTCCAGTTAATTGTACATAACACTGAAATATTTTTTACCGAATAATTGCTGTAATAGACTTCTTACTATTGACAAAAAAAAATGCCTCAATTGTTTATTTCATTTGATAATATGAACATTATTACAAACCAATGGTAGAATTTATTCTGTATAGTGATTTCAATTTACTTCTGTTTAACTCTGTACACACACAATTAAACATAGTCTTCGTCATATTTATGAATTCATGCATAATTTACCGTTCTAATCCCCTTAGCCTCAAAGGCCCATAGTCAGCCTGGCAGACTCACAACAACCACCTCTTTTCCAACGGGCAGCTGGTGGAACAAGTACAATCATTTAAATACTTTGGGACAGAGATAGACACCTCCATGTCCTTTTCCCAGCACACTGACTCTGTGTACAAGAAAGCCTTGCAGCAACTCCACCTGCTGAGGAAGATCAGCACTTTTAATGTCAGCAAGGACATTTTAACCCTGGTTTACAGGACACTAATTGAATCCATACTCACCTTCAACATGTCTTCCTGGTACAATGCCATCACCACCAAACATGAAACGAAACTCTCCAAAAAACTCGCATAACTAATCAGACCAGCAAAACAATTGGTTCACCCCATCAGGAAAGCCTTTCTGATCAAGCCACTCCACCAATCCTTCCAGTTACCTACAGTCAGGTCGACCCTCCAAAGTCCCACTGGCCTGGAAAAACATCTACAAAAATTCTTTGTAATCATCACCCTGAAAAAACTAAAATAGGCACTGTACTCTGTCTTGGAGGGGATTATAACTGATTAATTCTTATAACCTAAGGAACAGAAAAATGTGTAAACTTAATTCAACTTTGATACCAGAATATAACGATTTTTGCAAAGGTGAACATAATTTGCAAGTTAGACAAGTCTACCTGGGGTGTCTCCTTGCAGCATACATTCTGGTGTTCAGTGGACATCCTTGCACAGTTACCACAGGCACACCTTTTTGGGGAAAAAGTAACATTAGTAAATTACAACATGTAAACTCAACTCTATCGATAGTTCGGAAAGCACTAGCTACATAGCTACAAGGTTACAGACTTACTGCAATTGCTGTTACGGTTGCTACCTATTATAAAGCAAGTGTAATTTCATAAAATTAAGTGTATAGTAACTGAGGCTATTGTCACATGACATTTTTACACATAATTTTTACAAAATAAATAGTTAATAAATAAAGAATTAGTTAACAGCCCATTTTGATCATACTGATTATACTTACTAAAATGTAAATTACCATTCTGAAACATTCTGCTTGTAAGCGTATTTGAAGTGGTTGGTTGTCTCCTGCCGTCTCCAATTCAGGGTCTGATTCCGGCTCAAACATGTAAGGTTGGATTATCCTCAGCGGTGACCATTGCAATTTACCAGGGTTTTCAAGTTTTACCTAGCTACAGTACGCTACAATCCGTTACCTGGCCAGGCCATTTGTCACTCAGAAAAGTCAGCCAATCAGAAGAGAGGGTCATTGATATTAATGAGCCTTAAAGACACAGACACAAGACAGCCTGTTCCTGGTAGAGCTTGAGAGAGAAGCTTAAAAGAGCAGATGTAAAACTATATTGAGATGGTTTTTGGGACTTAAACCCACAAAAATATGTTCTATGAATATCAAATAAAACACCAGAAAAGTGTAAAATATGGCACCTTTAAAGAGATTGGTGGGTGATTTTTGGACTCTTGACTAGGTTTTCTTTTCCACCTGACAGAAAGATGTTTTTAAAGGTCTCCAAAGGTGGTGATGGTAGATGTTGAAATGCATGGTAATTTACTTTTAATGCTAAATGTAGGCTGGGTGATTACCCAACCTACAGTAGGGGCTGTTGGAAACAGATCGTGTACGAGTTCTTTATTGAAGAAGTTTGTAAAGTAGTACTGAAGAGTTAGTTCAGGAGGTACAGTACACAGTGTGTGTACAGATTACACCGCTTGTATTTCTAGTGTTTGTGGCCCACATGTGCTTAATTATCTGACTTTTCCGTTCTGTCCAAGGGAGCTTTACTGGCCAAGGTGCTGAACGGGCAGCAGCGGCACAGCTGGTTTGGTATTGCTTGTCCAGGGAGCTGATCCCCTGTGGGTGCCGGTCAGTGTGGAGCTGCATGGGTCCTGGAGGCTTTGCGCCAGCATTACTGTGAAACTCCAGATGGCAGAGAAGTGTCTTGTTCAAGGACACTTTGACAGAAACAGAGAAACTTAACCTGCATGTTCAGCCATATTGTGCTTGTGCTATCAGCATGTACTGTCAAACTTCTATGTTGTCAAACATACTACTTTTACAAATTCCGGTACTGTTTTTGTGCCATTTTCTTACGCTGTTTATACCACATTGCTCCCTGTTGCTCTGCTGTGTATGTACATGTCCTTTGCCATGTGGACTCTGTAATCAAAGCCCCAGCTAAATCAACAAGGGAATCTCAGTCTGCCTTTCAAATGAGGACTTCACTCCCCTATAATCTGCTCAGATAAACCTGCGGAGGCCATTTTACAGTTACAGTCTGAGGAGAGATAATCCTACCTGGTGTCACATCAGAGGAGGGGAAGGCTGCCGAGGTTATCTATGCAATAATGATCGCCCCTGGGACTCCTGGCACCTGAGAAACTGTAGCCTGATAGCCTGGTCAACTGTACCCTGTCACTCTGTAGTCGTACCCTAACCTATGCTCTTTCTCTCTGTCTCTCTCTTTCTCTTATTCTAGCTAGTGTGTATGTCTTTCACATATGTACTCACTGCCTGTTTTACTTGATTTCTTGCTACTGCTCTTCACTGCTCATACTGTTTTTAGGAGAGCATTTTGTGCTTTGCAATTTGCAAACAAATTTTACATGCACAGTTTTACTGTATATAGGCATGTACAGTACCAGTCAAAAGTTTGGACACATTTTCTCATTAAGTGTCCAAACTTTTGACTGGTACTGTATGTGTGTGTGTGTGTGTGTGTGTGTGTGTGTGTTGTGTGCATGGGTTGCAGGATGGAGCACACTGCAACAAAAGGTCACAGATGACAGGTGACAACAAACAACACACAGAGGCAGAACCACTTGGGATGTAGAGAAAATTTCACAGGTTGAGCCTCAGTGGGTGAAGCGAAACAAATTTGTACAAGCTGGTAAAATTGAAAGGGAAATGTGAACAAAAAATATTTTAATTTTAATTCTGCAAACTCTTTTCATAAGTTGCCAAAATTAACACCCCCTTTACCTATGCATGTATAGCTATCCTATAAAGTATGATTCTTTGTCCATTCCAGTCCATGTAAATCATAGACCTTCCCCATCATTAATGAAAACAGCTGTGAGGAGGTGTAACCATAATAATTTAATTGATATCCAGTGCTTACCTACTCACCAATTTAATCAAGCAGTTTCAATCAAAATTGGTTTGTTAAACATAAGATCTCTCTCAAATAAGTGTTTCATCTGTCATGAATTTATTCTATCGAACTGCTTAGATATGTTTATGATCACTGAAACCTGGATATGTCAAGAAGATTTTTAATCACTAATTGAAGTAACTCCTTCTGGTTACTCACAATCTTAATCAGCCCAAGCCATCGGGGCATGGAGGTGGCCTGGCAGTCATCTTCAAGAAGAAACATAAATGCAACTTCCTGAAGTAGTTATTCCTCCTTTGAATAGCTCAGCTTTTTAGTCACAGGTAAAAACCCCTATGCTCTGTGTTTTAGTCTATTGACCACCTAAACCAAATCTAGCTTTTTTGTTCTCAGAGCTTCTATCTCTTATCATGCCACTGTATGATTCTGCCTTTAGGTGATTTTAATATCCATATATGTTGCTCCTCCAGCACTTTAGCAAGATAATTCCTGAACTTATTTGAATCATTTGGTTTTATTCAGTCCATCAGCGGTTCTACCATTCCATTGGTCACACTTTAGACTTAGTACTGTCATCTGGCTTTGTTCCCATAGACCTGGCTGTAGAGGACACTGGTAAGTCAGATCATAATACCATTAGTTTTAAGGCTATGCTGTCTGTCTCTGCTTCCAATTTATGCACCCCATTTAGATCTCACTTCCTTGGCACTGAGTCTGTGGTCAATTTTGTGAAGCCTTTACCACAGCCACTAACTCTAGCACCTTTCTTATGTCTCTTCCCACCACTGAAGAGCTAGTTGGTAATTTTAACAGTACTTGTATAGCTATCTTAGACTCTATTGGTCCTCTGAGAGACAAGAAATCTAAATCTAGAGCCCTGCCCTGGTTTAATGAACACACTTGGGCTCTAAAGTGCATCTGTAGGAAGGCTGAACGATCATGGAAGGCAAATAAACTACAAGTTAACTTAGAAATTTTGAGAGAATATATGTTCATATATCATACAGTAGTTATGGAAGCAAGACCATCCTATGTCTCAGATCTCGTCTTTCAGGACTGCCATAACTCAAAAGTTTTATTTATTGTAATTCAACATGTCACCAACTCCCCTGCCACCCAAAAGGTCAAAACCTTCCAGGAAAAATATCATACATTTCTAAAGTACTTCATCTATAAAATCTCTCTTATTAGGCTCCAGATCACACCGCAGGGTGGCAACCCTTCATTGGTGCCATCATTGGTTCACCAGGACTTTATTCATCTCACCCACATTGAACCCATATCTCTTCCATCCTTAGAAGAGATAATTACACACTTGAAACCCACATCATGTCCCCTAGATCTCCAAATTATCATTCCTCTCCAAAGTCTCAAAAAAAGTAGTATCATCTCAGTTAATACTGTTAATGAATAGAAATGACATTTTTGAGAAATTTCAATCTGGTTTTAGATCTCATCATAGCACAGAAACTACCCTTCTGAGGGTTACTAACAATCTCCTGGTTGTGTCTGATGCTGGTGACTGCTCAGTTCTGATACTCCTGGACCTTAGTGCTGCATTTTACACGGTTGACCACAGCATCTTGCTCAGTCACCTCAAGAAGTGAGTCGGCATCTCTGACTCCACCCTTTGTTGGTTCAAATCATATCTCAACCATAGAACATTCTCCTTCACTATTGATAATGCTTCATCTTCCACTGCCCATTTTACCTGTGGCGTGCCACAAGACTCAATCTTAGGTCTGTTACTATTTTCAAAATACACTGTTCAATTTGGGGAAATTATTTGGAAATATAAAATAAATTTTTCTATGCAGATGATACCCAGCTATATGTACCAATAACACCGACTGATTGGTCTAAATATTCTTATATCCTGTCTCAAAGAGATTAAATGTAGGATGTCCAACAATTTCCTCCAGTTAAATGAGAACAAATCGGAGATTGTTTTATTTGGCTCACTAAACTCTATTCAGTCGATCCACAATAAGCTTGGCAGTCTGTCAATACATGTTAAACCCGTTGCTAGAAACCTAGGTGTGCTTTTTGACTCTGACCCAAGCTTTGATGCCCAAGTTAAGTAAACGGTACACTCCTGCTTTCTTCATTTAAGAAATATCAGAAAAGTAGTCTTTTTTATCCTTTGCTGACCTGGAGAAAGTCACCCATGCTTTTATCTAATCACATTTGGACTACTGTTTTCAATTATTATTATTATTTAGAATTATGCAGCTGTTAGTTAGAAATTACAAATGGTTACAGTACATAAGCTAACATATAGCCCAAAAAAACCAAACTCCACCTATAACTCAATCTTTTCTGCATCCAGAGCAATTTTGCATCCTCTAGTTTAATGGCAGAAGTGGTACATTATTGGTATTGCTCCAATATTTGTTGACACACAGTAGGCGTTAATTGTATAGACCAGCATTGTTGTCATCCAATTGGCAGGTGCACCATCAAATGAGTGACCTCTACATTTTTTTAAATCAAAATTTTCATTGTGATGTTATGACTTAGTGTCTGCATGTGCTGGATGCGAAAACTCTCTTGTTCCTGCAGTGGTTTAAAGAGAAGTATAGCCTAATACGTAACTGTTGCTATGTGCCCTGCTCTTCTTGGCTGCCCTTTCACTTCCTCCACACTGTGGTTTCGTGACAAGTTGGGCCAGGGTGCTGAGTGAAGCTGGGAGAAATAATAAAAACAAATGGATGTCGTTATGAGCACTTCACATCATATTGCACAGGGTCCATAACAAAGCCGGACAAGGAGTTTTCATCATGGCCAACATAGTATAGAGGGGGACACTCCATCTCTGCTTATACTTTTTCATATTAGAAAGGCTGTGATGCTATGACTTACGGTTCAACTTTTCCCAAAGGGAAAATGTGTCAGATATGGTACTATATAGCTCAGTGGGTACAGCATTATAGTAACACTGCCAGGGTTAGCAAGTTATTTCCCACTGGGCCCACCAATGCTAAACTGAATGTGGTGAAGTTACTAGAGGTTCTTAGATGAATGTTCTCATGTCTGATTGTTTTCATTTTCAGCCACACAGCATTTATTGAATCAGTCAGTTTGTGAGGTTAAACTGTTTATTGATAACATGAGGTTTACACAGTGGATGGAAAAAATAGCAAAACATGGTACAACACTATACAATAGCTTAGTAATACAACTGTGTTAAGTGTAACATTTTTTTTTTTTTAAAATAGCATCATCATGACTCCAGTGGGATATGGCTGGTGATTTTCTATATTTTTAGTTATTCAACTAATCAACAAATCTAATGAACTGTTCCTACTTACTCCTAAGTCAAGAGGTTGTGATATGTAGCACAACAAGCTAGTGAAGCTCTGTAAATGGAACCGCATTCCCGCACATGTTCAGTGGTGTCTGCCTTACATGGAACTATTCTCTGGAGATGTGATTGCTGTTATTGATCTTTGGAGCTGTTTCTAAACAAACTACTGTATTCAAACACTTCGTGGTGAAGGAACATGTCACCCAGTGCAATGGTGTGACTCATTGACGTGTTTTTAATAGTGTTTGGACAACAACGGAGGTCTATGACACAGAGGAATACGATATACCAGGTTTTGGAGACACACACAATACTTGTAAGTAGGATCAGTACATGAGATTTGTTGACAATAAGAAAAATATAGAAAATTGCCAGGCATTTCCTTTAAATACAATATGAAGTCAAATACCATTTTCTTGTGCCTGTAAAACAACATGCTAGTTTTTGAAGAATTTGTAAATTAAGTTATCAATTATTTCTTGTTCAAAACAACTATGAACCTGACATAACATGATGCTTTGTCAGGCAATTGACCATCAGACAACTGAGCTGAAGTGTATTGGTAATATCTTACAAGTTTACTTATAACTGATTTTAACAATGGACAAGTTTAGTTTTAAAATATTCAGTATCAAAGACAGAACTTTAAGCTACATTTCTTTGTGTAAATAAAACCAAGTGAAAACCTCTCTATTCCCCCTTCAAAATTAATTTCCTGTCTTTCTCTATACTGTCAGCTGTCTAATAAAGGTGAAAATGCCCTAAAAAAGTCATTTATACAAAAGTGTAAATTATAAAACATACACACAAACAGCAAGTGAAAGAATGCAGCTGTCATTGCCTGCAGGTGGCCATCTGCTGGACTAAAGTGCTGGAGCCGGTTGAAGAACTACAGGTGTGGCACTGCTGATGCTGAGACACTCATGAGACACTCATCAATGGATTATTATTTAGGGGATGGGTCATGACACTCATAAACCTTCGTGACTTTCAGCAACTGTATATATATCATGTTTTCCCAAAGAAACTCTTTCAATCACCTAGCTTTTCGTGCTTTACTTATAAACATATTTATATGATGTCAAAAATAGCATGTCCAGTTTGAGCTATAATTCTATAAGTATTTGTGGCAGTGGAGCATAATTTAACATTATCCATGCCCTCAATATATAATCTGCATCTTGCAGTTTGTACTGAAAACTTTCATGAGACTGCAGGCCAACGTTGTCCCCCTATATCCTTGTTTGTATACATTGTGTGATTGAGAATGCATTTCTTTTTGCATATTCTCTTGATTCACACGTACACTAAGAGTATGCATTGTCATACCTGCACTGTGCACTCAGGTTTGCAGTGTGTTTTCTTTTTTGTTTTCTCTGAGTGTTAACATCTTGAAGATGTGCAGTTGTTCTTCTCCTGGAGCTTGGCTGTCACTTCCTACACAGAACAAGTCATACTTGTTCACCCTTTGATGTGGGAGTGCTGATTCATGTTCCACCTCTTCCTCTGCTGGTGTATATTTGTAACACCAAGTTTTCACGTGTACTTTAACTGCATGGTTTACAATCTCACGCTCATCTCACGCCCCACCTTGGACAAGAAGTTGCCTCTGTCGCTCTGCGGTTCATTAGAATCTATCATTTTTCCTTACACAAACAGCAAACAGATAAAGAGGGAGATCAAACTTAATTGGGGCGGTTTAGCTGGCAGTGACAGCAGAGAGTACCTTGCATACAAGGATGAGAAAGACCAAATATCTCTCTGTCAACTTTGCTTAAGGACAACAATATTTAAATCCTAGCCTACTTCCCAGGTGCTTTGTGAGCAGCACTGTTATGGCATGCAGCACGGAGAAGGAAGAGAGGGGGATTATAACACAGCAAGGTACTACTACTCACTAATTAGGATGGATTGCCCACTACCCTCCCGTTCCCACATGCTCTCCATCTCTTTTTTCTCTCATTTCTTGAACCATACAGGGAAGAATCTAATGGCTGTGCTTTCTTTTCATATGGTTTTAGGAAGGAATATGGCGTTATCTTTTCTTCCCTCGGGCTGAGGGGCTGACAGAGACTGACAGCGCCAAGTAAATCTTGGTACCCACATACAGTAACTTTATTTCAAAGAACTGTGTGCACATGGTGAACTCGAGCTAAATTTAAACACAGTGTCCCTGACAGCTCCTCACAGCAGTCACATTATCCATGATGTGCTCAGGCACTGTGGGAGGAACCGGTAAAGTGTTGTACCTTCAGTTTTCCTCGACTACCCCTCAACCCACTACCTCATTTTGTTGTTTACATTGACACACTCCGGGCTCTCCTACCTCTGCCCCAAAAATAGAAAACTAAAGCCGTTAGTGGTCCTCACCATTAACCTTGTTACTTCTCACCCTTTTCCTTTATCTCTCTTTCTCTCTCACAACACACAGATTATTTTTTACTAGCAGGATGCTAGGGGAAATAAAAATGTTCCTCTGTATTGAGCTGTGGCTGTGTCGGATGTCTGAGGATGGGAATGTATGATAAGAGGAAGAAAGGCTCCACTGTGGAGGCTCTGGGGAGCAGAAGCCTCTCTCACTTTCACAGGAAATGGCACTTTCAGATCTCCTCCGAGCAGCGGCGCAGGGCTGCTTGCCTGGAGAAAGTGACCCTGTTGTAAGTGTTTGTACTCAAAGCTACATCAAGGTGGGCTGAAATATCACCATCAACTGTTCTGAAGAGTCACAAACAAGCCAATGAAATACTTACCAAGCAGTCAGGCCACAGAGGCAAGCAAATCATAACTCACCACTTAGAAGTTTTACAGAATAGCTTAGCAACTACAGCAACTTGATCATGGTTACTATAGCAGCAGAAAGTCATAAGATGGATTCCCTTCGCAAAGCTGAACATCATCAGTGTCTAATAGCCTGAGCTGTGAATGTTTGCAGTTTTAAAAGGAAGAGTGAACACATATGTTGCCCCCAAGATCATTATAAAAAAATCAAAAAAGAATGAATATTGTAAAGTGGAATAAATCCAAACGTAATCCTTTTAGGTCCCCGTTGGAAATACTCAGACAAGTGCGCCTAATGGAGTGAACATGTTATGTATAATATTCAATCGTGTTGTTCTGCAGAGAAAGTGCTGCTTTTGATCATGGACACAGTGACTCATGAAGGCAGAGGCGCCATTAGTGAGGAGAAGGGAATGACTCAAGGGGCCTCTAGGCTGCTTTATTACGGGGAAATTACACTGAGAGGAACTAATTATACTCAATGAATTCAAAATTACATACAATTTTAGTAATTGCTTAGTTGATGTTTGCAATTAATAACCTCCATGTGTTTTTTTATACATATACTGTATGTATATACAGACAATAGAAATACATGCGTCATGTTCATGCATAAAATATCCCTTAATCGAAAGGTTTAACTTTGACATGCCAGGACGCCAAGTTCAGTGTTAACCTTTTAAGTGACTAAAATCTTTTCACAAGAATGAATCACTAAAATCAATTTTAGGAAACACCTTTGCAAACTCTCATTGAGCTTATATCATAAAGATATTCAAGTCACGAAACAATGCAGGTAGCCAGGTTGGTTGGCTTGTCTTCTTTTAAGAAAACACTGTTTACACAGGCTTTCAACATTGGTGCAGACTGATATATCCACGTCTTAAATGTCAGAAAGCTTTCGGGTTTGTTATCCAACCCCCGCCAAGATGGTCATGGTGCAAGCTGAGTGCAGCTCTCACCTTATAAATTGAGAGAAAACAAATTAAACTTAAAGTTTACTGAGCAAGAATGTACTTTTCCTGCAAACCAGTAACATTAAAATCCAGAACTGCCCAGAACAAATACAGCCTTGCTCAAGTGGTCCTTACTGCATGGGAGGGAACATTTGCACAGCCAGATTTTGGTATAACGTCTAACTTTTCTGTCACAAACCTTCTTCTTCAAAACTGCACTTTGCCACTACCCAACTGGAGAAATATATTAATGTTGTTTACATTGTGTCTGGGAGCCGATACTCTCCTGTTGCAATGAAATAAAATAAAGCAAAGAAAGCAATTTCAGGCTGGTGAGGCTCCACCTGCAGAGGTCCATTACTTTACTGTCACAGCCATAGGCTGGGAAGCAGGCATTTTGCTGTAGAGAAGAGTATTTACCTTTCAAAGAAAGTTTGTTTTGTCTAGTGCAACCTGTACCCTAAATCCTGAACTCTTGCTTTCTACATTGTAAGACAGGTCAAATTTTAGTGATGAAGTTCTTGTTACAAGCAGTTTTAACACAAAGTACTTTCAGGAGAACAAAGCACATAAATACAAACTGGAGATAAAAAAAAAGAACACAAGTATTACAAACTACAGTGTGTATGTGTGTGTGTGAGAGAGTGGATTTGAGACCAAAGGGCAACAGCAGGGCAGTTTGCATGAGAAGCACAATCAATAACAAGACTGCAGCAAAGGAGAACCAAGGGAGAAGAACTCCTTTGTAAGCTGATGGTTATAGCTGCACTATGCAAATTCTTTTTTATGTAATAATTCAGCTATCTGATCAACACAAATGGAAAGATATTCCTAAACAGTAAAGACACCTGCCCCCCCCCCATTCATTACAACCAGACATGTATTTTTAGTTTACTTATTATCATGTTACATGATAGGGTGTTTAAGTCATCACCAGTAAAACCATTCAGTTGCCATGTTTTGTCTTTCATGATACATTCACATATTCCATACATGACTGAGAATAACTATGTCCTACCACAATGATAAGGTACATCCTGCCGTTTCTGTTATCTGGAAAATGGGTCAATTCAAATGGGACACAGTTGCATTTCGTAATTTCAACCCCAATTCCCCACAGAGAACCACCATTACTTTGCAACAAACTATTCACTCACTGTAAAATCACAAATTTATGTCTTAACATCTCTCTGACTCCTACTGCTGTTGCTGTGTACTGTTTAAAAAACACTTTGCGCAGTTTTTCTTTTTTGTTGTGATTACATCTCTCTGAAAGTGATGCGTGCATCACCCAGTTGCTGACAACACAAGTGTAGTTTGACATTTGACAGAAATGTTTTGGATCTTAGTTGGATATGTTTTGATGCCCATGCTGTTTGTAGCTTCTGAATGATCGCTCCCTTAATCAAAGCTATTTCTCCCTCAGATCCCTTTTTGAGTTTTTCCTTCTCTACTCTCTGCCTCTCATCTCTCACTGGCCTCCTCTCTCCCTACTTTCCTCTCCTCACCTTCCTCCCTGTCTTCCCTCTTCCATCCTTGCATCACAACCTTCCTCTCACCTCCCACCAGCCCTCCATCATCTTACTCCCTGTCTCAGCTCCTCAACTATTCTGTCTTCTTCCCTCCATTTCTTCCAGTCTGTATTTGCCGTCCTCACACCATCCTGTCTTCCCGTTTCTCTTTCCCCCGCTGCCTGTGGTGTTATTTCAGGGGAAAATCATCCAGCCCCCGAGAGATCCAGTGTACTTTGTGTGTAGAATCGTAAATCAAGGCACCAAGAAGACTCATTCCTCTTTAAGCCACGCCACTTGTAAGCTGACTAAAAGTGATGCTGTGCGCCGACAGGCTGCAAGTAACACAAAACTCAGAGTTAAACAAACATTAGGGTATGTCATGAGGACGTAAATGTGAGTGACCTCAGAGTTAACAAGGTGTGATGAGTTGCTTCTTGTAAACCAGTTTGGTATCTTGTGTGAATTTCCATCAGAAACCAGCTGAAATGTAATTATAACATCCTTCAAAAAATATGGTTAATCACAAAAATGCTTTACTGAATGCAAATAACACAAAATAAGAAAAAAGACAGACTGAGCACATCAAAAATGTTTTCCTGTATGTGTGCACATGTGTGTATTACTGACAAAGACTCCAAGTGTACCAAGTAAATGATACATTTACTGCAGGTCTATATACATGAATGTATAGATATCTATTGTCTCAGCCAATTGCCACTTTTGCAACAGTGCAGTGAATGGCTTGGAAAGCTTTTTGATCGATGTTTTTGGACAGTCTTATATTCTGCATGTACAGCCCAGTATGGAAAGTTTAAAGGTAGACTACTGCATATATATATAAACAATGTCATCATCACTCAATAATGTTTGCCAGCAGTACTAAGTCTAAGTTCAATCGCAAAAGAATTTTAGTCAAATAAGGGGAGAAAAAGTTTCTTTACTGGCCTGATATTACAAATTTGGCACGTCATTTTATAGTAATCGCATTTTTTGTTACTAGTGAAATTGCTGAATTTATAAAGAATCAAATCACAACATGTTATATAGTGACACCAGCTTCATCTTTGGAGATGTTTACCATTGCAATTTTTAATGGAGCTGCTTTACAATCCTGCAAACATTTCAGACTGCACACAGAAAAGTAAAAAAATGGCATTTATCAGTTTGTATGATGTTGCTAAGTAGAAAAAACAAGAAAACGTTTGGAAATGAACCTTTCCTTTGATCTTAAGTTTAGAAATAGGATAGTTGAAGGGTTAGGCATTGTACCAAATACACTGATCAATATGTGGTCACCCATAGAAGTCAGCACTACACATAATTGGCACTACACATAATATTGTCCTTTCTACGGGGAAGGACCAGGTAATAATATTATAGTCACTTCATTCGTTGTCACTACTGTACTTCAGCATGGTGGGTACTGTATGTCCCTCACAAACACTGGAAACCACTTTCTAAACATTCTCTGACAAGCTTTTGTTGGCACTTAGTCAGATCAGGGGGGCTGCTGTCAGCTCACTTAGTCAGGAGTGGGTCCTCAGCAGATGTGACGTGGGCCCGGGTGGGAAGCAGCAGCTCCCTCTGTGAACATATCCGAATGGCAGGTCCTGATTGGGTGCCAGAATCTCCTGCCAGTAGATCGCCAAGCTTCTCTCACTCGCAGGACTGAAATGTGCATGTCATTTTTTGGGTGGGAGGGGAGGGGGCGTTTGGGCTCGAACATGCTGTTCTTTTCTTCACTCGGTATTTGGATCCAAAGCCACCCAGACACCAAAGTGAGTTTGTGCAAAACAATAAGGCAGAAGAAATTGACTTTTGCATTTTCTCACTAAGCTTGTATGGTGCAGTTTAGTCATATTTGTACAGAGAATAAAATTATAACCAATGTGACTAAAGAACCATAAAATCCAATGTCTTATGGGTATCAAGAGACTACAGGTGTGACATAATAAAAAGTGCAAGCTGCTTAAAAAAGCCTTGATTTTGATTGATGCTCATTATTAAGCATTTCTGCAGTTTACAGCCATTCAAGGCTGAATCATGCAAACACACACCCAAATATAATCCAGTTTAAAACCTTATATCTTCTTTATGGAACAACAGTTTTAAAAATTGCTACCAAGACACAAATTAGGAGAAGTGAGAATAGCTATTGAGGCCCTGTTATCTTATGATAAAGAGGTAACGAGCTATTTTGGGTGCTTCATTGCATCCAGTGCTATGATATGGACACTTAATCCTGGTAAAGAAAGACATATCGCTCTAGCATTATCTTTGTTGTGCTATACTACCGGTGCACCCTCGTATAGGTTAGACTCTCATGGGTGAGGCAGTACATGAAATATTTTATTAATGAGTTGAATTGTTTTGAAATCAAAGCAGGAGAAGACCTTTACTGAAAACACTTCGACACTCTGACAGAACACACTACAAAGAGCTGATCAGGGATAAAGGTTTGTCCAAAGAGCTCCCAGGAGAGAGGCTTTTTGCTATTTGCTCCCAGTGAAGTAATCTTCAGTCTTTCCATACATCGTTGTTTGCTTACGTCTAGTAAATAGCACAAAAATAAAAAAACACATTACCATAATCTCCAAGTGTGTTGCCGTTCCAAACACAGATATTGGAGGAGTAAATAAATATTGTTAATTAGGATATTGTTTTAACTCTTGATTTTGCTTTGTTTGAACACTTGCATGGCTAGAACACTGCAAAGGAATGAAACACAAACACAAACAAAAAAAGAGAATAGCAAATCATGTAGAAGGAAAAAGTAAAACACAAAAAAGTATTTTATTGTAAAACTCACTCACTTATACAAAGTTGTCACCAATATTTCATATATACAGACACAAATATCTTTAAACACGGCATTTCTTTGTAAGAAAATGAAAACGAATAATATCTTCAATGGCAGCACACAGTATCCTCTACAGTATTATCAGACCAGCAGCCGCTTTGTAAGAGAAGGCATCCCTTTTGAGTATCCCACTTTGGAAAAATGAAACAGATACTTCTTGGCAACCTTCACTTTTCTGTGGCCTCCTGAAGCTGAATCCAAGAATGCTTTTTAACTCCACTCAACAATCTGCCTTTCACAACAGTGAAGGAGCCATGTCAGTGTCGGCGAGGGAGAGGCGATTGTGACTTCTGTGTGATGATTAACGGTGTATTCAAGGGAGTATTCAGCCCGTCTTATCTCAGCCCCGAGCTAAATTGCTCTCTTTTTCCAGGATTGTGATTGCTCGAGTGCCGTTGTATTATATGAGATGAGAAGTCCTGCTAACGGTTGAGGGAGCGTTCGATTATTTATTCATGCACTTAGCTTTTTATTTATATTATTTGTGGGAAAAGGAAAAAAGAAAGAGACAAGGGTGTTTTTCCACTTGCTTTTGCTTTGTTCTTCAATTTTTGCAGCCCACAAGACGGAAAAAACAACGTGGAAAGTAAATGAACTGGAAGAAGTGTATAAGTAATGTTGAGACTGTCCTCCAAAGAAAAACGACAGCCACTTGTTTCAGCCAGTGCCCCAAAATGGCAAGTGGTTGTATTATAATGGTCATAAAGGAGGAAATCAGGTGATGTCATAGTTACTTTATAGAGTGACAAAGTCTGCGTAGGGAGGAGGTCAGGGTGGATGGATGGGCCAACGTCACACTTTAACACATGAGACCACTGTTTGTTGTTTTGTTCTGAGGACTTGTTAATTGGTCTGAGGCAAAGGGAAGGGAAGATGAGGTTAATCCTGTGTTTTCTTGTGAGAAGACCTGCTAATTTCCCCTCTATTTCTAAAAACTGTTGGCTTTGCTGCGTTTTAACCCTAAACTATCCAGGGAAACTGAACTCCATGTTTTTTTTTCTCTGCCTCGCACACTTTTAGTTGTGAACATTTACACCTACAAGCTGCTAAGTACAACCACAGTCTCAGACTGATGTCACTTTGAATGGAACCATTATGGATTATTTGCCTTGTTCAAGGGCACCTTGACAGTTAATTGTCTGTTTAGAGTTTTCTTTTTTTATTTAAAAAAAAAAATCTCTGCACAGCACTTCAGAGATTTCTTGTCAAATGAGTGGTATTATGATATCTTTTAGTACTTGGTTCCTTAGTTCCTTTGCCTCTTTTTTTATTTCAAACAAACCAATGATCACACAGAGTAAAAAAAATGTAAACACTTGAAAGTACTTTAAAGTAGCTAAATCATGATTGCAAACACTGTTACTGGGTTATATTATGTTGCAGATATTTCAGCTTCTGTATAATAAATATTGCCATCATCCCTGCTGATTAGTTTCAACCTTTTACAACTTCCCACTTTGTAAATGCATGGTTTTTGATTATCATACTGTTGATGCACTTTTTAAACCAGTGAACCTTAAATTTGGGCAAAGGTTTCATGTTTCTTTGAAGACATTAAAGCATAACGAGCTCACCCAATGAACACACGTCCTCGGCCGCCCATTTGCAAACAACCATATTCATGTACAAACCCTCACTCATCACTGTCATAGAAGAGCCTGTAGCAAGTCATACACCACATACTGTATGCACATATATCTGCATGTCTAAATCAATATTCTGTTGTAGTCTTTGCTTTAATTTGACAGCATGAGCGTCGGGAGCGTCCTTGCCCTTCAGCTCTCACTCCCACTGAGGTGGTGTGAAGCCTCCCTGCACTCCATAGCGCCGTACTGCTGCACTCCACCAGGGGGGATGGTAGAGAGGCTGGGGAGAGAGAGAAATATGTTGTTAATCAACCTGAAGGGATGCCCTCCTTTCCCCTTATTCGCTCCCTTGTCTCTGTATCGCTTTCTCTCTATCCCACTCTCTGTCACTGTGCTCTGGGGTAGTCTCGAAAGTGAACTTCAGCATGTCAGATGAAACTCAGATTTGCTTGCACTAATGCCAATGCCAGTTTTACTCACATGAAAATGAGGGCGAATTTGTATAATTGGAATGTGACTTACTAAGGCAGCCATTTAAAATGATTTAGCAGTGGGCTTTTTAGGTCCATTGTACAGGGGAAGGACAATTTACGAAGCACTTTAAAATAGTACTTCAGAAGTAAAATAGTGGTGTTAAAATAGAAATAATCAGAAAGGAAGTAACACAATGCTATTATCATTTTGATTTTTATTAGTGACAAAAAAATCAGAACAATGTTTTCTCAGAACTAAAATCAACTTTATTGTATGTGGACACGCAAGAAATTTGACTCTGTTGTCAGTAGCTCTTTAGAAAAAAGTGAAAAAAAGTATATACACATAAATATCAACTATGCAACAACACGTACATGTAGTGCAAGAGTGCAATAATTTTCTCTATGTACAGAGGTGGCTTATGTCCATTCAGTATATACAGCCTGCTTCAAATTATAATAGAAATTATAATAAAAGTTATGTACATGGTATTTCACAATGTGTATGTTTCACTATAATATATACAGTATGTCATGTATGTACAGTACAATGGTTTGGTATTGCAGGAAGGGTTTTCTGACATTTATCAGCTGATTTAACTGTTAGAGAGTTGTTCTTGTGTTTGGTTGTTTTGGCGTACAGTGCTCTGTAGCACCTATCAGAGGGGATAAGTTGGAGCAGGTTGTTTCCAGGGTGTGAGGAGTCTACAGTTTTTTTTCTTGTCTATTTCCTGGAAGGTGGGCAGTTTGGTACCAGTGATCTTTTCTGCAGTCCCTACTGTCCATTGCAGCCTGTTTTTGTCATGTTTTAGTCACAGTGATAACTGTTGGCCTTATGAGGTCATAGTTGACTTACAAATCAGTCACTTTGTATTTTCCTTGACAGTTTTCCTTTAAAAGGCTCCGTGTGCCAGCCCCCATTTTCTCTTTTCAAAACCATTTTCCTTAGTCAGTGAAAATCATTTATCGAGTGTGCGCCTCTTCACCACCTCAAAAGAAATAAAAGAATGCTAATAGAAATTACAGTTAAGTCCCCCCGTCCTTAAACCCCTAGCATTATGCAGCAGAAATTATTCTGAACACAGTTGTTGACAAATGGTAATTAAAAGATTTGTTAATGTCGAGTGATTAAAAACACTGCAGGCATTTCACAGGGAAATTCAGCATGCAAATTGTTTTCTCTGCAACTGCTGGTGCTGCTCAGTTTGTTGAATGAAAAGCATTTCTTTCCCACTGTTATCATAATATTAAAGAGCTGTCACTTCTCCTGTAATGGAATGCACAATGTGAAGAATTAGCATTTTCCACCAGCTATCTTGTTTGTGCCGGGATGAGCAATTATTGGTGAGATTTTTTTTTTCCCTCAGAATGGTAAGATATTTCTCTTTTCTCCGAGTAAGACGTGGTCAGTCACAGCCTGAAAGTGGTTTCTTCTTGTGTGTGTACATGCACGTTATTTCTGTTTGCTAGATTTGCGTGGGATAAAAGTATGCACTGTGCACAATAATTGATGCTCCCCATCCTTCCATCACAAGCTACAGCACACTGCTCACCAAAGACAGGTATGAAGGATAACCATGACTGAGGAGTCGCACGCCAAAGTCAAACACAATAGAATTAATGATCCTGTAATAAAGCATCTGTGTGATGGAGTATTACACACCTAAATCCTCATTGGTGTTGTCTTCACTGAGCATTTTAGGATTAATTCACTACTCAATACAGGTTAATACCTTTACTGTGCTGCGTTATCAAATGCTGATACTCCCAGAAAATACTCTCCTTAATAACTACATTACAAGCTCTCTTGATGGATTAACATAAAATTGTGTAATTATTAGGCTTTTTTTTTTCAACTCATACTGTGGTCCCTATGTATAAGGCAGTTGTGGCTTTCCACTTGGCAAAAGGTGATAATGTCCTTGTGTGTAATGGGCTTAAAGTAGAAAATAAAATAATGTTAGTGTTTGAATATGAAGGAAGCTGACATGTTGCCTGGTGATTTCATGCCCAAACAGACTGGATGCTCAAACACAGTCATTCTTGGTTTAGTTTACATTATGGCAAATACAATCTGCCCATTCCCTTGTGAAATATAATACACATAAACCACCTTGTCATTTAAATGTGTGTGTGTTTTTGTCCGGTAAAAAATTAGTTAAGGGTTTCATCTATTAACTGAGATCTCCTGTTATGGGTCTAGCAGTGTTAACACACCCGTCTTATAGTCCTATACTGTATAATGGTACCTGATAGGATAACAATTTATAATGCCAATAATATATTGTAATGTCATGAGATGTAAATGGGATGAGATAAACTTAATTAAATGGCCAGGGTGGCCTAGCAGATGGTGACAGTCCAGTAACTGGGAGGTCGCAAGATTAAATCCCTGTAATAGTTAATGTGTCCATCCACTGCCATGTTTCTTGTCCTTTTGTCCTTGAGCAGGACAACAAGTCTCCTTTCACTCAGTAAAAATCTGAGTGCTTAACACCCATTAAACAATAAGTACTGGCTGGTTCACTAGACAGTGTTAAGTTTTAATGGGCATATAAAAAGCCTGAAAAGACTTTGAAAATTCAAGTTGAGAATGAACTTACACTACAATTAAGAGTATCAATCCACATGTCTCTCTTGGGAACTGGACCAGAAGACGTCAATCAAATGTCACTGAAATTCCAGAGAGAAAAAAAACAATAACAATACAGGCAAGGCAGTGATTTTTGAATGGGAGGAAATTCCTGGTCTTGCAATCATTGAGCCACTGATACTGTACCTACCCTAACCTATACCTATCCTATCCATCTCCTGGAGACACACATATTGATTGAGGGGCCTCTTGAAAAGGCTTTTGAAGTGCAGCCACTTAGCCTTCATAGCAAAATCTTGCTCCATTATTGCATATTTATTTATTTATTTCTTCTGCTGCTTTAAATGGAAACATGGTGAGATATCCTGTCTCCTTCTTCCCTTCTGTCTGCTTTGCTAAAAAAAAAAAAAAAAAAAAAAAAAAAGAAACGGTCTGTTTGCTGAACCAGGATGTTTAGAATGGAACCATCAGTCCCATATGGTGCCGAATGTTCAAAGGACACTCTTCGCAGGAAACAGAAAGAGCCAGCTTGCTTGCAGAGCTGTTCAGTCCCATATGCAGACTGCAGTGTTTGCAGGCTCTCCAAAGGACAGATGTCATCTTGATGTGTTTAAGTGGGTTGTCATCCACTGACATGATATTAATCACGCCTAATTTTTGGTGGGTAAAGCAGAATTACGGCGAAAATACACCTTGCACAGACACAGCGCAACATGCCTGTTGCAGCATGTCTGCAGCAGAGCGCGTCCATGATAAGCGACTGGAGCTGCTACACTGACAATGGAAGCCGCAAGCACTCGCCCGGGTGTCGCGTGGCTCATCTCTATTTTCACGTGGCCGACTTTTTGTTCTCTATCCGCAGCTACGCAGCCCTCCAACAGGTAAAAACTTTGTAAAAAAAAAAAAGTAAAATCTGTTTAAAAATGATTAAAATAATAATGTCATTGTACCAGAGGCAATGCGATGCAGCAGTGCAACTTGTGGGTTTTTTTTAACATTGCACATTAAAATAAATAAATCAAATCAATGTGTATCCATGTATCCTGTAGTTAAAACGATCTAGAAATCTGTAATTTTAATCAAGGTAACAGTCCGTTTCATTTGGTTGCTTGTCAATGGCATCATACCCCCTCTACCAAAGAGTATATGTGCACAAGATGCATGCGTCGGCGTTGTGGTTGTCCACCACAATGGTGTCTACCAAAGAGTATACGCATACAAGATAATACGCCGAACAGCACCGGAGAATCACTGATTTTTTATGTGAAACTGCTTTATTCAGTGTTTTTACCGGTTTTAATCCCTGCATATGTTTGTTTTGGAGAGGAGGAGACCTCCGCAGGTAATTTGGGTCCTGGTAAAAACATGATGAACACTGAAGTAATCCTAACCCAGAGAAGCTGGTTGTTTAACAATGAAGACAACTCCTCCCATGATCCCACACTACTTAACAATGTCATCAAACTCCGCCTTTTGTTATTGTTTTGATTGAGAGACCCCTCGCAGCAGAAATTACATATTGTGCGTTTAATATAGTGTACACTTCCAAACCCTACTTTATCACTTGGCAAAACTCAATGTGCATGCAGTGACGGAGACACGTCCATGCCTGGTGTATTGCAGCTGTTAGGCTGCATACCTAGAGAGAGAGTATGTCTTTAACTGTCCCCTCGTGAGGCTATGAGTGACTTTAATCAATTAAACAATCTGCTTAAGTTGGAAAAATTCGAAACAATGAGATTGAGACATATGTGAAATCTAGTCTTGTCTAATCTGTCACAGTATCTAGGATTCCTTGTTAAGATCACTGACACCTTTTTTTAAATGACCTTTAACCGGGTTGACCAGGCTAAACCGTGTCTGTTAAAATTCTTTGTCAAGTTATTGTTCACACATTATACAAAGTGTCTCTTTTGATCTTCAGTATTCTGCAATGTATACTCCATTTTTACTGAACCAGCATACAGTGATGCATATGCAGCATCGGTTTTTTTCCTTGTTAAATCCTCTAAACAGCAAAAGACCTAAATATTACTGTGAGCATACTATTGGTTGGAAATGAATAGCATGTCAGTCCTAGTTTCAATGAGGCATTGAGGTGGGAAATGAAATAGAACAAAAAACGCCATATGACGGGACAGCTGTCGGGGAAGATGCTCCCGTTTCTTGCTCTTTGGTTCCTTTTTAAGTGTAGCAGGAGGCCTCTTAGAGTTTGGCAATGGAGAGCCGAAGTGAAGAAGTGAGTATTTGGCCTAGAAAGTCAATTAAATTCGTTCACGTGTGTATAATTATGACAACAAACTGATGGTAAAACAGAATAGCCAAGCTGCCTCACCATGTTGCCATTGCCACTTTCTGGTCTCTTGTCAAGACTGAGTTCAGAATGATGAAGTAGTTTGTTGATCTGCCAGTTGAAAAACAGGCTGTTTCTGTTCACTCTGCCTTATTTTGCAAAACATGCCTGCAGATAGTCATATGCAATTTAATGCTGCTGTAATTAAGTTTAAATGACACATTTACTTTTCATCATTAGAGCTGCAGTATCTGTCTCTCTGCTGCATTTCAGCCCTGCCTCCAAAACCCCGACCTCTCACCAAAGATGGTCTCCATGAATGTTCAGGCAGTTGGGACATTTTAGACCTTCTACACACTACTGAAGAAAGGCACAATACATAGAAGCAACATACAGAAGAGAGTCGCCAAGATGATCTGGAGTAATATCTAGGTTGAAGACCTCTTACATGCAGGGGAGGAAAACACAGGGCCAGATTTACTAAGAAAGTGGAGCTACGCAAATGGCCCGCTGGAGTTTTCATTGAGTTTGCAGCCATAATCTGCACGTATTCAGTGCCTGGAGAGAATGAGGCCAGAGCAGCAGGAGTTCAGTGCGAGCAGGTGGAGGTGGAGATGGTGTTGATATGTTAATACTGAGGTAAATACAGCCAAACGGACAGATGACGCTGGACCACGCTTGACTACAGCTCAGCATTCAATACCATTGCGCCATCCGAGCTCAACTAACAAGCTCAGATATGGGACTCAGCTCCTCCATGCAGCTGGTTCCTGCACTTCCTGACCGGCAGACCCCAGGTTGTTTGGATGGGCACCACCTCGTCCTCCTCCACAGTGACCCTCAACACTGGAGCCCCCCAGGGCTGTGCGCTCAGCTCCCTTCTGTACTCCCTGCTCACACGTGCTTGCATAGCCATGCACAGCTCAAATACCATCATTAAGTTTGTTGATGATACCACTGTCATTGGATCTTTCCTGGACCCATCACATTGATCTCATCAACAAAAGTGGCTTTTCTTCCTGTGCAGACTGAGGAAGCTCAACATGGACACTGAGATACTCTGTAACTTTTACAGGTGTACTATTTGAGATTGTCCTCACAGACTAAAATTTTAGCATCAGATAAAAGTAAGATGCAGGAGTAAAGAAATAAGAAAGCTCTGGCCTTTCTCAGCCTTTTAATTATTGCTTGTGGTGCTTTTCAAGCCAGCTGAAAACAATTAATGGTGATTGGGTCGGTTCACAGAAGTCTGAAGTGGCACTCTGGGGCCATGTCAGCCAGGGCAATCTCCGATTAAGAGATTAACAGTCTCATTACTTCTTGGGTTTTGGCAGCAAGAAAGGTAGAAGAGTAGACAGTTAAATGTATGTATGTAAAAAGATTGCTGCAGATCCCACTGAGACCATTCTGCATCTTTTTTGCAACATTTACCTGTTTTCAGCTTGTTGCTTAGAGCCCCCAATCTGTAGGTTCAATTGCACTTTTAGTTTTACAGACCCACACCTCCCATAAAGCTGCTAGAACTCTCACAATGTCAGACAAGGTAACATTTATTCCTGTAAACACCTGGATGATGCAAAGAGTTAAACATTTAACAAGCTATATAACAGTCAAAATCGAGTCTAAGTCAAATGTTTTTTAAATTTTCACTCAACATAAAAGGAACGTCCAGCCCTGGCTGCATGAGAGAGGCATTACGTCAAGGAAAAGTACTATTACATGAGTGTTATTTCATAAAAAGGAGGCTAAGAAATTGCAGTGAACAATAATAATAAATAAAGCATTTAAGATCTCACACTATTCACTATGCCTTAGATTTGTATTACTATACTAACTTGAGACTTCAGGTACAGCAGGAATATATCAGGTAAATGAGACTTGTGCATCTTTGTGATTTGACAGCAGGATGAATAGAAAAATATACAGTTCAAATCACTGATGACAGAAAATGTTACATAAGAATGTACCGTGTTCTTAATGGCCACAATAGAATAGCTAAATATGCAGTTTAAGCACGACGTTTTAGGATTGCAAGCATGTAAAGATCAAACAAGTAAATAACTTGTAAGTAGTTTAGTCAACAATGCCAAGGTTACTTCTCATTGGAGAAGTTAGGGCTTCAATTGCGTAATCACACAAAATTGGCTGTAATGACTTGAAAATCCATAATGATTTAGGCCACAGGACAAGAAGACACTCCATATTCCGCCTGACATCCAACTTTGTTGTTTTCTATTGACATTTCTCAAATGTAACCAACAAAGTAGAGGGAACATTCAAGAATGGTTTATTTTTGTCAGTGTATGACAGTGGTTTTGTTCACCACAACAACAACATTATAAATTAATAGTTAACGATTTCCAATATTATTGGTGGGGTCAGATAGAACAGAGCATAAGGTGAGAAGAAATTAGTCGGTTGTTAGGGAAACAAAGTGAATTATTCTTTATTTCGCCCCCTTTTGACGTATCATTTTCCCTCATACAAAGTACTCAGGTGCTCAGGCACAAAATGTTACATAGACACAAATTCTTTGGGAAAAAATTGTCATAAAAGGGTCAAATGCAACTTACTGCACAACGTTCTAGCTCTTGACAACATACAAATATTGTAAGTCAAATCCATCTGTTAAACCCTAGACACCATCTTCACTATCCTCCAGCTGTCGTTGGCATTCTTCTTGATGCAATAGTTTGAATCATCACCTGTTCCAGTATTGATCGTCCTGTGTAACTCTGAATCATCAAATGAACACAGTTAGAGGTTCAGTTTGCTAAATGTCATGAGGATGGACAGATATCAGTTCATATATCTCAACAACTCTTGAATTTTATATTTGGGCTTTAAGGTTTTCATCTTACGCACACTGTACACTGTGTATACTGTATGTGTTTTAATTCATGTATGGAAAGATAAGGGAACACTGTTTTCTCACAAATAGCAGTGAAATTATCATACAGGGTGAAGTTGAATAGTTAGATGATTTTCTGGCTTCACTGACCATAAGCTCAAACCTTTTTTAGAGTTTTGACTGATGAGGTCACAAGGATCCTCAAGCATGAGATGCATATTCAGCCAACTGTTGGTAGAGGCCTACACCATCTGTCACGCTTTTCTGTGGTGACATACTGTAGCAGCACCCTAAAGCTGCAACAGTGAGAAAGTTCAACACGTCGTCCTCAGGTGTGATCACATCTACTGTACGGTATAATTTTTTTTGGTCAGAAATGTTGCTTGATTTGGTTTAACAGTCCAGATGGTGACACCAGTTGGCTCTCTTTGCTTTGCTTTTTTTTTTTTAAATAGAGTTCATATAAGGTAAGACTGCGTGAGCAAGTGGCTTATTGTGAACATGATTTTAATTTCTGTTTTAGTTTGAATGTAACTGGTGGTTTAAGTTTCCTTCTGTTTTTTAAATGATATGTTCACTCCTTTGTCCTTGGATGACACTTGAATAAGATTCAGTCATTCATCTCGGAGCAAAAATAAAACATTTGTAATGTTTTAAGCACAAAATAAGAAGATTACACAACAAGTTCTTTGGGAAATTTTCCAATAATTTGGACACTTATTTGCATACCAGTGTCTATAATGTTTTTCCTCACTGACTATAATTTTACCTTTTATTTTTTGAATCTCTTTCTCTGGGCTGTTTTAAGGTGACAGTGACTCAGGCGTTTCTATAATTATTGTCTCCCTAAAGCCATGAGTCTGCAGGCAGCAGACTTTGAGGACTGCAGTCCTGTAATTGTCTTTCAGTCTTGTTTGCCCTCACTGTTCCTTGGAGCGTTCGCTAATTACAGCCTGATTCAATTTCAGGTTGCTTTGTGCGCCCAGCAGGACATGTAAAGATGGGTGAATGGTTTTCTGTTACCTGGTCAGCACGTTTACAGTTAGAGGAATCTGAACCTCATGACATTTTTGACATCTTTTGGTAGTTTTGCATGTGAAGTAAAATGTGGTAAAATGTTAAAATGACGCAAGTTTAACATTGCATGACGCAAGTTTTGTATGACTAATTTCACCAAGGAAATAGAATTTAGAGGATATGTTGAACAAACCTCTTCTTATATGTCTTGCTTTGCTCTCCACTTATGTATGATAAGTAATCATTCTAGGGAGACAGAAATACATTATTTGTTGTTTGTTATCTGAGCACTATTGATTCCCACACTTGTTGCTACCGGTTGCTTGTCCTTAGATACAGAACTTTACCTACAAGTCACAGTGCCAGAGATTCTTCCTGTTATTTTATATCTGAAACATATTCTTATCATCTTGCTGACCATCCAAAGTACTTGAAACATGAAATAAGATGCTTAACTCTCTTGCAGCTAGAGTTTGCTTTCAGAGACTTTTCATGCTACAACTCTGACTACATGAGCCTGACAAAAATAAATAAATACAATGATTATTGGCTTCCAAGAATATCACAACTTTTATATGGCAGAATATGGTGTTACTATCAATGGTAAAGACTGCAAAGGTTCAAAACTACAACATGCTGACATTTCTGTGAGAGGAGAGCAGAACATTGCAGCTCAAGAACAGAAGTTTTTTCTTTTGATGACAGGAAACTGGATTTGTATGGGAGCATTTCTAAACGAAAAAAAAAAACACCTGCATACATCACAACTTAGCGCAGCATGCTCATTCTCTCTATCTCTAAGAGTCAAGCACAATATTATGCATATTTCCATAATAATCATCTATATCAACTGAACTGTAAGTAGTTTCTGCTGGAGTCCAATTAGATTTGGTGTTTGAGGGGGAGTATAAGGGGCACTGAGGACTTTATATGATGTATTATTGAATGGAAATTAATGGCAGATTGTTTTGTCAGCTGTTACTGGCTATCTCTCTCACCATCTGTTGTCTTTTGCACAAAAAAGATTGAGAGTCTTTGTACAAGGCTCATGGATTCACTTCTTTAAAAAAAAAAAAAAACGGTTAATGTGCAAGGGCCCTACTGTACTGACATGTCATCAGAAGTGTCAGAAGGGGATGTTTTAAGATTGGTATTCTTTAACAGCACTTCAACTAATAAACACTTCAAGTAAGCTTCTGCTGTTTGAAAGCCTTTGTGTTACTGGCAGGGATGTGTTGTATGATTACAGAAGCAACAAGAGTGGTATATTTGGAATAAATACAGTGACTTAGAAGAAATACCACAGCCTTTAAAGAGTGTCTATTATTCAGTCATTCCTCCAAAGCATTGCAGTCATACTGTATGCAACTATTCTGCATTAGCAAAATTGATTTTCATAAAAACAGTGAGATCTGAAATTATGCCACATTTTTTGAGAATATGGTCACAGAGTTGCCATCTTACATCATCCGTCAAACCACAAAAGACATGTGTGGAAATTATCACATAATTGAAAGTATTTATGGTTATGCAACAGGACTAAAGTGATGGATTAGTAAGGCAGGCAAAGCTGCACACACACATAACTCCAATGCAATCTTTTTATTTTAAAGTCTCTGAGGTAGCTGTTTGGGCAGATCTTGTTTTATTCAGGAGAAAAGTTTGCAATAATCTCACATAATGTGGTTTGAAAGACTTATCCTTTACACCATTTACAGGGCAGTGAACATAGAAATAAAGTCCATAGAGTTGTCATTCATAGCCAAGAAAGACCTCTAACATCAACATGTTTGCATGCAAGAAGTAGCAAATATAACTGAAGAAGATCAGAGCAAAAACATCTTAAGTTCTACATTCAAAGCAATAATTTGTGTACAGATAGTGTTTAAGTTATTTTTTTTAAAAATCATGTGAACAAACAACAACATTTGTTTTAAATATCCCAAATAAGTCAATGTGTACATTTGGGTACAAGAAAATTCAATAGCGCTAGCCCTATCAAATTCACATATCAGTAGCTAGCTAGCATGACATTTTCATAGATACAATGAATTAAGGACAAAAGCTGCCAACATTTCTGATTTTTTAGTGATTCAAATAGATCTGGTGTTGTGCTCATTGATGGCTGCTCAAGGTTGGAGAAACAGTCAACCAAATAAGGGCTTTGTAGGCGAAAGAATATGAAAGATTATTATCTTCTACAGCTAGCTTGCTGCCTAGCTTCATCCATTAAAAATAGTGACAGAAAAGTGGTGACAACAATGACGGCACGTGGATTACCTGCAGCTGTACAGGTTGTTGTAACTATCTTACATAACTGTTAAATTGGAATATTTTGAAAATGGAATTTCAATTCAGGCTGCAGTGACCCGTCCTTTCCTGAACAGTCAAAACATGATGTTATTGCTTTCCAAGTACAGGTAACCTTGATGTTTTTTTGCAGGGTCTCTTTACACTTTCAAATGTCACCTCTCTCAGCTACCCACTTTGACTAAAAACGCTGTTCACAGTGGCTAACCTATAAAAATCCACCACAGCAATTTATGAAAGCTACCTCAAACCATAGACCGTGGTGGAGGGAATTGATTTTTCAGTGGTCTCTAGCCCCGGCAGTCATGGCATTGTTCCACAAAAAAGGGGCCTGCTGGAGAGAAGCAAAGAGAAGAGAGAAAATACCATGGATTTGAATACTTGATAATCAAATTAAGTTTCCCAGAGTGCTATGGAACACCTGTGCGGTACTGATAAGATAAAGAACAGAGGGGGAATAGGGGAAAGAATAATCACAAGAGAAAGGAAACCCATAAAAGCCCAAACAAGGTGGGGGATAAGCAATGAATAATGTAATGAACTTGTAACAGCTCAGAAATGATCTCTCTCTCCTTTAGTCTCTTGTTTCCTCCATCTCCCTTTCTTCTCTCTCTTTCTCTGTATTTTTTTTCCGTTTTCTTGCTCTCAATCTTTCTTTAAAAATTTTCCTCCTGAAGTCATTATGTGTAACATCACAGGAGACCAGTCTTCAAAAAGGATTTCAACACAGAACAAAATTAATGCTACTTCCTCAATACCCAGACACTCCCAGGTCGAGGAGGACTGAAACCTATGATTGGTGAATTGAACTTCACTTTTAAGTATTTCCTGACAAAGCCACTGTTCATAATTACAACTCATAAAAAAAAGTCTCTGTCTGCAGTTCTTAAAACACCAAACTCTTTCTCTCATCTCTGCACCAATAGTGTGACAGTACCTTAATGGTTAGAAAGCAATTTCCTTGATGCTATCGAGCTTCCTTAAAATGAAAATTGTGAGATGAAAGTGACTGGTTATGCTCTTCCACGCCTCTGAAATCTTTATCAGTGCAATGGTGGTATAATCAGCCCGTCCTCACAAGAAAAACCACAGTATAGGTCTAAAATTCAGGCCGGCAATTATGTTTACGCCATCTAGCGGGTGTAGTAATTATGACCTGGGGAAGTGAAGCGAAGCAGTTCAGATGACATCAATATAAGATGACTTGAGATCATTTTCGCCTTATGACGAGGTGGCAGGTTGGGTGTTCAGAGACCACTGTTCGCTTCCTGTTTCCAACCACGAGTGTCCTGTTTCCAACTGCGAGTTGGGACATTTTTTTTTTAATGTGACATCGTGGTGTTTACTGTTGCCATGACGACAAAGTATAAACCACTTTTCAAGTGATCATCATAACCCAAACCCTAACCAAGTGGTTTTTGTGCCTAAACGTGTTGCGTTGCAGCGCTGTCACACCATAAAACATAATTATTTTTTAACTGATAACCGTTTTGAAAAGCAGCATATTACGGTCCTGTGGGTCGTTCTGGGGGTCCTCTGGTCGTACAAGTACTAGATGGTGTAAACATAACTATAGGTCATTTTTTGCCTGTTGAATTTTAGACCTATACTGTCATTTAATTATGAGGATGTGTTGGGTATAATTATTAGGGAGGTAAGCTTATGACTGCACAGCTGCTGACACACACACACACACACACACACACACACACACACACACACACACACAGACAGGAAGTTGGGCCAATAACTGCTGCTGATGTGCCCCTGAACAAGACACTTGATGGTTAGCTGCTTCACCAGGGTTGTTAAGTATGTCTGAAGAGGATGTTGTGCTTGGGCGGAAACAGCTCTTCAGTGGGAACATTTGTGACAGAAAAAAGTTTGGAGATGGATTGTTGAATATTATTTCATACGGAGACAAACTTTCTGTACATCCATATACTTGGCAAATCAGAAAATGTTTGACTGTTTCTTTGTATCTCAATTTGTGCATACCAATGGGTAACAAGCTAATTCAATATGAATTATATTATGCAGGAACAATGTTGATACTGAGGAATTCTGCAAAACCCTGAATGATCAATTAACTTATATGCTTAAGGTGTTTGGTTCAGGTCTGGCAACTAAAACACTTGGTTAAGGTTAGGAAAACATGATTTAGGCTAATAAAAAGGCAAACATTAATTGCAGGTCTGTGATTGGATGCAAACTCTGGTCTCCTGCATCAAAGTCAGGCGAGCTACATGCCCGATCACCACCCTGACATCCACACTCTTATATTTTGCCAAGCTACACAAGAGGGCACATTACTTCCTGCATTGAGTGTTGGCACAGTACAAAAATCGTGAGGTGCTGAATTGTAAAATATGGACATAAATTCTAGATTAAAATGACTCATAGCTAGCATGGCTACAAAATTGGACCTGTCATCATTTGGTTATTGTTTGGTTTTTTTTTCTTCATTTTTATTGGTTTGTTTCCATCCTAAAATAGCTAAACAGTTATCCAAAACAACACAGAAGAGGAGCCATTTAGAATTGAGGACGTGTCCTTGAGTTTGATGTTGAACCTCCACCTGCTCACTCAATATACACTCTGGAATACAGTATAACCTGAATGCTCCCAAATGGTGCTTTGCTGTGTATCGTCGTCACCACTTCTCCCTTGAACGTTCTCCTCTAATATTAAGCCACAGCACTGCAGGCACTACAGCTCCAGCCATCTGGTCAGCCTGTCTGCTCCTCTCCTCTGCTGTCACTCACTCCTGCCCCCTCAAGTGTCACTCAGCAGCCTGGTGGGCGCTGTGGTTGCGAAGCAGCAAGAGAACATTAGCATCATAAACTCTAATTACTGGAGGTTAATAGTTGACAGTTGCAGTGCAAATACTTCAAGGGTTCTCAATTAAACCTCTATTCAGCAAGGCAGTCTCGTTGAATGTAATACTGTGCACACTGGCAGTGCCACGCAGGAGAGAGAGGCTCTGAAGAATGAACATCCACTTTCAGACGTAAAGATGAAGTCATAAAACCAGACACAGAACGTTTTTGCTTTTCCAACCCAGCCTCTCTGTCACGAGAGAGAAAGAGAGAGTGACACATACTGAGGCATTTCCATAAGGACTGCAGCTGTGTTCATGTGCACAGTATGAGGGCCTTAAACACCAGGTTTGTAACAAAGAATAAAAAAACCCTTCAGGTAGACTCTTCATAAGTTAAGACTGTGATGCTGGTAGGCTAAAGATTAGCAGAGGTGGGCAAAATCAAAGTAGGAAGGAAAAGGGAAGCAATGTTTAAATTGTCATAATCTTCTTATGGCAGCTTGTTTTTATTAATGTATTTAGTTTACTACTTAACCACCACCTTTTAGGTGGAGATTCACCCATACTGTCATGGCTCAGTAAACAGGTAGGTCAAATGCAGAATTTTACTTTGCCTGTCGGAAAAAGGCACAGTAAGTAAGCTCAACTTTACTGAAAAGTTCAGACAAGCAAACCCACAGGCAGCAGGAGAACTTTGTGAGGGGAATGGGCGCAGGGGGTCGGTAACCAAAGGCGAACATCTGGCAAACACTTCCAAAAGGGCTGGGCAAAGGCAGTGATAAAAATAAAAAATAAAAAAAACACAGGCTGGGGTTCAAAACAAGCAGGCAAAAACAGGAAAAGGCTGGAATGCTATGGCAGAAACAACACAATAGACAATGTGGTGAAGAGTGAGTGAGACTGGACTGGTATAAATACTACCGGGGCTGACGAGAAAATGGGAAGCAGGTGTGCACGTGGGTGGGGGAGTCAGGTGATGGGAATGGCGGGAACACCGTGGCGACTCCAGGGCAGGTGGGAGTGGCATGATCAGAAATGACACAGAGGTTAGTGACTGAGGCAAAAAGCAGGCATGGAGTGAATGAACTGGACACATACATCACGTGAAGCAACAGTATTATCGCTACGGTTACCTAGACTTCAGTTTACCTTGCACACTGCTTTATCATAGAACAGTAATTAAACTGCACTTCAAGTGTCCTGCCCTGACAACCAATCAAAAACAAGCATTTCTTTCTAAAACCAGTATTTAACAATGTTTGATATTGTTTGTTTTTATTGTCAGTCTATGTGCTGGTCATGATGGGCCAGAAGTATGTTATGTTTCAGGTTTGGGCCATCAACAGTGTGTCTGTTTACTTGGTTCACATCTCTGCCAAAGCTTTCAAAATGGTACTCTGTTTTGGAACAAATCCTCCCACCTATTGGAATTTCGAGTATCCCAATTCCCCTTTCTCTATGTATTTAGACTTGCAGCAAACTTTTAAGATTAAGACGGTATTATGTGCAAGCTAGAACATTTCACTTCAGAAACAAATTATAAAGCCAATAATTAGAGCCCAGTAAAGATTGGTGGTGTCTAGTTGTTGCTTTTAGACCATTCATTCAGTGTTCCTGCATCCGATCCATGGCGGAGTGAGTGGTGGCATGGAGGGGCAAAAAGTTGAGAACTTTAAAACTACATATACTTGCTTTAAGCTGACTTTTTTTTCATGATAATGATGAAGATTTAATGATAACAATTCAATTAAATCTCTACTCCAATAAGTCACTTACTCATTTATCTTGTCTATGTGTGCTGAGTGCAAGCTATAGACACCTCCAGATACCTGTCATCATCGTAACACCTCGGTCGCTGACAGATTGATTAAAAATAGAAATAAAATAAAAATAAAGCCAGTAGTTATGTTTTAATGTGGCATTTGGCGGAGGGGCTCCAGGTCACACAGCTTGGCGACACAAGAGATGAGAAGGATCCTAAATATAACTGCTGTAGCTCCTTAAGGCAGCTGTTCTGTGCTCCCTGCAGAGCTACTAATGAGAATGAAATCCATCCACTAACAACACAAGTGTGACTGTTTACACACTGAACATGTTAAGACTCCCTTATTTCACACTGTCTATCCCCCCTTTCGTATATACACCTAATGTAACAGACTGTGGAACACTTTCAAACACAGATCTGCATGTACATGCTGTCACGTGTATCTTTGCACATGTCCAAACACTCTGAAGTGCCGGAAACCATCTGTACATGCACTCGCACACGCAGACCTTCACAAAGAGGCAAGTACATAAACTCTGTACACAATCATCTTATTCATCTGTTCCCTTTATCTGCGGATTTCTCGCTTCTCAATTTTTCTCCCTGATTTCATCTCTTCACCACCTTCCTCTGTTTCCTCTATCTCTTCTGTCTCAGTGCTTCCACATCCTTGCCCACCTTTCTTTATCTGCACTGTCTTTTCAATATCATGAGTGCAACAGGGGCAAGGCCTTTAAAGAAAATACTACAATTTGTACTTCAGGTAGGGCACCTCAGCAAGAGAAAGAGCAGACAGCACACCAGGAGAAATTGTTAAAACAATTTATTTCTTAAATTTTTTAACAAGGAACCATAAGAAAATGCCCTGTTCTATACCTATTACACAATGAACACTACTTAAAATACCACGGACTGAACAATAAAAGCAAACCAAGAAAACATGCATACACACACACACACACCTAGTAACAAAACAGCAGTATAGCTACTAAATGTTCCTTTAATAAATAGGCTAATCCAAGAAATAAATAAACACTAAAAACAGAATAAAATAACAGTAACCCAACAGACCGGAGAAGCTAGGCTAGTTTAAAATTACCACTGTAAGAACACCGAAAGTACATTAAAATGATTACATGCAAATAAAAGGGAAAGCGTCCCAGAGCGGCTAGGCTGAAGACTCAGCAGAAGCACTGTCTAAAATGCTATTCAATATCCCCCAATTCACAGAATCACAAGCACAGTAGTGTCCTCCAATCGAATTGGAATTTTGCCCAGGAATACAATACCACACAGGAGAAAGTCATGTGGCCTCCGCCTCACTCGCTCTGGAACTCCCCAACTGGAAACACCGGCAGTCTTTTAGTCAGGCCTGAATCATCAAGTTACAGACCCCTGGGCACAAATGTTTGATGGGCCACTAGCCAACTTGGTTTGGTGGTCAGGCTTTTTTTTCTTTCTTTAATAAATCAGACATAGCAAACAGGGCATATACGGAAGAGTTGTAATTCATTATGGAGAGCACTGTACCTCACTGGAAAATGAAAGTAACCATTGAAAGTAACCATTAAAAGCCTTAAAGTATCTGATATTGAATGGAAAATAAAGCAGCCAGAGCTTTCTTTTTGCTTTTTCATAATGAAACTACTATGTTATAATGTAGGTTGTCCTCACACGTACACACACACACTTGTTGCTGTCTCTTTCCTGTCTGACTGTCTCTCTCCTGTTCTCCTCCTCTGCTCTCCAGGGGCTGTCTCAGTGTCTTGTCTGTCTGTCGGTCTGACGATCTCCTCCTCTCCTCTCTCCGGTTGCTCTTTTAGTCCCGTTCTCCTCCTCTGCTATCTAGGGGCTGTCTTGCTTCTGTCCCTCAAGCCAGTAGAGTGCTCTGAGCTTTTCTCATGATCATGCACACGTTCGTGGGTGTTTCCAGTCAGAAAAGCCATGAACAAATAGTTTTTTCTATTTTGAAAAATGCATGCAGGCAAAGCAAAAAATATTCCCTGTGGAGGGTGAATATATAATCCAGTCTCATGAAACCTTTTCGCCATTTGGGAGATGACAGGTCAGTAGATCGTTAGTGAGGAAGCATACTTTACCTCCAAATCCCCCATCATGGGTTGAGGCTGGATACTTGCTTCTTCAGTTGTCTAAAGGCAACAGGCCCTCGACCGATAAGGACAGTGCGAGCCTCTTCATTGATTTGTGAGCTGCTGCTGCAGCTAGCCTCAGGTTGTGGTGGGCTGCTGTAAGAGCTAACGGTAGCCTCCGGATTAGCTTGCATGTCATCTTGCTGAACATTTTCCTCAATTATGTTAATGTTAACAGCAACGTTTTCATCCTGATTTTGTTTAACGGAAAACGTGTCAATTGATGTCACCTCCCTCTCCTCTTTTTCTCGTTTTCTCTTTTGTTTGCTGCACCCACTTGTGCCACTTGTTGAGCTGAAGGTCAGTTTGGGAGAGACGCCTAGCCTGGGTGGGGTAGGGGAGAGAGGGGGCGGGTTCAAATGTAACATGGACTACCACTACTGTATTTTACCAATTATATCATTCTGTTTAGGAAAAAAAATATCAGTGTGTTTTTAATTGGTTATATATGGTGTCATGAGCTGAAATTTGGGCACATGCCCAGAATGCCCATTGGAGCTTTTAGTAGAAGACGCCGACTGGTCTGCTGATTATACCAATTTGCCACGTTTGTGTCCCGATGTTTGCCGGCAGACCAGGAAGCAGGAGAAGAAAGACTGCAGGAGATTAGTGCAATCAGGTACTAAGATGAAACATTATCCAGCTGTACCCCTTACATGAGTAACCTATACAGAAAGCAAGAGAGACCTATAGTTAAAGTTCTGTTTGCTCTAATGGTTGTTTTTCATTGGTGAACTTTGGCTGCAGTATGCACGAGGTTGTGAAAGAAAGGAAAAGAGATTAAGGGGACTGTTTAAGGGAAAGAGAGGTGTGCATGTCCAGAGTGGAAGTATGCATGTGTATCTGTGTGTGTGTGTGTGTGTGTGTGTGTGTGTGTGTGTGTGTGTGTGTGTGTGTGTGTGTGTGTGTGTGCACCCATCTGCGTGCAGTTATGTGAGTGTGTCCTGTTTCTACTTCCCCCATCTGTCCCTTCTGCCTTGACGGCCAAACACTCTTCTAATGTGCTGTCCAATAAGCCAATGATTATCATATCGGTGCAATATTAGCTTCTATCACCGCCTGGCTGAGGATCAGTAATTGCTGTCCGTGCAGAGGAAATGGGAAAGGAAATTACATCTGCCTATACAAAGAGATCGTTTCCTTGTTGGTCCTAAGGGACTCTGATGACCCCCGATGTGTGTGTGCACGCACTTCTGTGAACTTGCAAAAAAGTGTGTTTGTGTGCATATGTGTCTGTGCAAGCCCATATGTCTGTGTTTGTATTTATAATAGACCTTCTCAGTATGCAGATGATTCTGGCACTAATATCAGAGATGTATTAGAGAGAAGATTAGGACAAGGGCAATGTTGAAGTATAGGTGTCTCTTGCTGTCTGTGAGAGCGGTGTTTCATTTCCATAAGGAAAGTATCTTATTAGTATTTCATAAAAACAGGCCCCAGGCCAAGTGAAAAATATCTTTTTTATGGATTCAAGTACATCTGTAATCATTGACTTTATCAGCTTACAACCGAATCAACCTTGGTGAGAGCTATAACCTGGCACGTGTTGCTCAAAATATTCTTCACTGATGTAGCAGTAATTCAATGAACAGATATTCTTAACGACAACCAGTCTGTTGAAGATTTATTTCTTGATATGGCTGCCTTTTGATCAAGAAATACTGTATGCATATGTGCGTCATCAACACTCTTGTATTTTATATGTACTCAGTCAAAACTCAGTGGAAAGCAGCAATGGAAAGCATCCTCAGTCTTAACAGCCTGCCAGCTTGGTGTCTGGATGTGTAACATTGCAACAAGACATAGCTCAGAATTCTCTCACTCCCACAACGTATTGTGTTTACAATGAATAATAAATGTGCTTTATAAAAAAGAAATAAAATGCACATACAGTATGTAAATGTACTGTTTATATATTCATGCACACACTCAACTGTCTACCTGCCCTAAACAGGATGTGGATCACATGCTAACATTGAAAAGACAGAAAGCTGCACTCCTGAGAGGAGATGGAGTGGTACAGCATATTATATCTCAAAGATATGCTGCACTTGTAACATTGTTTAATTTTTTTTTCCCCAGGACCATTTTTTTTGGTCTCAGGACCATTTTTTGAATGAGCTGTGTCAATGTCAAACAAGGAGGAAAAAAGTATTTTAGATACACCGCTCTTTTATGAAGCTAATGACTCTTGATTCAAGTGAACACAAAGAAATAAGGCCCAGTACCTTATTAAATGACATGTTTCCACTTAAAAGCATTTCTAACTGTATGATCCATCTTTGCATTTCATGGACACAACACAACACATCATGATTTTGAATTATTTACGCTGCACTTGCAAATGAAAAATGGACAGATCTATGTAGATAGACGCAAGCAGAGAGGTCGGCAGAGGTGAATAGATGGATGACTGGATTAAATTAAATTACAGTTTGGGGTATTATTGCCATTGTAAAAGTAGGTGGGTGGTATCCTGACGTTGATCATACTTGATGAGACAGAGAGATGACTGGACTGCTCCATTAGGAAACCATTCCAACTCCTCCGACTCCCTCTGTATATCTAAGTACTTACATGCGCAGGCCTTCAACTCCCACTGCGTAAAATGAAGTTGTACATCAATTTTTTAAAATGCTGCCACCCTTCCTTCACCTTTCCCATATGCATCTCTTTTTTTCATCTTAAAAAAGAAACACATTATTGATTTTAAATGTCTAATAATTGCTGTTACAGTACTGTGGCCTTGATCCTTGTAGTCATGACCACTGTGTGCTTAAAATAAGTAAAGTATTAGTGATTTAGGGATTTCAGTTAAATTAAAAATGAAATTGATCAAAGGAATCAATATTTGGCTCAAAAATTCAGAATGTTCCTTGCTTTCCTTGTGTAAATGGAATGACACAAGAGAAAGCTGCCATAGCCAAAGGACATTCTTTCTTTTTTATCCATAAACATGTAATCAGCGGCAAGTCTTCATTTCATCTCACTAGCAAAGTTTCCATTCAAATGTAGTGCAAAATAATTTCCAGAAAACTGGCAAAAGAAAATGAAAATTAATGCTCATTTCTATCCAGTGTTGTTATGCGAATATTAAGAGTTGGGCACATCGAAATAAACATTTGGTGGCGTTAATTCTCCGTTAAACAATTTCAGAAGAACACAGCAAGAAAACGTAATTGAAAAAGTGCCGGTCATACCTCAAGCAATGCAGACACCCTCTCTATGTTTCAGAGTAGGCCTAAAACTTTCCTTTTTGATAAAGCTTATAGTTAAAGCCGGCCAGGCTCGCCTTGGGCCAGCCCGTATGCTGCTATCAGCCTAGACTGCAAGGCAACTTTCCATGATGCACTGAGCTCCTCCCCCTCTCCATCTGTACACATTCATGTACCATTAATGCATGTTACTAACTTAGCTTTTTCCTTGGAGTTTTGTGCTTTCTTGTCTCACAGGTTCCTATGAATCATGGTCGTGGACCCCCTAGTTATGGATTGTGAGCTTCCGTGGGTTGTGGTTGTGGATCCCGTGCTGCCATGGTCCTGCTTGACGCCCATGCATGCTATTATTATTATTAGTCATATTTCTATTATTATTATTATTATTATTTTTATTATTATTGTTCTCTGTGTCTCTCTCTCCTCTCTCCCCCTCCCTCTTTCTCTCTCAACCTAACCGGTCAAGGCAGATGGCCGCCCATCGAGAGCCCGCTTCTGCTTGAGGTTTCTTCCCATTAAAGGGGAGTTTTTCCTTGCTGCTGTTGCCAAGTGCTTGCTCATGGGGGAATGTTGGGTCTCTCTAAAATAAAGAGTACGGTCTAGACCTGCTCTATGTGAAAAGTGCCCTGAGATAACTTCTGTTGTGATTTGGCGCTATATAAATAAAGACATTGAAGAAGGGAATTGAAAAAGGAAGATGGTTTGCCTCTCATCCAAAAGGTTTCTTCAGTTCTAAACTTTTCCAACACAGTCAACACACTCCTTCCACTTCTGTGTGAGAAATAGCTCACACCCATATAGGGAAGTGATAATTATATTCATGGCCTACAATAACATAAATTCACTTGACTGTATCTCAGCAGGTAGTGTTTCAATTCTTGTCAAATGCTTTCTTTGATTTTCCCTCTGCTTTTTAACCCCGTCTTTTCACTTTCAACACCACTCTCGCTTTATTTTACTCCCACTCACATCTCTCTCGTTATCCTTGTCTAAATGAAGTGTAGTAATTATGCAGTTTTTGCACCAGTCTTGAAGTATCTTCTTCCACTGGTTCCCACAGAAGATGAGCAATGGAATTTTTTACAATGTGTTTAAGATAAATTATTGTATAACAACATAATCTCAAACCACATTTTGATCTAGATAGAAGGCTAAAATTATGCAATTTTGCAACTCTAATATTAACCCATGTAATAATACAATTGATGGTGGAGGGGATCAAGGCCACCGAATCAACCCAGAGCATGAGAGGAAGACAGGAGAGAGATGGAAAGTAGCGTGGATGGCGGTAGCATCATGAAACAGATAGACTTTACTGTATTGCGCAAACCTGCTGTGGTGGTGACACATCTCTCATTTTTAAGGCTCTATTCAGTCTGTTTCTAGATCACACTGACACATCTACCAGCAGCTGATTTAGAGTCTGCATCAAAATTCTGGACATTCAGAACCAAATTTGCACTGTCAACTAATCATCAACTAATCATAATGGCATGAAAGGACACAGAATACACTGACTGATGTGACAGATTTTGAATATAATTAAGAAAATTCAAACCAAAATCTTAGTTTAATCTGACACAGATTGCAACTGAGATTTTAGTAGTCATCTTCTGCAGTGTGACATATTTTTCTGTCTTCTTATATTATATGTATTATAATTATATAATTAAATATCTATGGTTATATTACCACGGTAGCAGAAACTATCAAGTTATAGACTATAAGGATGGACGTAGCGAGGTGTGACGTCACCCAATGGTTTGCATTGGAGCCTGTTTGAAGATCAGAGTTGCTGTTTATGGTCGACAACATCTTTTCCATTTGGAGCCAGGACCTTGCAAATAAGGAGTACAGGTTGTAGCCTATCATGCCCAGGAAACATGCCCCACTACCTTGGACCAAAGCTCACAGAGAGAGAAGTTGGCGCTTTTTGGATGATAGTCAATTGGAGCCAGGGATTTTCTGGAGCCAGCATCTAGTGGCCATTGGTGGCATTGCACTTTAGAGTACTTCCTTATTGGCCTCAAGCTGTGGTAGTTGTCACTTGCTAGCAACATTAGCTTGTTGCCTTGCCAAATAAAAACAAAGAATAATTTAAGAATTCACAATTACCAATACCACAATATACCACAGGGCTTTTGCACTGCAATGTAAGTATATGGAGTTACTGTATATTAAGGCCTCATTCCTGAACAAGCAATAGGAGAAAAGATTTTTTGCACACAGATATATAAGCACATAAATATATTCTCTGCTCTGTGCTGACTGCAACCTGACTGTTGAGTGTTACTAGCCATTTGCAAAATTGGAGTAGGTAATTTCTGATCAGCTGTTGTGTAGGCCTGTGGATGGTAAGCCATTCCACAGCCCCATCTAATTAGTTAAATACACATACTTCACCTTCATGTTTGAATCCTCTGGATCGGGATAATTCCTTTTACTGGAAATGGGTTAGTGCAAAATTTGGTGTGCTGCCGTGACCTTTCCTCCCATCTGTGCCCCCCCCCCCCTCCCCCCCCTCCTTCACTTCTCAGTTAGAAGATCCAGCAGCATGGTGCCAGCTCGTCTGACCTGAGGGAGCAGGGAGAGGACAGAGAAGGCGGGGACTGAAGCAGAGAAACAGGGGGAGAGGAGATTGAGCCACAGTACTCCTGCTGGTAGGTAAACATATAGTGTATCCACAGCATCACCCTCTGTCTTCCTCCTGTATCCCCTCGCTCTGTCTCACTCTTTCTATCTTTTGTCTACTGCCTCAGTTCCCCCTCCCCTGCTGTTTGCACCACAGCCAATTTTTGGGTCACTGCAGATTTCACATTGTGTCATGACACCAAAACGCTCACATCAAATCGTTCTAACTTTCTGGGAAAACACACAATACAGGTCTATGTATATGCACAGACGACTGGAGACCAAATAATACAGACTTCTCTCCTTCTTTGGCTTGGCTCGCAACAGATGGGCTGAGGTCTGTGTATCTGTATCTGTGTGGAATTGTGTGTGACTGGTGAAGGACAGAGGGACGGAGGAAGTGAACTGCAAAGCACTGTGTGCCTCCGTGTGTGTGTAGAGTTGAGGCAGAGAGAGTGTGCAGGGCCGAGCTGGCCAACAAAGGGACCCTGGGAACATCTCTAAATGTGTAAATACTGGTCCCTCATAGTTTTGCCTGACTTAACCATTTGCTAAGTAAAGATGGGAACAGATTGAACCGTATAAAACCAGACATCCCAAACATACAGTAAAGACTCTTTAAACCAAAATACACAGATTTTTGCTGTCTTGGCACTCAGCAATGAGCATAATTTGAACAACAGTAGATACAGAGATGAGAATGCATTGGATGACATGTAATAGTGTTCGCAACTAGTAAACCCTTGTAAAACACATATTCTCACATGTTCCTGTACTAAAACAGAAAGGTGCATAAAAAATAGTTTGCTTTGCTCATTTATGATGCAATTAACGCAGAATAGGCAAAGAAAAAGATTTTTTCCTCACTCAGAGTACACCACACTATTTTGCCATTTGTTCATTATTTTCAACCAAGTTTTTAGTACTTCTCCTGCTATGTGATGTTGACAGTCTTAATCCCAGTCACAAAACTTTTAAAATATAAAAGATTATTTTAAAAGTCTAAAATAGTTTTAATGAGAACTTTCAACAGCGACTGAATCAAACACAATTAGAATTGACACACACTGTATAATTGATCTCCCCACTGTCACCATCAACTGGCCCAGACTGGAGAGGACTCGGACTGTCTCGGCTAGCTGATGAAATATCAGTTTTATCAAAATCTCTCCCACCCCCACCCCCCACCACACACACTCTGTTGTGAAGTTTGTGTGTTTGTGTCTCTGATCACTTTCTCCTGAGTGGCTGTATGGCTGCTGACGCCTTTTTGGTGATGTAGAAGCCTTTTGAAGTGTCTGTACAGTAAGAAAGCACACAACATCAACAATGACAAAAAAAAAGACTTTAAAAACAAAGTTTAGAATAAGGTAGAAACAGTATGGACACAGTCAAAACATCTACTGTTTCATAGTTTCTCCCTTGCTGTCATCTGTGTGTCTGTGGTTTTAACCTTTGACCTTAATGCTATTGTTGATTGAGATGTTGCTGATGAAGTTTTTTTTAAATGCTTGCAGGATCCAACAACAGAGTGAATATCTCAAATGTGAAGCTATAAAACATTTTAATTAGATTAGATTTACTGGCATTAAAATGTTTAATGTAAAACATTTTAATGCCTGTAAATCTTTTTTATAGTATTCACTTTTGCTAATGGAAATGTCGTGTATCCTTTGTGACACCTTGACTCCTTTGACTTTTAATGACCTTTTATATACCTGAGAATTTTTTTTCCTGGCTTTATCCACCGCACACATACATACACACTTCCTGACATCTCTTACTCTTGCCCTACAAATACCACTCACTGTCACTCCCTCACAGAGCCTCCATCGAACCACTATTGACTGCTGCTGGGGCTAATCGAAGGCCCCAGCGGCCTTCTTGTCCTGTTGGTTAATGGTGACCCACCTACCCACCTCTCCTAGTCATCACTGCCGCCATCCTCCCTTTTCTATCGCTCCATCTCACCCCTCCTTTTCTCTCATGCTCTGGGTTGATTCGATGGCATTGATCCCCTCCACCTCTTGACCTCGTCCTAGAAGAAGATTTACTGATGTGGCTGTCCCACTTTGAACACATGCGTGTTCCTGCTAGCTACATTTCTGCCACATTTCCACAAAGATACAACAAACAAAAATAAGAGAACAAAGCATTACAGTTGCACATGTTTATCTTAGCTTGCACCTGGTGCTTTGTATACCGTAGATCTGCATTGATTTTATACTTCTTTTTATACAGAAAAAATGGTTAAAGTGTCCGTGTATAAAAATAAATTGCTCCAAAGTGTTTTTCCCCATGATTTTAAAGGCTACAAGACAAGTTATTTCACATACAGGTACTTCTATGAATCACTGCAGTTTACATACAGTGGGCCAAATCCACAAAGAATGGATTGCGCCCTTTAATAGCACTGTGAATTGCGCAGCATTTGCACCCACAATCTGCCTCAATCTGCATCTATAACATAATCTACTGAAATGTCCATCAAAATAGGCTCCAGATATTAATGTGACTCAGGCAGGTCTGAAACGTGTTACATTAATGTCTGAATCTTACAATAATGTCATTCAGGTGTCACTGAGTGTATCCAGGATTTCACATAAACATCAGTAATGATGTTCTGTTTGTTGCCCACAGCTGGCTGCAGCATCACACAGCAGCTGAAACGATAAGTACGTCTCCAAACTGAGAAAGAGGCTGTGCGCGTTTACACACATACTCCACTTGCCTAAAGATTTTTTAACTAGCCACCAACCATGTAATTTTTTTTTAAAAATGATCTCCTTTCATTTTAATATAATTTATGTAATTTTTTTCACTTATTATTATTATTATATTATTATTACAAAGTATTGCCTTGCCTTGCCTTGCCAACTGTGCAGATTCCAGGGACACATTTTTTGTACAGTGTGTGGACTGTATATTCACAGCAATTACATATGTTCTTTCCCCCTTCCTCTCTTCCTTGTTGACCACTCATTATTTGGTCCATCATAACTCCTAATATATATGTTCTAAATTCACTAAAAGGACACGGCCAACAAGAGTATTCGATTTTTATTTATTTGGCGTCAAGCTCGGAAAAAAGCCAAAGGAGGAGACTATGAAAGACCATTTGTTCATTAATTCATAGTACATGTCGTATTCTGCATCCTATTTATGTCATTCATTGGATGGAACTACCATGTTTTTTCCTTCCAAGCCTTGGAACAATTGCATGAGCTGGGAGCCAAGCAATCTGTTGGTGTTCTTCAGTTATGGATGGCTGCATAACAACACTCCTCCTGCAACCGAAACAACTTTTTAACGTCTGCGCCAAATCATCTTTTTCTTTTGCTAAGCTGTTTTATTCCTCTCTGTTCTCCTCTTTCTTCAGTCGTCTCCTCAACCATTGCCGCACACGCATACACACGCACCAGCTCTCATCTTTTTTTTTTTTTTTTTGGTATATTACCCAGTCCCCACTAGAATGGCTCAATTGTTTTAGCTGAAGACAGGCCCCATAAAGTGCCATTTAAGATGGATCACCACAGCAGCTAATGTTTTCTTATCCATTGTTAAAGCACCTCCAGGACTAAGAGACTAACAGATTCTTTTCCAGGCCATTTACAGTCCTCCCTCTAACCTCCTTCTACACCCGCTTCCTCCCTGTACGCCACAGCCTCTTCCTTCACCTTCCTCCTTTTTCCTCTTCCACCTTGTGGGTCCTGCTTTTTCCCCCAATAAGTCACAGCTCATCAGCTCTCTGCATGGCTGATGATTTGTATTGAGACTCCACAAACCTGATCAATTTTTTTCCTCTAAAACGTGATTCCTTGATGTGCTGTATGTGATGTCTCTGGTACAAGTCCAGAACTGTAATCTATTCTGGTTGTGGAAAGAGAGGAAGATAGCTATAGATATACAAACTGAGCAAGAAAGGGCGAGTAACAGGTTGAGTGAGAGAAAAGTGTCAAAGGGGGAAGAATGTAGATGGTGGCAGGACAGTTTCAGTTGTTTTTTTTTTCTTTTCCCTGACTCATCTATGGGTTTTTGAGAAAGATACTCCCAAATGTATAGTACTTCATCTCTAGGACACACATGATGCACTGAATCATTTCTCATCCTATCTTGTTTGCTTCAGTGAGGTCTGCCATTTGTAGGCTGCACACTTCATCCTCAATTATATCAGGGATTGAAGACAGAGTGCGACTGGTGAAGTTCACTGCTCACCTACAGTATGTTGTAATCACTCCACCAGCGCATTTAATAGGTTTTTAAAAAGTACACTAGCGATAATTTGTAAAAGGAGCTGCCCGAGTAGTTTGAATTTGATTTCAGTGTCCAGCCATTAAATTACACTCTTTTTCATTTCCAGTTGGGTTTTACCTAAGGAAAGCACATGGTTCAGAGGATTTGAGGTATAAGGTTTTCCTTTTCTTGCTTGGATCAACATTGTTAAAGAAGTTCAACGAGACGCATAACCCACGTGGAAACCAGGTTGCAGTTTTTTTGGGGGTTTTTTGTATTTAAAGGAGAGGCATGGTTAAGACACAAAAATAGGTGAAGTAGCAATTCAAACTGAAACATTTTGAGAAGTTTTCTAAAGGTGGACAGTACCTATGTGCCATGGGCACCCAATATTTTATGCCAAGGAGAAGTAGGTTAAATTACTTTGATAAGCACATGCAGCACATGCATACATAAAGTATTGTAAAAAGCTACAATGCTGCCATTTTTAATAAATAAATCCATTCATTTTTTTTCAGTTTCAAAACCTAAATGTATTTTAACCCTCTAAATCTACAAAAAAAGTTCATATACCATGGCTTTGCATTAGCAAAATACATCTTAATGGAAATGTAATGATTGTAATGAGTCTAATGAGTATTAGACATCAAATACATTAAATCATATTTTAGGTATTGCTAATGTTATCATATAACATATAATGGTCATAGTTGAATTAAAAACAAATGTTGATCCTTACACAACCCTGACCTGCAACACATTTTATATACCCTGCTGGGTATTTAAAATGTGTTGCTAAAAGTATTCTAAAAGTATGCTAAAAGTATTCTAAAAGTATTCTGTCTGTTTACTGGAAGATTCTGACTGGTTGTGTTGAATCATACCACTGAATAGACACATTAGGACATAGTACATAGGTGTCTGTCTGGGCACTTGCACTAGCATACCCTTTAATGTTTGTACAACCCAATGTTCAGTTCAGTTCAGCATACTTAGTACCTCTTATCAATGTCAGTGTCCTATCAGTGTCCTCTCTTGATGTCAATGCGTTCTGACAACATCAAGGTAATATCGGGCATACTGAATGCCCATGTGTATTATACTGTGTATATTCCTTAAAAAACTGAAGTAGCATATAAAATATGTTGCCATTTTTTGTTCAAAGCTTCACTTCTTTCATCAGCAGACCAAAAGTAGCTAGCAGAGATGTAAATCATTTTGCTTTTGATCACAACTCTAAGCTCATCATGTAATAGTAGTACTACCAGTAGTGTGTGATTCATTTGGGGTGACTCATTTTTTTCACCTTCACTGAAATTGAGAAATTTTAATGAATGCACATGTTCTTTTCAGAACATTCAAACAGTTGTATATATTCACACCTCCGAGCTACATAGAATATCAGTTCAGCTTTCTCACTATTGGCCACAGCAGAAGGGCCAGCAAAAATGCAGACTAGTAAGGTGCACGTTGCACCTCAGTGGTAATTTTTTGAGGGGAGATCCTCGGCCTGAACATTGCATTTTTTCTGCATCAACATGGAATATCAAGTTCAGTGAAATAATAACCAGCAAGGCAGAAGAAAATTCATAGCCAACCCCCCCGAAATGTCCAAGGACATGGTAAAGCAAAATCCCTTTTGACCTTTTAATACTAGATTTTGTCATGTTAGAAATATATTTCCAAGTTTTGTTTTTAAAAAGTGAGCAACTTTTGAATGTAGAAACAGCATGATCTTCCTCACACAAATAAATAGGTGAATGTGTTATGAAATGCACCCATGTTCAGTTCCATTCACTTGGGGTTGCCACAGTCTTATAGCCATGTACGACCAGTGCGTGGTAGATTCTGCTGACATTAGTTGGTTTGTTGACTTACACGTTGACATACTCTCCTCTACAGTCTTCTCCAGCATGAATTTATTCAGTATATTATTTCCATGTCTATGGCGGCTTCCTGACATTCTGTTCATTGCAAGCAGATAACAACAATTTCATCGAGATTATGGTGGTACTTGTTATTGTTGTTGTGTCTCTTCTACTTCCTCTTCCAATGAAATGCCAATGAAAAACAATGAAATGCCATGCTATTATTACCATCTGTCTTGTCATCAATATGACAGAGTTTCTACAAAGCTCCGTTTTCCCTGTACATACTACAACACATAGCTGGCATTTTCAGAGAAAAAGATGTGTTTACGAATTTAGCCGGCTTAAACCCGGAATATACTCCCAAGTGGACGCATACATGAACAGCTGCAGACACCACAGACATGTAGTAGTTCTGTTTATACTACTTTCTGGAGTCTGCTTGGTTCCACGCATGTACAGTAGATCGGCATCTATTGATTGTAGTGTAGAGGTATGCTCACATCTGCACATAGCCTATATGTACGCCCTCAAATGATGAATTATTATTCATCATACTGCATAACAGCATAGGTTAAACACAAAATGGAGAAGGTCTCCATGAGTGCTAGTTTCTGTATCCTTCCCATGAGAATTTGCTTTTGTCCCTGCAGGATTTCCCTCAAGCCCGCTTTCTCTACCAAACCGGAGCTAAATTATAAAGCCTTGATGAACAAAACCCTGACAAGATGCTGAGATCTAGGCCAATCAACACCCCAATCCAGCCACCTCAAGTGATATCTTATATGTGACAACTCCGTACGCCCACAGAGAGTTTTGTCTTCCAAGGATAGAAATGTTGTTTGCACAAGGAGGAGCTACTGAGGTCTCTCAGGATGCTTTGCTCACTGTCATGGCTGTCCTACACTGTAAAAATTTTTTTAAATATTTTTAAACTGTTATTTTATGAAAAAATGTACATTTTAATAGATTTTTCCTGTTTTGCTAAATAACAAATAATAATTAGTAAAACTACAGAAAAAAATTATTTTACACATTTACACATTGTTTAAATGTTTATAATTACGTCAGTATAAGTAAATATTCTCAATTTAACAAAAAATGGAATATAATGAATGAATTCAATTAATAAATATTGATAAACAAATAATTTTACAGACAAAAACTGTAATCTTGCAGATCAATTCAAGTAAACTAATAGACTAACTTCAAAACTCACCAGTAATTTTTGAATTTTTTAACAGATTAAACTTTAGTCTTACAGACAGATTTTTAATACATTTACAGAATAAAACAGTCAGCAACGGTAATAATATTATGGTTGCATTCCCCTTCTGTTTTCAATAAATTACCTAGCTGAATAATTATATTTTATAATTTCAGAAATTCCACCGTCTGAATCATATGTTTTGCTCCAGTGATAGGTAATGCATAGCCTATCGTTAGTTTCTCAACTGACATTAGTTAAAAAGAAGCCTGTATTACCTTTGTGTTGACAAATATTACTGATGTAAACAAACTTAATACGGTATGTAGTGTTTGTCTGGTCATCTTAAGACCTGTCAATGAAATTGGGAGCATGAGCTGATTTCAGTCCTGTTGCATTTTGGTGATACTGATTTGTTTATTTTTATTCATTTTTTGGATTGTACCTTGAATGATGTCTTCTGGAAAATAGCTGTCCTATTACAAAAGTAGACTTTAAAGTGGGTTCATTTGTTTATTTGGCATATTGTGATACTTATGATACTTATAATTATGATTTACATTATTATCATTCATTGTCTTTGATAATGATGTATTTGCCACATTGAGAAAAAGTGAAATGTTGCTGTAGAGTCAGCCTCAATTTATTTTTTACTCTGTTGTGTTAAAGCATCAGACAGCTACTTTAAATGTGAGACAAGTGCCAGTCCAAACAATTAAAATCCTCCCATTACATGTGTAAACTAGCTAAAAGGTATGCTAACCCCTTTTAGTGAACATAACCACTTTAGAACATGCAGTACCAATCAAAAGTTTGGACACACTTTCTCATTGAAGTGAATGGGAAGATATGTCCAAACTTTTGACTCGTACTGTATATATTGATAAAACACTGTCCACATACAAACAGAGACAGTTAGGAAACATTCATTAGTCAACAGTTTTTTTTTATTTCTATTGACATTGGTTGTGTTTTAAGGTTTTAGCCAGAAGCACCAACAGATGACGGCCTGACAGGCAGCAGAATCTGCCTGGTTCCAGACCTTTGAATCATTGCCCACATCTCCAATTTCAGTGAGTCTGATAATCAGGCTAAAAGATTTTGTGACAGGGAGCTGATCTTGAGATACAGATTCTGTGACTGGGTTATATTTTGTTGGATATTTTGTTGACTTGTTTAGCAAGACAGCCACATTTCACCTGTAAACCTGTAAAAGTGTTTTAACACCTGTTGGCAAAGTACAGCAAGTTCATGACTCTTTATTCCCCCAAATGTTTTCAGTAAGCTTGCTTTGTTAACTGAACTTATTGATCTAAAATGAATTATTAAAGCCTGTACAACAAAGTGTAACTAAAAGTAATTCAATCATTTTTAGTGGAATATGACAAATTGTGATTTAAAAGTCCCACTCTTTTCCAACATTGATGGTGGAAATAGCTAAAAAATAGCTTGCCACGGTGAGAAAGTAGCCTCTTTTATTATCAGTAAATAATTTAATTTCATTATCAGTTAGCTTGTAGTAATATAGACTTAATCTAAAATTGTATGAAAATTAATTCAATATGTTGTGATTCTATTCAATTAAATTCTATTCTATTCTATCAATCATTTTTTGTTATGTATTGCTAGTGTAATGTGCAGTAAGCACGCAGACCTCCTGTGACGTGATTAGCTTGACCTAGTGGCAGACATCAGAGACAAGAGGCGCCTGAAATATGTGTGGTTAGAAAGTTACCTTTTTGAACTTATGGTGGAATTTTTAACTAAGTCAATCTGAAGGGTGAATCAGCCACATTTTCCTGGAAGTTTTCAATGGATTCAAGCCCTCAAAGAAGCCACAAGCTAGCTAATGCTAATTTCCCAAGTGGATTTCACCACCAAAGGCAAGTAAGTTACCATCTGGCTAATTTACATCCACAGATCTCAGGTTTGTAAGATATAATGTTACATAGTCATGTAGTATCAAGCTTTCTCATTGCCTTACATAGCTTGATAGAACAAGGTAATTTGTAATGTCACCTGTAACGTTACAGAATACAAGGCACTTGTTATGTAGTTAGCTAGTATGCTAATTGCCCATTTTTTCATATTCAGTGCCACAGCAGCATGCATAGACACGCTGAAGTGAAGGAGAAAGTTAATGACTATTTGTGAACCAATTCTCACTGTTTGCACTCCTTGTACTGGTGGAATGTACGTTTGACACTGCGTTAAAAGCTTTAACTAATTTCTGTAATTAATATTAGATTTGTCTAAATCTAAAGTATAAAAAACACTATTACACTTGTGAAACAGCAGCCTGATTAGCAAATAGACTACAGAGACAGTTTAAAACACAGTTACGGATTCGGGAAAGCCTTATTCTATCAGTGAAAACTGAAAATGGTGATTTTACTGCTTTTTCTTCTATTCAAGAAGTATTAGATCACATTAGACCAGGTCTAGCATAAAAAGTACTATACTCAGACTTGTCACATCCGGTCTAGAATATCAGGGACATTATGAAGACTGTTTAAAACATAGTTTCAGATTTGTTCGTTATACGTTAAAACATTTGTCGAATATGAATTACATTACCATGGAGTTTCCAGGGTCATTTTTAGATTTTTTACATTTATATTCAGTGTAGCCACAATAATGTACCATAGTGGCTAGAGATTGATTGCAGAATTTCCAGTTTCTGTATCTCAATCACCTCTTTCTCACTAAAAAAACAGGATTGATCTAGATCTGCAGAAGCAGAAGAAGCAGTTAAGATTTTCTTTTTTCACAAATAAAATAAGGCTTTCACAAATCCAAAACCGTGTTTTAAACAATCTCTGGGGTCTACTTGATAATCAGGTTGTTGTTTGACATGTGGTTTTTATGATAGACATGGTCTAATGATTTCTGAATGGTGAAAATGCATAATCCATAATGGTATAATGGTATCCATAATAATTTTAAACAGCATTAAGTCTTTTGCTATGTTGTTCAGGCCAACATAATCATCATAAAGTTTCCTTTAACTTTCCCCTTAACCTCTAAATTGGAAGCTGCTAATCAGAATCTAACTTAAGTGTCATTATCATGCATGGCGAGGCTAAAATTCCCTGAACAAAACATGGCCGTACACTCCTTCCTTTCCCTGGCCTCTAGGATAGTGTCACAGTGGTACAGCGGCAGAAACAGCTGATCAAGTTGCGCCAATTCATGAGATCCTTCGTGCTGGTCCATATCTGTCTGGCAATCCTGATGTGGGAGGAAGATTTCATAAATCAACTGTTCAGTGGCTACAATAGAAGGTGTGCTGACATAGTAAAATCTATTGTTTCTTTTGTTAGGTCAGTACTTGTCAATAGAAAAGCATTACTTTAGTTTATAAGATGATGAACTAAGTGACTCATCTTATATTCTGTCAGGAGCTTTAGATAAATTTGACTGTAGGCAAATCTCAGTAGTGAATTGAAATCAAACAGATTGTTAAACTGTGATATGATATCAATCCTCTTTTACAGTCTCTTTACTGCTGGCTTTTCATGTACCTCCGCTGCACAAACACATACTGTACCTCATGAAACTAGAGGCCTCTATCTCAGAGCAGTAAGGTGACTGTCTCACTTGCTCTATCTCCAAAATATGAATAACAACCTATATATTTGTCAGTTATTAGATAAAGAAATAAGTCAACATGTCAAGTAATTTACACAAATTTGAATATGAACCTTTTTTTCTTTCCTCCACAGATAAATCTTTGTGTGCCTTGGGGGAGGTTATCTGCACTGGACCTGAATGAAGTAAGTTGAGTAGGGATGGGTACCGAAACCTGGTATTAAACAGGCCCCGGGGCTAAAGTATTAGAGCCCGTAGTATTGATAAGCTCCGACGTTACCGGTCCTGCTCTCGGTATTGGTGAAATTAAGAAAATAGTTTTCCTATTTATTTAGGCTACATAAAAGTTATCTTGCACCTTTTATCTCCTCCTCCTCTCTCTACCAGCGGTACCTGCAGGCAGTGAATCACATCAGCAGCAGAGGGAGGAGGACAGAGGACAGGAGGAATGACTGATAGTGGCTGATGTCTGTGTTCCTCTTTCTTTCTAAACTTCACTCAGTAATTTGATGTCAGGAGTATTATTTATTTCATTGACATGTTAGATTTGTTTCCAGTGAGATATTATGGAATTTATATAGGGACCTTCTGAGGTAAACAGAAAGTACTGTAGCTGCTCTAGAAACAATATTTAGTCAGTGAACATTGAAATAGGCTTTTCTTGCTGTAATCATTCCTCATTTATCTGAAGTTAATATGAAGCTTCATCTGTCCAAATGAGTCAAATCAAGTAGATTCATTGTTACAGTCTTTTTAGTGCCAAAGTCTCTCTTTTTGTTACTATACTTCCACCGCAGCTCAACAGGGAAACACTGTCCGAGGAAACACAAAGGGGGAGTTTGATGCTAAAAAGACTGTAAATGTGGCAGATATCCACTTGATATGACTAACTCAGACTGCTGAAGCCTCATATAAGCTTCAGATAAACTTTTAAATGCATTTTTGGACAACGTGACTATGTGGACACACTGTGGATTTTGGCCCCCATCACTTACATTGAAAGCGCATTTGAAGGGGATCTTTTAATAGTCACACAACCGTTTATCTAAGATAGGTTGGGTTTAATGCAATGACTGTACAGAGGGCTACATCAGTCAGCGCTACGTCATATATTTCATTGCTTTGATTGGTTGTAGATCTAATTGCGTCCAGAGGCATTTTGGTCTGCGCCCGTTGATAACGCCCCTTGGAAACTGAAAATGAACTGAGAGGTTCCAGACTTATTCACATTTGCACATATGACAATTGCAGTAAGTGTCATATAAAATAAAGGAACATGTCACCCAGTGCAATGGTGTGGTTCACTGATGTTTTTTACTAGTTTTTGGAGCTATATTGCACAGAGGAATAAGATATATCAGGCTTTGGATTACTTGTCAGTAGGATACATTCATAGTTGCTTTCACTCTTACTGAGATTTGATGACCTTAAGAAAAAGTCACAAACAGAGCACTCTGTAGCATAAGCTGTGGTGTATTAATATGAGCTGATAGTGGTGTTTGAAAGCCATACTTGGACAAAGAAAAAAGAAAAAAAAAGTGGATGTTTTTTTCATCTTTTTCTTTCATCTTTCTTTATTGTAGCTTCATACGTTATATTATTTTAACTAGCAGAGTCACGAGGGGGCTACCTGATAACAGAGAGCTTCAGCAGACCAACAGCCTCTATGAAGTTAGAGAACTAAAGAATGGAACATGCACCGACTGAATACAATATGAATAAAAATAAGTGTGAATGTGTATCTGAATGTAACAGATTAAAGTGTGAAAGGTATGCTGCATTATAACTTCAATGATTACAATTTACTGAAAGAAGTTACTTAAGCACATTTAATGGAGTAAATTTATTACCTACCCAGTGTTCCCCCTATATTCATTCTATATGAGCGCTGCTGCTAAAATTTCACGCAATCATTAATATCAATGGGCTACTAATGATTTTCACCCTCACACCCTATGTTATCGTAGAATTGTTTTGAGTCATTGACTAGTGCCGAGGTCACTAACTGGCAGACCGTGGTCTGGGACCAGACCCAGACGCTGTCCTATCCAGACCCGGACCTCTAACTGATAAATTATTGAGAATTATTCAATTTTAATGCCCCCCCAGGAACAGTGGTAATGGCCTTGTGAGCGTCTTTAGGAACAGTCTGAAATGCCATCAGTTACCATGTAATGAATTTTCTTTCTTTAAAGTTCTCCTGTTTAAACCATGTGGTCTCCGCCCGATCATATTTGCTTTAATTTATCACCCTCCAAATCTATCAGCAGCTTTTTAGTAGAACTCCCTGAATTTTTATCCACACTTGTTTTAAAGTATGATACAATTGTTCTTTGTGGTGATTTTAATATTCATGTTGATGACTCCTTAAACGTTCATGCAACTGATTTTTTAAACATCATTAAATCCTTTAACCTTAAACAGTGCATTTGTGGACCAACGCATAATCGTGGCTATACCTTGGGCCTTGTTTTCACCCTGGGTGTGAGAGTTCCCACCATGGAATCAAAAGATATGAGGGTATCTGACCATAAATGCATAGTTACCTGCATTTATGGTCAGATACACTTGTGAAATAGATAGCATTAACACTGTACAACCCCACTCTATGTGGTCTTGCATTTTTAATGAACAAAGTGTCTCAAGGTTTTGTACACTTTTTAATTATCATAGCCCACTCCTGTCTGAGCATTATTATACCTACGAATTGACAGAATGTTTTAACTCTGGCTGTGCGTCCATATTGAAAAATATTGCTCCTAAGTTAAGTGCAGGTCAAAGCCTACACAAAGAAAGCAGCCTTGGATCAATCATAGTATTCATAGCTGTAAGTCGGAGTGTAGGAGAGCAGAGTGGAGATGGAAGAAATCAGGTCTCCGAGTACATTATAAAGGGGTTATCATTCCACCACAAAAATATGGTGAAGAATGCAAGAGCAAAATACTTCTCTGAATTTATCTCTGCCCATCAGCATAAGCCCAGATTTTTGTTTAGACTGTTGATCAGCTGGTAATTCTGACCCCTCCTTGTTACCCAGCTGAAAGTGATGTTGATTATGAAAAGTCACTTACTTAATTGATAAAGTAAAGTCCATCAGAGCTTCTGTTACTCCTAATGGCACATACTCTAATGTCCATCACCCACCACAGAACACTTTTAGTCATTTTTCTCCCATTTCCTTGTCTGAGCTTTTAGAAATAGTATCTCTCATGAAAGTGTCTTCCAGGCCAATTGATGTAATACCAACAAAGTTCTTTCTCAAAGTCATTGAATCTATTGTACCCTGTCTGCTGTCAGTTTTTAACAGTTCTTTATCTAATGGTTGTGTCACAGGTTACTTCAAAACCACCTGTGTACAACCTCTTTTAAAAAAAACCTGGGCTGGATCCTACCCTCCCTCAAAATCACCTTTAAATCAAAAAAATTTAGAAAAATATGTGTCCAAGCAATTGCTTTTAACAGCAGAAAACAATAACAGTTTTGAAAAAACCCGATGACGGGATGTGCTCAGTCGCTGCCTTTGACACAGTCAAACAAGAAGTTCTGTGTCTCCATTAATAACCACGTCATCTTTTGCTCCTGTCAAGTATGGTGTCCCTCAGGGGTCAGTTTTGGGACCAATTTTATTTTCTCCATACATGCTTCCCCTGGGACATATTATCCGTGACATGACGTTCATTGTTATGCTGATGACACGCAGATGTACCTGCCCATTAGAGCCACTGATCCTGACTTGCTGACTTAATCGGCTCCAGATTGTAAAGAATTCAGCTGCCAGGCTTTTAACAAGTTCCAAGAGAAGTAGCCATATCACACCTGTTTTAACCTCCTTGCACCCAGTATGTTTGAGAACTGATTTTAAAATATTGCTGTTGACTTTTAAGGCTCTTCATGGCCTCTCTCCGTGCTATATATCTGACCTCTTTGTTGCATACGTGCCAGTACATAGCCAGAGATCCTCGGGCAGAGGTCTTTTATCTGTTCCCGAGACACGGCTGAAAACTAGAGGTGACAGAGCATTCACAGTCAGAGCCCCAAAGCACAAGCTGCCTGAGGAAATCAGGTCAGCAGAATCAGTGACCTCTTTTAAATCTCTTCTTAAAACATACTGATTTTTACCTTTTGCTGGTGACACTGTAATTGGTTTTGTTTTATTTGCATATGTTGTTTTTATGATCTGCTTTGTCTTTATGATCTGCTTGTTTTGAAGTTGTTGCCATGCGTGAAGCACTTTGTAATGTGAGTTCAGAAAATTGCTCTATAATTAAAATGTATTATTATTACTATTATTATTAATATTACTATATATGATATTGTATGTTTTTTAGCATTTAATTTCATTAAATCACAATAGATGTCCTTGAAGAGAAAAACATTAACTGTAAAATTACACCAATATAAAATTACCATATTTTGACAGTTAATTTTTGTTTTACAAAATATTTCTTACCAGGTTTTTACATGAATTTTATGGCATCTTTGCTATCATTACTGTATTAAAGGGATGATATCCTTCAAATTTTTAAAATTATTCTCTTAGTGATTATCTGTCACCACCTTCTATTTGCCTGTCATTTAAAGGCAGCCACTGTTCTATATATGATATTTTATGTTTTTACATTTACTTTTAATTAAATGGCAAAAAATGTCATTTGAAAGAAAAGTATTAACCTTAAAATTACATCAATATAAAAAAACGATTTCCTCGTGTTTTTAGTGTTTTTACCAAGTTTTTACATATATTCTATGGTTACTTTGTTAAGATTTCCATAATATAAGGATTTTATCATTTTATCATTTTTCTATTTTTAATACAAATCATACATTTATGGTATTTTTCCATCATTTAGTGATTTTTCTGTAACCTCCTGTAATTTGCCCATCATTTAAAGGTGGTTACTATTTTATATGTGATTATTTATATTTTAATTGTATTATAATTAATTATATAATTTTATATGTGATTATGTGATTGTTTATGGTTTTCACATTTATTCTTCATTAAATGACAGTAATTACCTTGGTATAGATGAGCTCTAACTGTAAAATAATAGTTATATAGCCAGATTTTCACAGTTTTTTTACGATTTTTTTACAGTGCACCCGTCTATCTGATTCTGTTATATATACTTTTAGTATATACCACTGCTTTCACTTTTCACTATCTCTTCTGTTGTTCTGTTGTGACTCTCTTTTCTTGACTTTTTATTCTGCTGTCTGACACTGTACTGTAAATGCATTTTTTTCTTACCATATGCATTTTATTTTTTGCTTCCAACACCTCTGACATATCTTAAGGCTTAGACCTAGTTTTAGAGTGCATGTTTTACTATCGTCTAACACCAAACAGATCCATTCTACTGAGTTTCCACATGGGCTTCTACCTCTCGCTTTTTCACCGTTTTTTCTCTCTCCATCATCCCAAGTGACTTTCATCATCTCATACATGTACTTTGAAAAATATGCCACTGAAAGGAAGTACCTGTATCAGAATTGCCATCACTGTACAGAAGGCATGGCACCGTAAAGAACACTGCATTTCGGATAAGTTACAGGGAGGAAAGCAACCTCACAAATATAGTATATCAGTCCTTATAGACATCTGAGCCATGTTACCTAATCTTGACAGAGATGAGACAAGGCGCGGTTTGGTGCGGTTAATGGGTCAGTAGCCGTTTGTATAAACAAGCCAATAGATAAACAAGCCATGAGGCCAGGATGAAGGAGGGGAGAGATGAAAGCTGGGGGGAGTCAAGAGAGAGGGGTCGAGGGGCGATGAGGCCGCGAGATGGAAGACGATGAACCACTACAAAGGCAAAGAGAAATCAAAATGGAAATGAGGCGCACCAAAGAGCACTCCGGTCTCCCACTAGACGAGTTTGAAAGCCAAGCAAGAGTGAAGGGAGGGAAGAGGGGGAAGAGAGAGAAAGAGGAGAAAGAGTTTAGGGATGATGTTTTCAAACTACATTTACTGTAGATCAACATGACAGTGTGGCAGTCGCATGGATAAATAATTAATTAATAACTAAAAGGTATCCTGATGCTGATGACCTGCAATTTCTTACATTGAAGTTGCATTGAAGGATGACAAACATTTATGTATATATTGCTTCATTTACTTCTGTTCACTGCTGACACTGACGCTATGCTAGTTCTTACATAAACTTGTTTGTCATTGATTTTATCTGTTTGTTTTTTTTGTTTGTTTGTTTTTGTTTTGGATTGGTAGTAAAGTTGCTTTTCAATTATTATCATTCAATCCAACTTTGGGAAGAAAACTGATACTCTGGTAGACTTCAAATCCTTGTAGCGACACAGTGATGGTCATTAATGTGCACATTGTTCATTGTGACGGTCAAATGTGTGACCTTTTGGAGGAATCATTAGTTCTGTGAAAAGGTCTTGAGTTTGCTATAAACATATTCACAAAGTGTGTTAAAACAAAGTTTTACTGCTGGGAGAGTAAATGAGTGGGAGAGAATACAAAGCATTATAGAGAGAGGAAGCATGTGAGAAAATATGTAAAAGTTGCTTTCTAAAATTGCTGAGCCATGGAAATGTTACACTTTCCTCTACCAACTCTGTAAGTAAAATATCGGTAAATTCAGTCTGACTGAGCTGGAGTCCCAGCGTCATCTGATCACCTAGTTAACTAGGTTCTTACAGGCTCTGCATACCCACAGTGGTGTTTCAGTTTTGGCTGATTAGACTTCTCAGTTTAATTGGAGCTATGCTGGGAGTTTGCAAAGAGTGCCAAGCCTTACATACTTTAGAATTCTAAAAATGTAAGTTGTTCTGCTCAGAAGAGTCAGTGAGATGAATCAAGTATCTTTACATACGGTCCTTAGAAGAGATCTCAGAGGAAACTATCACAGTGTTAAAAGTAACTCTGTTGTGTTATTTTGTCAGTCATGCATTCAGTTCTGCCAGTATATAAAGTACTGTAATTTGTGTAAAATTTGAGTGCCATCCTATTGCAAGGAAAGTTGTTTTCAAAAGATGGAATACAAGTTTGAGGAAAAAGAGGAAATGTATTAAAAAAGTAGACAAGGAGGGAGGAGGATAGAGGGGAACCAGATAGTTTTAGGTCCAACTAAGAATGAAAAAAACTTGTAAATGAGGGCAAGAGGGAGAAAGGTGAGGGGGATTATAAATGAGAAATGTGTAGAGAAATAGGATGGAGAGGTTAGCAGCGAAACAGAGAGGCAAAGCATGAAATAAAGAGCGTGGAAAAGAGATTGTGTGGAGGAGAGCGAAATGAGACACTGATGGAGACAGACAGGAGTGAGAGCTGTTGGGAGACGCAGAGGCAGGATGCCAATATGATGTCTTCATCTTTCTGTTAACGTCATGTCAAGCGTATGGCAGCAGATGACCAGGACAGGCAGGGGGCAGGTGAGAAACCTCACACTGGGAGTATCAATCTCACCCTCTGCCCCCTCTTTCACTTCTTTTATACTCACTTGCTCTTTTCACCTTTAACATTCTGAACTAGTTCTACACTTTGATTGTCCTCTATCCTCATCTACCTTTATTGCATTTCTACCACAGACAAATGTTTGTCATGGGAGGATAATAGGAGGTTAGAATAATTTGTCTATATGTGGGATTGGGCGCAACTCAAGTGTTTTGTTTTTGTTTTGTTGTTTAGTTTTTCTCCCTTAGGGGATAGTTAGAAGTACGGAAAAAGATCCAGAAAGGTTTCACCTTTGAAATATATTCAAAGTTTAAAGAGAAATAATATTGTTGCTCTGAAACAACACTGCAGCTTTACCTTAAATTACCTTAATGTTTACACCGAGTTATGTGGGTGGTTTAATGTCTGGTCGCACATTCGGCATTTAGATAGTGGAGCTTAAAATGTAAATCACCACATTATAGCATTTAACCTCATCTTACCCTGCTCATGATGCATGTTTTAAATTTGTTTGCACAGAGGGCAACATAGTGATGTGCAGCATATATCAATGTAAGCAACATTAAAACAACAACTACAAGTAGCTTTACGATCAGAAGACATTACACCCTTTAGTATTTTAGCTCAATATCATTTAGGCTGCATTTTGAAGTGCTCTGAATACAACGTGAACTCATTTTTAGTAGTTAATAGACAAGAAAGTCAGGTTACATGAGGTTACACTGAAATTTAGGTCACTTGAAATGATATAGCTATCCATGCTATTTGAATTTACCCCATGTAATTCTTTTCCTTGATTTATGAAACAGATTGTCTGTTCCAATTAAAACAATTTGGCTGATATTCCATCAGTAGACGGGTCGGTAAGAATTCATCAATGTTCAGCTATGAAACCCAATTGCTTCATGGACCTGTAGCCTGCATCCATTTATTCACTTTGGTTTTGAGAGCCTACTGTAGGATTTGTGACACCTGTGACACTTTTACAGACAGAATAAATTGGATCCAAATGTACTTTTTATGTTTCCGCGCTGGCGAGAGCCGTGGCCGGAGGCATTATGTTTTCAGGTCGTCCGTCCATCTGTCTGTCCGTCCGTATGTCCCATTCCGTTTTGCCGGTGGAGTCAATGAGCAGAAATACAGACAGTGCTACTCTGCCATTGCAACCCACATTATGGATTACATCTGTAGTGATGAGAACTACCATAGCTCTATTTAAGCTCTACTATTCCCATTCCTCACACATGGGAACTTGGTATGTACGTTCACATCTTGAACTACAGTTCATCCGATCAACTTCAGCTCAGTTCAAAATTGTAGTCTCCTGATCTGCATGTGAGGCGTTTAGGGAACATGGGTAAATTGTGGCATCTACTGATAGTCTGCATGACAGGCGTTAAGGGGGTGGGCATTGTTCTCTCTAGGTATTGAGAAATTGGCACTGCACTAGTTTCTTCAAATTTGGCATAAATGTCCACTTGTACTCAAGGATGAACTGATTAGATTTTAGTGGTTAAAGGTCAAGGTCTCTGTGACCTCATGTCCCGTTCTCTCGTCGTAAACTGCAACTTGACTGGTTGGCAGAGGCATACAACCGCAAGGCGGTATTTCTAGTTTTATATGTGCCCAGGGACTTTTAAGTGAATTTGCCTGCTTGCAGTTGCTGCTATTGAGAGAAGGGGAAAAAAGCCTTAATGTCAGTGGTGACAGCGGATCCCTAGGGTAGCAAATGATAGAGATTGACTGGCCCTGAACTTAAATGGAGGTGTGTGTGCTCAAGACTGACAATGTGTGAAGCATCAAAGTACGCCCATGAACCCTGTGGTTGTTTGTGTGTGTGTGTGTGTGTGTGTGAGTGAGTGCAGCCTAAATTCTTTTCTTTCCACATGTCAAAGAAAATACCTGAGGGTGACACAGAGGATGGATGGGGGAAAAGAGGGGGTATGGGAAGTGTGGAGGGAACTCTGGGTTGAAAGCTCATTAACAAAAGATTATAATGAGGCAGTTTCATTTGTGCACACTTGTGCCTATTATCTGTCAACTCATTAAATACTGGGGCATGGAGATGGAGATGCTCCATCCTAAAGTTAAGCAGAGAGTTATCAGGTATGGACTGGGTTCATCTTAAATTGCTCTGACAGCTGACAGTATGATTTCAAAGTGCCAAGCACGTAGAAGATATGAGGATACAAAACACATATGAAATAGGTGGAGGTATTAAGAGCATGAATGTACTGAGGATTTGTGTTGCTGACACTGATGCAAAGACATATTGGCAACTAGTTGTAAGTACATTCTAGCTCACATGGTGGCAATAAGTCTCAAAATCTCTGCCCTAAGTGGTCTGCCACACTGCCACAACTTGTTTTACAGAATTCATTCAGAGTGCAAGCAAGCTCTGGTTATTGATGCCAATATTAGGACAAATATTTGGAATTTCTTTTCATATTACTGATGTTGAAAAGACAGTTATGCAGCTGACTTCAAGACCAAGACGCTCTAAAGGAGAGCTGTACACACTAACAATGTCTGAACTTCTGCACCAGCTCAAGACATTTACTGTAAGTAAGGAGTGTGCAGTCTCCTGTCTACTGACAGGTCCGCCACATGCAATGAGCAATGATTAAGTATCTCCTTGAATAATCAGCCTGAGGGACCTCAAGGACAGCTGGCCAAACATGGACAACTAAAACTGCATGGGCTGTTGGACTCTAAAAACAGAATAGGCTTCAATAGGTAAACACATAACACACACATAATAATAATAATAATAATAATAATAATAATAGGAGAGAAGAAACAACAGAGAGGAAAACAGTCTTGTGCACCTAATTTTGCTCTTGCAGCGGAACAGCCAAGTTCATCAAGCATTTAATTTTTAGACATTAAAGCTGCTCTAATAAATATTAGTAAAAAATAATAATAGTTAAAAATGAACCAAATGACCGTGTACTATGTAAAAAGAGTTGAGCTTTGTAGCATGTTTCAGCAGTGCTGTGATAGAAAAGTACAAACTCCATATGCTGACATATGGAAAAAAATCTAAGTCCCCTAGCATGTTAAAAGTTAAAGGGGACCTTTTATGCTTTTTCTCATTTTCAGTCATTTATATATATAATGTTACATGTTCATGTTAAACGTGGCCAAAGTGTCAAATAATGAGGTAAACGTATGTGAGCAGAAAGCATCAGCTTCAGACTGCTCTGAACGCTCAGTTTCCAACGTTTTTTTCTACTTTCAGCCTGAGCCGACGTCGGCTTGTGACAGATTTCTTTATATGGTCATCTGCTCCACACGCAGTGGAGTTGTGAGTGTTTTTCTATTACACAGCACAGCAAAGTCAAATAAGTTTACCTCACTTAGTTTAAGTTTACCTGTTGGAGGTGTGCTGGTCGTCTGCAGCTCTTCATCAAACATCATCATCACTGTGGCTGTTTCTACTTGTACTATTCCTCCCTGCATTATTTCTAACTGATCCGCTGAACAAATAGCTCCAAATTTCTCCATATCTTGTTGTGTCAACCGGTTTTTAGCACCACTAACGGAGTTGGAAATGAGCATCATAGGTCTGTTGTAACCCAAGGCTGGGGGCTTGATGTCTAATTAAACTGACTGACCTACATATGACATACATCTGCCTGGTGTATGTGCAGGTCCAAGGTTGTTTTGCAAATGTTGTTATGTGACTGACTGTATAAAAACCTGCTTCATGAAACTGTTCTTTGAGAGAACAACAGCGAGCATAGCAGAGTTACAGGATTTCTGGGTTATTAAGTAATAACACAATAATTGTGTAGTGGCAGCAACCCCAACATCAAGCATACTTTATGAGACTATAATGCCAAACATCATTCTCTTCAATGTATTTACCATGCACGCAACACTGTGAAGTCACTGTGTTTGAAAACCGTTTTGCGCTACTGTTAAACCAGCAGGGAGCAGGGAAGATAGAGGTCTTGGTCAAAGGGAGTTACATGTTTGCCTTAAACTCATGTTTCTCTATCTGGCAGTGTCTGGGGGCAACATTGACTATGATTGTTTTGTTTTTTTTCATTTCCACAAAGCTCTGAGCACCTGCAATAATTCTGTGATGTTAGTATGTATAGACTGGGGACATTTATGTCATGAAACTTCATCCATTGATACCAATTTACCTTTGTATATGGGCAGAAAATGACACTCATGTTTCAGCTACATGCAAAAAACCTAAATGCAAATATGCGCAATTCAGTGTGTCATACATATACTGTGTTTGCATGGGTGTGTGTGCTGCTGTGAAGTGTGTGTACGCATGTGAAATGAAGATTGATTTACACCTAGGAGCTGACAGCAATTACAGTACATCCCACTATATGTGGTGACGTGATCGCACGCCTCCCATGGTATCACACGACATACATATATACATTACATACAGTATATACCAGAGAAATGGGAGATATTTAATATACCAGTGCTAATATTGGCGTGCTGGCTGAGTGATACAGATGCCCTAAAGGAAGTGTTACTACTCCCTCTTCATGCGTCTTCTACAAAAAGATTGCAAGGATATGTACGCCTCGCTCAAGTACACATTTGCATAGTGATCCTAATAATCTGATTTTCCTCTGGCTGCTATTGTGTTCCCTTTTATAAAAGTGGTTATAAAATCCAAACGTTTATTCCAGCAGTCCCTTGGGCCAGGTTTAGTCTTCTCAGGATTCTAACAGACCCACTTGAACCTATAGCTTGTGTTTTTTCTTCCAGAAGCGCTTTCTAGTAATATGGGAAGATGTGACAGTGGGGAATTTTTTATGAACAATATTTTGTCCTGTTGCTAATGACTTATATCTATCTATCTATCTATCTATCTATCTATCCATCCACAGACAACAGATTTCAATTTGTCATTCTTTTAGACAAATTGCAAATATTTCAGCACATCTAAACAAATAAGTACAATTGTCTACAGTTTGCACAGTTACCAAATGCATATATCTCGCTGATCAGAACTGATTATGTTGCTTCTCAGTTGAATAGTTGTACTCTCAAAAACATGTAGGAATTATTTCAGTGTGTATGTCATCACATGCACAATAGTCCACTCCATTGTCCAAATCTTGCAGGCATATATTCCATAACTAGCGTTGATATAGAAGTTTCTGCTAAATTGGTAAATTGCTTGTCAGGTGAAACTTGAACATCACTAACGAATGGGAGTTTCTAAAATCTTACCCATCCTGTCAAGTTAGATGACAGGTGCTGTTCATGAGTATGGATATTGTCAAACATATTTATAGAGCTTGACTGCAACAGAATCGCTACAATTTCTGAACATGGAGGAACCTAGTCAGGTAAACAATGAACAGAGGCCACAATTGTGGACCATGTAATTAACCATGGCCTTACAACGGCAGAGGCTGGTCACCGAGTGCAGCTTAATGTAAACCCGACTACAGTATCTTCGATTATCCAAATATTCCACAGGGAAAACAGGTATGTCCTCACTCAATACTGTAATTATTCATGTTACAGTATTCCAGTTACAGCAATACAGTAACTAAAAGTCAATATATGTCTGAAACTCATACTGTAAGAAATACATGAGGCACACAGCCCAGTGCATTACAGTACAGTACAAATACAGTAATATAATCTATTTCTGAATTCCAATGTGTAGGGCTACTACCTTGTGCTAGTAGCAGAAGAGCATTTTTTTCACCTCGGCAAGAGCAAGAGATCTGCAGCATGGTGACAGCAAGTAATACTATTAGATTGAGAGAGATCCAGAGTGCAATTTTAGAGGACAATGGTTTCTTTCAAAATATCAACTCTGTCAGCATCTCTACAATAGACAGTGTTGAAGAGACATCAGATGACCATTAAACAACTCTACAAGTTACCATTTGAGAGAAACTGACAGAGTGAAGGAGCTGTGGTTCCAGTATGTACAGGTGAAGCAGTGGTGTGCACAACACAATAGTATATTGTACAGTGTTATGGGTTTTCCTTCATTATGGCCTGTATATACTTGCTGAAGTTGCAGAGAAGGCCTCAGAACATTTACTGTATACTTTGCTGTAGTTCAAGTTCAAGTTTGTTTATTTGTCATTGTTTCTTATGGCCCAAGGTGCTAACACAAAAATACAACATAGTCATGAAAATCATACACAGAGGAAAAAGTGCAATTACAAATGAAAAACAGAACTACGAAGGCAGGTCTGTAGCATGGTGTGACTGCTGGCGTTTTAGGTGCAGTGTGCACACATATGTAAACGTAGTGAACAGTGCAGCAGGATAAATAAATACTGCAGTGGAACAAAAACAGTGAGCGGAATAGAAACAGTGATATAAAAAGTATAAGAATATCAATAATATAAAAAATGCCTAAATAGTAACGTAATTATACATAGTATAAATAGGAGGCTCAGCGGTGATGATGCTCCAGTATAAAGTGTTGGTGCAGGGTAGACATGAAATGTCAGTTGCAGGAGCTGAGAGGTGTAGTCCAGGTTAGTTGTGTGTGTGTGTAATGTGGGGATGTTCCTGTGTGTGTGAGGAAGGGCAGGGGGGAATACAGCACGAGATGTTGGGAGGGGAGGGGGCAGTGTGTGAAGTAGGGGTGGGATGTGTGGGTGAAGTGCTTATGTGGTAGGTGGCAGAAGGGTGTTTAGAAATCTGACAGCTTGGGGGAAGAAGCTGTTGCAGAACCTCGCAGAGCTGGTTCTGATGTTGCCCCTCTGCCTGATGGGCCTGAAGGCAACATCAGACTATGGGAGGGGTCCTTCACTATGGGAGGGGTCCTTCATGATGGAAGATGTCCAGAATGGAGGGGAAAGGGACCTTTATGATCTTCTTGGCTGTCCTCAATATGTATTGCAGGGTCTTGCTTTCTGATGCTTTGCTGTTTCCAAACCATGCAGTGATGCAGCCGGCCAGGACGCTCTCCACAGTGCCTCTGTAGAAGGTGGTAAGGATGGCCGATAGTAGCCTGGCTCTCTTTAGTCTCTGCAGGAAGTGGAGGCGTTGCTGTGCCTTCTTGGCTGCAGAGTTGGTATTGAGAGACCAGGTGAGGTCATCTGAGATGTTCACACTGAGAAACTTGGTGCTCCTGACCTTCGCCACTATGGAGCCACTGATGAACCGTGTCATTGCAGTTGTCATTGTACCAGCTCACCAGTTGCTCCACTTCCTCTTTGTATGATGTTTCATCATTATTGCTGATGAGGCCCACCAATGTCATGTCATCAACAAACTTGATGATGTGATTGGATTCCGACTTGGCAGAACAGTCGTGGGTGAGCAGCGTGAACAGCAGTGGGCTGAGCACGCAGCCTTGGGGGCCGCCCGTGCTTAGCGTGATGGTGCCTGATGTTCTGCTATCGATGCGTAGTGTCTGTGTTCTCTCTTTCAGGAAATCCAGAATCCTATCACAGAGGGAAGTGTCAAGGCCCAGCAGGGAAGGTTTCCCTACTAGCTTCTGGGGGATGATTGTGTTGAATGCTGAACTGAAGTCAATGAACAGTATTCTAACATAAGCATCTTTAATGTCCAGGTGAGCTAGAGCTGAGTGCAGGGTGGGGGGAAACAACATTGTATTGTGTCTCATGACTAGCCGCTCGAAGCACTTCATCATGATGGGAGTCAGTGCCGCAGGGTGGTAGCCATTGAGATGTGTCAGAGTCAACTTCTTTGGCACTGGGATGATGATGGTCTTTTTGAAGCCTGTGGGGACGACAGCCTGGCTCAGGGAGATGTTGAATATGCCCATGAGGACCTCTGCCAGCTGGTTAGCACAGTCCCTGAGCACTCGCCCAGGTATGTTGTTTGGGCCTGCAGCTATGCGTGGGTTGACTGTGGATAGGGTCAGCTGAGTCCAGGGGGGTGGGGGTGGGGGTGTCTTACATGCCAGCATGTCATTCAGAGCCTCGAACCGTGCATAGAAGTCATTAAGTATGTCAGGGAGGTGGATGTCACTGCTGTTGGCCTGTGGTGTGGTCTTGTAGTCTGTTTAGGCCTGGATTCGCTGCCACATGCACCTGGTGTCCCTGGTATCACAGAAGTGGTTTTGAATTTTCTGTGCATACTGACGTTTTGCTTTCCTGATGTCCTGCTCTCAGCGGGGCACAGACCTCAGCCATCAGCCACAGCTTCTGGTTGGTGCGTGTGGTAATGGGGAACTGTATGATTCTACAGTAAAATTGATTTGATATTTTGTTTACTGTATTATAAAGAATAACGGACCTGGAAGGAAGTGAAATCCCTCACACCCTTGTGTTCGTGGATGAGGCTGGTTTCAATCTGGCGAAAGGCAGAGACGTGGTCGAAACGTTATAGGCCACCGAGCCACGGTGGATGTGCTAGGCCAACATGGAGGCAATATAACAATGTGTGCTGCAATATCTGAGAATGGTGTAAGTACACATATTCCCATTATTGGCCCATACAACACCCAGCATCTCCTGACATTCTTGGACACCCTCTACAGAAATCTTATCCCTGAGAATGATAGAGGTTTGATAAGACATGACTTGCCAAATTTTGTAATTGTGTGGGATAATGTAAGCTTCCACCGTGCAAATGTAAACAGGAAATGGTTTGCTGTCTACCAACGGATGAATCCAATTGAGGAATTATTTTCTGCATTGAGGTGGAAAGTATATGATCATCAGCTTCAAGATCAGATGTCTCTGCTTGCTGCAATGGATGCTGTTGTGATAACATCACAGCAGAAGATTGCAGGGGATGGTTGTGGCATGCAAGAAGATTTTCCCCCTGTTGCATCGCAGGGGAAAATATCTGGTGTGATGTCGATAAAAATCTATGGCCAGACAGACAAGAGTGACAAGACGTCCAGTGAGGTGGATGGAGTCTTTATTGTATTATTGTACAATACTATGTAGTGTTTTTGGTTTCCACAGCACATTATTTTTTTTGTACTGATGCATTTTTGTACTTTACTGTGCTGTGTAAGTTTTCTGTTTTTCTGTTTACTGTGTTGTACGGTGTTGTAAGACCTTTGCAGTTACTGTAAATTAAAAAAATCTACATGGAAATGTGAGCGTCCTTTTGCCGTACAAATTGTAATGTAAAACTTTGTAGAGTTGAAATCGGTGTCTGAATACAGTAGTATTCAGTTTGATACACAATAGCATTTAGTTCACTAGGGAAAAATTACATTCTAGTACAGTAAGCATTCAGTGTCAATGAAAAGGTGACTTTGTTTTGAGGCACGAGTTAAATGTTTTGGGTGAGTTATGATTTCTTGCATGTGAACTCTGGTGTTGTGCTGTTGTACCATATAAGCTGCTCTGACAAATGCACCTGGAGCTTTGAGAATGTTAAAATTGTTTCAAGAAATGAGCCAAACCAATTGAGAAAAACTGTAATTGAATAAGCTGTAATGGTTGCAGATAGGATAAATTCAGTATGCATTTCATTTCACTTTAGTGGTTTTAATTTGAGTAGCGTTGCAAGAAGAATTAAATGATGCTGGTGTAAGTGACAGTATAAAGTGATGTGTTATGGTATCCATTGGCAACCAGACTGCAGAGTGCTCTGCTTTGAAGTGGGTGGCTATAGTAACGAGGTGGATGGAGATATCAAAAAAGCAACACATCAAAGAAAAGTATACACACACACAACTGTGAGTTATCATTGCACACACACGCGCACACACACACAAAAACACACTCAAACTTTCGTTATTGTCATGCACAGATAAAAACAGACATGCACACACGTAGAAAATCCTATTATGAAAAATAAATAACCCACACACACCACCATGCACACACATATTGCTTCTTTTCTTTCTTTCACAGACACACGCACGCACGCACATAGACAAGATAGGTATTATCTTAAGTGTACTGTATGTGTATTATCCATATATGTACATACTATCTATAGCTATATTTTTGGTGGCATTAACATGTACTTTATTTGGCAAATTAGGATACATTTTCCTAAACTGAAAATAAAGTTTCTGTGCTTCTTTTAAGTGTTTTTTTTTCTCTTTTTTGTCTACAAAATAATGATGGAAAAAACTACAATGAGGATTCTTGTCTAGTTGAATAAATACTGGTGTCTGGGCACAGCTAGTTCTGTCCAATTAAATAGTCGTAAAAAGTGGGTACATTCTGTCTAAATGCTGGTGAGTTTGGGTAGCATTTTCCCCGTGCCTGATTTCTTCAGTGACACACATGCACAGCACACACACGCCTCCACATTCTACCAATTTCAAACAATCCAATCCAAGGTCACCTGGCACTGAGGCCCTCCTGTCCCATTCAGTTCAGGATTGTCTTACCGTCTATGTCCACCTATGAGCATGCGCGTGTCCTCTCGTTCCCGATTTAACATCTAAGGCTGAACACTTATAGTGGGGCTGCCTCATTGAGCCCAGGTTCCCCCCACTTGTGCCTATTGTGTTTCAGGTTAAGGCAGAGTGTTCAATTAAGAATGCCAGATCATCGATTAGGAAGGGAAGCGAAACCATCACACATACACAAGGGAAGGTGAGCGTGTGTGTATGTGTGTGAGGTGATGCACATGATACACGCATACCTCACACCTGCGGGCATCCATGAATAAAGTTTTACTTTTGCTATTGCTGCTACTTTAAACTACTTATAGATCCATGTCAAGGTCATTGTTTTAAATGCAATGTCAATATTTGGGTTTTACCTGTATTTAGTTTCATATGCAACAGTTTTTCATTGTAGACATTTATTTCTCAGATCAGAACATTATCATCTTCATACCTAAACAAACAATTTTTAATCATGCCTAAACCCTCCACTTTGGTGGGACAGTCATACAGCTTCTGTCCATAACCCTTGTGGAATCCACAATTTTCCTATCTTGCCTCTCTGTGGATAGTATTAAGTTGTTTACATCTGTGTTGTAGCATGTGTTGCGATTTCTACCTGCGTGCAAATGTAAAAACAATAATACAGCAGTTACTGTTGTTTTAAGCAATCCACTTTTACACACAGCCACACTTCTCCCACCCTGGGCTCTACAGTAACTTCATACTGTAGGACCTTCGCAATACAGTATCCTCCATTGTGCCATCTGCACCACCTAGCCACATCAAATAATGGTCACCCTTCAGTGTGAGTAACAGCAGTAGGTCTATCACAAAGTCACAGGGTCAATGCTTGGGGGAGCAACTGACACACACCGCTTCACTGTCCTCACCAGGGGTGGGGTGTGTATTACAAACTGCTGCTGGGACTGTACTGACTGGCCTGCTACACACTGACTTCAGCATGCTCGGTGCTGGGGCACATGAAAGCGCTGCTGGTATGGGTAGACTGTGGTGACAAAGCCTGGGCAGGAAGGGTATCGCGCAATATCTTCTAAGGAAAAACTGTGGATGAGGAATTCTGTGGCCCTTTGGATGAAGGCGGTCCACTGAGGATTGATAAAGCTGATCCTGATTGGCTCTATATGTACATTTGCTGAAAACTGGCAGGGAATGAAGATAAATGTGGTGATGTGATACAGAACAAAGAGAGGGAGAGAGAAGAGAGTTTTGAATTCTGTAATGGTTTAAGGCGCTTCTGTTTCAGCTTCAACATTAAGCCATGGTCATTGCCTTTTGTCCTAAAACACATTAAAGGCAGAAAATGTGTTTTGAAAGTCTGCAGCATCTGAAAAAGTACTTGTTTAGTCATTGACCGGGCATTATTAGTATTCTGTGCCATGGAAGATGAACCAGACTTACTTTTGAATCTTACAGTCTGTTCTTTTTAACCTCTTGCCAATGAGTTTCAAACTTTTTCACCTCATGTCAATGAGGTTAAAAAGTCAAATGTAATATATTTTCAGCCAAAATGCCTAAGAATATGTTGCAGTCTCCAAACAGTGTATTTGGAGTTCATCAGAGACATTCATAGTGTGTGCATGTGTGTGTGTACTGTTCCATGTCTGTTTGCAAAAGTACTGTATGCATGCTTTTCTTGGATATACAGTACATGCACACACATTCTTGTGTATGCATATGCATGACAACACCACCTGGCTGTGTGTGTTGTGTGGCACTATTCTTCTGAACAACACATATGCCACTGTGCTCAGTCCAGTGGCCAGAGTGGCAGCTCCGAGGTTTGGGCTGAGCAGCGGGCATTGTGCCCTTCATGGTCATGACAGATGGAGCCAGTAGAGACACGAGGCTATTACAGAGGACATGGAGGGACGGCTTGGGAGAATGGAGAGAGTAGAAATGAGTTAGAGAGAGGGGGATGTGAGTGTATGAGGAAAAGTGGAAAAGAAATATGATTGAAAAGGAGAGAGAAAGACTGAGACGAGGGTGAGGGCAAATTAGTGAAGGAGTGAGACAGAGATGAAGAGGAAAAGAAGTTGGCAAGAAACTGAAACAATCAGGCAGACTAGAAACAAAGGATAAAGAAATAATGAGAGGGGAAATAGTCAAGTAAATGGAAGCAGGAGTCATTGAGGGAGTGAGAAAGCTGGTGAACAAAAGAGAATTTTAAAAGATGGCTTTTAAAAGTTACCCACTGTGGCTTTGGCCTCATGGGATGTGTGTTGTATTTGTAAGTTGAATCCAGGACATTCACACACACTTGTTTGTAGCACCAGCCACCTCTGCTCTGAGCTGATTAGTCTGCCGAAGTGGTTTGCCTCCAGTCTGCCTCCCACTGCCAAGCGAATGGAATGACTGAGAAATAATTACTTTCTGCTTAGTCTAATAAGCAAAAAAGGAATACAGATGGAGGCAGAGGGAGAGGCAGGTAATGTGGGCCTCGAGTCAAGGGCACAGACAGGCACCGAGGCCAATAAATCTGCATCTGAGAGCATTCAAACCAATCAAATCGTATTATGAACAATAGCCAGTTGGGCCCATTACCAAGATGGCATATCATTATGACGGCTGCCCATTAAGAACAAATTGGAAGAAATGCCTACTCACTGTCAATGACGAAACAGTAGCAGTGCGACAGAAAATTACACCGACTGCTTTGAGCTGAAAATCTCTTGTGAATTACTTCTAAGGTGTATATTGTTTGCAGATAAATTTGTTCTAAAACTCAGCTGCAATTGGATAGCTTCAGTTCAATAGTTTCTTATTCCTCTATGACAGGATGACATTTTTGTAAACCAGTCAAAGTCAAATTTACTGGAACAGTGACATCTCTGTCTTTTCTGTAACACTCTCTAGGGTGGGGTGTTATCTTATTTTTATAGCTGATTGATTGTAGATTATACTGAACCAACTAGATTCAAAAAGTTGTGTTTCCTTCTCCACTTGGACACTTGTTATCACAGTTTACAGAAAGAGACAATGTGAGAAAAATGGGCAAAAAAATACAAATGAGTTGATGATTACGATGCTCTTTAGTCATGGTTCAACATTCATGTTCCAAAAAGAAAAAAAGAAAGTGAATATCTATTTTTCAATGCAATTTCAGAGATATTTTGGCTATCATTGACAGATAAAAATAATAATAATTGATACATCAAAGCATTATAACTGAAGACTCTGAGGCATTGGATGCAGCACTGGTTGACATTACTGTCTGTGAGTGAATCGGTACACATACACACTCTCAGTTACACTCTTGCATTCTTACAACCACATCAGGGAGCCTCGGGATATCCCCGCTGTTCTTTTCCTGCCCTTATTTGAATCACCCAAACCCACAAGCTTTCTTTCTTCTGTGGCCTTTGTCCTTCCTTTACAAATGCAGCATGCACAAACTTGTCCTCTCCCGTCGCTGCTTCAGACCAGATCAGTGTTTCTGTGCCATGCCCTATTCACCCACAGTGCCTCTCAACCCCACTAACAGCTCACCTACTCAGGGTAGAAAGGCACTGAACCCTGTTGCCCCAAGCTTTGGTCATCACCCAGCACTTCAGCTGGGATTAGTGTCACAGACAGTGCAATGGCCATGATCTCGAAACCAGGGAAACAAAAAATACAGGAAGCTGTAATTTTAAAGTTTAAAACCTTACTTTTGGATGTCAATGCCACCATGCTGTTGGTCATGTGACACTTGTGTGTCTCTTTGTCAGGAGGTCCATTCACTTTGCCAGACTCCTCCAGTGCAGGGCTTTTGTGCACCGGCTGCCCCAGCATTTAACACCTTTTGTGACATTTTGCCTCAGATGCAATCAGATGCAATCAGTTTTGTTTCATGTTTACAATCTCACACTTGCACCATCGAGAACCTCTCAACCCCTGTTGCTATTGACAAAAAATCTTGTGCCGTCTTTAATTTTACATGGTTTTCATTTAATAGAAGTCACCCCCTTTCTGCTAGAATAAATTGGTTACTTTACATCCACAGATTTTATTTCTGCCATATAAGTGACTAGAAGATTGCTTTTCATTAGTGAGTTTGCATATTTAACAATTTTTCCAGGAATTATATCTATCAAAGCCTGGGTGGCTGAAATTTTCATGTTTTGACTGATCCAAAATGGTTCAACTGTGTCTTTGCTTTCACTTTCTTTGAAATATAGTTAATGTGAAATTCAGTGAATGTGCTAGATGTTTTCCTAGTTGTCTGTGAAAACACTATCTACTGTATCTTGAGACAGTAAGTATTGCATTACATTATGCTAAAGTATTTTTGCTGTGCTGCATAAAGATGAGCATTTCTTGATTTAATGACAATTAAATTATAGGTATATTGTATGCAGTCGGCCCCATAGCTGGAAAAAACGATTCCAAAACCCACATGAAATAAATAAACACAGGATTTTGGTGATAATGAAATAATTTTTCCTCAAGAATGACCTTCCAAAAGGCCCCATTACGTTCAACTGCTGGGACATTTCCATATACTCTCTGTGTCTGTCAACATGTCAGCCACAGTGCAAGGCTCCCTGTCAGTGAGGCATAATGACTCTTTTATCTGTTCATCTTTTCATTTATTTATGATGATGACAGTGTACTGGCATGCGCTCAGCATGGTCGGAAATCGTAAAGGGACTAATTAGTCGGTGTTTTTGTAGGGGATTGAGACCATTATACAGCATCCAGTTTGGTTTAAATTCAGGTAATGATTACCAGAGTGTGTGTGTGGCACTGGTGAGGGCTGATCGCTGCACCCCGTCTGCCAGACACTGCTGTGAAGGGGGCATGTTTAAAAGCTGGCAAACCAGCCTCTTCACCTGGCACCCTGGTCCCTCACTGGCCTCAAGGTCATCAAGCCTGGCATGCTGTGTCAAAAAGCTGGAGGGGAGAGTGTGAGCGGTGTCCCTGAACAGTCGTGATGGGTTGCCATGTTGTAGCAGGGGTCCCTCTTCGCCTGCAGCGGTCTAAATCTTACCGTTTATACACGCACATCCTCTTCAAACAGGCTGACGTCACACCTTTTCTTAGAATCAGAGAAAAAGCATTCAAATAAGCAGTGCAATGTGATTTGATGCACTGGTTATGAATCTCCCTATTGATGTAATTGTCAGACACTGCTGTTATCAGACAATGCCATTTGGAGGAGATTGGAACGAGGACATAGATTGGTTCAGATTTAAAGCTTGGTTGAGTCCGTCTGGGATTGCTCATAATGCTCTCTAATCACTGCAGATCTAGATAGGGTTAATGAAGTGGATGCATGCACTACCCTTACCATCACCACCTCTCCGTCACTCCCTACATCTCAAATTCCCCTCTTATATCTCTTATCACCTTCTCATTTACCTCTTCATTTAACTTTTCTTTTCTCAACTGACGTTTCATCATAATTGTGTGCATGAGATGAAAGGGTCTCAAGGGTTCATTAAGATCTGACATAACCTCTGGGTATAGATCTAAGATTGTTTTGACGTGTGTGCACGCGTGTATCTTAGGTTATAGAGGAAAAAGCTTAAAATAAGCTTGGATGTCATTCATATCCAATATCTCATATGATTCTGATCATTAAGGAGTCTTTGAAAGCTACACTCAGTGACAGAAAGAAGCGAATATTGTGATGGGTTGTCATTAACTGCTGCAATTTAAAGACAAGCAGTTGACAGTCTTGAAGATGGCAGCATTATAATGACTTGCTACATTGTGATATTCTCTGATCATATATGCATGAAGGTACGAATGAATGCAACTTAAAGCGATAATTCATTTTTTGATCATTGTCATTTTAGCCACATAGGCTACACTCTCATTAGATGTCAGGATCAGTCAAACAATCTGCTACTCTGCTGTTTTGCCCTTAATGACACTATTTAGGCTGTTGATCTACATCAATATTCATTATTGCAGAGAGGAAGTCAAATTAGGAATAAGTAGCATTTTATCATACCACAATAATATAAATCTAGTGTGCTTATGATGTGCCTTCATGCCATATCACTCTATTGGTAAACATGATAACATCCATGATACATAAGGAACTGAAATATGTTATTATATTTTCATGACATGGTTAAGTTGTAATAGTGTGTTGAGCTGTCAAACTCTCACCTTAAACCTATAATGTTATATATATATTAATACATTAATATTTTTCTGGTAAGAAAACTGGTAAGAAATAACAATCTGAGACTAAAAACCACTTTGAAAAAGTTCAGTGGCTGCAATAAGAGAAACATTGTGACTACTTTAAATAAAACAATAAAGTGCATCAGTTAGCTCATTAGCTGGCAAGTGTACAAGCAGACTAGCCCAGAGAGCTAACATTAGCTAATAATCTCTGAGAACATCAGCTACAGTGTTGCCAATTTACCGACTTTCTCGCTAGATTTGAAGACTTTTAAGAAACCTTTAGCAACTTTTTTTTTCCCTCAAAAAAGCGGCTAACGACGTATCTAGCGACTTTTTGAGTAGACCTTAACTCCTCTCCTTGAAGGGAGTCACCAGTATAGTGAATGAGAGCTAATGTGGCTCTCTGGATTGACTGTTAAGTGGGTGGGACTGAGCAGCAGTACATTCAGTGGACCAATCATCAGCCAGATGTGGAGCTGTGAAGGTGAGTCAGTCACTGATCCCAATTGTTTTTATTCTAAATGATTTAACTTTATGATCTAAGTTTGATTTTGTTTTGTCAAAATAGACAGTTAACAATAGTGAATTTATTCCAGTGTATGCTCATCTCTCTAATCATGGCAAATCAGTTACAGAGTCGATACAACAACCTGTATAAAAGTTTTTTTTAAATATTAGAGGCAGATTTAGATGCACATTGAGGAGCTGCTTGAAAAAATTAGCTAATTATACGGCTAGTTACAGTCAGTTTAGTTTAACTTAATTTTCTTTAGATTTTTTAAAATCTTCTATGTATGTAAATGTAATTACATCATGATGTCATAGATGTTCAAATTAGCAAATGACATCATCTATTAACATCTAGCAACTTTTCCTGCAGGCTTTAGCTACTTCCCACTGAAAATAGTTGGCAACACTGGTCAGCTAACATTGTTTGACACTATTCCCACCATGGAACTATAACCAGACACTTTCTAAGTCTTAAATCGACTTTGCTGTAACTCTATGACCCACACAAACAACGTTAACTAACTTTAACAGTACCTACACAAATGACATGCATGCACTGCCGTGTGTGTTTTAGCAAATTTACAAGCAAGCTAGCTCAGAGATGATCTAATGTTAGCCGTTACTTACCTAGCTAGCTTGTGAGCTCGCTAATAAAGTTAACGTCTGAAACCACCAGCAGCTATCATTATGGCTCATTCTAAAGCAACGTCAGTGTCTGATAACTTCTTCACCTCTAAGCCTTACGTTAAAATTACGTTGATACATCGCCAAATACAAATCAAACCTTTTCACGCTCAATGGAAGGAAGCAACGAGCAGGTTTCAGGCTTCACAAAGCCGAGCAAAGTCACTTCAGCTAGTTTGATTCTGTTTAAAGAAGGAGTGAGACCAATCACACACCTGTTTCATCATTACAGTGTATGCAGGAAAAAAATTCTAAATTGAATAAAGACGTCCATATAGTAACATCTTTTCTTGTCTACTATACAGTAAATGCATTATGCTTATTTTCCTCCAAAAAGAATTAGCAAAAGTAAATACTTTGACTGGAGTTAATGACAGGATTATAAAAAGGGAACATGCCGTTTTTTTGCTCTGTTTCAGCTACAAATGATCCAGGTTCCACAGTATGTTTGATTTGTTGCTATGCTGGAGATGAATAAGTAGTTTATCCTCACAATTTGTTGTTGCTTTTTTTAAAAGGCATACACTTGAAGACTCCAAGTATAGCTTATTGATTACTGATTCAATTAATGATCTTCAGAATAGCACTTTCAATAGACACAGGTATTGACTGAAATATAAGCTAGTGGCAACCAAGTGAAGAATGAGCACAAAATGATATTACTACTACTACTACTAATATTATTATTATTATAGGGTGCTGAGGTAAAATTAGGTGTGCTTGAGCAGACATAAATCGGCAGTGGTGTGACTTAGTGGGTTTCAGTACAGCCAGACACATGCAATACAAGACTAACACGACCTCGCAGTGAGCACAATCTGACAAAATATACAACAGATAAAAGGAGAGAAAAAATAGACATGATTCCTGAGGATAAAGTGATAAGGGTTCCTCTTCTTATTGAGTGTGAACATTAGTGGTCCTTGAAGACTTCAGCTCGATTTGATTGGAAAGGGTTAATATGCCTCGATTATCTACTGCTTGTAGGATCAACTTGCAATTAGGAGCTAAAAGAATAAAGCAGGAGGACTTTGCAAGAGGGAATTTGCTTTTCTCTAGAATTGACCCTTTGAAATAGCAATTTGTTCCTCATATATCTGAGCTTTAAGGTTCTGTGTTTTGTTTAACCACTGCCTTGTGTCTCTTGTCTCAGCACTTAATGGATACGTCATTTTCCACATCAGAAGATTAAAAACCTAATGGTTATGCTGTTGTCAGGTGGGAGATGTCCAGAAACCCAAAGTGTGAGAAATTATAAAAAGAAAAAAAAAAAATACCAAGAAATTGCAATAAACGACAAATTTCCCATCCTGTTTATGTTTTTCTTTTTTCATTTCCTTTCAAAAGCAATCTTTATGTTTAGTGGGTCGGAATTAAATCCTTCCTCAAACTCGCAATAGACGTTATGTTTGCACACTTTAATTTATTGTTTTCTGGTGATGGAGACTGGTACGATTAAACGTCTGAAGGAAACTACATTCCTGAACACGGAGCTAGTGCGGTAGAAAAGAGAATAATAAAAGATGGTTAAATTATTGATTGAGACATGACAAGACTACTGCCCCTCTGGGCACACTTCATCAATATTTTCCATACAATTTAACCCAGTGCTGCCAGGATGTGCCTGTACATAAGTAGTCTCTGAATGATGTTCTGTGCTCTGTCATTCACACATGCACTAGCACATGCAGTCCATCCCCCACACTGCAATGCATTATTGAAGACTGGGCGTGACTGTGTTCCTTCCAGCTAAGGACGCCTATATTTTCTGTCACCACTCCTGCCATTATCAAATCAGTGTTGTCCCTCTCACGATGCAAATGCTGCACAGCTAGACTAAATTACTAGTGTTATCTAGACCCAGAAGAAACAAAAGCCTCTGTTCTAAGTAAAGCACAAGCTGGACTGATACCTCCATCACTGCTGGCGATTATAAAGGCGAGGGGACAAAGCAGTGTTGTTCAGGTCCAAGGAGGCTGTCAGTGAGTCTTCCAGATTGTCTGTATGTATTCCCTCCATTAGCTGCACTGCCAGCTGAACTAGAATAAGAAGGCAAATCCCAGCAGTAATCAGTCAACAACAAAAGGGATGCTATATTGTTCGGAGCCGTGTGATGCTGCGGCCTCAGTGCTAGCGATGAGAATTGTGGGTACGAGGTTGTCCCTCCAGGTGCCTTCTCTAGCCAGGGTTTGCCTTGTGCTAGCTGGCTGAAATATTGGACAGGGTCCTGGATTTTTTCATGTCTCCACAGGCATATATGCAGAGCTTAGCACCATGTAATGTCTTTAAATCCATCAAACGCAGCAAGGGGGGCTTTTTGCACATGCTCCTTGTTTGTTTTACAACAGTAGCCATTGTAAAAATCCCTCCAACCTGCATTAGAAGCACAACACCCACTGTGTGTTTTCCCAGTGCTTTACAATGGAGGCCATTCCTTAGGCTAGCCTAAATAAAACCTTTGTGTTTACATGACTCGTTGGCCGAGCATGATGCCAGATGAAATGGCAAAAACATCTACATTTCTCCGTATAAATCGATTTCTTTTTTGGATAAAGCATTGCATATAGTATGATGCACATTTGTAGTTGCCACCATTGTCACATTGTTTAACACTTGTGTTCTGATGACATTGTCTTTAAGTCTTCATTGTCTGGGGGCCCCCAGACGCCCTGCTAATAATAAATAATAACAAAAATTGCATTTTTCCCCATCCAGTATTTTTTAGGTTTTCTTCTTACCTCATTTAAACCCAATATGTAAAATGCCAAATGTCACATTTGATTAAGGTGACAAAATATGGAAATGACCATAAACATTGTTATTTTACCAAATAGGAAATATATATTTGCCAAACAGTCAGTCATAGACAAAGAAATTAATAGTATGTTGTCCTATAGTGACATTAATTATGTTTGAATCCAGAGACGTTGAACTCCCCGTTACTGTGTGTTCAGACAGAATGCAAAGGAAATTCTAGAGGCGATGTGATTGCATAAAAAGTCAATGGAAAGATGTGAGTAGATGCAAATTCGCTGAGGGCAACGCGAATTGATACAAAGACAAGTCTGCGCGAGTCTAAAATATTTCATCTTGAGCGAAAAACGTGCATGTATCCTATAGCTTTATTAATCTGCTTCATAAACATACAGAGACGAGAGGTAAAAGAGACTGGAGAGAAACAACAGAAAGAAACGAGAAAAGAGTTTTACAGCCAGTGTGTCTGTTGCTAGCTAGCTTACAGCTAACGTATAGTTGGTAGTACGTTGGCTGTTTGGGGGCGAATAAACGCAAACTGTCCAGTGGTCAAACATGTGACGTGTGAATGACGTGAGGTGAAAATCCTCTTAATTGCTTTCTGTCTGAACACACCTTTAGACCTCCTGTGAACAAACTGTTATAAAACTCCAGGAATCCAAATAGACTTAGTTGGGATTTGAAAGGGGTAGTGCTGTATAAAGAGTACTGTCAAAACCAATCACTATGTTCTTTTGAACCGTTAAAAGAGAACATTGGGGTTACCCAGATAAAATCTGAAAGTGGAAAAAAGCTCCTACTGTAAATGCTGTGTAGCCATTAAATCTGTGTCATTTCAGTGTGGTGAAGAGAGGTCTGCATGAATATTTTTACTTGGAACTCTGTATCAAAGGGTTTTTAGACAAGATCAAATCTACCAATCTAGGGCATCCCGGTGGTGCAGCAGTATAGGACGGATGCTGTGTGGCCATCCCTGGTTTATTTCTGGTCCGTGGATCTTTGTTGCATGTTGTCCCTTTTTCTCTCTCTACCCATGTTAGCTGTCACGTCAACTGTCAAGTGGGGGCAACATAATCTTTGAAAAAAATCTATTTTCTTTTCTAGATTACTTGAGGTTGAAGTGAGCATAGGCTTCAATTTATGCGTCAGATGATGAAAATACATACTGATGGTGCCATGAAATAATGATGGACTACATTAGCACACTTGGTAATGCACAAAGCTAATATTGGTAAAATGCAGTGCTTGTGTTATGTGTTCCCTGAGGGTAGAATATTTAACAGAGCCCACCCAGACAGTTACCCTGAGGGGTGGGGTGACCTCAATACACTGATGGAGAGGTTGGTAGACAGTTACTGATCTGTCCATGGACTTTTAACAATTTAACATCTCGAAAACACACAGTATTGTGTGTTACATGAGGCACATCACAAGTTATTATTTGTCGACATGGAAAATCACAGGTTTAATCTGAACAACAATGAATGTGTCCATCAAAACTCCTGTTCTGTCAGTGTCCTTGAGCCAGACATGAAATGCCTGCTAAGGCGTTAAACTCACTTAAAAAAAAAAAAAGTATTCACATTCACCAGACATGTAAAATGTATTGACAAATCATTGGTGTCATTTATTTTAGCGTCTCTATTGACGCCTAATTCCAACCATTTGGAGAAACATTGCATCAGCAGGATTACTATATTAAAACCCATTAAATTCCACACTTAAATCCAATGTCTCACTCCATTAAGACACAATGTTATATGCAGACATAACATAAATGGCTGGGGTCTCTATTTACTTATTCCCTGCCAAGAACCAGAGCTGTGAAACCACCATCCGCATTATGATGATGGTTGTTTCAAGGTTACTTAACTGATAAATTACTGTATTTTGCATGTTTAGCGGGGCACTCATTACATCCACTGTCCAGTGTTGCTCCTCCTGATTGTATCCTATTTTATGCAAAATCCAAATAAAGTACACATGTACAATTACATACTGTACTCAGGTGTAGGAGAGACAGAGCATTAATATAAAAAAGAACTGACTAAACTGACTGTGAGCTAGGTGGATATATTTCTATTCACTTGACTTACTGTGTATCTGTTACCTCAACCTTTGGTCATTCCATGCATACAGTTTGGTGTACCTTTTTCTTCTGATTTATTCAGATATTCTTGCTTCATGGGAACAACTTTAACAGTGTGTGGAGGCGTGCAGATGTTGTGTGTCAGTGTGTCTGTCATTTACATTCCTCTTTACATTTCCAATTCATTCATACGGTATGTGGATGTTGTGAAAAGCTGCTACAAATATTTTAAAAATATTTAAACTTCCATTGCGTATGAAATGGTTTCAACACTAACTCTAAAATCAGTTGCAAACTGTGTAGAGCTGATATTAACTGATACTGATTTGAAAGGACGTCTGTCCCGATGTACCCATTGGTGGGTTCAGTAAGTGTAAGTGTTACAGGGTTAGATACGAAATACTTGTCATGCGTCAGACATCACACATTTTCACTTGCTCTGATGGTGCATCCACTAAAATAGAGCTTCTTGGTTCCAATTTTTCACTCAGTATATGTGATCTACAGTATCTTCAATTAAATGGCACAGCCAGTAACACAATCAATGTGACATTATTGTCTAAAATGCTTTGTACGAAATGTTAAAAACTACTTAAGAAGCTTAAGATGTGTTTAAATGTGTGCACTTTAGATGTCCTCTAATCTAACATGCAAATAATGTGAGTTTTAAAAAAGAAGAATCTCAGGACCTTGCTGAGTAATTGTTTTGCACTAGAATACTGGACAGCTTTGGTCCTGGTGGGATAACATCCTTGTCACCATCATTGATGCTGAGAAAGTAGAAAATATGTTGAGGAGCTCATGAAACAGAGCGGAACAAAAAAAAAACTGTATAAGTGCAGCACAGTATGCAGCGGAAAAAAGACATTTGGTCAAAACAATAGGGCTCTCCTAATAACAGAGCGCATGTGGCTTCGTCAAGTTGACGTTAATTAGGGAGAACGGTTGGTAACTCAGGCCATGCCTGTCAAAAAGCTTCTCTTGTCTTTCCTTGTCTTTACCAATATCTGTTACTTATACCTTATCACATAATTACAGGCTTTCTTGGGAAACAATAATCAGATCTCATTTACTTCCTGACATCTTACATCATAGTATTTTTTCCCATAGTAGAAGAGGTTTTAATAACAAGTGGAACTGCACTGCTTTGGTCGAGGGATGTATATGAGCTGCAGTGAGGTGGAATGGGTGAGGAGGGTGTGCAATACTCATCCTCTATTTTAATGCCATCCCGGGTCCAGATTTGACTCTGGGGGATGGCAATGATGTTATGATCATGATCAATCCTTCTTCTCCAGGCTTTAAGCCATAGAAAGCTTGATATAAAATCATGGGGTTTTTTTGCCTTTTTTTATATGTATCTGTACTTATATTCTGTTGTATGCATGTAATGTAAAACATCTGATAATTAGTAAGAATTGCCACAGTTACGTGTGTTTTTTTCTGCTGACATAAGTTCATAATCTTCCTTTTATATGCAAATAAATCAAGAGGTCCATGAAAATAATGCAAATGAACACAAGATGTCATACAAAAAACAACACATGGGTGTAGTTGCCAGGGGACAGTGGCTGGTACGTTAGTGTGCACAGCCATATACACTGTAGAGCCGTTTTCCCACCCAGGTCCGGACATTGTCTGGAGTTGCCCTTTCACACATGTAGCACACAACAGGCGATTGTCTATGTCAGACGTGTTCTCACCTACTGGAAATACTCCGTTTGGTTTAGGCGAGGGGAGGCGCCTGGGTACATGCAGGAGGCAGGACATGACGCAAAAAGTCACGTAGCTGGTTCGTAATTTGGTCATAAACAACTGAGTCTCTTGCCATTCCTTGAATTTGTCTGACGATTTTGGTGTCAGCCCTTACCGACAGAAGTTCCCGAATCTTGTTGTCTCTCCAGTTAGACATTTTCATTGTTGTCTTTGTATAAATGATCCTTCCTCTTCATCCTTGGACGTTTGTATTCTTCTGGATGCCTACAAGCTGTTACATGTCACAAGTCCACCTAAAGCGACACCTACAGCTGTAATGGGATCATGTGTGTGTGTGTGTGTGTGTGTTGCATCTAGTTAACTGCAATGTGCAAATATAATAAATTCAATGAATTCCCAATGAATTGTTAGTCCCAGTTGTAATGCATGCTTAATATGCTGTAAATAATTTCAATTGTCATTTATCTTTTTAGTTACAATAAGAACGTCTTAGTTAATAATTCCCGTTGTTGTGCATTTCATTTGACACCTGGTGGAAAACATATGTCACTCATCGCATGCTCAGCACGACAACTTCAATGGCAAGTTGATATTTTCTGAAGCCTAACTAGCTTATTGATAAACTTGTGCCAATTGCGCTTCAAAAGGGAGGAGTAGTTAATTGTTAAAATTGATTATGTTTGTGCTGAGATCAGGAAAAAAAACCCTCAAAATTTAAGTTCCTATAGCTCTAACAGTGGCACACTTAAAATTACAGTTAACAACAGTTGTCACAGCAGGTCACAATTGACCTTTTCCCCCTAACAGCTAATTATCCACGTCACAACATATTATATTTGAACTTTCTAGATTATTCTTGTATTTGGCAATGTAATTCTCCTTGATGAAAGCAACCGATAGAATTTAAGTGGATGCTTCATGGCAGACCATTATGTAAACACAATAATAAAAAAATGGTTTAAATGTCTGTAAATGTCTAAGCACAATTCAAGTAGCATATGTAGAATTACTTATTAAACCGAATAAAAGATGTTTCCTATGACAAGAACTGTGTTGAAATGTTACAACCCTTGCCCAATATTTATTCTGATTTATTTTTCTGCCTCAAAAGTCTTTCTGCCTGAAATGTGTATGCAATTAAAACCCCAATCTGCATTGAAGACTGACACAAACCTCATCTTCCAGTCAGTAAACAGAGCTTAGTTGTCACTGAGACTCAATGGAGTCAAGGTTAGGAATGTTAAATTCACATTTTAGGTATTTAGTTGATGTTTTCATCCAGTGTGCCTTATTAGAGAGTAATTAGTGGTTCCATGTCTGGCTCCCTGTCACAATGACACCATAGGTTCTTTTTTCTTTTTTGGTCATTACAAGACAGTCTCAGAAACCACTAGAGTATTTTTCTTTAATTAAGTTAGGAATTTATCCATTTATATTATTAACGACATTCAGCAAGATTTTTCTGAATTCCAACAATTCCTCTTTTCTTTAAGCTGTTATGTCCATCCTTCAGTCTTGGCCCACTGGGTTAGCTGCACTTCTGAGGAGGTTACTTTTTAAAGCCTAGTTTTATTATTTTTTAAGCCCAGTTATTTTAGTTTAGAAGAGGTTCAGCTATAGTAAAGCTACTGTCAGGAGGACTGTGGATTGTAAAAAATACAAACACAAAATACATTCTACATAATCAAAAGTAAATCCCATGACTTTAAAATGTTTCACTGATTAAGATTTATATCGAAGCTGTATTTCATTTAAAACAACGTGCATAGGAATATTCACTGACTGAAATGATCACAATCTACATGTAGCAGCTGCCTGCAAGAAATTGGAATCTCATCCAAACAGCCCCATGTGGGATTAGTATGAGAATAAGTACGAGGGATCTTAACTTCAATTTGTATGTGATGCTATCACTGTTTGATTTTCAGTTAGAAAGAGAATGGGGTGTCAAAGGAGGTTGAAAGACATACGGGAAGTAGCAAAAATGTGATAATAAAGAAATACATTTTCTGTAACAGCCAAAAATAGTCTGAGGATGCAACTGCCAATAAAGGTAAAATGGTGCTGATTAAGAAAAACATGAAGCCGTTTGTATGGATTCAGTCTTGACCAGTCAAATCACCTCCGTTCAATAGATTAATTGAGTAGTATTTTTAGTATTCATTATTTTAGAATTAACATTAAAATGAGTTCTTTAATAGTGTCCCCACTGAGAATCAACACTTCAACTACGACCTTTGTGCAGGTTTCAGTTGCTTTCAAGGATGATTATGATTAGTATCCTGACAATACTGTTAACATTTTTAGGAAATTCTATATGCTAGCCTGTTCTTTTTCTAAATATAGAGGCTCCTCAGATGTTCCAATCCTTTTCTTCCCTTTCAGCCTTCACTAGAAGATGAGCAAAACGAGTTTTTTTTGCTGCAGATACACCAGGCTTCCCACTCAAACAGCCTCCACTGTAATTACTGAGGCTTTTCACAGAGCTGCTTTTGAACGTCATGTGCCAGCACCTTATGATCACACCTCACCAAGCGAACTCCCTGGGATGTGAGATTGTGGTCACCGCAGCCGCCAACCCAGTGCCTGTTGCTGCCTGTTGTGTTACTTCCTTGGCATGGTGTTTCTGTGCATCAGGAGTTATATGGCACTGACCCTGTAAATACAGCATGACTAAACAGCGAGTAATGAAAGCCCTGTCTGGTGTCTGTACACACAGCTTATCCCTCAACCTGGGCTCACACTGTAACGTGTTGATGGCCTCACTTTCCCTCCCTCACTCTCTTTTTACATGTGCCAGAGTGATAGGAATCTCCCCAGGCTCCTTCATCCCCTTCACTGGCAATACAGGATCCACGTTGTCCGCTTTTGTCTGCTATTCTTTCCAGATATTTAGGCATTCATCGCTCCTATTCGTGACTCCGTTGGGCCTTGTAGCCGAGGCCTGCCTCCATACAGGACCCCAGAGATGAGACAGAAGAGAAGAAAGGGGGGGGGGGGGTGTTAGAGAAACGAGCCACAGACCGTTAACAGGGCTTATCGGCTCTGAACACCCGAGTGTCGGCAGCTCCCCAAATGCTATGAATATCTGTGCTTCTATGTGTGTTTATTAAGCAGCAGGAACTGCTTTTTTTGCAAGGCAGGCAAAGGGAATGGTGTGTGTGTGTGTGTGTGTGTGTGTGTGTGTGTGTGTGCAGAGGGGGGCCACAGCAATGCCACGTTGTGTACACTTCATTTCAGCATAGATGCAGTTTTCCTCTGCAATACGAGGAAGGTATTAACGTTGTACTGGTGTCACAGAGAGGCTACAGAGCCAGACTGCCTTTAGATGAAAAGAGCAGGATATCTGTTATTAAAGTGAGCCAACACTGAAGGGAGAGTACATTGCTGATAGATTGCATGTAATGAAGGATTTATATTTGGCTATTATCACATAAGCACCTCCTATACTCAAAGTATCAAATGATTACCAGGCAATGAAAAGTAAATGGCTTCTTGGTAATGGCTCTTAAGTTTTCGCTCTGTCAACAAAACAACTCATATCTACCCAATAACAGATAGTGTTTTCACATGGCTGCAAAGCATGATTGGAGATTAAACTCACAAATATGAGATAACTGATATTAGGAGAATCAAAGCCCAGAACAATTTCCTCTCTGTTTGCTAATGTTGTGTTGTAATGTCATTGCTCTGACAGTCACGGCAAATGGAAGACAAAACTGATCATTTGAAGCTGCCTCCTGGAGTCGCACAGCTCACATGCATGTAAATACAGTATCTACTCAAAAATTCATGCTTCTGTTTCAAACAAAACAGTGGTTACTTCCCTATTCTGCACGCAGAATGTCTACCACAGGGGCTGCAGTCACGAATGGAAAGAGACAGGGAGTCAGTGACGGTGTTTTTGGGATAAATTATGCAGCATCATTCATCTACATTTTGAAGTCCAGAGTGTCTGGAGTTAAAATCTGTAGTCTGATGTCATGCAGGTGGGTGGTTTTCTTGGGTAAACGCACCTTCCCCCATCTGTGTGCTAGTTGCATGTCTCAACACACAGTACAGTATCTGGGTGCCGAGAGGCTGCCAACTTGCACTGCCCTGTCTGAAGGTTTTCAGAGTAGAATCTGGCAGGGAACTGTCGTAGAGGAAAAAAAATATATTGCGAAGAGTTGGATCGGGGATAAAAAAGAAGCATGCCTCAGTGCTTTGTGCTTAGCACTACTGATTTGAGGAGCTTCTAACCAAATTGGATGTTTAAGGGAGCTTTTAATTGCAGTGAGTAGATACAACAGCCATCAGCTTCAATTAGAGCTGAATTCAAAGGAGAGAAATTTTGATGATTTCAAAGAGAGTCACATATTTTGTTCCATTGGCTCCAAAGTCTCTACACCAGTGTGTAATATCTGTCTTTATTGGTGGTTTATTCAATCAATTAATCAACAAACAACTTTCTGCTACTTGACCTTTAGTATATTAATGCAATAATATACATGCAATAATTTGAGGTACATTAGTTAATGAACTAAACCTAAACTACTGCAACCCCCCAAAATAAACAGTAATAGTAATTATACACTGGTACTAACAGTGTACAGATTTGTACAACTTATTTCTTAGTTCGGGCCATCGTCTCAATCAATAATAACAACCAAGTTAATTTGTTTGAAATGTTTAATCAAACACAGATGTTACCCATGCTTATTTGGAAGAGAAAAGGAAGGAAAACTAGGATTATTACTCAAACAGTCCATTGTAAACATACGTTACAGTTTACATCACAGATTCAGGTGTGTTTACTTTCAGTTAACCTTCATATAAAGTGCTTTAAATAGTCTGGCAAAACAACCTGTCTCATTCTTTGACCTGTTTTGTTTCTTGCCCCCTTGGACATCTCTGTAGTGTTATAGCTGTTTTTCCAGATCTCCGACTACTTTGGTGAAATGATAACTAATACTTTGAAAATAAGACCCAAGTTGTAATAAACTGAAACAATCTTTTAAAGATTAACTAAACGCCAGGCTGACAAAGGCAGTTTTTCACAGGTTGTCTGTTTCAGGTCTGTTGTACCTCTGATGGGAACAACTCTGCAAAACTTGCTGAGGGAGAACACAACGCATCTCTGATCACACCCAGCATCAGCATCATTTATGGGTGCGCTTGGGTTTTGTCAGAAGGGTACTCTGTTGCACCTGTACCCACACCAAACAGTGATGTCACAGTGTACTGACACACCCCGGAGTACACTTTTACCTCACTGGAGCAAGAGGAAAGGTTATACTACTAAAGATATTAAAAACAAGGTTTCTGGTTGCTGTTAGGTCGCTCTTTACATAATAGATACTGCATTGCTGCTCTAAGCCCAAGTAATTGATATTCAGTCTTATCTGTTCAAGTTTTCTATTGATCATATTCACCAAACACCCACGCAGCAATTTAGCATTTTTCCCTATTACTGCTGTAATGACAAGAAACCAAATCATTGTTCTTTAGAATCTCATCATCGCTCCTCTGTAAATGTAAATTAATTGCAGCAAGCATGATAAAAGGCAGTCTCAGCTGGTGGGAATGTGATGATTAAATCTCCTTTGTCTGTAAAAATCAAGAGGTGAGGTAAGGCGGCAGCTAGGCCCTGTTGCCAGGTGATTTACGTCGACATCCACCTGTATCATTATTCCTGCAACAACATCCCAAACGATCTTGACTCATCCCTCTTCGTTGGCATCCATAACGTGTAGCTGGAAATTTCCTCAATCAATCTGCTGGATTACGTTCCTGCATTGTGCAGAAATGAGAGAGACGAATAACACACAATGCTGTTCTATCACCCGCATGTGTTTTTTAAATTGGCTCCTGGGAGATTCATCCCTTTCTAAAATTCTAATGACACCTCGCCTTTGACTACACCTGAGCTGGTTCTGCTTATGAATTACACACTAGCCTGTAATGCAGATTGAATTATACAAGGTACCTTTGGGAAATTGCCCCGTGTCTCTTGGTCTTTTTATATTACTAAGCAGGTTTGTTAATATAATTCATAAAAGCTTTTGTCACAGGCCCTGCAGTGTGATTGCAGTGACACTCAGGCACAGGGATTTTTCATAAAGAGATATTGTTTTTTTTTCTGCCTGTTTAGTTTGAAGCATTATGGGTTTATGTATGGAGGGAAACGCAGAGGCGGGCAGCAGGACAGGAAGGAGGAGTTTGTTTGGATGAGACCCAGGATGGCAATATCCTATTATGTAGGCTGTCACTTTGGGTAACCCTGAGAGCGTGACAGCTGAAAGCATCCAACACGCTATATGCTTTTACAGCAACAATAAGATTTGCTATCATTTCCGAACAGGGGTCATTAGGTGGATAAAACATGTTCTCAGGTTCATTTTACTCCCTACACACAATGTGTTTTGTTGCTGTGTGCTGTCATTCAACCTAACCTCTGATATTACTCCAATTTTCAGTTGGTTTCTCACCCATACTGTTAAGATGTCGTAATTTTATGTTAAACGACCAAAAAACAAGAAGCAAAAATTGGCTGGCGGGGTTCTGCCAAACAGAGATGGAAAACTACAAGTGGAGACCTTAAAAAAGAAGAGTAGGGCAACCAACCTCATTGGTACTCCAGTGGAACCTCTCAGTAGAACAATGCAACACTTTTAGCAGGCAAATTTCTTAATTTAAGTTCTGAATTTTCAACACTGGAACGGCAGGGCTGAAAAATACCATGTACTGGATTAAACATTTATAGGAATTGTCAACATTCTACTTGCTGCCAACATTGCTTAAAACATAGAAAAGCTCTATGGGACATTTGCTTAAGCAAAGCTCAGTGTGGTTTGTTAATGAACACATTTTTTGTACTGTATTAAAAAAGGTTAAACTACTTCAAATATGTTTTTGCAAGAGACCAAGAAATATACCTTTCTACCTAAATTGAACAAGATGCTTGTTTTAATCCCTTTTTTTTTTTTTTTGGCATCATGTAACTTTGATTCCTCTACCCAGACTAGACAGACCATTCTTTTTAATCAGTGTTTGAAGGAGATGCCATTGCTGCGAGCGCTGTTAGCTCCAAGTGGATTATCTTCACTAATGACTAAAAGGCCTGCCTCTTAAGCCATTCCACCTGCAATCCTCCAACAGAAACTCTGTGACTCAGCTCCTCTCCTTCTCCCCTGTCCTGGTCTCTCATTATTGGAGGACTGGAGATGTTATGTCATCCTGTGGAACTTGGCCAAAAGAATAAAACTGCCTCACCTATTTAGATGACCCCTGCTGCACACACAAACCTGCAGCTGAGAGGAGGAAGAGGTAATGCTTTGCTTTTTCAGACCAGAGTGTAGTGAACAGATAATTAGTGCTCCCTGTCTGACTTGGCCTGCTTGAACTGACCTCCTGTTGGACCACATCCACAGAAGTGTATATGGTATTAACAGTTTATTATACAGATGATATTGATGATTAAGTTTTGTCAAAAGTCTTAGACGTGCTTAAAGGCACTTAGACTCTACAGGGAGATTGTGAATCGAGGGACATCAGTCCTGAGCAGCAGCATGATAGATCCCCTCCAGACACTGGCGGTGCAAATCGGCCCCATGAAAGCACTAAAGCAGAGAACAGAGAAAACATATTTTAAAAGACAGCCACATTATGATAGGCTGACAAATGAAGGTGTGTCACCGTGCTATTGGTTAGATGTGATCAGCTGATGTAAACAGCTGATGTCTTAATTGACACCCAGTGGAATGACAGCAAGGAAATTATAAGTGAGCATGCATGAGGGATGGGAACGACAGATGGTTTGAGAAATAATACTAACGACCTGAGCATGCAAAAGACTGACTGACTGCATTTTCGCTACACTTCATTAAGTGCTGGTCAGACTGAGCACTGAGTGTATTTGTGTCTTGCTAAAGGAAGAAGGCAAGCATATACCAGAATTTTGGTATATGGCTTTCACTAGGCCACTGAAGACGCCCAATACTCTTACATCACATAGTATTTAGGACAAGTTTATGATAACAGGTGGCAACACCATTAAAATATTACCATAGACTGTAAAAAAATAGTGGATGCAGCCACCATGACGTCACCCATTGGTTTGTGGACTCTCATTTTGAAGCCTCGAGTTTGCCATTTTGACCATCGCCATCTTGGATTTTTGGAGCCAGAAGTAATGAGATGGATACCTCTTAAGCCATTCCACGGTGCACCTTGCTTACCAAGCTAGCCGCTAGCGTTAGGGTCAGCTCCACCCTCTCATCCAAATATGGTCACTTCTCATCACTTCTGGCTCCAAAAATCCAAGATGGTTAACTGTGATAATGCTATTGTTAATGCTAATTGTCACTAGCAAAAAACAGGCTTGAAAAACCATTAAAACAAACATCTGACTCCTTAGAGGGTATTTTAGTACAATGAAATGCTGAATAAGACTTTTTCAGGCCACCAAAATGTTACAGTTAACTTTAATGAACTGAAAACACACTGAAATAGCGATGGCTATAAGGCTATGCCTATACTCTGTGAATCTGGGGTTACGCCATGGTTACGTTACCTAAATTGTCAATCACAATGTAGCCATGCCTAACCATATGACTGAGACCATAAACTCATTAGGAAACTGTTTACTGAGGTAATAAATCAAGTGAGAAGTAGGGTCATTTTCTCATAGACTTCCAAACAATTGGACTTCTTTTTGGAGCCAGTGGAGTCGCCCATGATGGCCATTAGAAAGAATGCAGGTTTAAGGCACTTCCGCACTGGCTTCACTTTTCAGACCCGGACCTACCCACTTGAATATTACGTGCTCCAATTAAATGTAATTGGTGCTATACAGTGACATTTTTACTCAAAATGCTTTTCAAAATTCTATTTTCTTGGTGGCCACTAACAGTACACCTTACAGAGGGCTAGGAGAAATACTGTAAACAAAAGCAAAACAGATGGGAGAAAGGCAAGGAGAAAGATATTAAAGGAGAGGAAGAAGAAGAAATTAAACTGTCTGAATGCGGCTCTTCAACATTGTAAGGCCAAAGCACCGATGAGGTGTCTTTTTAAAGCTGCTACAGCCAGCCAGCTAGCAACCTCCACTCCATTAGCAGAGAGGATCAGACACAGGCCTCTGAGTTCAACACTGTGTACTCATTAGAGTACAGATATTTCTGATCTGTTCCGCACACACACGTACCCATACATAAACATGCACACACACGACCATCCCTCCATCATATTTCTCTTCCTGCCCCTTTCTCTTCATTTCCCCTCCTACACTCGCTCCATCTCTCCTTTGCAATTTCCATCTGTTCAAATGAAATATATTTGGCATCTGGAGAATGCCCCTCAGCAATGAGGGACAATATATCTTACAAATATCAGCCGTCCAGCCAAGGCTCATGTAATATTTATGAAGGGAATGTGGCAGTGGGTGATGTCAACAATGTTTACTGTGAACAGGTTGAGCATCCCTCCAAAGTGCACCAGCACCTGCCAACTTTTTGACAGGATAGGTGCTCGGCCAATCCGGAGACTCATTTACATGTTACCCAGCGATCACGGCTGACCTGATCACATCTGGCATGGTTGTCTGATTAATTAATCATGTGTAAGTGAGGCCAACCTCAGGCTTTGATTACGGCCACCATATTGTTTTAAAGAGAAGTTGTGTGTGTGTGTGTGGTGGTGGGGGTGTGGGGGGGTGGGGGTTTGGCAGACAAGTGGCCAGATGGACAGTGAAGATTTTTCATTAAGGAAGTCTTCAAGTCTCATCTAATATAGGTTTACTTGTGTTTTCTATGACATTTTAAGATACAGAACAAGAACAGGAGGACAAGGATGAGATCATGACATATGAGTTTTGGTGTATTCACCCCTAATTTTTAAAACAAAAATAACATCAAACAGAAAAAAGGAGACTATTAAACAATTTCTATTTCCTAAAAGATGTACCAATCCTATGGAGGGTAGATGGTTAAAAGTGTCTATGAAACGGGCCACAATATAATGTTTTGTTGTTTGTTTGTTTGTTTGTTTTAGCCACAAAGATCTTCAAAAGGTAAACGACACTTTTATCCAAACCTTCAGGCATATATTTTTCAAGATACAGAATGAATAATGTGTTAACAATGCTCAAACCCAGCAACCATGACATTAAACATGCCACTGGACTGGCATCTACAGTTTGTGACACCTGTTTTCTGACAATTATGATAAATAAATATATAAAACTTATTGGTATTGAACACACTTAAAAATATAAACTCAAAAACTCAAACTAATGATTTTTTTCTTCCAAAACACAGAGCGAACTCATATTGGTATACTTGCACTGAGGAAATACGAGAAGTGAGGGGCTAATCTTCCACTGTGGGTGCCTCAAGCGATCTTGAGATCTGTCAATAACTCTGCATGGAGTTAATACTAGAATATGAACAGCTTCTCTGTAAGTGGCTTAAGGTTCCACAGCGAGCTGACTGTTTTCAGAGGGTGTTTTGTTCCTTTGCAGAGTAAATACTGGAATAAGGCCTGACCGTGTTGCATTGATTTCACTCTCTTGACTGTGGTATTTTTTTAATTATGAGGAAAATCTTGAGAAATTAGCGTTTAATAATATTACTGCAGTTACAGCATTGTTTGAGAACTAGCCAAACAGTAAGGGAAGTGACCCCCCAAAAGTGAACACTAAATTAAATCCATAAGCCTACATTTAAAAATAAATGATTATACTGATTTCTCTAACCACAACTTAACATCTTTTGTTTGAAGGCTTTTATCCACAAGCCTTCCAATATCCTGCTGCGATTGCATGCACTTCCAGCAAAGGCAGCCCAAGTGGGAATTGAACTTCTAACCCTGACAGTGTTATCACCATGCTTAAATCACTGAGCTATAGCACTGCTCGCAAGAACATCCTTTGGACTTTAATACTTGTATTTGACACTATGTTTTTTTAGTCATTTGTGACAGGGGCAGTCAAAACATGTCTTCACTGGGCCCAGAGGCAGACTAGATGTCCACTGTGTGTTGTAAGGTCAGCAGTATTTGCCAGCAAAACATAAAGGCTTGAGGAGAGGCCAGGGCTTTGTGCCAAGGCTTCAGTCCAGAGGTCCTGTCCCTCTCCAGGGCCTCAGCTTGACTCTACCCCTGTGGATCTGTCTGTCTGTCGTCTGTCTGCTTCTCTGTGCACTTTCAGAAGGCTTGTTAATGATTTTCTGTCTAACAACAATCAGGGACAATCCCACACTCCTGTAACCCCCCCCCCCCCCCCCCCCCCCCCCCCAATCTATATCCACTCCTGTAAAATATTCCCACCCGTAGTTTTGATAGTGTAGAGCTATGTTCACACTGTTGTAGAAACAGGCTGTGTTTTGACTCCGTTTCAATTACTGTGAACAACAAAAGGCTGCAGAGAAGTCTTTTCTCCATTTTAAATTTTTGATATGTGTGATCATCAGGCATTTGGTTTTATTTGAATGCTCACTTCGGAGTTTATCAGCTTCACCATGACGATGTGTAAATCTTTCACCTGAACCAACTCTCTAACTTTTTGTGCCATGGCAACTTGATTGTCATTCATGCTAAAACTGGCTCAGCGAGACGCAACACTGAAAAGACAGGAAATTATTTAATTGGTGTTGGGCGAATTACTTCACTCATTCAAAACACAGACACATTACAAGTTTGAATACTCTTTTTGACTGTTGCTACTAATTATGGCGTACGTTGTATTTTTTTTTTGCACTTAACTTTTTACTGTTATGAACTAACTCACTGAGCCTACTTTCTGTACCACTTACACAGCCTGCTTCCCTCAACATCCCCCTGTCCATCACTTCACATCGGTCTTTATGTTTTTGAATCAGGCATCAATGAGCAGAGAGACTGAGATGAAAGAGGGGAGGGATTGGATAGGGAAGTGTGAAGTAGTGTGTGTGTGAGTGTGTCTGTGTGTGTGTGTGTGGAGGGGTAGGGTGGAGGGTTAACCCCTGGGAGTTGCCTGTCACAGCCCTGTCATGTTGACTGACATGTCAATGGTGACTGAGCAGGAGGTGGAAGTGGGAGGGGAACATAATTGATGAGAAAAGTGAAATTAAGAGAAAAGAAAATGAGAGAAGGGGGAGGTTTGTCATGCTTTTCCTCTTGTATATCCATTCAAGGGTCACAAGGGTCTGTTACCTCTGTTTTCATGTGACCACATAGACCCTTAATGCACCCGCTGATGCAGAGGATTTTAGGTCTTGGGGAACAGTGACTTTGTAATTTGATTAGACAGAATTTCTTCCCTTAAACAACAAAACCTAGTATAAGTTGGCTGGTTGCATGCCTGAATTGAGTTAATATACTTTCTCATACTGAAATACTAGTGGTGTCGCTCTACGTGTGGTAATGGTGAGTTGGTCAGTTAGTCTACCACTTTGGTTCAGACTGAAATATCTCAACAACTATTGGATGGATTGCCATGAAATTTTGTACAGACATTTGTGACCCACAGAGTATAAAGCCTACCAACTTTAGTGATCCTCTGACTTTTCCTCCAGTACCACCATGAGGCTGACATTTGTGATTTTAAGTGAAATATCTCAGCAGCTATTGGATTGTCATGAAATTTGATACAGACATTCGTGTCCCCCTCAGAATGAATTGTAACAACTATGGTGATCCCTTAACCATTCATCTAGCACCATTGTCAGGTAAAAAAAAAAAAATTGTCAGGCTCTCACAAGCCTGAAGCTTGTGGTTGGCACATAATTTGCATACTCTTCTCTGATTGGAGAGTTCTGTCTCCTGTGGCTTCTATACTGGCACACAACGAAGTAGTTAATTTCCCAAGAAATGTGTTTTCATGCATCGTTTTCATGTCTCGGTAGCTTGTTTAAGTTACATCATATGAAGGAGGAAACCGTTTACTACAACAATAGCCTGCTCCCACATTTGTTTGAATTGCTTTTACATAGTTGAATTGGTATAGAAAACGGTCTCCCCAAGGTGATCACAACAAGCACGATTGGTTGTCTCCAGGTCATTGCCCCTGCACGTCAGAGAAAATTTGCATGAAGTTTAATCTTTCTCAACTTCTTGGTGTGAATAGTAGAGGCATTATGAGGATATTATTTGCAGCCTGTCATTCAGTATGTGTGAACGTTACAATCGATTGCAAATGCTTGGCTGTTGAGAGTTGCTGTCCATGACATATCCCTATGAATTTATCAGCCAACAACTAGCCTACATACATGCACTGACCTTCTTTAAAATATGCAACTTCAACAATTTTAGGTCCTCCAGCAACCAGATTTATAGGAAGGTACATACATTTTGCACCTCTTGCTTTATTCCCTTGTATCTGTAAATTGAGCATTAGGGTGTTAGCAAAATGAATTGACCTATGACTTATTGGAACTTCTGCTTGGTTTTTCATTTATGAAAGATTAATCACCACTACTTCTTACATTCATGTTTAAAATCCCAGACAAAGAGGTGTGACAAAGATGACAAAGTCCAACTGAAGGTACATTGAATTTATTTTGTCTACTACAGCATACATATCTGTTTCTTCTTCTTCTTCTTTATTTTTCTTCGCCCCATAGTGTTAGTGCAGCAAAAAAAAGTAAGACTAAAAGTCGCCAAAATTGGCAAGTGTGTTGCAAATTCCACCCACTCAGGCACATAAAATGTCATTCATTGACCTCAAGGTGGCGCTGTCAAGTTTACTTTTTCACAGTTATCTCGAAAATGGCTTGGCCTGGAGTCAAAATTCTTTCTTTATTTTAATCTCATCTGCATCTTTGCTCCAATGATCCTCGGCTCTAAAAATGTCAAATTTTGCCACAGTGATATTCAATATCTTGCTGTAATTTGTATTGTGTGGACAACATTTTCTATTTCATCTAATTTTTAAATAAATTTCACCAACATTTTGACTGTTATAAGCTTTTTTAAGTTTATTTAGACAAAAATACCCCAGTTTTGCCTCAACTCATGAGAAGGTGTGTGGAAACCATGTCTCCCCAGAGGCACAGTCAGTAAATCACCTTCTCTGGGGATACAAAGGTCTAGGGTCAAATCTCCAAGTGGCCATGTAGCAATGTAGCAATTCATGCATGTGGTATGTTTTCAAGTGCTTGTTGAGGTCATATTAAGTCAAAGGTTGCATATTGTGACCCTGTGAAAATTTCTCCTTCTTATTATTATTTTTCTCTGCTGAAAGTGTTTATGCACCAAAAACCGTAAGATCTAGAAACACCAAAATTGGCAGGTGTGTTGCAAATTCCACCCACTACTCAGACATATATAATGACACTTATTGACCTCAATGTGAAGCTGTAAAAATCAAGTTTTTGTTTTCGCAATTATCTTGAAAACAGCTTGGCCTAGAGTCAAAATTCTTTCATCGTTTTAATCTCTCAAGTTGTCTGCATCTGGTCTTCTGCTCTAAAAATGTCAAATTTTACAATTTTTCGCAATCTACTTGGACCCCGATTATTGTGATATATTATTCTATATATTTTGGTTTAATGATGACGCCCCCTAGTTTTACATTCATTCGATGGAGAACTTATTTCAATACAGCCAATCGAATCTTTCATAAAGCAGTAACCTCAGCATTCTATCATAGGCAGAGCAGATGGTCACACTGAGCCAGATAGCAGCCTGCTACACAACACAAGATCCACAGACAGGAGCACGCCCCTCCAAATCAGACGGAGACTAAAAGGAACATTTCTCCAAAGACATTTTTTCTTCCTTTTAATAATGCAAAACTATTAACAATACACTAAAAAACACATTGGCATTATTTTAGACTGCAAAAAGGATGACTAAATATGATTTCAGTTGGACTTTAATGAAATGATGCCCTCTCAGCAAGCAGCTGTTATCTTAAATCAACCATTGGATTTTTTTTCTTTTCTTTTTTAAAGGAAAATGAAACAAAATTAGGAGCCACTATTAGATTTCTTATTAAACTGGATATACAGTATTTTTTTTAGTGCAGCATAGTCACACAACAACGTCCTGTGTCTCTGTGGCACATCAGTCACTGGCTGCCACTGCTGCTGCCTCCTGGAGAGTGAGCATGAATTTAAAAGCTCTTTCTACTCCTCCAGGCGATAAAACAGCGCTATTTGTCTGTGGTGCATTACACTCTGCAACGAAGGCATTTCGTATGCTCCATGCCCCATCCTTCTCCCTCTCGTCTCTCACCATCGTTTCCCCTCCCACTGTATTATACTTAAATACATTTCTGCGTTTGACACTGGGCATTGCAGAGATGATATCGAGTGAGTGCCGCTCCCTCTCTAACATGCCTGTCATGGTCTTCTTAACATATGGTTTCAGATTACATGAGGGAGTAATATGCCGAGGGTGCTGCAGGGATCTAAGCCAAACCATCAAACGTTTCTTTCTCTATTCTTGGTCTCTCATCCATTCTCTTTTCAAAGTAAGGGTATTATATTGCTCTGTGTGTTTGTGTCTGAGTTTGTTTGGTCTCAATTCAAAGTGTCCCTATTTGCCCGTCTCAATTTTCTTGGTCATTAGAGGCACTAAATCAATGTGATGCATGCCTCCTGTCTGTAATTTGTGTAAATATTGTAATTTGAGCAGCTTAAAAACAAAGATTCCAGGCATCACACTTAATTTTATCCTTCTCTCTCTCTCTCTCTCTCTCTCTCTCTTTCTCTCTCTCTCTCTCTCTCTCTCTCTTCTTCCCTCCATCCCTCTCTCTTTCATACCCCCTCCCCCTCTCCTGTATTCATCAAGTGTAGAAGATTAAAGGAAGAAGCTGCAAAGCTCCCAGGCCTAAATTAGATTCATGCTTCCTTGAAAGAACAGAGAAATTGAAGGGATGGAATCAGAAGGTCAGATTCTGCACTCTTCTCCTTCTCTGGACAAAAACAAATTAATAATTAAAAAACACACATAGACAGGCACTCCCTTTTCCTTGTATCAGCTGTGTCTCGGCTATCATACCCTCTGCCCTACATCATCCTCTTCCCCACCCCTCAGCATGTGTTCAGCTTTCTGTCCCCATCCTGCTTATTTCAGTCTTATTCCTCTGTTTTATCCATATTCTCTTCTTCTTCCTCTTTCCAGTGTCTTTAGAGTATATGAGCCACTGATACTTTAAATAGCATTATGAAAGATAATACCTAATCAGTAATAATAGGATTTACTGGTTAAAAAGTAGAAGATAGAGGGCCATATCTTACAGACCACTATCTTCTGTGACTTAACATGGTAGTGATTTGTAACAAGGCTCCACAAATTGATTCAAGAAGCTATGAAGGTCTTTTCAAATGCTAGGACCTCAATACCTCTAACACTGCTTTTTCTATTTTCTAGTTTACAAGGTTCCTCCAAGCGTAATATAAAAAGTCACTATGTGTTGTGCTTTGGCAAGTTCAAAGACCCTTATGTGGCTGGGAGATGAGTGCTTCTGTGATGCAGGCATCTGGGACTGCAGGACGCTCTCAGACACTCCAACAATTTGGATTTTTTGATCATCAGAGTACACACATGCTCTGAGCTCTGACGATCCTCTCATGGCCTGAAAAATGAGAAAAGAGAGAGTGAGATGTACATGTATGATTCATATGAGTGGGAAGAAAAGGCATACAGCTTAATGATGTGCATGTGAGGAGTGATCAGAAGTGCATTTGCATCACAATGATCCATTTGTTCAACACAGGCCAACCCCTGAAAAATGGTATCTTTTCTGTTAAGTTAAAGTAAAGTAAAAGTTCTTAATTAGTCAGCATTTTTTAAGATTATTCTTTAATCCTAACCCTGGGTAATCAACTTCTAACCTTTGGTTTAAGAAATTTAAATCCACAAACTCAAAAAATGAATACATTGGAAATGTTACTGGTTTACTGGTTTTTGGTTCCTTTCTGTCTTTTGCACTTGTTGAAACAGTTACTTCCCAACTCCTACATACAATACATGCTTTACCAATATCTGAATAATTTAATATTTGTATACACATATTGTACATACAGAAAATTTAAATTTGAGGGTGAAGGGAAAGCATGTGTATAAGGCATTCTGAACTAATCTGGACCCCTTTTTCCCACAAGATAAATTCATGAATGAACCGAAATGGTTAATAACCATAGAACATGATTATGATCATATCCATCATCTTCACCAAATGTAGTTTTCTGCTTGCCATCATCAGTTGCTACAGCTGTTTCCATATTGGAAAGACTGTAGTACAGCACCGATAATATCTGTGCAATACTTTCATGGTTGCTGCAGCCTTTTATCTGTGGAAATACTATTGTATTTGGCTTTACAAGTTCATATTAGTGCATGAAGCGAACTGCATTTGAATGTGGTTTTATATCAGCAGCAGAATATAGGCCACATTTTAGATTTAAATCTGTGAAATCCTACATTAAGACGAAGAAATCAACGTCATGGTTGTTGTTCTGTATGTTTTAATAGCCTGTTGCCAGAGCAGACAGGACTTTGAACATTTCAATCGCTACACTGTTACTATGGTTATAGTATTACAGATAATCTCATCAGTCAAATCTCATTTTTTTATGAATGGGCAGATTAAAACAATGATTTTACAGCATACATACAGCATAAATACACTGTAGAGAGGCTCAGCACAACAGGGGAGCTGTGAAATTGATTAAAATATACAGTATGCATACATTCTTGAAATTATTTCCATATTATTCAATAGATTACTGTGGTAATCAATAATTAGGATGAGACATGGGACAGAGAGTATAGTCAGAATAGGAACTGATGTTATCTAGTGAGGGATAAAAATACACAGCATATTGTGTTATTTTCTAACCTTGGGGTAAAAGTTGACTAAATTAAACTGCTTTTATCTCGCTGCCTTCATGCCGCTTCCTCACAGTCCATTTGAATAGCCTATTGATTCATTTACAAAATAATGACCTTTACAATATCCCTGCATAAAAAAAAAAAACTCAAGGTCAAATGTGGCAGTTTGTTATTTTGACTGGTTCTGTTTGCCTGAGCAAAAGCCGTGAAAACACTTTCCCCTCAGAGGGCTGACACCATCAGACATTGTATAAGACGCTTTTAATCTGTTGATGCAAAGCATGTCTGCCAAATGATAACTCCATTATATGACACATGGGAACCTGCAATTAGAAATTCAAATTCAAACACTGTGGGATGCTAATTTCCATGGAACTTCACATGGAGATGCGTTGTGCTGAGAATTAAGAATCAGAATGCAAAATACATTATTTACATGTCAATTATTATATCCTGGGTTTGGCTGTATTATTATTATTATTATTATTATTATTATTATTAAGAGTTTGATTGTTGAAAAAGACAATGCTGGTGATACTTTACACTGTGGTACAATAGACTAACAATATTTTGTCGAAATAATAAAATAGCATAAAGCAAGGCTAAATGTGAAGTACAGAATATCGCAGGGTGATATAAAGCTGCACAATAAAAGTGTTTTTTGGTATAAATACACCCATACCTATTGTAATGTATCTGCAGTGCAAATATTAAAAAGTGGCACAGAGTAAAACACCTCAGAACGCCTCATTTTGCCTAAGATATCATAAACGTATATCATTAATTATGTTATATTACAGACTTGTACAACCAAATCTAAGGTTCTTTACCCATGTGTCAAAGTGTCCTTGAGCAACACATCAACAAACATCAACTAGAAAAAACAGACCACACTGATGTGGAATTTGTGTAGAAAAGCACTTTGCTCAAATGTGAAGCCAACAAACTGAGAAATGCAGGTGCACAATTAAAACATCACAATGATTTGCCGCAATTATCTTTGATTACCCTTCCCCCTCTCGCTGACGAGACAGACTATCACTAATCACTGTGCTAGATCCAAACTTTTCCAAGTGCCGATAATTGCAGTGATTGTCTGAGAAAGACGGGGGCCTTACTGGTTCATATTTGTCCATTTTTATTTAGCCCAGAAGATCAGATATGACAACAGCTTTATCCGGGAAAGCACAACAGTTGCAAAAGAAGTTTAACCCTATTAACTTATACAGCACTGTAAAGTAGATTTAAAGACGTATTGTAAACACATTTTACTGTATGAAATTTCAAGGTCAGAATTGAACCATTTGAGCTGCACTGACATACTGCACTGTTTGCAGTCTATTTAATAGAATGTGTGTTTATTATTAAGTATGAAGACATGCACTGTAAAAATTCACTGGCTAAATGTTCATGTTTACTTGACTATTTATTCCAGCTACAGCGCCTGCTTTATTTAGTGAAAATGAGCAGTGATAGAAGTCAGATGAGTTGAATGAGGCATGCTGTGGATTCTGTTTGAAAACTGCTCGTAATCAGAGACTCGCCTGTAACTGAAAGAGAATAGATGAATATCTCTGCAATAAGATATGTTTCCATATAGCATTTTTCTTGTCAGCTACAATGTTTGGACTGAAGCTGAGGGAAGAACTTCTTTTTGCTGATATTCATTCATAAAATATGACTTTTTAAAAATTCCCCAAAGTGACAGTAATTCAGTGTTTTATCAGAATTTTATCCAATGCACTTACTAAGTTACCTCAACAATTGAGGATAAACTCATTTTGGTTTACATTGCCTCCTCTTTGCTGTATGGCAACACTTCTTGTAGATTTGGCTTCCCCATCTTATTGCTGAATTGAGGCCACTGTACAAACCAATATTCCTTATACAGTAAAAAAAACTGTAGTTTATAATTTTTAAATCCTGCCCAAGTTCCGTCTCATCACAGTGAGTCCATTTTCAAAGAGTAATTGTTGACACAGCTGATGAAATAGTAACAGGAGTGATTCATCACTGTCATAGCATCATTACTGCAATAATTTAACTGAACATGGGTCATCAAAACAAGCCCCAGTAAACTAGAATCCATTCATCTTTTCACTGTCAGTCTCTTGCCTGCTAATTCGAAGTGAGAGGAGAGTGGCATTAATGTTTTTGTGTGAGCATCATCGGCTTCTGGATAACCATATCTAATTGGTTGTGTGATTAATTGATTAGTGTACTGCGGAATGGATTGTTTGCTTGATTGATTGACTGATGAGCCCCACTAGTGTGCAAGCAGGAACGGTTGTTTGGTGTTACAAGGCGTAACATTCAAGGGGGTCTGGTTCAAAATAAGTTAAAAAGTGTCCTGCCGCAATAACATTTGATTGCAAATTCTATCATGTTTTTTTTGGGTTTTTTTGTAAAAAAATACAACAAACTTCTATGTAATGTGCCTGAAAAATAATTCCAGGCTTTTGGTGATTTTAAATTTGTACTTTTTCCACATCTACTTGGCTGCTCTCTTTAAATGGCATAAATATGCTGGATGGGAATTTGAGAAGCTTTTTTTTTTTATTGTTTTCAGTGGAGTGAAGCAACCATATCTAAAACCTTTCTAGAAGACACTGGCATTGTAGTGAAATAGGAATAGAGGGATCATAGCATAGCTGATAGCAAGTCATGTTTGTTAAGTGCCTACACTATGACCTACATATACAGTATTTTGCACCAAAATGTCTGTAAAAAGCTAAGTTTTCTTTAATTTTATGGATACTTAGGGTGTTTTACAACATGTGAGCAGGTATGAGTTTTTTAAGGACGCTGCAGGGAACAGGGCTGTTGATGGACACATATCTGCTGTTGCAGGGATCAAACCTGCTAAGTTTCTCTATCCACCATAGCCTCCACAGCATGCCATCCACTTTTAGTTCTAACAACAACAAAACAACAGCATGTGTGTTGCTTTTTCCCATAATGCCTCTCCAGATATGTAACAGACACAACACTCAGCCCTCCTCCTTGGACGCAGCACCCTGTTCGCTGGCTCGCCGCCTATTTTCTTGCTACTAAATGTCAACACAAAAGGAATGCTGTGGTTTATGAGCACCTGGATGGGGAACAAAGAAAAAAAAACTGGCTGGGAGAGAGGGAGAAGAAGAAAAAGAAAACATTAAATTAATCCTCTAAAAGCCTTTTAGCAATATTGCCCTCCCACAGCGATCTGGTAGCACACACAGAGACCACTTCCCATCATTTCATTCCAGCTGAAATTTAATTTAGTCCGAGAGCTATTCATTTTGTTAAATGAATGCACCGCCCACCATCAAAACCACCACCACCACCACCACCACCCCAACATGCATACATATGCAGCACACACACAGACGTTTTGCTACGCACATACACACATACACACATCCACAGATGACTCAGTGACAACTTTGCGTCCATTTTATTTCTGGACTAATGTATTTAACACAGCCAATGACACACAAAGTTTAACTACCACCCACCAGCCCCTCCCCTACCACACACACACACACGCACACACACACACACACACATACAATACAGGAATTTTGTGACAAATATGCTGAGTCACTCAGCCTTTTTGCTTAAGTGCACTTCTAGCATGGCTCTCCAACTTTTCCCTCACTGATCCAGTTGCAACTTCTCTCATTTATTTGTGTGTTCCACGCATCGTAAAACGGACATGTGTAGTTTTGTGTGCATGCATGTGTGTGTGTGTGTGTGTGTGTGTGTGTGTGTGTGTTTGACCTCAAGGTTTCTCCAACATTACTGTGTCCTCAGAATATGATGTGGGTTAGTTTGTTCCTCTTCATTCCCTCCTTCTCCAGACATTCATTGTCATAGCCATGCTCATTATGGGTAAGGACAAGGATATGTGAAGTTACAATGTCAATACAAAAAAAAACATCAACATAAGTTCCCTTTATAGCATGTAACAGACAGACTTGTACTAATATTAATGTGGGGTCACATTAATTTAATTGGTCAGTCATTAAAACATTGCTGTTCATGTGTAGCATATAGTAGATACATGTAAAGGCAAGCTGGCATTTTCTGGCCCAAACAGCCAGAAAAAATTCTTTGATTGGCTGTAGGTCATATTTTTCCTAAGCACCTCTGTGACAGACAGGAGTTTGTAATATTTTAGGAGCCCTGTCCTCTTATATACCTCCTCGTGAGGAAATCTCCACATCAAACACTTCTCTTGATGCCTCAAGAAGCCAGGCTTGCAGCTGCCCCTCCAAAAACATACACACACACACACACACACACACACACACACACACGTGCGCATGCGTGCAGACACCCTGCCCACCACACCAGCTGATCAAAGCCCCTGTTTGAAGCTTACCCATTGGGAATCCCTGGCAGGCGGCTACAAGACCTAAGATTCCAGTGTATTCTGTTCAGCAGCATCGTACAATATACTGCACCAGCTCACCTCAGATGATCTGATGAAGCAAAGGTTAGAGATGCAAGGTCATACGGTTTACAGCCATGTTAAGTAACAACATTTATCACTTTCCGGATTCGGGGGTAACGTAAAAAGTAATCACATTTTTTCCTGTAAAGTAAATTAGTAGAAACTGTGGAGGGGGGCAAGAAAATGAATTTGCCTACACTGTTAAATCAAACATTGTATTCTTACTACATATTTATTTCAGCTCACTGATGGATAACTGGCTACTTGTGGGCTGAATCTGGCAGTGGACCGACTGCAGGACTGCAGTTGTCACAGCTTTATACTGTCAGGCATTGCTGTAAAACTGCCTGTGAAGGCTTTTGCAATAATAACTTGATATTCCCTCCTTCCTGAGGCTTTTGACACATGTTTTCTTTTCTCTTAAAACATAACATTTGTCATCAATACCTAAAAATGTACCCAGTTGCAGAATGTGAAACTAACTTGAGATTGTGCCTCAAAATATCATGAATCCTCATCTGGAGAGGCTAGCTGCCCTTGGACACCTGAAAAATCTTGTCTAAAGATTGTTCAGGATGTTTGTTACATAACATTGAATTGTTTTCTTAGATGTACTCAGCTCAATACTGAGATTGAGCCCAGAGTGCCACTTTTTACCCCAGTGCTGAGCTGAGGTCTTTGCTAACTGGGTTGGAAAACGCACTAATGGCAAGTGCAAAGAGTGGACCAACACTGGGCCAAATATCCAGGGTTGAAGCAGGAGCTAGAGGTGTGTGCGCCGGTGTGTGTGCATGTGTGTGTGTGTGTGTGTGTGTGTGTGTTTGTGAAGGTAATGCTGTCCTTGCTCTCTCTTTGTGGGATATGGCTCTCTTTTCCTCTTTTGACCCTATTATAGTAGATGTCAAACCTTGGCTTTCCATATAGGAAAAGCACTTGCTCTCACTGAGTGTATACATCTGTGTGTATGTGTGTGTGTAGAATTGATTATGCGTGACTGTGTGTTCCCCTTTCTGTTCTTATATGTTGACACAATAAGTAGTAAATGTCTACAAAAGGATAGAAAGATGGAGGGAAAAATCCTGCATTGCTTCTAACTTCCTTAAAATTAAGATTAGTTTAGATTAGGGTAAAGGTAAGATTGGGAGGAATGTCCTCACAAGGATAGTTCTGTAAAATATGTTTTGCATGTATAAATGCTTTAAATTGTAACATCTGGTCCAGTGAGGTTCAGCACCTGTGCTTTTAATCATGGTAACTTCTCTTCCAAGGTGCCCGGTGATGCATTAAAAGCTTCTGCTACTTCACTGAATGGTTTAATTGGTTTAAGTTAATGGGAACTTGGGCATTTTAGGCCATATCCACACTAATGTGAAAAAAACTTCTGTTTCTGTTGTCAGACACCCACATATTATAAAAACAAATTGATCGATGGTCATAAATTCTACCTGTTAAATGAATAGCTTCGGGAAACATGCTTATTCACTTTCTTGCTGCAAATTAGATGAGAAGATCAATACGACTAATACGAAGCTGGAGCTTCCTGGAGTCTCTGCTGGTTGCATAGCAACCTAATGGTTGTATGACTACAGAGGGTCGCTGCACGTGGCCAAAAAAAAAAAAAGTCCCACACATAACCTCCTGTAAAACCACAATTAGTTGTTTTTACACTTGTGTACTCTATATATGTGAATTAGTGAGCTTTAGCGGTGCTAGAGGGTAGATATTGGCCATCAGACAGGTCCAGGGTAGCCATTTACCCCGGTTTCCAGTCTTTATGCCAAGCTAAGCTTCCAGTCTGCTCCAGCTTCATATTAAACCAAACAAATATGAGAGTGGTATTGATCTTCTAGAAATCATTTAAAGACTTACATATGCTTCAAGAAAGTCTACAGGTACTGAAGTGCTTATAAAGAACGAGTACAGGATGTGAGACTTCCTCAAGATTAATTACATTATATAATCTGCATTATAATCTGCTCTGCTAGCACTGTATAATTATAGTTATAAGCACTCATAAATGTTGATAATGATTTATAACTACAATCATAACACAATATAAAGCATGTTATAATGACTTATAAGGTCAAGTATCATAATATGTATGAGTATAGCTTTCAGTCACAGCTGGGTAGCTCCCTCTAGGTCATAACCCTGGAGGTAAATAAAAAGCCAGTTTGAAAAGGATTCAAAGTGAGGCACTTACACCCTTTGTCACAATGCATGTAATTTAATGTTAACATAGTCATTTAGGTTTTGTGGAGTTTATGACCTTTTGGTCATTAAAACCTCTTAAACTCAAGTAGATCTAGAAGTGGCAGTGTACAATTATAAAACCGTATTTGTGAAGATGTGGAGTCAAGAAATATTACTTAATGGCACAAATGAAGAAGGTGCTGTTCTTTCAGTGCAAACACAGGTTTGTTTACAGCATAGGGATCATAATCTAACAATAATATATTGATGCTGAAAAATGCTACCTGTAGCACCTTTAAAATGACTTCACACATAAATTGCGCTGACTTAATTTAACAGTGTCTGCACATTGTGGCAGCATCACATATTGTATAGCTTGCCAAGCTGATATTGGTGTTTGAGATTAGCCCATATACAGTATATTGCCTATTGATTTACCTACTCATCTGCTAACCGGCCCTGTGGTCTCTGAACTCATGTGAAGGTCATCCACCCTCCTACCGGATGACTTGCCACAAAACCAGCCTGTATAGGCCTGGCCCAGTGCCTGCCTGGGGGCTTACAACCCCCACCACCCCCACCCCCACTCCTCCTTGCTGAGATGAGGCCAGGCAGAGGTGTGATAGCTGTGGGCAACTTGCCCCTATTCCCCTCCACAGTTTGTCAGAGCGCGTCTTGGAAAGGGTCAGAGAGTGTCAACATTTTTGTGACGGCACAGGGGAGTGCAAGACTGTGTACTGTGTGCGAGTTGTCGTGTGCGTGAGCAAAGTTGGAAGAGAGTCATGATTGTGTTTTTGAGTCATCTTATTTGATTATAAAGAGTATTTTGCAAAAAGAGTGCACATGTGTCTTAAAGGAGCTATTGTTAGTCAGTGCCTCGCTCAGCATGGAGGGTGAGGCGGTGAATCTCACAAAGGTAGAAGACTTTGTTCTGAGTTGGAGGTCAGGGTAAAAGTGGTGTTTGTGTGATACAAGTTGGCACCTTAGAGACCTGAGTTGCGAAAACAAGCTATGCTGACTGGAGACCACATTAAGTCAGTTGTATTTACATTAGAAATCACCACATGTTTCTCACAAAGCGCTTTCAGTGATCAGAGGACACAGGCGCAGACAAAAACAAAAGTTAACTGACATCGCCGCTGTAAATGATACAGTAAGCTTTTCAGTAGATGTCACTCAATCTTTGGATGTTGTAGGCTTCACACCAGCTAGTGGACACACACAGCCTCAGAGCAGCCTACACTTTTTTTCCTGGCTCAAAATGCAATCACAAGTGCTGAGACTCATACTGAAAATAGTACTGCAATAACAAAAGCTGGGGGGTATGTTCTGCATTGCTACAGATACAGGTGATAAGATGGAAAACAAACCAAAAAAGTGAATTCTTGTTATTAGACCCAAAGACACTGCACAGCTGGTTTTCCTCACCTGAGGCAGGATTGTAGAACTTTGGAAAAGTTTACTGCAGCAATATTTGTGTGTTTGTCTTGATGCATGCAAGTTAAATAGAATAATTAGCATAATTCTATACATTACATGCTACAAGGTACAGTGTACACACTACAAGGTATTATATTTTGAGTGTGCACTTGATGTTGCACTGCTTTGCGAACAAAGTTGAATCCTGATAAACGTGTTTGCTGGATGATTCTGCGCTTTTGTAATACTGAAGCTTGCTGTGGCAGTACCCGTTTTGCCCACGCAATGGTGTCATTGAAACAAATAAGGGCGCTGCATTATTTCATTACAGCTTCCAGGAAGAAGCCCTTGCAAAGCTCTTGACCCCCAGCTGTTCCAGTAAAGTTGCTAGGGTTGCTTATTGACAAACAGTAGAAGATTTTGGGTCTATTCAGTAGGAGAAAGTGATTGTGTTTAGCTGTAGTATTGTGAAGGCCTGATGTGACAAAAAGTCAAAGAAACTCAATTAGTCTTCCTTGCATAAATAAAATTGTAATAAAAACAAGTTGTGATGTTTTTTAGCTGTAAATGCACACTTAAAATTGAAAATAACCTACCTTTTTAAACATGGTATTCCTGGTTTAAACATGGTATTCCTGGTATAGAGCAATTGTGGACTTCTGGTGGCATCATGCTGGTGGTAGTAGAATGAGAACGATGGCTCCCTGAAAAACCCTGATAAAAAACTAGCACATTTATTCAAAAAAGAGACAACAGCAGAAAGTAGAAATCAAGCCAACATTAACATGAAGACAAGACAAAGAGATGCAGATAAATAAGGAAACAAAACAATGGACATGCCAGGCGAGAGGCGTAACGAAGATCAAAGGCACGCCACAGTCCTAGCAGAATTACGTAAGCTGAGGCAAGAACACAAGGAGGCCACTCTTGAGACTAAAACTGCCTTGACAAGACTTGAGATTAACATTAAAAGAAGTGGTGGAAAAGACAGCTGGTCTGGAGCAAAGACCCACTGTGTCTGAGGAGAGAGTCAGTGATTCAGAACACAGAACCACCCGGCTCGAAAGAGCTATCACCTTCTTACTTTTTAAGGAAAAAGTACAGTGGAAACTGGCTCCGATAGTGGCCGATGGCTGCGCAGCCTCCACCGGTCACGTGGGGACATACATCACCATTTTGCATGGAGGCTCCATACTCAAAGTAAAGGGTTTTTTCCTTTTGTAAGACTCAGGTGCAGCGCCAAAGTGTTTTTTCACCTGAGCCAGATGAAAAGGAAAAAACTATGCTGAGAGTTCTCTACTGCGTTTTGCTGTCATTTATGGTCGCACTGCTACTCTGTCCTCTCCTCTGCTCTCTGTGTTTGACACACACACACGCGCACACACACACACACACAGCAGACAGCAGAGCAGATGCTATGGTGGAGACAGCGAACCGGGTGAAGTGAAGGTAACTCAAAGATCACTAAAGTCGCCGACAGCTACGCTCATTACTGTAAGTGCAATAGAATCTTCACAATTAAAAAGCCAATAAGTATTTCAAGTATCAAAGCACCTGTTCAACAAGCATGAGCATGTAGAAAAGTGATATTTTCAACTGCTTTGCCGACAGCTCAGTATGTTTTACACAACCACAGCTCGCTTATTAAGCTAATAGTGAATCGTTACGAACAACGAAAGCTGTATGTATGTAGTCTAACTGTTTATCTTTGCCACAAGTCTTAAAATTTGGCAAATTCTTGTAAAGTTAGCTTCAGGCTGAGACAGCAGTCCCCCCTGCCAAACCGCCCCCTCTATGGCGTTTAATTAGTTTCAAAACCCATGCACATAAACACCAGGCGCGTGCATGTGATATGAGTGCACAGAGCAGTACCCACAAGTGGGAAACCATCCTCGCGAGAGAGCATTCCTGCCCCGCGTGTACAAATGCAGTCCCGCGAACATGGGGCTGTGACGAGCATGAGCTCAACCCTCCCTACGAGCTCACAACTGCTCAACACTCGCTCGCTTGTCAAGTTGACTTTGGAGATGGGGATGGAATAGACAGTCCGCTCCTTTGATTGGTCCCTTTGAATACTGACCATGACCTTTGATTGGCTGTTTGGTTTGATCACTGACACAGGCGGTTGCCTGAGAGAACAAACGGAAACATAAATAATATGTAGCGGCTGATTGATTTTTTACCATTTACACCTAGTCATTGTGTGCTGCTCTTCAGTTTGTATTAACTGACCATCATCATAAACAGGACTGGTAGGAACATTGTTTTGTTTCTGTATAGACTGTAATCCCTTATAAGATTTCAAGATATTTTCCCTGCAACGGCATGTCAAGCATATTGAGCTGTTGGAAACTGAGGGTAAAGTGAAACGGCAAATGCCAGAGAACATCTTACTCGATTTGTATTGACAAGGTTTCAGCCGTAGGCTACTTCAAAGCTTTACTGTATGATGTTTGCAGTGTGATACTTAAATGGCCTTGGGGTATTCCCTTTGGTGTTAAAGAAAAGATAGCTTTGGAATGATAACATCCCAATAGCAGTATATAGGGATTTGTCCTTGGCATAGGGAATTGACCACCAGTGCTTTCTCATCATACAGTAATGGTACACTTCCTAGAGCTGCATTGGCATACATACACAAGTACACATATGTAATGACACAACCGTCATGCTATTTTTGAAACCCAATTTCCCTAATTTCCAGAAGGAAAAAGTCTTGTATGTAGGACAATATGATATGTAATAACACAAATTGAAAAACATACTATGTTAGATATGCAACATATATACTGAATATGTAGAATATTAACATATACTGCAAGTACATACTGTAAGGTAATACCAATCACAGACAGATTTAAATATAGACATACATGGTGGTGTCAATGATCCTGCAATGTATTTTTGTGAACTACAGTGTGAATCTTCAGTTCGCAGATGTTAATATTTATGGTATTGATTGATGATGGCTTGGAGGCACTGAGAAATTTTGCCAACTTGTGTTACTCATACTTCCCCCCCTTGAGTTCAGCTTTGTACCTCTCTGTGACTTTCACTGAGTTTCACTCTATGGAAACACACCATTTATCTACAGGCTGTCTTCTCCAAGGCCCTTCTTTAAACTGGAGTGTCAGTCTCCCAGGCCTCTCAGAGGACAACCGGGTTTCTTCAGGCAGACGCTCACAACTCTGCCACTTTCCTACTCCCTTTCTACTTAGAAACTTTGGAAAGATTCGGTTTTCAGAAGCTAGATGAAAGAGCCGGCATCACCCCATCTGCCATGTCTTTGCCACCGTCATTGCTTTGCAGAGTCATTGACTCAGAGCTTCCTTGGCAGCTAATGTGTGAATCCTCAGCAGTCATGTCATCTGTAGTCATTTTTCATGGCCATAGTACAAAGGAGTTATACCATCCTCGAGCAAGCAAAGTGGGTAGAAGGGCATCTATCTATCTATACATATATATATATGGCTACATATGTTTGTAAAATAATTGTTTTGCTGAAAAAACTACAGACATGTTCAGCATCCCCATCCCCAGGTTTCCTCTTCCGCCGCGTCTCTCTGAGGCCCGCCCCCAAACCTGGGGCAGCGCCTGGGCCGCAGAGAGACGCCGCGTCTCTCTGAGGCCCGCCCCCAAACCTGGGGCAGCGCCTGGGCCGCAGAGAGACGCCGCGTCTCTCTGAGGCCCGCCCCCAAACCTGGGGCAGCGCCTGGGCCGCAGAGAGACGCCGCGTCTCTCTGAGGCCCGCCCCCAAACCTGGGGCAGCGCCTGGGCCGCAGAGAGACGCCGCGTCTCTCTGAGGCCCGCCCCCAAACCTGGGGCAGCGCCTGGGCCGCAGAGAGACGCCGCGTCTCTCTGAGGCCCGCCCCCAAACCTGGGGCAGCGCCTGGGCCGCAGAGAGACGCCGCGTCTCTCTGAGGCCCGCC